>CM030364.1:160872008-161472008 GCA_017893485.1 Hemerocallis citrina | reverse complement strand
AGGACTTGGGTGAAGCTACCTATGTATTAGGCATCAAGATCTATAGAGATAGATCAAGGAGAGTTCTTGGCCTGAGTCAGAGTACATACATAGACAAATTATTGAAATACTTCAATATGCAAAAGTCCAAGAAAGGATTCCTCACTATGTCGCATGGTGTAAGCCTTTCTAAGGCTCAATGTCCTTCCACTCAAGATGAAAGAGACAAAATGACTAAGATTCCATATGCATCTGCAAGTGAATCTATCATGTATGTCGTGTTATGTACTCGTCCAAATGTCTCATATGCTTTGAGCATGACGAGCAGGTACCAGTCAAATCCCGGTGAGAGTCACTGGACTGCTGTTAAGAACATCATTAATTACTTAAGAAGGACTAAGGATTCGTTCTTGGTATATGGAGTGAAGGAAGAGCTTGTTGTAAAGGGTTACACTGATGCTAGCTTCCAGTCCGATAAGGACGATTCCAAATCGCAATCGGGTTTTGTATTTTGCCTAAATGGTGGAGCTGTGAGCTGGAAGAGTTTGAAGCAAGAGACAGTAGCCGATTCTACCACAGAAGCTGAGTATATTGCTGCCTCCAATGCTGCAAAGGAGGTTGTTTGGATCAGAAAGTTAATCACTAAACTTGGCATGGTTCCTAGCATCGTGTACCCGGTGGACCTATACTATGATAACAATGGGCCCATTGCACAAGCTAAGGAGCGTAGATCTCACTAGCAATCCAAACATATACTTAGGCGCTTCCATCTCATTCATGAGATCATCGATAGAGGAGATGTGAAGAAATGCGGAGTACCGACAAATGATAACATCACTGATCCACTGACAAAGCCTCTTGCACAGCGAAAGCATGAGTGTCACACTAGATCTATAGGCATTAGATGTATATCTGATTGGCTCTTGTGCAAGTGGGAGATTGTTGGTGTATGCCCTAAAGCCTAGTTGTGTATTGACATTACTAGTTTACATTGTACATTGATGTTTATTTCATATATAAGGCATTTTATTTATTATGTTGTTTATTGTTATTAAATGAACATAATAAAGTCCTTAGAAGAGTAGGTTCAATACCATAGGATATCAAATATATGACTTAATTATGAGATCCTATTGGTTGTAATTAGAACACTATTCTTAAATGTCCCAAGTTAAGTATTATTGTGAATTAAGACAACAATAATACATAGAGACTAGTATAGGCGTAGACTGATGATCATATCTCACAGATCATGGATATGAGATATCAAATCTTCACATGGGTAGAGTAATAATGTACTGGACTTACCCACCATCAGAATGTTGCATGGATCATTACATGAGTGTCATAAGTGATTCTCACAGTGATCATGGTGTATGTAGTCCTTTGACTTGAACTCACTAAGTTCCCTACATGAGAAGTTATATATTTTGATGTCATCAAACGTTACCTGTAATAAGGTAATTATAGTGTCGACTATTGGATATACTACAAATCATGCCGAGGGATGTGAGCGACTTAAATAGGACTTGTCCCTCTTACATAAAAGGAGTGATATCTACGGGTCCTTTGATTGAGTGAGACTACAAAATGCATGGCCATACTCAAATAAGTAAATATGAGATAGTAAGCTCATTTGTTTTAGTAAGTCTACACGGATATCAAGAAACCAAAGATTGAACTATACAATGGTGATACACTCTTTACCTTGTGGTCAAATAAGATATTTGGACAAAGGGACTAGACTACATGATAAAAATGGTGACGGATTGGCTATGTCTAATCACTAACATTACCGTTACTTGAGTAGCAATGATGTATTGGTAAATACCGCTCAGTGTTTGTAATACTAGATTATGATTTTAGTATTACTGTCAACGTAATGGGAACCTACAAGGTCATACACTTAGAATGGATGGAAATAGGGATTTAAATTCATAAGATGAATTTAATTAGGGATCCAAGTAAGGCTTGGACTCCTAACAAGGGTTGGACTTTTAATTAGATTAAATAGGCTAACTAAAGTTCAAAGGCCATACACACGAATCTGAACCAGGTAAGATTATGAGTCCAATAGGCTCATTATTCTCTTAGGGTTGATTTTCTGCACCTATATATATGATATGTATCTATAGAAAAGCGACGCATGGGAAAATCCTAGCCGTCACAGAAATTGTGCGAGAGAATGATCGTAGGAACATCCCCTTCCCGCAGCTAGCACCGCGGTGTGAGGAAAAGCCTGATTTGATCCGTTCGTGTGGATACCGTAATGGCACCGCAATATTGTAGTGCTTGTTGGATCCTGTATGCAAGGCAAATAACACTAGAGTGGGGGTTGAATAGTGTTGTTTAAAAAACTTAATAAATTAAAATTGATGCAACTGTTAAGTCGACTGTAAACAAGAGATCAGTCGACTGTTGCGCTAGATAAAAGAGAGTAATCAACTGAAGAACTGCGAGTCTGTTAAGTCGACTTAAATAGAGAACGAGTCGACTAGACAGACACGATTTACAAAGAAATGCAGCAAAAAACAAATTTGTAAGTTAGAGAGTTCAAACCACAGAGAATCAACAATGCTAACACCACGATATATCCTGGTTCAGTCCTCCCGACCTACATCCAGTCCCCAAGCAACCCACTTGAGATTTTTCACTATTCTTTAAAAAAATACAAGAATACTCTACGACCTTTGGCAACAACTATGTCAAATCCGTAGACCTCTCACCACTAGAGAGAGCAAGACCCCACTCTACAACCTAGAGTGACACTGACTCTATACCAAGAGTCCTTCTCTCCAACGGAGAGGACAACTCTCACAAACCGAGAGTAAACAACAAAAATGGAAGATTACAATAACCTAAAGCCTTGTTTTTTATTATTTTTTTTATTTGAGAGGCTAAAGGTCAACTTCTAACTTCCGTCTAGAACGAAATTTTTGTTATACAAGACTGAAATTAGAGAACCAAGTCTTAAAGAATGAGAGTATTAGAAAACTTGAGTTCTTTTTTCACAAAAAGTAAGAAGACTTGTTAATCAATTGTGGGAACCTTTTCCAAGTGGATTCTACACTCTATTTATAGAGTTAGAATCTCCAAAACGTTGGGAAACAGTTCCACAACTGACATAAAATGGCTGTAAAAGATTTGAATTTGAAAGACAAATTGAAAGACAAATTTTAAACTTCGGAATACTGTCAAAACTGCTTGAACAGTTGACTGGGTTGCTATATGAGTCACTGGTCAGAGCTTAAGTGAGTTCAGTCTGTTTCGTACTAGAACAGTCGACTACTTACTGGAGTAAGTCGACTGGTACTTGACAACTGAACTTATACAAACTTCTTTTTGACTTTTTGATTTTAGTAAACGTTAGTTTTATTCTTAGGGGATGTGTGAGTGTGTGTGACAAGGCTTTTTACAAAGAATTTAAGTCACAAATATTACAAATATATTACAAGACACTTGTTTTTTCAGCTAAACACTTTTGAAGCTCTAGTATCTTGATCTTGCATCTTGAAGTCATTCTTGTCTGTGTGGCTTGATCTAGTGCTTTTGAAAGCTTCATCATTGTATTGTGGCCTTGAACACTTTAAGTATACACTGCATAAGATATGTAAGATAGAACAATTGTGTATTGTGTTGTAGTCATCAAATCAAGAATTTACAGTGTTGTGATCGGCATACTATGGAGACATTAGATCCTTCATCAAGGTATAACTCCTAAACCCGATTTTTGGTTTTCGCATGGATCCATGGCTAGATTTTGATTTTTTTTGTAATTTTTCCGTTGTGTATTTAATCTGAAATTACCCACGAAACCTAACAGGGTGATTCGCCCGTCGAAATCATCTTGGTTGTTCGGTAGGACCAAAGCACGATGTGTAGCTCATCGACCCACAACCCCTAAGGGGATTTATCCATTCGCTTCTTAAAGCCCTCGAGGATTTGATGGTTGATGTAACACCCCAGATTTATAAGAAAATAATAAAAGAGATATATATGGAGTATTAAAGTGATTTATAAAGAATTCTATGGGCTATGGAATAAATGGATTAATTAGGAGGCCTATAGAGAGAATAAGGGGCTTATAAAATAATAGGGCAATAAATGAAAAGAAATGAAAGAAAGTGAAAGAGACGAAGTGGGCTGCTTGTGTGTGTGGGGCCCCGTGTGTGCTGCACGTGGAAGGAGGGAGAAGAAGAGGGATATGATGTGTGTGTGCTTTACTTGGTGTGCACGTGCTTATGAGATGTATGTGGTGTGTATGTGTTTGCTCTTTGTCCCACATCGGAAATTAGCTTTGGAAGTTAAGTATTTGAATATATTTGCTAATGATCAAGAGGTACCTAATGGCTATAGCCCCTTTTGTGAAGCACGCCTGTGGTAGACAGTTGTTATGATTTATTTGTTTGCGTACGAGTTGGATACGGGGCAAAACAAATGGTATCAGAGCCAACTTTCGACACCGATTGTAGAACATATATATATGTGATGCGTAAGACCCTTGGTGCGCAGCGATGTGATGCGTAAGACCCTAGGTGGGCAGCTGTAACCCCTGTTCCCGCAAATACGTATTTTCTATATTATTATCTGAATTTGCGTTGTTTATAAAAAAAATTTGTTTTCTTAAATTCATTTTTTTTAATTCAAATTTATTTTTGTATCTCCGGTTAAAATCCATTTCTTTTCATTAATTGTATTTATTGTTATTTTCAAACTATTTTTATATTATAATACAAACCCTATTAATGTTGTTATTATTATTATTGTTATCAGTATTATTATTATTATTGTTATTTTTATTTTTATTATTATTATTATGATTATTGTTATTCTTGTTATTATTATTAATACCTTTGATTGATAATTTAAAAATCTATTTCTATTGTTAATTCTACTTGTAGTTATTTCAAATAATTACCATATTGTAGTACAAAATATATTTTGTTATATATTCCTACCTTTTATTGGTTATTTCTTTTCCCTATTGGATTTTTTTCTAAACCCAATAGCCCAATACCCTAAAACACCCTATAAATACTAATCTTCTCCTTAACCATAATCCTATACCCTAACCCTAGTCTCTACCTTAGCCGCCTACTGTGCTACCCCCTTTCTATCTTCCTGTTCATCCATCCATGTCTCTCTCCCTCTCTGTTCCCATCACCGCCAACCAAGCTTTCCCCGTCGTTCCTCCCATCCTCTCCAACCTCCACCTCGTCACCCTAGCCCGCCGTCATCGTCCTCGTCCTCCACTGTCACCCCTATTCCATCGTCGCCATCCCCCATCTCATCCTCGTAGCCTCAAACCTTCGAACCCATCCACCACCTGCACCTATCTCCTCGCTGCTACCCCCTCCACCTCGTCGACCACCATGACCCTCAGTTGCAACCACCGAAGAACCCCCCTCACCCCCACGTCGTCATCATCGAATGCCCAAAGCCCCGTCATCTCCTTCCTCTGTTTCGGTGCGAAACAGAGTGTCATTCGAAATGCCAACGCCTCGCCGCTACGTCGCTTCCCGGCCGCAGTGCCACCGCTAGTCGCCCTCGCCGCCCTCGCCGTGGGTGTCGCAGTCGTCGCCAGTTGCCGTCCCTTTCGCCGTCTCGTCCTCTCTTTCTGGCACTGTGAAGAAGAAGGGCTGGAAATTGTGGTGTCTGTTGTTGTGTGGATTGAGAAGGGATCCTGTGTTTTGCTCCTGTTGTGTTGCCATTTTGCGAGTGTTTTGCACGTAGCTCGCACGTGTTTGCGTGTTTCCGTGATCGTGGTTTGTTCCCGGGAATCCGATTCTTGCTCTTTGCTTCATTTCTACCATCGACTCTAAGGCAAGTAACTTGTATACTTTTCTGTTGCATATACAAGTACTAAATACCGCCTGTAAAGTAGTTGTTTCAAGATATATTCTCATGAAAACCCTGTTAGATCTTGTCCATATGTGTTGATCGGCCCGTAGTTGTCTCATTACACACACGACATGAAATTTAGACTTAGATCTAATTAATTCTTATTGCATACATGTATGTTAGTTGTGAACCATAATATGATGTGTGAATCTTGCATGCTTGACGTGTTCCTGATAGTATATCCTGTTGTAGATCTTTTAAATACCATATACCATGTTGCTTGGACATCTAATGTACCATATTTCGCATTTTGTTATGATTTGGATGTGTTCCATATGAACTAGTTGATTTTATGCTTGAAGAAGATTTCGGTTTTGTTGTTACCCCATTTTTGTTCAGTATTTTAGATCCTATTAAGGTCAGTATACGAAAATTATTTGTGAATATGAATTACAGAAAATTCTATCTATTTTCCAGAATTCCTGACAGATCTTAGTTTTGATTTTGGAGTTGCAAGTTATGGCTATTTTACTATAGATGTCTAGAAAATTACAGATTTGGTTTTATGTAAATTCTGAAGAGTAACTTATTTTTTTCTTGATGTTAAAAATAATATTTTGATCCAATATCTTGCTGAGTACAACTAGACTTGGTTGGGATTAATCTCTAAATTTTGTGGATTTAATTGATTATTGTTATAAACTATTCTATACTTGCAAACAACTACTATACTTGTAGATATTTCATGATGTTCAGTAAAGAACCTTAATTTCAGCCTGATTCTACTTACTGTTAGTAAAAACTTTTTGAATATGAATTGTAGCCTTCTGTATCTATTTTATCATCCTTTTGACAGATCTGGATTTTGATTTGTATTCTGTAATCTATTATTGTTGTAGTACCGATGTGTATGATTTCAGATTTACAAAACTGTTGTATCTTGCTGTTTTCTGATTTTATTTGACTAAACTATCTATGTTGAAAAATTATGAAATTATATTTTCTGATACTAAACGTACTAGGGAATACCCCAGATCTTTTGTGAATTTAATCAGTATGTTTTTATGTCGTTTTCCTGTTTATGAATACAAACTTCTGATTTTTGGCTGAACATGTTTTCTGGATACAATTCTGTTTTTAAACCTGTTTTTGTGAAATACCATATGACTTATATATATTTGTTGGATTCGGCCGAGAGTCTATTTTCCAGATTTTCTGACGGATCCAGGTTTGCGTGTTTGTGGCAACGGAAATCCCAGGTTTGGTGCAGTATTGTCTTGCTGTCCTGAACTAGAATTTTCGTTGTCCTACCTTTTTATGAGTTGTCTGTTACATGTGCATGTTTATCTACCAACCTGAACCTGTTACTTGTTATACCATATCATTCTTGCCCTGTTTTGTGCACGTATATACCCGTTTGATAATAATAACAAGAACAAGCCGGGATTTAAAGGAAGATCTAACAGTGGACAATATAGGAGCCTGTACTCGGAAGGGGTCCGTGTTTCCCGTGTGACTTATTTTCCGACTATGTTACCAATCAAGTTTACCGATCAAGTTAATTACATGTTGCCGATCAAGTTTACCGACCAAGTTAATTACATGTTACCCATTAAGTATACCGATCAAGTTTACTGACCATGTTAGTTACATGTTACCGATCAAGTTTACCGACCAAGTTTGTTACATGTTATCGATCAAGTTTACCGACTAAGTTTTGTAATCCTGTATAAAACCCGAGCACATGACCTATAGAATCTCTTACGAAATCTAAACGCAACTTGTTTGAATGTAGCAATCATATGGTAAATGGATGGGATGCATGAAGTGCTACCTAGATAGAAATAAATACATGACTTGACATAACACAATACTTGTTACATGCTTACCCGTACATGCTACCTGACACCTGCTACATGTTTACTTGCTTGTATGATACCTGTTACCTGTCACATGTCACATGCACCCTGTTATCTCATCACATTACTTGATCATGTTTCTGATTTATGTTAGTCGTTCTGTTTTGCTGTCACATCTATTCCATGTATTCTGTACTTGCTTCCGCTGTTACTATTCTTGTTTATCTCTTCCTGTACTTGTGCCTGGACTACAAGCGGCCCGTAACTTGCATTGACGGACATTTTGTTTCTTTTTCCTCTTCCTGTAATTTGTTAAATTGCAGACTTTGGTGACCAACTGCCGATGGAGTAGGGGATCTAAGATTCTAGCTGGATGGAATTCTTGCTACAATTTACTTCCCTGTTGCTTTTGAATAAATGTATTGTTACTTGGATTATTTTGTATTGGGCAGTTTGTCCCTAAATTTATTACTTGTTCTTAATCTGGTTTATTTGAGATTATTAAATTTTGTTTCAAGTAAATTCTATTGGTATATTGTTTTATTCATGCATGCATGGTTGGTTCCTCCTTGTTATCTCTTAATTATTTTTGTGAAATGTTGTAAAGATCCTGACAGCTTATGGATGATGAAAATCAATTGCTGGACTTAGTCACGTATCCGTATTCCGTATTTCTTTTTGGGAAGCGGGGCATGACAAGATTTCTAGTGGTATCAGAGCCCAGGTTTGGCTTATGTATTAGTTTGATTGATATGTTAGACAAGTTTGGCTCGATCAGGATTGGCTCAATAATACACAGACCACGCAGTAACATGAATGAATTATAATCCACTTTGATCTGGATGCTGATTATTTTTTATCTTGTGCAGAAAATGGCTCGCAGAGATTCCACTTCCCATCCTCAGGAAGATCAGCCCGGGCTTGAGGTCGTTACCAATGTGTTGGAACGGTTGATCAACATGCAACAAAACCACAGTGACCTCATGATGGCTGCTTTGGAAGCTGCCCGGGTTTCGAATCCTATTGTGCCTACACAGGCAGCTCTTCCTCCTCTTCCGGGTACAATTACAGATTTCATGAGACTGCATCCTAACAGATTCTCGGGCACTGAGACGCTTTTGGAGGATGAACAGTGGCTGATCCGGACTGAGCAGTTGCTTTTGGCAGCAAGAGTTGTCGATGCTGATAGAGTTGATGTGGTAACCATCCTGCTGGTGGATCTGGCCCTCATTTGGTGGAGGTCCGAGTCCGAAAGCCTCGAAAGGCCTGTTACTTGGGCCACATTCACAATGAGCTTCTTGGAGAAGTTCTTCCCTAGCAGCACTCGAGTTGAAATTAAGCAACAGTTCCTGGCCCTGAAATAGGTTGGTCGTTGTTCTATTATTAGAATTTTGTTACATATTGTCCATGCAATGTTGTAACATGAGACTTTCTTGAAACAGGGCTCCAGGTCTGTGGATGAGTATGTAGCGGAATTTACCAGACTTAGCCACTTCACTGCCGTTCTTGTGACGAACGAAGAGGACAGGGCTCTTAGATTCACACTGGGACTTGAGCGAGATATTCGGGTGCATCTCATCTCCCTTTTCTTGCGTACTTATGCTGAGGCTCTTAAGGCAGCTCGAGTTCAGGAGCAGGCTCGTGGTAGGTTGGCCCCTCCCCAGTAGACTGTTCAGCACCCCATTGATGCTGGTAGGCCCACTGGAAGGCCGATTCGGAGGCCAGCTCCGGCCGCTTCAGTGAGGGCACTACCCTACTCACCTGCCACTTTGAGGAAGGATCAGACTTGCAAATATTGCCACAAGGTTGGGCACATACGGAAGGACTCCTGGGAGCCAACCGTCTTTGTCTTGCATGCAGAGCAAGCGATCACATGATTCAGGACTGTGCGCAAAGAAGGATTAAGGCACCTACAGAAGGATCTGCTCCAGGAGAAGCACGAGGTCAAGCTTACAACCTGATCACCGGAGACGCAGCTGCAGGTATTCCGTAATAGATTGCTTTCTTTCTTTCCTTGTATATTCTTTCCTTGCATTGTTTCTCTATTTTCTACCCTTTCTTGCATCCGCATTCATATTCATGCTAGTTTATTTTTTCTTGTCATGTTCCCTTAATTCCAGTGGCATCACCTCTCGGCCCTCGGTTGCTTGTTATCCCACATATTTTGCTTGGGAACTATCCTATGTACTGCCTAAGCAAATTTCGAGTACGAAATTTTGTTGTAAGGTGGGTAGGATTGTAACCCCGCAAATACGTATTTTCTGTGTATTATCTGAATTTGGGTTCTTTATAAAAAAATTCGTTTACTTAAATTTATTTTTTAATTCAATTTTTTTTTATCTCCTGTTAAAATCCATTTCTTTTCATTAATTGTATTTGTTGTTATTTTCAAACAATTTTTATATTGTAATACAAACCCGATTAATATTGTTATTATTATTATTGTTATCAGTATTATTATTATTATTCTTATTTTTATTTTTATTATTATTATTATTATTATTATTATTATTATTATTATTATTATTATTATTACTGTTATTATTATTAATACCTTTGATTGATAATTTAAAAATTTATTTCTATTGTTAATTCTACTTGTAGTTATTTCAAATAATTTCCATATTGTAATACAAAATATATTTTGTTATATATTCCTACCTTTTATTGGTTATTTCTTTTCACTATTGGATTTTTTTTAAACCAAATAGCCCAATACCCTAAAACACCCTATAAATACTAATCTTCTCCTTAACCCTAAACCTATACCCTAACCCTAGTCTCTACCCTAGCCGCCTACTATGCTACCCCCTCTCTCTCTCTCTTCCTGTTCATCCATCCCTATCTTTCTCCCTCTTTGTACCTATCACCGCCAACCAAGCTTTCCCCGTCATTCCTCCCATCCTCTCCGACCTCCACCTCGTCACCCTAGCCCTCCGTCATCTCCATCGTCCTTTGCTCTCACCCCTATTCCGTCATTGCCATCCCACATCTCATCCCCGTAGCCTTCGACCTTCGAACCCATCCACCGCCTGCACCCATCTCCTCGCCGCTACCCCCTCCACCTCGTCGACCACCGTGACCCTCTGCCGCAACCACCAAAGAACCCACCTCGCCCCCTCGTCGTCATCGTCAAATGCCCAAAGCCCCGTCATCTCCTTCCTCTGTTTCAGTGCGAAACAGAGTGTCGTTTGAAATTCCATCGCCTCGTCGTTGCGTCGCTTCCAGACCGCAGTGCCGCCGCCAATCACCCTCGCTGCCCTCGCCATGGGTGTTGCAGTCGTCGCCAATCGTCGTCCCTTCCGCCGTCTCGTCCTCTCTCTCTGGCCCTGTGAAAAAGAAGGGCAGAAAATTATGGTGTATGTTGTTGTGTGGATTGAGAAGGGATCCTGTATTTTGGTCTTGCTGTGTTGTCATTTTGCGAGTGTTTTGCACGTAGCTCGAACGTGTTTGCGTGTTTCCGTGATCGTGGTTCATGCCCAGGAATTCGTTCCTGTTATTCTCGCTCTTTGCTTCGTTTCTGCCGTCGACTCTAAGGCAAGTAACTTGTATACTTTTCTGTTGCATATACAAGTATTAAATACCGCCTATAATGTAGTTGTTTCAAGATCTATTCTCATAAAAACCTTCTTAGATCTTGTCCATATGTGTTGATTGGCCCGTAGTTGTCTCATTACACACACGACATGAAATTAAGACTTAGATCTAATTAATTCCTATTGCATATATGTATGTTGGTTGTGAACCATAATTTGATGAGTGAATCTTGCATGCTTGATGTATTACTGGTAGTATATCCTATTGTAGATCCTTCAAATACCCTATACCATGTTGCTTGGACATGTAGTATACCATATTTTGCATTTTGTTATGATTTGGATGAGTTCCATATGAACTAGTTGATTTTATGCTTGAAGAAGATTTCAGTTTTTTTGTTACCCTATTTTTGTTCAGTATTTTAGACCCTATTAAGGTCAGTATATGAAAATTATTTGTGAATATGAATTACAGAGAATTCTATCTATTTTCCAGAATTTCTGGCAAGTCTCAGTTTCGATTTGTGAGTTGCAAGTTATGGCTATTTTACTTCAGAGGTGTAGAAAATTACAGATTTGGTTTTATATGAATTCTGGAGAGTAACTTATTTGTATCCTGATGTTAAAAATAATATTTTGATCCAATATTTTGCTGAATACAACTAGGCTTGATTTGGATTAACCCCTAAATTTTATGGATTTAATTGATGACTTTTATAAACTGTTCTATACTTGCAAACAACTACTATACTTGCAGAATTTCCATGCTGTTCAGTAAAGAACCTTAATTTCAACCAGATTCTACTTACTGTTAGTAAAAACTTTGTGAATATGAATTGTAGCCTTCTGTATCTATTTTATCCCATTTGACGGATTCGGATTTTGATTTGTATTTTGTAATCTATTGTTGTTTTAGTACTGCTGTGTTTATGATTTCAGATTTACAAAATTGCTGCATCTTGCTGTCTTCTGATTTTATTTGACTAAACTATCTATGTTGAAAATTTATGAAATTATATTTTCTGATACTAAACATACTAGGGAGTACCTCAGATTTTTTTGTGGACTTAATTAGGAATATTTTATGCCGTTTTCCTGTTTATGAATACAAATTTCTAATTTCTGGCTGAACATGTTTCTGGATACAATTCTGTTTTGAGACTTGTTTTTGTGAAATACCATATGACTTATATATATTTGCTGGATTCGGCCGTGAGTCTATTTTCCAAATTTTTTGACAGATCTTGGTTTGCATGTTTGTGACAACGGGAATCCCAGATTTGGTGCAGTATTATCTTGATGTCCTAAACTAGAATTTTCGTTGTCCTACTCTTTTATGAGTTGTCTGTCACCTGTGCATGTTTATCTTTCAACCTGAACTTGTTACTTGTTATACCATGTCATTTTTGCCCTGTTTTGTGTAGGTATATGACCGTTTGATAATAATAATAAGAACAAGTCGAGGTTTAAAGGAAAGATCTAGGAGTGGACAATATAGGAGCCTGTACTCGGAAAGGGACCCATGTTTCCCGTGTGACTTGTTTACCAAATATGTTACCGATCAAGTTTACCGACCAAGTTAATTACATGTTACCGATCAAGTATACCGATCAAGTTTACCGACCAAGTTAGTTACATCTTACCGATCAAGTTTACCGACCAAGTTTGTTACCTGTTACCGATCAAGTTTACCGACCAAGTTTTGTAATCCTGTGAAAACCGAGTACATGACCTATAGTATCCCCTACGAAATCTAAATTCAACTTGTTTGAATGCAGCAACCATGTGGTAAATGGATGGAACACATGAAGTACTACCTAGATTTTACATAACATGACACCGGTACATGCTACCAGACACCTGCTACATGTTTACTTGCTTATATGATACCTGTTACTTGTCACATGTCATATGCACCCCGTTATCTCATCACATTACTTGATCATGTTTCTGATTTATGTTAGTCGTTTTGTTTTGCTGTCACATCCATTCCATGTATTCTGTACTTGTTTCTGCTGTTACTCTATTCTTATTTATCTTTTCCTGTACTTGTGCCTGCACTACAAGCGGCTCGTAACTTGTATTGACGGGAGTTTTGCTTCTTTTTCCTCTTCCTGCAATTTGTTAAATTGCAGACTTTGGTGACCAGCTGCCCGATGGAGTAGGAGATCTAAGATTCTAGCTGGTTGGAGTTCTTGCTACAATTTACTTCTCTGTTGCTTTTGTTACTTGGATTATTTTGTATTGGGTAGTTTGTCCAAGAATTTATAACTTGTTCCAGAACTGGTTTATTTGAGATTATTAAATTTTGTTTCAAGTAAATTCTGTTAGTGTATTGATTTATTCATGCATGCATGGTTGGTTCCTCCTTGTTATCTCTTGACTATTCCTGTGAAATTTTATAAAGATCCTGATAGCTTATGGATGATGAAAATTATTCACTGGACTTAGTCATGTATCCGTATTCCATATTTCTTTTTGGGAAGCAGGGCGTGACAGCAGCGATATGTGAATTTGATCAAGGATACAGTCTACATTCGACTTCCTGTGCTAGATTGCACGTCCCGTATTCAGCGAGGACACTGAATTCTTTAGAGGGGGTGAATATAACATCCCAAATTTATAAGAAAATAATAAAAGGAATATATATGGAGTATTAGAGTGATCTATAAAGATTTCTAGGGGCAATGGATTAAATGGATTAATTAGGAGGCCTATAGAGAGAGTATAGGGATTATAAAATAATAGGGCAATAAATGAAAAGAAATGAAAGAAAGAGAAAGATAGGAAGTGGGATGCTTGTGTGTGTGTGGCCCCGTGTGTGCTGCACGTGGAAGGAGGGAAAAGAAGAAGAGGGAAGTGTTGTGTGTGCTTTACATGGTGTGCACGTGCTTATGAGATGTGTGTGGTATGTGTGTGTTTGCTCTTTGTCCCACATCGAAAATTAGCTTGGGAAGTTGAGTATTTAAATATAGTTGCTAATGATCAAGAGGTACCTAAAGTTTTTAGCCCCTTTTGTAACGCACGCCTGTGGTGGGCAGTTGTTAGGATTTATTTGTGTTCGTACAAGTTGGGTACGGGGCATTACAGTTGGCGTTCTCGGCTTGTCCATTAGACTAGAGGCACGAAATTGAAGAGAACCTCTACTGAATCCTGAGGTCTTCGCAGAACTTGCTTGAAAGGTTGGTCCGTAAGGACATGAATATATTGGGCTTGGAAGTGAGAGTGAATATTTCGTGTGCCCATGATGAGGGCGTAGGCTACCTTCTCCATTTTGGCATAACAGAGTTCAGCATCGCAGAGGACTTTGCTAGCATAGTAGATGGGCCTTTGCGCCCCATCATCTTATCTGATCGGAACAGAGCTAAGGGCGAGCTCTGATGCCACCAGGTAGAGGTAGAGGAGCTCACCCGGTTCAGATTTGCTAAGGAGAGGGGGATTGGCGAGGTATTCCTTCAGCTGGTCGAAGGCTCCTTATTGAGCTTCTACCCACCTAAAGTTATTTGCCCCCCGAAGGGCCTTAAAGAATGGGGGGGTATTTTCCCCCCGACTTTGAAAGGAATCGCCGTATGGCCACAAATCGATCAGCGTGTCTTTGAACTTCTTTGACATTCTTTAGAGGGGCCATATCCATGATGGCTCAAATCTTTATGGGATTCGCTTCCATCCTCCGTTGGCTGACCATGAAGCCGAGGAATTTTCCCGAAGTTACGCCGAAGGCGCATTTGGATGGATTGTACCTCATATTATCGTCCAGGTCTTTCACATGGTCGGCCCCTCTTAGGGTTTTGACGAGCATGCCATCCACGTTTACTTCTATATTTCAGCCTATTTGTTCCTTGAAGACTCGGTTAACAAGCCTCTAATAGGTGGCTCCCGTGATTTTCAGGCCAAAGGTCATTACTCGATAGCAGTAGAGCCCCTGATATGTCACAAAAGCTGTCTTCAGAATGTCTGCAGGGGACATCCGAATCTGATTGTACCGGTATCTCCCTGAAAAATTTAGTTATGACAATTTTGCCTACGGGTGTTATGCAAATGTATTTTGTACTCTTACGAGTAATATTCGTAGCGTATTTTAATATAAATGTCCTACGTATTTCCACATTTCAATTATTTATACATTGTCCGTCTACTCAAAATTCATTTTTGTCCTATTTTGAGCCTACTCAAATATCAATCCTAATCTTTTTGTGTTTTTACATGTATTGCATGTGTTTTCAATACACGTGTCAATTACGTATATTTTATCGTTACGTGAAATATTCGTAACATTATCAATATAAATATTTTTACGTATGTTGTATTTCAATTATTTATAAGCATTTCTCTGTTGCTCAAATCTATTTCATATTGGAATATTTATTGATACGTGTGACGCACGTATTTGCAGTGTACGTGTTGTTTGTACTCTTTCTCAAAATAAAAATTTATGAAGTGTGTAAGTTTACCTTTATTTCGTGCATGAAAATTTTATTAATTTAAACTAGTATTATTAACTCATAGCAATATATGCATTTTTTATTAAATAAAAAGTCCAAGTTTTGGAGTGTGTTGCATGTGCACACACATAGTACACACGTGCACGTATTTTCTCCCCCAAATAACGGCCGTCCAGATTTATTAGGAGGGAAAAGGGTTTTGAATTAGATTAAAAGGGTAAGTGGGTTTAGAAGTGGATTAGTAGGTGGTTATTAATTTAGTGGGTGGTTAATCAACTTTCCATTAATTAACCCCTTATATAACACCCCACCCTTAATTATACATGAACACACGAAAACAAAAACAAAATGTGAAACAAATTGGCCTTGCTGTTGGTGGCTTTCGGGAGTGAAGGGATTTTTGGAGTGAAGGTTTTTGGGGGCTTTTGCTAGGTGTCTCAACTACTAGGAATTCTCCTTTAATATAGGTGTTTCTCCAACTTTCTAATATAAATTTATCAGTAGAATGCTAGATTGTAGAATATATATGTGTAATTGTTAGATGCATGATAGCCTATATATAAACTAGATGGAAAACCATAAGTTGAATCATAAGTTGATATCCTATATATAGCCCATATATCTAGCCTATATATATGTTTTATGTTTTAGTTGAACTTCAGAAAATCATATCTATTAAACTAGATGGAATCTAGAGCTAAAATTTTTATAGGAGCATCTCGTATATGTCAAGAACATCTCTTTAAAATTTCATAATATTTGGATGCCACTATTTTAATAAATCCAAACTTAGGACTGGTTGGCAGTTGGCTAGTTGCTGGAAATTTGTATACAATTTTTATTTTTATTATTTCGACATCTTAGATGCAGTATTTTGAGAATGGTCAAAACTAAGTTGAAGTAGATTCGTAAAAATTTCTATAGAGTCTAAGAAGTCAATTTTCCATGAAGAATGAAATTTATAATGAATTTTACAAGAGTGAACAAGTGGCAGTCTATATAACATTTCGACCCGACTATGGATTTCGAAGAATTCAGGATTATAGACACAATAATTTGGAGAAACTTTTAACTACAAAGTTGTAGTAGACTTGTATACCTTTAATTTTATCTAAAGAACACAAAATTTCATGAAGTATAGAATTTTTTATGATTTTTACAAGTAGCATGAGCGGCAGTATTCGGATTTTGAACTTACTGTTTTGTAAATGAATTTAGACGAAGTAATTGAGGTTGAATTTAGATGATATTAACTACAAAGTTGTAGTAGACTCATTTATATTTCCTATGAAAATAAGAAATCTATTTTTGGAATAGTATTGAAATTTATATGATTTTTACAATACCATTGGGTTGTTATCTCAAGTTGAGTATTCAAATAGTGGATTCTATGTATATGTTGTTACCTTGAAAAGAAGTTGATAAAGAGATAGGCTTGGAGTATTGGTTAGTGCCTGTGCATTAGGATTTTTGAGATTGTAGGTTTGAGTCTTGGTGAGCTCAAATTTGGTAGTATTTACTATTTTTGAGTATATTGGAAATATAAATTGATTTCTAGGAAAATATTTTGATGGTAATTTGTACAAACATTTTTGGGTTAATTGCCCCTCTTAGATAAGGGATTGAACACATATTTGGTGACTGGATTTGAAGGATTTGAATAGAGATGATTTTAAAGGATATTAGTATATTGGAGAATTAAGATTTGATGGAAATCCATATTTGAATTGATAATTTTAGTACATAATTGATAATTAGATTTGAGATATTAGAACCGAGATGATGTTCATTGAATTGAGGCTTTTGAAGTCCTATTGTAACAGTTAGGAAGATTTTATCTAGTTATTTAAGGATGACTAATTGGATGGAATGAATAAGAGATGAATTGAGTATATAAATGAATGAAAGAATTAAATGGAATATAATGAATGGAAATTTTTATGAAGTGGTTAAATTAACCTAAAGGATCTCTATGTTGAGATGGATGGTTTCTAGGAGCTGAGCGAGGCCCGTAACGTTCGGCAATTTTGATAAATGAAATTTTGTGAAATGGTCAATATGGACCTGAAATGCTATTGAGCAAGTTTAAGTCCGGCAGGGTAAGCTAGTTCTAAACCATGATGACTAAAAATTGAATTAAGGACAAGCATTAGAAAGGAAAATGTAATAAAACCTGGGCAAACGTAAGTTGGGTGTTTCTATATAGTCGGGCGGTGGATTCCGGAACTACAGACCCAAGTCAGGCAGTGGATTCTGGGACTGTGGTTGCTTGCGAAGCGAGACGAGCCTTAATTAAATCCGAAATTATGATTGATCGGGTGGTGGATTCTGGGATCATGAACTTTCAGGCGGATAGGAGGCAGATCCCAACATATTCTGGGGCTAGAGCGGCACTTGCGGGATGTTCGTAGGACAAGGATTCTGTATAGTCGGGCGGTGGATTCCGGGACTGGAATCCATACTCGAGGAATGTCTAAACCTTGGTTTTATTACCATAGTAGGATTTTAATGACAAGGGATTGAACACTATAATGAGGAGTATGTTAAGGGCTTGCCCTCGGACCTATGTAGTATGGGATGCATAGAATCCGAATAAGTGTGCATTAGTGCATTGTAAGTACTAAAGTGTCTACATTAGGCCTCAGGATCATATTATACACTCGCATGTTTAGGATAATCACTTTTCACATTTTGTTTTGCATTCAAGTTTGTGTTTGCTAAAGTAAAAGAACCGCTATATTATAGCATTGCGTCAGTTGTAACTGATGTGCCCATAGTTTTCTTGTTGCAGGATTGGATTTAGCGTGGACTCGAAGTCACTGTGAGGGATGTCACAAGATTGAAGAACTTCCATTATCATGTTTTGTGTTGTACTTATTTATTTTCGTTGTGTTGTTGTAAAAGAACAATGTTGTAAATGAAAAAGTTCAAATTCCTTGTAAAGTTTGTACGAAGTTGAATTAAAAGATCTTGTTTTTTCTACGAATTACCTGTGTTTAGAATTCGGGGTGTTAAAGTACCCAGAGAAGGTTTCCATGAAGCTTAGAAGCTCATGACCAGACGTCGCATTCATCAGGGCTTCAATGTTCGGAAGAGGGAAGGGATCTTTTGGATAGGCCCTGTTGAGATCGGAGAAGTCGATGCATATCCTCCATTTTTGTTTGGACTTTTTTACCATCAAGACATTCGCCAACCACTCTGAGTAGTGGACTTCTTGGATGAGGCAGGCGAAGAGGATCTTCCATTATCAACAAGGATGCGCCGAACCTCGTGATTCGCCAAGCCGAGGCTGATGACTAAGGCATCGCAATGAGGAATCCTGATGCCCTTGAGGTCTTCATCCTTGAATGAAATAGCAAGTCTGTGACCTCGAGGAGGAGGGTAGTTATGGACTGAATTAACTTTCTAGACGAACGCCTTACGGAAGGACTTTGAGTCTCCCCCCATTGGACCGTGTATGAAGTGGAGGATGGCCATTCTTTCCGAGCCCTGGGGATCAGAGTCTATTTCCGAGAGCTTGTTAGGCCTGCAAGGAGGATGCGAAGTTCTTAGGTCACTTAGAGTGAACTTGGACATGTAGTCTTTACGGATGAGGACCTCGATTTCGTCTTGAAGCACCTGACGATTGTCGGTCTCGTGACCATGGTCCTGATGGAACCGGCAGTAGAACCTCCAGTCCCTATTCTTATTACTTGATATGGCTAAAAATGGGATTAAATCGAGACCGTTCAAACCGAGTACGAATCTTAAAGCACTCAGGGGTAAAACGGTAATTTCCACCACAAACCCGAAATGGGAACTGGGTGTTTCTTCAAGGCCCAGTAGCCCGAAAACAGATCTGTCCTATTGTGTACGGGTAGCGACCTATTACAAACCAGCCCAAAGACTTAAAGAGTAATTCAAATTCGTGATTATCTCTAGGAGGCGGTTTAAACCGCCTCTCTTATCATGAAACGAGTTTAAACTCTATATCTTATCCAAAAACATCGGAACATAGAGATAAATGATTATCTCTAAATTGTCTCTTAAGGCGACTATAAATACCCCTCTCCCCCCAC
Source organism: Hemerocallis citrina (assembly GCA_017893485.1). Taxonomy (NCBI): domain Eukaryota; kingdom Viridiplantae; phylum Streptophyta; class Magnoliopsida; order Asparagales; family Asphodelaceae; genus Hemerocallis; species Hemerocallis citrina. Next base: position 161,452,293 of record CM030364.1, on the reverse strand, counting down.
CATAACAAGGTAATCAATATTTTTTCACATCAATGCTCTTTCATAATCTTTCTGATTACTGACTTGAGCATCGGAGGGTTCGTTGCCAGGATCCATCCCGGTGTATCAAACTTTTTGCAGGTCAACGACAGCGGCAAGAAACCAGTCAAACACTGATGAAACTCAACAGGTTTGCCTTATTTGTTTCCAAAAGAATTCACAAATTCATCTGTTTGCTCCCACACAAAAATCTGCAGCAATAGATTGGCGGCATCTATGGGAAACGAAAAGCAATCCAGCCTTACTGCACCGGTGAAGTTGTTTCCCAAGCTATGCCTCCGAAGAAGGGGAAGGCAGCAATCTCCAGCTGCAGAGCCACTCCTGATCCTTCTCCTCCTCCACTTCACGATGTCTTCCCTCAACCGGTCCAGTAAGTGCAGAAACCACAGCCTGGACAGCCTCTTCCCCAACTGTCCAGCAACCGCAGCCTGGACAACCTCTTCCTCAACAACCTCCCCCCCCCCCCCAGCAGGCCCCTCAAGGGCCTCAAAGGGTTGCCTCGGGGGCTCTCGTCGAAGTCGTCAAAGGCAACTTCCTCTTCACGACCATGTCTCAGTACATAACCCCTCATCTGACTCTGTGGCCTCTCACAGTCTTCCAATGCCAAAGGATCTCGACACGTTATTGTCAATCAACAACATGGGATAGATCTTCGGACCTATTTGAATGAGAGGAGGACCCATGACGGAATCCCTCGCCATGAACATCAAAGGAGTCCTGCGATTCGGTCCCCTAGATCCCGATCCCCCCGTAGGCCAGACCACAGAAGATCGAACTCTCCTAGGAGGTGGAAGGAGTCACCCATGCCGTTAGAGGAGGAGCCGCACCCCGGCCGGTCGATCTGCCCCAAGGGAACACTCAGATCGGGAAGCACCTGTCATAAGGGAGGAGTTCCAGGATTTTCAAGAAGCCGTTCTGTAGGCCCTCAATGTTGCTCCTAACCACAATCAACGGGCACCTAGTCCTCAACCTACCCCAAGCCATCACCATCACACTCCCAGTCCTTTTTCACATGAGGATGAGTCCCAGGGATCAGCAAGATTCAAACTGAGGATGGACTCAGTCTATCGCCGTCTCCACGAGATGGAGAGTTGCCTTGGCAGACTTAACAATGAAGAGGAACAACAGGCGAGGAATTTCCGCCCAAGCAGGCCTCCGTTCTCCCAAACCATCATGGAAGCCCCGGTCCCGGGAAACTTTAAATCCCCTCACTTTGAGTCATATAATGGGGAGTCAGACTCCGCTGACCACATCGAGAGTTTTAAAACTATCATGATGATCCACTAGGCTTCGGATGCGCTTCTTTGCAAAATCTTCCCAGCCACGCTGAAGGGGCCTGCGAGAGAATGGTATTCCCGACTTGCCCTACCTCCATCTTCTCCTTCGATCAGTTCGAGGGGCTCTTCCTTACCCATTTTGTGAGTAGCTGTCTACCGAAAAGACAAGCACATCTTTGCTGACACTCAATCAAAGGAACGACAAGCGGTAAAAGGACTATGTCAAGCGTTTCACCACCGAGGCCCAGTTAATCGCCACCCTAGACCAGTCGGTAGCCTCTACTGCTTTCTGACACAACATCAACCACGCCGACTTGAAGGCATCTCTCGCTAAAAAGCCGCCTCGAGACTTCTCAGAACTCCCACCAAGGAGCGAGAAATATATTAGGGCAGAGGAGGCCCTCCTCCCACTTGATCAGAAAGTGGCCTCGTCCAGAAACAAACGGAAGGGCGCTAAAGATGAAGGGGCTAAGAAGCTTTAGAAAGATAATGGTGGTCAGCGTTGCCCTCCTCCCCGTTTTGAGAAGTTTACTCCACTTAATGCTAGTATTTCAGCAATCCTAATGGAGGTCGGAAAAAAAGGTCTGCTCCCACCACCTCCGAAGATGAATACACCAGGCAAGAAGATGAAAATGGACAAATGGTGCCGCTTCCATAGGGATCACGACCACGACACGGATGACTTGCGGGCCCTCAAAGAAGAGATTGAAGCCCTCATTCAGAGGGGGCAACTTCCTAGGTTCATAAGGAATGACAGGGTAGATCCTTCTCCGCCTCCCAAAGGGGCTAATAAGCGAACTGAGCGACCTATCGAGACCCCAGATTCTGAAGCTGAAGTTGTCCTACACCTCATTCACGGAGGTCCAGTGGGGGGATATTCGAACTCCTCCCGAAAAGCCTTCGTCGAAGAGGTGAACTCGGTACAGAACCATCCTCCCCCCAAGGGCCTTGGATTTCCTGTTACCTTTTCTGACATGGATTTGGAAGGCATCCGAACGCCTCATTGTGATGCACTTGTGAGAAACCTCCATATGGCCAACTTCAAAGTACGCCAAGTCCTGGTCGACAACGGTAGTTCGGTTAACATCCTTTTTCTGGAAGCCTTCCAGGGTCTCAGTTGTCTAGGGATCGACTCAAGCCCAATGGCTACACTCTCCACGGGTTCTCCAGGATGCCAGTGACGATCGAAGGAGTGATTACTCTCGACGTAACCACTGGCAAAACCCCGATCACCCGAACCGAACCGATGGATTTTATGGTGGTATACATGAAGGCCGCTTACAATGTCATTCTGGGCCAACCCGGCCTAGCTGCTCTTCAGGTCGTACCCTCAACCTGCCATATGAAGATGAAATTCCCCACCACAGCAGTGGTGGGAGAAGTCAGAGGGAGCCAGGAGACGGCTCACAAATGTTATACAACTTCGGTAGGAGGGCCGGTCCTCTCCCTTGAAGCACTCGAGCTCCCACAAGGGAGTAGCCAAGCTATCTCAGAGCTGGTCGACGAGTTTGAATAAATAGACTTCTTAGAAGGAGATCCGACCAAGACATTCCAAATTAGTAAGGTCCTTCCCACTCCCATCAAAACCGACATCATCCAATGTATAAGTGGAAAGCGATCTATTCGCTTGGACCGCAACCGACATGTTTGGAATATCCGAAGAACTTCTCATGCATCACCTTTGTGTTGCTCCTGGGGCCAAACCGGTCAAGCAAAAGTGACGCAAGTTCGCTCCAGAATGCCAGCAGGCAATAAAAGAAGAAGTAGAGAAACTCTTGAATGCCCAGTTTATACAGGAGGTCAACTATTTCGAATGGCTGTCCAATGTTGTAATGGTCAGAAAGGCCAATAGGAGTTGGAGAATTTGCATTGATTTCACAGATCTGAACATAGCTTGCCTGAAAGATCCGGTCCCGCTCCCGAGCATTGATGCCCTGATTGATGCAACCTCCAGACATGAACTCTTGAGTTTCATGGATGCCTTTTTCGGGTACAACCAGATCAGGATGTTCCCTCCCGATATTCCAAAGACTTCGTTTGTAACCGACCAGGGTCTACACTGCTACCGGGCCCATCGGACTAAATAACGCTGGTGCAACTTATAAGCGCCTTGTCAACAAGGTCTTCAGAGAACAGATCGGCCGGAACATGGATATCTATGTAGACGACATGTTGGTAAAAAGCATCAGCAAATTGAATCATGTCTTTGATCTTCAGGAGGCCTTTGATGTTGGTAAAAAGCTCCTTCTCCCGACTGTGGGAGGAATGATAGCTTCTGCTCGGGGGATGATCCGAGAGTCCCTCATTTCTAGAGTGGTTGAAACGATGGCGAAGGTCCACTTCGTCCAGTCGATTTTTTATGACGTTTGGGAGATCCAAAACTGATGGACGATCAGTCTTTCGGGCAAATGAGAGGGATGCACTCAGAGCAAGTCCATGTAGGCATTCGACCTGCTGCTGTTGCGACCCCTGAGTAGCTGCACGACTAGGAGATGGATGAGGAGGACGAGGAGGAGGAGGAGGATGAAGGGGGGGCATGATGCACCGTGGTAGCTGTCCTCTTTGCTTTGGGATTCATGGAAGAAGAGTAGGATCTAAGTCGGAGGCTGGATCTGTCAGTTCCCACAAACTATGCCAATCTGATGATATTATTTTCTGGTGTGGGAGCAACAAATAATTAGTTCCATGGTTGGATAAAAAAGTAGATCTCAGCTGTAGATCTGATCCTGATGAGAGGTTGAAGTGTGCTTGGGATATGTGGATTTGGAGGTGGAGGTGCAGGCCGTTAGCAGCCGAATACCTACAAAAAACCTTGAAACACCGGAAGTTTTCCTAGTGACAGATCCTCTGACCATCATGTCAGTGACTGGAAAAGGAGATTAGGGTTTAGAGGTAAAAGGTTGATTACCTTGCAACTGAGGAGGGGGATTAGTATTTATAAGCAGTGAGAGAGACCCTTGCTGGATCGAGTTAACCCTCTTATGCGGGATGAATAGAGGTAGCAGGCCTGCCAACGACCCACAAGGAGTATGCTCCTATCTTTGGACATCACAGGATCCGTTGGGATCAGACGGTTCAGATGGACTGAATTTTTACCACATCAGTTGACAACATGGCATCAACCATGGCTAAAAAAACTCCAAGTTTGGCGAACATTCATGAATTGATGCAAATTACATCCAAATCATGAAATTCCTTATTCATAATGTTTATAGTCAAATACTAGTGTGCAAAAATTCATTATCGTCAAAACTTATGCAGCCAACGAAGGAAAAATTCATACCCCATGGTTGAAAATTGAAGTAATATACAGTGAATGCACTATACATTTTACTCCCTCTGTTAAAAAAATAACTCATTCTAGCTCCTTTTTCCCATAATATTAGTCATTTTAGTTTCTCGAGATAGATATGTTGTTATTCTTAAAAGTCCATTAATTAATTTTCTAAGAGATATTTAAGTTTATCTTTGTCTCTTCATATTTTTAAAGATCCATTTATTATAGAAGAGAGTATGAATGACATTTTGCAATAGCTAGCACATTTAAGAGCGTCAATTTTCAAGAAAGTTTAGTACTTATATAGTATAATCCTTTTTTTTTCTTCTAAATACTCGTGTAGGAATCTCGAATGACTTATATTTTAAAATAGATGGAATAACTGAAAAGAAACAGCTTTTCTAGTTTTATATCTTTTAATATGTGGAGCGATGAATAGGATTGAAAACGTGTCGCTACAAAGTTATTGATCAAATTGGAAAAATAAACAACAAAAAATCTCACATTTCATTGCAGTTGAAGTAATGGAACAGAAATTGCAAATGAAACAGAGAAACAAACTGGAGACAGTACCCAGTAGATTGCTGAGGTTGGAGGCTATGAAAGAGAAATGCTATGAAAGAGAAATGGACGGTTGAATCTCTAATCTCTAATCTCTAATCTTTAATCTCTAATATTATAATGGGAGAAGGCCTCAGTGTCATTTGTCAATCTACCAACACGTACATCGCACGTGCATAACTAATATGAAGAAGGTGTCATGTTCGAGTCCTCACTACGTCATAATTTTTCTTTTAATATATTAAATGTGTATCACGCCTGTAAATTATCTATCAACATCTATCTATCTATAATATAATATATAATATCTACTATTTTAATGAAAGAGTTTGTCACCAAACAAATACATGCATTGTAACCCAACAAACACGTGCAATGCACATACATAACTAATATAAATGAGATTTTAGGTTCGATGCCCGACAACGTCGGAATTTTTTAAATAAAAATATATATATTTATAAAGACGTGCATCACACGTGTAAATTACTAGTGACTATTATAATGGAAGAGTTTGAGTTGTAAATCTACATACTTACGTGCAATGCACGTGCAACTCCAACTCTCCCATTATAGTATTCACATTTACTTTTAAAAATATATAATCTTATTCATTAAGACATGTATCGCACGTATAAATTAGAGTTTTTATTTTAATTTTTTTAAAATTAATACGGCATTGCACGTGTATATTACTAGAGTAATATACAGAAATGGAAGTACAAAGTCTACTGAATCAGAGCATCAAGCTAAGTGCTCAGAATGAACGGCCAAGACTCACCTAGTCCAAACAACAAGGCGATATATCTGAAAAGTCTTTTGCTCCACGGGAAACAAATCACACTGCAACGGTAAATTGTATGGTGTATTCTACTAAAGTGGGCCCCACATCCCACCGGTTAATGGGCCATCTTACGGTCTCTGTTATTTCGTTCCATCTGAGCCCATGGTCTTTAACAGGAATGGACGGTCGGATCGACTCTTCAATTACTAATCCAACGGTAGTTTCAGTGCTTTGTGTATAGCAAGTCATATGCGGGCGTTCGTACGGGAATATTGTCGGGTATCGGACTTTGGTTGTTCGGGTACAGTGCTAGAACCCGTACAGGGAGAGGGTTCAGAGGATCCGGTCATACCTGACTAGGGCTGCAATCGATCAAGCCAAGCCGAATATCTTCAGGCTCGAGCTCGGCTCGTTAAGGAATTGAGCTCAGTTTTGAGCTCGAGCTCGGTTCGAGCCGAGCTTTGACCGAATTCGAGCCGAATAGCTCGTGCGCTTAGCCTAAAATTAAAAAAAAACCCAAGCTCGAGCTCAGTTCATTAAGCTATCGAGCTCGATTTTTGAGCTATCGAGCTCGGCTCCAGCTCGTCTCGAGTCGAGCTTTGACCGAGCTCGAGCCGAATAGCTCACGAATAGCTCGATTTGTTTTGTCACGCCCCGCTTCCCAAAAGAGAATACGGAATACGAATACGCTGTTCAGAATCTTTACAACATCTCACATAAATAATCAAAGTCGGAAGCAAAAGAATCAACCATGTATGCACAATCGAATCTAATATACCAACAGAAATTTACTTGAAATCAAAATATATAATCTTAAATAAATCAGATCTGAATAAGTCAATATCTTATGTCACATTGCCCAAATACAAATAAATCCAAGTATAAAATACAATTATTCAAATTAAGCAATAGAAATAATAATAAAAACTCCAGCACTAATATCTCATGTCACCAACTCCATCTGGCCACTGGTCATCCTGATCTGCAATTAATAAATTGCAGGAAAAAGGAAAAGAGAAAACAAACTCCCATCAATGCAAGTTACGGACCGCTTGTAGTGCAGGATACAAGTACATGGGATATATAACAAATATAAAATAACGACATAACAAACATAGCATGGTATAGGCATGTCATCAAAAATGTAATATCTAACATGAATCAGGAAACAAATCAGGTAACATGGTATACTAACAGATACAGGTAACATGTGTCAAGTGTCAAGTTTCAGATGGTATGCAGACAGATATACAGATGATAGTGTCAGATGATAGTCAGACAGATAACAGATAAGCAGATAACAGATGTAAGATAACAGATACAGATAACAGATAACAGATGTCATGTTCTTCTATAAGTCTTGTGTGATTATTATCTAGGTAGCACTTCATGTGCCCTAACTTTTTATCACATGGTTGCTACATTCAAACAAGTTTCGCTTAGATTTTGTAGTGGAGTCCATAAGGCAGTGTACTCAGGGATCAGACAGACAGATATCAGATACAGATCAGACAGACAGATATAACCTAGGGGTTCTATTCTGAGTACACCTTCCTATATGGAAGTAATGTAGTCAGGGTTCAGATAAACAGAGTCGTGTATCATGTAACCATGAATACGTAACAGATAGGGAACACGGGCCCTCTTCTCATTACACATTTCTATATTTTCCACAACTAGATTTTTCCCTTAACCCCGGCTTGATTATTTTGTTATTATTATCAGACAGACATGTATGTACAGAAAACAGAGTGAGAATAACATGGTATAAACATGTAATAGGTTCAGGGTGACAGACAAACTGGTACAGATGATAGAAAACTCATAAAAGAACAGTACAACGAAAATTCCAGCTCAGGACAGCAAGACAATACTGCACTAAAACAAGGATTCCCGTTGCTACAAAAATACAAATCTTAATCCGTCGAAGGATCTGGAAAATAGACTCCCTTCTGAATCCAGCAAACATATATAAGTCATATGGTTTTCAAAAAATCAAGTCTCAAAACAGGTTTGAATCCAGAAAACACGTTCAGTCCGAAATCAGTAGATTGTATTCAAAGTCAGGAACACAGCATGAAAACTCATTAATTAAATCCACGATAAATCTGGGGAACTCCCCTATATGTTTAGTATCAGAATATAAAGTTTCAGAATTTGTCAATATAAATAGTTTAGTCAAAAAAAATCAGAAAACATAATGATGTAGAAGTTTTGTAAATCTGGAATTGTAAACACTACAGTACAAAAACATCAATATCTCACAAACCATAAATCTAAATCCAAATCTACCAAAAGGGTGATTAAATAGATATAGTAGGCTAACTTTCATATTTAGAAATATTTTACAGACAACAAGTAGAATTAGGTCGAAAATCAGGTTCTTTGCTGAACAGTAATAAAATTCTGCACGTAAAATCTTTATTTGCGAGTATGAAAAGGTTTGTAAAACTCCTCAAATAAATCCACCAAAATTCTGGGTAAACCTCAATCAGGTCTAGTTATACTGAGCAAAATTTCAGATCAAAATAATAATTTTAACACCAGAATAAAAATATATTACTCTTCATAATTCATAGAAAACGCAGTCAGGGAATCTTTCTACACCTTAGTAGTAAAATAGGCATAACTCACAACTTGTAAATCGAAACTGAGATCCGTCAAAAGGGTTAGAAAATAGACGAAATCCTCTACAGTTCATGTTCACAAAATATTTTTAAATACTGACCTTAATAGGGTTTAAAATACTGGTCAACATTAGGGAAACAGAACATACAGATTTGTTCTTCACACACAAATCGACATAGATCATACGAAATTCATCCAAATCAACCCAAACATGAAATATAGTGTACTAGATGTACAAACAATATGGTATAGAGTATTTTACATGTATTCGACAAGTACATCACGAATAACACATCAAACACAGATATCTCAAAGTAGCATGAACATATACATCAAAAGTGGTCAACCTTAGGTTAATTCATGTCATATGTGTCGTGAGACAACTATGGTCAAATCATCACAATAGAGACAATAGATAACAGAGAATTTACACACAAATTGTCTCTAGAACCCAACTACACTATAGGCGGTATTTAGTACTTGTATTACACAAAGAAAAGAATACAAGTTACTTGCCTTAACCGTCGACGAAGACACTCCAGGCAAGAATAATAGGAACGGATCCCAGCAACGAACTCAACGAATGAGTCCACGAACAAAAATGAGCAGAACCCACGAACACAATCATGGCAACGAACACAACCCACGAACACGACTACGAACCAAACACTCCAAGAATGAACGGACGAACCACACAAGTACACGAACCAATGAACAACAACTACGAGTTCCCGAACACAATTCACGCACACAAAAGAGGACTACAGAGAGACGGTGGTGGCACGACGGCGGAATAACAGCGAGCCGCGGCCGCTTGCTGTTCGGTCGCCGCGAGGAGGGGGCAGCACACAAGGCATCGAGGTGATGGGATAGCACACAACACGCTTATGCTACTGCTACTGCCACTGAGGAAGCACAGGCGAGGGGGCAAGGACTAGGACAGAGTGACGAGAGCGGTGGTCGGGATGAGGTGTCGGCGAAGTTAGGGGGTCTTGGGATGGGTTCAGGAGGTCGGAAGGGGGTGTAGGGTGCACAGGAGGTGTGCGGAAGCTTGGGTAAAGGGTAAGGCGACTGAAGTAGGGGATAGATGAACAGGAGGGTGCATGGGGGTATTTATGCGGGGTGAAACAGAGTATTAGGGTTTTTCTGAAGTGGGTTTCGGTTTAGGAGCTATCGGGTCGGGTAGAGCATAGGTGATGAGTTTGGGTAATTAACAGACAAATGGGTTAATGGATTTTTAGCGTAGGATTTGAATTAGAATGGATTTAAATGGGGTATGGGTAGTTGGATAGTAAACAGGTATAGGAAAATGGGTTTGGTATTAATAGATAATTGGGTTATTGGGTAGTTAGGAGTTGTTAAAGGGTTTGGTTAGAGATAAAAATAGGGTATATATGAGAGTTTGGGTATAAGAGATCCAAAATTTGATAGGGCAAAAATGAATGAATGAATAAATAAATGAAAATAAAAATCAATTGAACAAAGAGGATCAAAAATACTGGCACGATCAAATAAAGATGAATCAAAAGGAGACATCCGAATCAAGAATTCAATAAAAAGATGATACATAATAAAAATAAATATATTGAAACAAAAGGTCCAATATACGGTCCAAAAAAAGATACAAAGAGAGAAATACACCAAAACGAAAAATACACTCAAAAATACCCAAAACGAAAAACAGGGGTTACACGTTTGCAGCCCTATACCTGACTGAGTCACAGAGAAAGGTAGGAAGCAAAGGAAACAGCCTTCTTTTGTGATTTCTGATGTCATCCTTCTCGCTTGTGCATTCATTCATATATTTTGATGTATTTATTTCTACTTCCATCCAAACAAAACAGAAAGAAAAGAAAAAATTCCTCTTTTAATAGAAGAAGTTGCAGCTAGTTTTTCATTAGAAACAACAAAAATTATATATATCCCATTTTTCACTCCTCCGATATTTGGTTGCCACGAATCATACAATTGATGTACAAGGACGAAGCCAGAAACATTTCACAGGGGGGCGTAGCTGACAATAAATTCATGGATTGTTCTATTGCTCACAAAAAAACTATATATATATATATATATATATATATATATATATATATATATATATATATATACACTTATCGAAACATCAACTTTTATTTAAAACTAATTATTGTCATACTATTCAAATTTGAGCTACATAATTGTTGATTTACTGCGATACAATATATGAAAAGCCTTGTAAACAGTAAATCAACAATTATGTAGCTCAAGTTTGAATAATATAACAATAATTTGTTTTAAAAAAAGTTCATGTTTCCATAAGTATATATATATAGGGAAGTCTTCCGTTGTGCACCTCTTATGGTGCACATGGCGTGTGCACTCGGCCTTTCCGCCTTCGTATCGACGATCTGAACCATTCATATTGATCTACACATCTAAATTAGTCTAAATATGTAAAGTCAAATCATTTGAAATTCATTTGCCCATCCATTGAAGTGTTACAAAATTGTATGGCGGAAAATCATTGTTATTATAGTCACATGATGAATGTGCAAGTGAATTTCAAATGATTTGATGTTACATATTTAGACTAATTTAGATGTGTAGATCAATGTGAACGGTTCGGATCGTTGATACGAAGGCAGGAAGGCCGAGTGCACATGGAGGGATGGTGCACAATCGAAGATTTTCATATATATATATATATATATATATATATATATATATATATATATATATAGTGAGAGAGAGAGAATGAAGGAGAGAGAGTGAAGGAGAGAGAGAATTAAATAATTAAAGAAGTTGTTTTGGGGGGAGTTGAATATGAGTTTTGGGGGGAAACTTTTGAGGAGGAAAATGTGTTTTGTGATGTTAGATCTGGGCCTTTGATTTTGGGGGATTAAAGGAGAGCCACTTGATCGCATTCTTTGTGTTTTATTATATAGATATATCATTTTGCATTAATCACTCATAAATAAAAGGTGATAGTAGAGTTGGTATTGGGTCCTATCGAGTAGGGTCCTCCACTGCAGAACCCCGTATTTTTAAATATTATTTTAAATATTTGAAAATAAATTAAAATGATTTTCTGGAGATTTAATAAATATTTTCTAAAGATTTATCTTTTACACGTGCAAAACACGTGCAAATATTTTTGGTGTAAATAACCAATTTTATATTTTTAGTAAATTCTCCTAATTATAATGGAGTATATTCTAAATTTTGGAATTTTTCTGAATAAAGAAACTATTTTTATAAATACCTCGAAAGAAAGGGGCTTTTATGTAAAAAGTCGTTTGGATCTGAAATCAGTTATGAAAATTTTTTTTTACTGATATTTTGGTTTCCCACGGTTAGCATTTAAATTTAAATATATCTAGATTTTATTTAAAGTCGATTTGGTGAAGATTTAAACAAAAAAAGGTTTTTTTTGCAAATATGGAATTTATGTAGAATCTTGTGCAAATGTTTTTCTGGAAAGTAAAAGTCAAATATTTTGATTGGAAAATATAATATGTATTATTAGATATTATTTCTGATTTTTTTGGATTTTTATGAATATTTTATGATGTATTTGCAAATATTACAAAAGGGAGGGCTTTTGTGCAAAATCACCACCCTGAGTTGTAAATCCAAAATTTTCTTATTGGCTGGACTGTGCGGGATTACTGGACAACTCAGTGATAAAATATTTGATTTGGTTTTGATTTAGTTAACCTATTTTAACTAAGGAAGGTTATATATGTAAAATAATAAATTGAAAAAGGACTATTTTGCAAATGTATTTCTAAAACCCTAATTTCTTATTTCCGGCCTGTATAAAAGAGGGTGTGCAGCCATCATTCGCTGCACAACACAAGTTTTATTATATTTTTATTTTCTTGGTGATTGAACAGGAGATCTTGGATTCTTTGCAAAGAGGAGGATTTTGTATCGCACAAAAAGAGAGGCTTTCTTGTTGGATCTCTTCATTCCTAAAGTGAGTGACATTGTTTTGTTTTATTTTGTTCTGTGTATGTTGTAGGTGAGTGATTTAATTGTTTGGTTGTTTTGTTTGTTTCTCTTTGATTTGTGTACGTCATAAAAGAACAATATGAATGTTTAGATTGATTGGATATTGAATATGTATATGTACGGACGGATGAAAAATTGGATCTCCTAGAAGAACTCTAGATACCTGCATATGAATGATGTTAGATCTGTTGAGAACCTAAATAAATTGTTAGTGGGCTAATAATGTTATATTTCCATTGTGAACAGTTGACTGGTGACTCGAAGCAGTCGACTGCTACCGCTTAGATCATATTTTCTTAAAATGTTGGATTAATGTTGATTTGATTGAGTTTGATAGATGCCATGAATTAATTAAATTAAAGATGAGATTTTTGGACTATTGGTGAGTTGGATAAAAACAACTTGACCATGTTGAGGATAAATTTGTTTTGTTCATGAATCAACTATAGAGAATAGTTGAGATTTAGTTGAGGAATTTTGTGAATGATTAATGGTTTAGAGGACCATGTTTTGAGGATTTGAGTTATGAGGATTTAAATTGGGGATTTGTGATTTTTGTAAAAGTTGTTGTTTGAATTTGGATTTCTCAAATGCTAAGTTTAAATCTAATTATTTTGGTATTGACAAGATTTGGAAAATAAAAGAAAGTTATTTTGATATATGACTGATTCTTAAAAACCCTAGTTTTGTCATAAGTACGACCTAAATTCTTCAGACTGTAGGCCGACAGTCAACTGTTATGACCTTTCAGCCGACTGATACGACCCAACTGCTACGATCTTCAGTTCTCTTGAAATTGGGTTCTGGACAGTCGACTGACGACTTTTACAGTTGACTGGTACCACCCAGATTACTTTTAAAGCTACTGTAGTTTTTCTCTCTGGTAAGTCGATCTATGACTTTTTAAGTCGACTTACAACAATTAGAATACCTTCTTAAAGAAATGTTGGAATTTCCTCTGGACAGTCGACCTATACTATTAGCAGTCCACTTCTGCTATACTTAGACTTATTTTCCGAAAATTACGGGATTTCTCTCTGGACAGTCGACTGGTGAGTTTTGCAGTCGACTGTAGATACTTAGATTTTATTGTCTTAAAAATGTTAGTTTCCACTCTGGACAGTCGACTGGTGACCTTTTGTAGTCGACTGGTTCTGATACTTCTCCTAAGGTAGTTTGATGTTCTTTAAATGACTAATTCTTTAAATGTTTTGGATCTATAACTTACTATTTTAAATATTATTCTTCTATAGAACAAATGTTTTCAAGATACTTCATCGTTGGATTGGATGTTGGAAATTTATAAAGATTTGGGTTTTGTTGAGTGGAGAGATTTCTCCTTTGATCGTTTTAACGATGGATTAGTGAGTTTTGGTCCCGTTGTGGTCTCTAAAAGTTGAGTGGGAGTCCTGTGAACCGGCAGTTGAGATTTGTTGAGTTAGGCTTGAGGGGTCTTGGTTTAGTTGTTGTTGAAGTCCGGCAGGATACACTAACTCTAGAGATAAGGATTTTTGGTGTTTTAATAATAATCAACGTAAGTATAGGCTCATGGTTTGTTAGTCCAACCAGAGCCATTTAGCTGTTCGCGTAATGAAAGTCTACGGGCCTATTCACGGAGCAGGCAGGGTGCATTGTATGTACCGGGTGTATCTGCACGTTAAGGGTCTTGAAGGCCTATTCGTGGGGTACACGGCAGGGAGATGATTCTCCGGATATGTTCGTGTGTCGAGGATCTACGGGCCTATTCACGGAGCAGGCAGGGTGCATTGTATGTACCGGGTGTATCTGCACGTTAAGGGTCTTGAAGGCCTATTCGTGGGGTACACGGCAGGGAGATGATTCTCTGGATATGTTCGCGTGTCGAGGGTCTACGGGCCTATTCACGAAGCAGGCAGGGTGCATTGTATGTACCGGGTATATCTACATGTTAACGGTTTTGAAGGCCTATTCGTGGGGTACACGGCAGGGAGATGATTCTCCGGATATGTTCGCGTGTCGAGGGTCCACGGGCCTATTCACAGAGCAGGCAGGGTGCATTGTATGTACCGGGTGTATCTGCACGTTAAGGGTCTTGAAGGCCTATTCGTGGGGTACACGGTAGGGAGATGATTCTCCGGATATGTTCGCGTGTTGAGGGTCTACGGGCCTATTCACGGAGCACGTAGGGTGCATTGTATGTACCGGGTGTATCTGCACATTAAGGGTCTTGAAGGCCTATTCGTGGGGTACACGGCAGGGAGACGATTCTCCGGATATGTTCGCGTGTCGAGGGTCTATGGGCCTATTCACAGAGCAGGCAGGGTGCATTGTATGTACCGGGTGTATCTGCACATTAAGGGTCTTGAAGGCCTATTCGTGGGGTACACGGCAAGGAGATGATACTCCGGATATGTTCGCGTGCCGAGGGTCTACGGGCCTATTCACGGAGCAGGCAGGGTGCATTGTATGTACCGGGTGTGTCTGCACGTTAAGGGTCTTGAAGGCCTATTCGTGGGGTACACGGCAGGGAGATGATTCTCCGGTTGTTGTTTTTGAGCTATCTTACATAATGCTTGCGCGTCGAGGGCTGTGATGCCTATTCACGGAGTATTCTGAATCTTGTTTCACATCACCGTAGTAGGATTAGTTGCATAACGAGGGATTATCCCTAAGTCGTAGAGATCGTTAAGGGCTTGCACCGACCTATGTACTATGGAATGCATAGACTCCGACAAGTATGCATTAGAGAGTCAGCATATAGAATTGTGTTTTCTTGACTTGGTTTTATGCTTGTGTTTCCAGTTTTCCTACACTTGACACTTAGTCTAGCTTCACTTGTTGTTCATATTTCATGATGTTTTCATGCTTTACATCTTTGTTATTTCTCATTCATTTATCCTTGTTGTCAATACATGCTGTTGAAGACTTTATGTTTATGATTTAATTATGTTGTATGTTTTTATGTCACTCATACCATTTATGACTGACCCCTTCAGTTTTGGGGGTTAGGGATCATCTCTAGCCTCATGTGTTACAGGTTGTTGCTTAGAGTTTGGAGGCTGGGATGCTTGAGATAGTTTTGAGATAAACTGATGTAATAGAGCTTTGTGTAAAATTTTGTAAAAAGAAGTGTTGTAAAAAGAATGTTGTAATTCAAGGCGTTTTGTATTCCGCTGTGTTTGTAAATGATTGTCGTAATAAAATTTTGGAATAAAATTATTCGTGTTTTTGGGCTATGTGTACCATTACATTGAAGTTGATGCTGGGATTGTGCCACGTATTTTCTAAGATATTATATTAGAAATTCGGGGCGCTACATCCACTACCCGGACCCGGTACCTAACGGATCCAAAAATTGGACCCAGACTTGGATCTGGCTTGCAAAAACCGAGTCTGGGTCCTCGTTAAAAAAATCTACCCGTCAGGTCCGGTAGTGGGGGATAAATATTTGCACTTAAGTACTTTTGCACCCGATACCCTACGGTTCCAATAATTTTTGTACTTAAGTACATGAATAAATATTATATTTACACATCTATCTTCAACAATTACTTTTATATGAATATCCATGTAACCCTATTATTCAAATTTCATATTTTTTGGGTATTTTTTAACGGGTCCGGGTGCGGGTCCGGGTTGGTTCTATTTTGAGCGGATCCGGAACCGGAAGTGCATCTAATCTTATTGTAGGACTTGGACCCGGAGTCGTATAGATCGGGTCAGTTCGGGTCCAATGTCGGGTCTGGGTATTGGGTAAATGTGATAGTGCTAGGTGAGAGTGTGACCAAGTAATAAATTTTAGATTTAGAGGGAGGTGGATGTTATTTTGAATATAATAAGGGGTTTTGTAGAAATATTTGGGGGGGGGGATAAAAGGGTAAAATTTTAAAAATGTCGGGGGTTTTCCACAAAGTCCGGGGTGCATTTGCCTCCTGTCCCTACATGGCTCCGTCACTGCTGATGTATAAGAGACTTATGGTAATCATGAGCATCACAACTATGGCCACTTGCTAAACATAAATAATTTTTACTATTATGGTGTGAGTAATAGTATTTCTGATAAACTTACTCTAGTTATGCATCTTATATCCTTCTGGGCAGACAGCATGGTGTTAGAAGCACGAGACTGTATCACAGGTACCTTTCAGTTGAGGAGCTTCGATGATGAGGAGGTCAAGATTGGTCCCACCCTGGGTTGACACTCATCCCCCAGGGTTGCTGGAGGGGCCGTTCTTTCTCTCTGTATTATTTTTCCATTTGACCCTGTTTTTCCTCATTCTCCCTACTCTCCTAAGGTTGGTGGGAGTTGGACTAGATTTATTTCAGGCATTGTTTTTATTTCTGAATTGTTGTTATTTTGATTTACCATCTTTATTTCGTTATTTTTTCATTAATGAAATATAATGAATATATACTCCATATTATCTTTCTCTTAAAAAAACACAATTTTTTCGCCCCTCATGCATTAAAACTACATTACTTGTGTTCCTCGATATCTCTGCACAAGGAAATGCAAGTCTTATTGTAACCCCCGTTTCCACCTATTCATATTTTTCTCTATATTATCTGGGTCTGGATTCTTTATAATATTTTTCGTTTTCTTAAATTCATTTTTGTTTTAAATTTATTTTGTATGTCTTATTAAAATTCATTTCTATTCATTAATTGTATTTATAGTTATTTTCAAATAATTTCTATATGGTAGTACAAATCATTTTATTTTATATGATCTTATTATTATTAATATTTTTTGATTGCCCATTAAATTGTGAAAGCCCATTGATTTTAATTCATCTTTTATTATTATTATTTATTTATATGAAGTTAACCCAATGTTCAATTTTAAACCATTTTACATACGATTTTGGATTTATTATTTTAAACGCAAACCCAAATTATACTTCATTTCATCTTATTACTAATTGGTAGCCCAAACATACTCCATTCTATATGTACTTCATTATTTGATTTAATATATTTTATAAACCCTAAAAATTTTGTACATCCTATTCAAATTTTTGCATATTTAGTATCCAAATCAATTTATTATAATTCTTCTATTTTCCTATTAAACCTAAACCCAAACCCGTTAACCCTATAGCCCATTCTTACTGGATCCTAACTCATTACCCTCTAACCCAATATCTTAATACCCTATAAATATCCATTAAACCCTATTTAATCTTAACCTAATCCTAATCCCCATCTTAATCACCCCACCGCTCTCTCGCCCCTTCCTCTGTTTTTCTTTCCTGAAACCCATCCCCGCTTAACCTCTCGTCCCCGTCAAGCCGCCTGCTCCTCCACCGCTCCTCCATCCTCGTCGCGGCACCCTCCACCTCTACCACCGAAGTCACTGCAACTTTAGCTCTCCTCCAACTGCCAATCACAGCAACCCATCGTCTACCTCGTCGGCCCTGCTCCTCCCTCCGTCGCCAGCACCCCGAGCCTCTCTATAACACCCCAATTTCTTTTTTTAAACTATTCCTTATTCAAATGGTCTCTAACTTAATTTATTATTTATCTACACAATTTCTTACTTAGAAAAATACTTATGGATTTTTATTAAAAATTTCGGCAGAGTTTCCCGTAGCCCTTTTACAGATATTCCTTACGGAATTCTACAAACAATTACAGAAATCAAGGCATCTATAATATATATCAATCCTCCCCAGGCCAAGTCATTCAACATCACATAGGCAATCATATATATGGCTCAGGGGTAAAATTCTTCATAACAAGAAAGATATAAATTAAAAACCAAAATTCCTTCGAAAACATATATGAGTTTTAGAAAAAATTTAGAAAAACATTTCAAATACCAACCACATAACACAGTACTCCACAACGAGGTGGGTACAGGCTTTCATACTTCATCACAGCATTGTAGATATATTACCTCTTACAGTTATAGACACAATCTTCCATAATATAATATAATACATCATTCTACTCCCATTTTTACATTTAATACATACATACATATATTTCATTTTACTACGAGCAAATGTATAACTGCCAAACTATAACAACTAACTCACCTCGTCGCTATCAAAACCTGCAGGAGAATTAGGGTTGTCCACCCTCAGGGAGGGACTCCCCTAACCCCTAGAAAACAACATGGATTAGCCATGTCTGGAGTGAGTATAATTTACTAGTTAAGAAAATAAATTAAACTATATAAAGAAAATTGAAAGAACTTACAAATATCCTGATAATTAAGTTAATCCTGAAATTTGAATATAAAACATCATAAAAGTGACTTTGCACCAAAGTACCATTCTGAATCTGCACCCATCTACATATCCATATCTACTCTCACTACCTTGAAATTGTGTCTCGGCGGGTAGTTCCCACCATTTCCATGGAAATAGCGGGCGAGTAGTTCCTCAACACAATTTCAAGGCATACTATATACACATTAATTCTCGACTCTAACATCAGTCACTCAATCTCATAGCATTTCCGTCATGCAGTCTTATACTATATTTATAATAATTCTCGTTGCATAACATCACACTCATTCAATCTTATAACATATTGATATTTATTCTCATCGTATTTATTCTATTCACATAACTTCGCATTCATTCCATCATATAATATCACATGCATTTTCATATCATCTCATCACATGCTTTCATTTTCATCACATATCCTCCCATGTATTTAATCTCATGATATCACATTCACATCACATATCATCACATTCATTCAGTCTCATAATATCACATTCGTTCATTCTTATAATATCAAGTTCATCTAATCTCAAAATATCACATTTATCCATATCTTATAACATCTAGTAACACATTAGCCTTCATTCCCATTACAATTTACCTTATTTTCATTCTAATTTCACGATACAGCTTATTTTAATGTTCATTCTTATTTTATCATATACTTTACTTTATAATTCATTCTCATCCCATCATACAACTTATGTTACTTTCATTCTTATCGATAATATATCTTACTTTCATTTCCATTTAAATCTCATAATACACTTTACTTTAACTTTCCTTCTTATCAGGTAATACACCGCTCCCCAAAGCCGATAGCCTGGGTAATAATCACCGCACCCCAGATAAGCTGGGTAATAATTACTGCACCCCAAGTAGAACTTGGGTAATATCACATCACATCCCAAGTGGATAGCTTGGTTATTACTTTACTTTATTTTCATTTTCATCTTACAATTTACTTTACTTTTCATTTATTATTTCCGAAACAACTATCATATCAACAACCAACCAATTCAACCTGGGAGTTGTGTCAAGGCAGATAGTTCCCACCATTTTCATGGAAATAGCGGGCAAGTAGTTCCTCGACATAATTCCAAGGTGCATCAAACTCATTTCAAATCAGGTTTTATTTTATCAATCATTCTCATCACATAATACAACTTACTTTTAATATTCATTGCATAATTCACTTTACTACACATTTTCATTCTCATAATACATATTCTTCACTTTCATTCATGCAATGCATAATACATTTTCTTTACTTCTCGTATTCATTCTCATTATATAATTTCTTCATTTTAATCATATTAATTCACACACATACTTCCTTCACTTTTCATACTCATTTACATAACGCCATGTCTTCACTTTTCATATTTATTCTCATAACATAATTTCTTCTCTTTTCATAGATATTCACATAACACAATTTCTTGACCTTTCATTTTCATTCAAATACATACTTCATTTATTATTCATTCTCATTTATATACGCATAACTCAATATCTTTAATTCTCATCTTCATTCATATACACAGTTTTTTTTACTTTTCATATTCATTCCTACTCATACACTTGCTTTACATTCTCATTTCCACTTCACATCAATTACTTCTTTTACTTTCCCATTCTCATTTCACATCAAATGGTTTCTTTACTTTCTCATTCTCATATTTATTTCATAATACAATGTACTCTACTTTTCACTTTCAACTCATAATACACCTTTATTTAACATTCATTCTTATTTTATAATACACCTTACTTTGATATATATTCACATTTCATAATACAATTCAGTTTAACTCTCATTCTCTTCAGATAATACACCGCACCCAAAACTTAGTTTGGGTAATGTACACCACACCCCAAAGCCGACAGCTTGAGTAATACTTTACTTTTCATTCTTATTATACACTTTCTTTACTTTCTCATTTTTTCTTTAATTTCACATTTATTCATTTTACTAATTTTTCGACCAGTGAGCCACAGTATCCTAACTGAAGGTCGACAGCCTAGTAAACATGCAGACCTTTGCCCCCCAGGGTCTTATGCGTCCGATGCTACGTCTTCCTCCCAGCCTAAGCCAACTAGGAAAACACTGCTGCCCACCAAGGATCTTATGCATCCTTCAAGACTAGAGCCGATAGCTCCGTTAAACACAAATCGCTGCCCACCAAGGGTCTTACGCATCGCTGCCCATCAAGGATCTTACGCATCCATCAAGACTAGAGCCGACAGCTCCGTCAAAGTCAAATTACTGCCCACCAAGGATGTTACGGATCCAACCGGGTCTCAAGGCGATAGCTTAGGCAATAAAAACACGCACCCCAAACATAGTTTGGGTAATAAACACTACACCCCAAGCCGGTCCTTGGGTATTAGGAGGTCTAGCCCAAACCCTCAGGATTTTTGTAAGTACTGATCAACAAAACTTAACTGTTATTATTATTTTCATCTCATCTTTTAATCTTATTTTATCATCACATAGCATCTCATCGTTCATTTCAATAACTTGTCACATCTTGACATTTACCATGAGAACTATTATCTCACTTTACTATCACATATCATCTCTTCTTTTATCTTAACATATTAACACATATTCGGTGTTCACTATATTATTTATCTTCTTATTATATCACATATTTGCATACACCAGATTATTTAATTTGTAAGATTATTACATCATATTATTCCGTACCATAAATGCACCAAAATATTTATTTAATCACATTATAATGTCTTATGACTATACCAAATTAAGTAGATGATTATATCATATTATTGCCCATTAGTTTCACTTTAAACATCACTATATTATACATATACACACTCATTAATTTCATCGATTATGACACCACAACTATATCACTCGTATATATCACAAACATGCACCATATAAGTCAATACATCATAATACCATATATATGTCATTTTTGTTTATCTACTGTATATTATACGTATATCAACACCAATTACTTTATATTATCGTACATATACCCAATAAATCACCCATAACACTCAATATTCAAAATCAAGCAAATTCACCATATAACACAATTCCAACATATAAAAATTCTGTATTTTCGATTAAATCTTCATTTAGCTATAACTCACAAAAATTATATCGAATCCGCATAAAATTTTGTCACCACATAATATATACTTAGTATAAGCATACTCACCCGACAAACCGGAAAGAAGATACTCCTCGCTCGCCCGGTCGCCAATCAAACTTCACTTTTTGGCACCTATTATGAAAATTATCGAACCCATAAGCCAATTACTTAAAATACACATAATCTATTCCCCGAATGAACATCAAACATATTCACACATCATATACAACCAACATAAGCATGTCAAATCAACAACTCTATGGTTTTATAACCAAATCCCAATTTTACCCCTCGATGGGAGGAATTCTAATCAATACTTTATATTTTAAGGGTATGATAACCTAAATTAACTTCTATATCCTAAAATTAACTCACTCGTGCATCTCGGGAATAAAGTCTAGTATTTGTACATATTTTTCCATAATTATCCTATTTTTAAACCAATAAACTATATTTTCACAATTTCCCGATACCGAGAATATTCCTACTAATTATTAAACAATTATTAAAATTTATCAAAAATACTCCAAAATTACCCCCCATAATATTCTACATCATCCAAAATAATTATTATCATTCCATTGATGCAATTCTCCATATTCTTCCTAAACTCAAACCCTTGGTTTAATAAATTTTGCTTATTATTACCATAGAAATCGAAATCTTTCACCTCTAGCATGTTCTACATACTCTAACCTACATTCTACTATGATTTTTATGAAAAGAAATGAAAAGCATACAATTCCATAAACAACTATACAAATGGGTATACCTTCAAGAAGCTCACCCCAAAAACCAACACTACCACGTTAATGAGCACCTCGAACTCTCCTAGAAAACCCGAAAAATTAGAAGCTTGAAGTGGAGAAGGTGGGTCGATTGAACACCCTAGGGTTTGGGGGGAAATGGGTTTCAGCCGAAAAGGAAAATAGGGAGGGGAAGTCGCGACCTGAACACAATATAGAGGAAGGGGAAAAGAAAGAAAATGGAAAATTAACTATAGGCCCCTATTTGACCAAACATTGATTATAAGACCCTCCCAATTCATTATTTATATGTTCTTATACTCCTTCTTTTCATAATTAAACCCAATAAAACCTGCTCCACCAAATAAATAAATAAATAAAGGAATATATATATATATATATATGAAATAAAATTGCATATTTATGCATATTAATAACAATAATAATATCTAATAACAATAAAATAATTACAAATGATTATTTTAAAATTATAATATAAGAGGGTGTTACATTATACACACCTCAAAAGAAGCTCGTCCTCGAGCTATGAGGACTGAAGAAAACCAATCAAACACCTATTGAACAACTAATTAATATCCTTCATCATACGAGACCATCAAATGGTCCTCTCGAAATTTCATCAAACAAATAAAATTTTAGAAAAATTTCCATAGCTAAATCCTTACAAATAAAAATAATTATTATAACAAACTTAACAATAAAAACACTATAAAATGATTACAAAAAACACCTGTATTTGGAATACAAAGTTACGTAGTTGTAATACCAATATTCATAAGAAAAGACGTAGTGATCATTTACATATCAAAATATTGAAGAAAAAGTATCAAATATTAAACACTTGATGCTTTAACAAAGAATCTAATTAAATTCAGCTCAGTTAACCTATGAAAGTTCTCTTAGTAGTATTTAAAAAAGATAAGCTTTCTCAGTAATATATGTTCATAACCAAGACGGATATGTTCAAAAAGGAAAAAGCAAAACGACACGATCCATACATACCACCAAGGCAATACTATATCACACCAAATACATCAAACACATATTTCTTCATATTGAAAAATTTTGGTCAATTTCTGACACGTTCCATTCCCAACATTGCAGAGAAGCTACTAGGGCATATACACCTCAAAATTAAAACTTTTCTAATTTAGAATTCAAGCAAAATACTTAAGACTTAGGTAAACTCATTTCGAACATGGATGAACCCACTCCCACCTATCACAGGATCACTAAGATACTGGTCATCGTAGACCTCTTCCTAGTTAACCTGGCTCTAATACCAATTGTAACTCCCTATTTGTTTTTCATTTTTAACTATTCCTTATTCAAATGGTCTCTAACTTAATCTATTATTAATCTACACCATTTCTTACTTAGAAAAATACTTATGGATTTTTATTCAAAATTTCGGCAAAAAATTCCCAGAAATATTAGCCCATTTACAGATATTCCTTACCGAATTCTACAAACAATTACAGAAATCAAGGTACCTGTAATATATATTAATCCTCCCCAGGCCAAGTCATTCAACGTCACACAGGCAATCATATATACGGCTCTGGGGGCAAAATTCTTAATAACAAACAAGATACAAATTAAAAACCAAAATTCCTTTGAAAACATGTATGAGTTTTAGAAAAACTTTAGAAAAACCTTTCAAAAACCAACCACATAACCCAGTACTCCACAATCAGGTGGGTACGGAATTTCATACTTCATCACAGCACTATAGATATAATGCCTCTTACAATTATACACACAATCTTCTATAATACAATATAATACATCATTTTACTACCATTTGTATATATAATACATACATATATTTCATTTTACTACGAGCAAATGTATAACTACCAAACTACAACAACAATCTCACCTTGCTGCTATCAAAACCTGCAGGAGAGTTAGGATCGTCCACCTTCAGGGGGGACTCCCCTAAAGCCCAGAAAATAATAGGGGTTAGCCATGTCTAGTGTGAGTATAATTTACTAGTTATGCAAATAAATTAAACTATATAAAGAAAATTGAATGAACTTACAAATATCCTGATAATTAAGTTAATCCTAAAATTTGAATATAAAACATCATAGAAGTGACTTTGCACCAAAGTACGATTCTGAATCTGCACCCATCTACATATCCATATCTACTATCACTACCTTGAAATTGTGTCTCGGCGGGTAGTTCCCAACATTTCCATGAAAATAGCGGGTGGGTAGTTCCACGACACAATTCCAAGGCATACTATATACACATTAATTCTCGTCTCAAACATCACAGTCACTCAATCTCTTAGCATTTCAGTCATGCAGTCCCATATTTATTATCATTCTCGTTGCATAACATCACACACATTCAAACTCATAACATATTGATATTTATTCTCATCGTATTTATTCTCATCACATAACTTCGCATTCATTCCATCATATAATATCACATGCATTATTTTTCATCGCATATCCTCCCATGTATTTAATCTTATGATATCACATTCACATCACATATCATCACATTCATTCAGTCTCATAATATCACATTCGTTCAATCTTATAATATCAAGTTCATCCAATCTCAAAATATCACATTTATCCATATCTTATAATATCTAGTAATACATTAACATTCATTATCATTATATATTACAATTTTCCTTATTTTTATTCTAATTTCATCATACAGCTTATTTTAATGTTCATTCATATTTTATCATATACTTTATAATTCATTCTCATCCCATTATACAACGTATGTTACTTTTCATTCTTATCGATAATATAACATACTTTCACTTTCATTTACATCTCATAATACAATTTATTTTAACTTTCCTTCTTACCAGGTAACACACCACCCCCAACGCTGATAGCCTGAGTAATAATCACCGCACCCCAGATAAGCTGGGTAATAATCACCGCACCCCAAGTAGAACTTGGGTAATATCACATCACATCCCAAGCCGATAGCTCGGTTACTACTTTACTTTATTTTCATTTTCATCTTAAAATTTACTTTACTTTTCATTTAGTATTTTTCAATACAACTATCATATCACAACCCTCCAATTCACCCTGGGAGTTGTGTCAAGGCAGCTAGTTCCCACCATTCCATGGAAATAGCAGGCAAATAGTTTTTTGACACAATTCCAAGGTGCATCAAACTCATTTCAAATCAAGTTTTATTTTATCAACCATTCTCATCACAAAATATCACTTACTTTTATTATTCATTGCATAATTCATTTTACTACACATTTCATTCTCATAATACATCTTCTTCACTTTCATTCATGTAATGAATAATACATTTTCTTTACTTCTCGTATTCATTCCTATAATATAATTTATCACATTTGGATTAAACACTGGTATAAGGTAAGTCTTCATGAACCAATTTATTATTCGTGTTCAAGAATACTTTTGATCTCCCGCAAGTAGTTCACATTCCACTTATCTTATATAATTGCTTAATATTTGTTCAAGAGATTATCACGGATTCATCGGCGATGTAGCGCCCCGAATTTTCGAAAACTCGAAAATCCGAAAACTCAAGAAAACTCATCAGCAGTGATAGTGACAGTCGACTCTCCCGCAATAGCTGCTCTCCTGACCAGATTATCAAACCTCCTTATGCCCAATAGAATCATCCTCGACCGCAAATTCGGCCTCAAGCCCTGCTCGAATTTCATGGCCTTGTTCGCTTCATCAACAATCAGCTCCGATGTATACCTTGACAGCTGGGTGAACTTAGTCTCATATTCGTGTACTGTCATGCTGCCTTGCTGCAGATTCAAGAATTATGTTGCCTTCTTCTCCTGAATATCCAGAGGAAAGAAACGATCGCTGAACTCATCCAGAAAAGCCTCCCAAGTTACTTGATGATCTCCAAAGATCTTCTTCATTGACTGCCACCAGACACGAGCATCCTTCTCTAACTGCATCGTAGCTAATTTTACCTTATTAACTGGTGGGATTTTCAAGACTTCGAAGATCATCTCCACCTGTCTAATCCAATCATCAGCCTCACTTGGATCAAACTGCCTCTCAAACACAGGCAGCTTCATCCACTTGAAGGACTCAACCTGCTTGATCTGATCAGCGTTAACAAATACTGGTCCAGCCCCTTGATTCTGATTCTGCACCATGCTGGCTACCATGAATGTGTTCAAGGTCTAATACACCCTGGCAATATCAAGTCCAATCCCATGGGAACTACCAGTCCCATCACCATTACCACCATTCTTGATCTTGGGTCCTGTCATACTGAATATGCAAAATGAGGGTGAAGTTAGGGCATCACGACACAATTCATATTCACAACAATACCTCATGGCAAAACCTCAACCATACCCCAAACCAAAACATCATGTTCTAACTCAATGTGATACTCACACTCTAATGTCCACACCTAGGTACTCACGCACTAATGTCCACACCTAAGTTTATTTTTATACCATGTTTATTATTACTATACAAGCATGCTCTGATACCAATCTCTGTAGCGCCCTGAATTTTCAATATGATATCTCAGAAATACGTGGCACAATTCCAAGCATCAACTTCAATTGCAATAGTAAACATAGCCAAAACACACAAATTTTTTCAACTGTTTATTACATTAATTTATTACAAAACACAGCGAAAAAACAAACACTTTGAATTACAAATTCATTCTTTTTACAACACAATCTTTCCCAATATACATAAGCAATAACATCAATTCTATCTCAAGCATCCCAATCCTAAGCTATAGGCACCTATCTATAAAATATGAGGCTAGAGATAACCCTAACCCCCAAAACTACAGGGGTCAGCCATAACGATATGAGTGACATTAAAAGAAAACAACATAAATAAAACATAAAGGATAAAGTCATAAACAACATATATCAACCATAATAATGAAAGGAATATGAAATTACAATAAATAAACATAAGACAGAGAATCATAAAGAACGTGTATTAACAACAAGAATAAATAAAATAAGAAATAACAATAAATAAAACATGAAAATATCAAGTGAGATTAGACTAAGTGTCAAGTGCAGATAAACAGAAAGACAACATGCATAAAACCAAGTCAAGAAAACATCAATGATATATGGTGACTCTCTAATGCATACTTGTCGGATTCTATGCATCCCACAATACATAGGTCCGGTGCAAGCCCTTATCGTTCTCCACTTTATATAGTTAAATCCCTCGTTATGTAACTAATCCTACTACGGTGATAGAAACAAGATCCAGAATACTCCGCAAACAGGCATCACAGCTCTCGACGCGCAAGCATCATGTAAGAATAGCTCAAAAATAGGAGAATCATTTCCCTACTGTGTACCCCACGAATAGGCTTGCAAGACCCTCGACGTGCAGATACACCAGATACATCCCATGAATAGGCCCGCCGACCCTCGACACGCGAATGCACCCTGCATGCTCCGTGAATAGGCCTGCAGACCCTCGACACACGAACATACAAATGTCCTCTCGAGACAGAACAACAAACAAGTCCTGGAACGCATCCGTTGGACCAAAAATCAAGAGCATATACTTACGTTTCCCAAGTTCCATCACATCTCCACTAGTGCCTGTCCTTAAGTTGGTTATTATTAAAAACACAAAATTCTCCCATCTCTAGAGTTAGTGTTTCCTGCCGGATTTAATTCCACAAAACAACCCCAATGACCCCGACTGGTCAATATCCACAAAATCTCATTTGCCGGTGCACAGAACTCTCACTCAACTCCTAGAGATTCACAAAATGAAAATCAACACCAAAACTTCCAATAAAATACCCAAATCCATCATTAAAACATTTATATCAAAAGTCCAATTTTTATTTAATATACTCGTAAAATTCCAGAATTGAAATAAAATATTAAATTCACTAAATAATAGAAAAAAATATTTTGAAATCACAAAACATTAATTACTTCAGAGAAAAAATCTATATATGAAGTTATAGAAATCCAAGTTTGAACAAAATACAACCCCTTGTAAAATACTGTAATCCGTAGCAAAACATCATTTAAAACAGTAGATTAATAATCCATAATATCGAAAAAATAATTGTTAAAAGAAACATCAGAAAACTCAAGAAATCCATCAGCCAGAGCAATGACAGTCGACTATTGAACATGGTCAGTCGACTGTCATGCGAAAATCCGAAAACTCAAGAAAACTCATCAGCAGTGATAGTGACAGTCGACTATCGAGAAAAGCCAGTCGACTCTCCCACAATAATCCAAAAACTCAATAAAACTCGTCAGCCAGGGCAGTGACAGTCGACTATTGAATATGGTCAGTCAACTGTCCTGCAAAAATCCAGAATTCAATTAAACCGAAAGTCGACTGTCAACTTAGTTCAAAGACGAAGCAGTTGACTGTTATTGCAAACAAAAATCCAAAATCAGGAACTGCCCAGTCGACTGTCGACTATAGTTCGGTCGACTGTCGACCACAGCAGGTTGCTTGTGCATGTTTTAAACTGATACATTGATAAATCTTTGTAAAAACCAAAATTAAACTTCCTGAGATGCTTAGACATATCATATATAATATGTAGGAGTTATTAAAACACATCAAAATATATCAAGATCTCAAAATAAAACTTTTCACAAAAATCTTTCAAATCAGTCAACAGTTATATGTATATGTTCAAAATAGGAATTTAATCATCAATTTTAGTATCAGAATTCACCAAATAGAAGTAGGGTATATTTCAAAACCATTTCAGTATCAAAACCATCGAAATCCAATCAAAACTCCATCAAAACTCATAAAAATTCTCAAAATAGTGGTTTAGGAATGTGAAGGTGTGTGTATATGTGTTTGTGTAATTGTGCATCAGTTAATTTTTGTTTATCCATTGTATGCAAGAAATATATCGTTCTAATCAAACTTAGTATAAAAAAACTCAAGTCCAACTCAAAACATCACAAATTCACAAAAGCCAGTTTCGGCCATAAACATCCAATCCCGAAAACCAAACTTCCCTTTTTCACTTCAAAACTGATCTTTTAAACTCGAAAGCTTTTCTTGTAATTCATTTAACTCATATGCAAATCTCTCACAATAGTTTACTCATGAATATATGCAATCAAAAAAACCATTCAACATGGTTTTACTCATCAAAATCATCCATACATAGTGTAAATATGGATGCATCAGTGAAGGTGGAGTTTGGTTTTACTTTCATGCCATAATCAACATACAATTTATTAAACCTGGTCAAAACAGCAAGTATACAAAGGAAAACAACCTACTGATGATTTCTATTAGTTTCTTTAGCAATCACAATTAATCAAGTTAGGGTTTTGGTCATCAATAGTATAGTTTCAAGTAAAGATTCAATTTTTAACTCATCAAATTCATCATATCAACATACAATCCCTAACATGCTTTCTACTAGGCAAATCATCACATACAACATGCATAGAACAATAAGAAAACAAACATATGTCACTCACCTTATTGAAGAATCAACCGAAGGAAAAATAACGAGAATAAGAAATCCTTCTTTTCGCAAGAAAACTAAGATTCTCGCTTTAAAACTCCAAGAAAATAATAATAATGAAAATTCTTTGTGTAGCATAGCAAGAGACGGCTGCACCCCACCCTTTTATATGTCGGAATAATAGGTTTTAGGGTTTTGTAAATAGATTTGTAAAATACATCTTTTAAATATATCTTTACATATATAAATCCTTATACTTGGAAATTGAGTAAAACCAATTTAATTGAGTTTTAAAACAAAAAAAACCATCTTAATACCTGCCGGCACTGTTTGAAAAACCCAGAAAATGAATTTTGCACTTTTGCCCCCTCTAAGTGGCGATTTTGCAAAAAGACCATTCTTTATCAAAACCTGTAAAATAAACCAAATTTGTTAAAACAAAAAGTAAAATTTTTATCTCTGAGTTGACTAGGCATCATACCCAGCCCAAAAATCCAAAAATCTGGAGTTTTCACTCCAAGTGGTAATTTTGCACAAAAGTCGCTCTTTTGTAATATTTGCATATAGGTCCAATAATTATCAGAAAAATCTAAAAAATTCACAAATAATATCTAATAATAAATATTGAGTTTTCCCAAAATAATTTTTGACTTTGAACTTTCCAAAAAAATATTTGCACGTGTTTTGCACTTGTAAAAAGGTAAATTTACAGAAAAATATTTATTAAATCACCAAAAATTATTTTAATTCATTTATTAATCTTAAAAGCATTATTTAAATCACCAAAAATCATTTTAATTTATTTATTACAGGCGAAACCAAGTGATAATTATCTTTTCATGCCGATATCTTTGACTCAAACTCATGCTTTATTGTACATTGCATATGCACGTAATTCATGAAAATAATTAGTTCTTTACTATAGAATTGATTAATGATTGAGTTGTTCCCGATTGAATATTATTTTCATGAATTAATTGCCATGATTATGAAATGTCTTATTAATGTTGAAATTGCATGCTGATAATAAAATAGAGCTTTTATTATTTGATTGTCATGAAATTGCATGTTACATCATCAAATTATTGATGATTCATATCTATCTATTTGCTAGACTGCTGTTTGCTCTGTGTTGATTTGAGTTTTTGATCTAGTTTCTGTCGTAATTTAATAAAACTTTGTAAACATCATCTGTAGCTTTTTTAATCTATTTTCAGAACTTTTTATAGAACTAGATTCTGATTTACGAACTGAAAGACTATCACATTTTTAGTACTGCTATACTTTAAATTTTCAGATTTCTATCCAGACATATATCGACTTGATTTTCTATTAAAATAAATTGCTAAAAACATAATTAGAACTTAAAATTTTATATTTTGTTAATATACATGACTGGGAATCACCCTATTATTTTGAAAGCATTTGATAATTTTCCAGACCCTTTATAAATGTGAAAAGTTGACTTTAGGTTGTTGTTAGAACACTAGTTCAGTAAAAAACCTGATTTTTGACCCATCCACAGATAATATCAACTAGAACTCATTAAATAAGAATTATAGCCATGTGTGTCTGGAATTCAGATCATCTGACGGTTTTGCAATCTGACCTATAGATTAGAAGATATCTATATTTTCGTACAGTGACGTCTGAATTCCAGAATGCAGTTTAACAATGCATTACCCCGTCTAATTAATTAAAAAAAAAGTACGTTTATTTTGAGAAATAAAATCTGAGATTTATTTTGTTGTTGCTAAACACTGCAAGGAATTGAAATATGAATTTTATGATATTTTAAAATGATTTTACAGTCTATTTTTATACACAAGTATTTTGACTCTAATATGCTGCCTGAACCTATAAGCAGTAAAGAATAAGATTTTACACCTAGTTTCTGTGATTTCAATATGTCTTGTGTAAATGTGTTGGAACCGGCAGAGAGTCTAGTATATTTTTTAGAACTTCTGACGGGTCCAATTTTGCTTTCCTTTAGCAACGGAAATCTCTGTTTTTGTACAACAACGTCTTGTTGTCCAGAATGTATGCTTGCATTGATTTAATGTGAACACTTTTTTGTCTTGCATGTAATGAGTAGAATTAGTCACACCTTGCATTGCACAACCGTGACATTTTCTTGTATGCTCACATTAGGATGTAATAAAATATTAATAAGCTGGTGTATTAAGGGTTCACTTGGTAGTGAACAATTGGAAACTGTACTCGGTAAGGCTCATTATTATTTACATTAATTATTGTCATAGAAGGTGGAGTATCGATTGTTAATTATTGTTTATCGATGCGGAGTACATGATCTATAGAGTTCACCATCACGGTCTAAACGATCATTGTTTGCATGCACCGAACCTGTGGTATTGGACACAGTATTACGTGCATTAAATAGGTTAATAAAATGAATAATAACCCTAGATTGAGATTGCTTGCTTGATCCCGTATATTATCATCGATATTGATCATGAATTGTAATTATTGATCATTGCATGATTAAATATAGACCCTTGACTTTATCTCCAACCTTGTTTTTGTTCTTGACTTTGATCCAGTCCCTTATTCTTGATATACCATGTTTCTTGTTCTATGTCTCCCACTACTTGTTGTCCGTGACTTGATCTAACGAATATTATTTTTCTATTTTAGACCAGGAGTTTGCAGGTACTCAAGGAATAATACCCAAAGGAGTTGGTGAGCAACGATTCTATAGAATGGAGCTCAAATAAATAGACTGCTTGATTTATCTATTTATGCTATTTTTCCTTGAATATTGTTATTATCATTGTACTTTGTTTTTGGACTTATATGATCCGAAGTTTGTTTTATCCCAGATGTTGGATATTATATCACTACAAACAAACACGGAATTCCCGACATTTAAAAATGTCGAGATTTATGAACACGGCATTCCCCGAAACGCAGCCGCAAGTGCCGGGTTTTCCTCCGCCAGGTTTGGAAACGCCGGTATATAATAATTTTAATTTTTTTTAATTTTGTCACGCCCCACTTTCCAAAAGGAGTACGGAATACGAGTACGCGACTAAAGCCCAGCGAATGATTTCCATCATCCATAAGCTGTTCAAGAATCTTTACAACATCTCACGAAATAATCAGAGTCGGAAGCAAAAGAATCAACCACATGCACATATGAATCAATTACTAGCAATAATACTTGAAACCAAATATATAAATCTCAAATAGTCATGATCTGAATAAGTCAAAATCCTTGGTCACATTGCCCAAATACAAGAATAAATCCAAGTACAAAAATACAATATTGTTCAAGCTACAAGAAATAATAATAAAATTCAGCACTAATACTTCATGTCACCAATACCATCTGGAACCTATTCTCCAAAATCTGCAATTTAACAATTGCATGGAAGAGAAAAAGAGAAACAAGTACCCGTCAATTGCAAGTTACGGGCCGCTTGTAATGCAGGATACAAGTACAGAAGGAAAACTAATTAAAAACATGGAATAAGTATGATATCAAAATAAACAACTAGCATGGCAAGGTGATCAAGTGTAAATGGCATGAATCAAGTGTCAAGTAAACAAGTATCATGTAAACAAGCATTAAGTATCAAGTATTATGTAGTCATGTATCAAGTCTCATGTATCATGTAGTCAAGTATCAAGTAAGCATGTATCAAGTTCAAGTGTCATGTGTTAAATATCTTGTATTATTACTATCTAGGTAACACTTCATGTGTCATCCTTTTATCACATGGTTGTTACAGTCAATGCAATTTCATTTTAGATTTCATATTGGACTATAAAGAGCAGTGTACTCAGGGACAAGCCTCAAGAATCAAGTAGCAAGTAGCAAGCCTCAAGAATCAAGTAAACAAGCCTCAAGTATCAAGTAGTGAAATATCAAGCCTCAAGAGTGAAGTATCAAGCCTCAAGTAAAATATCAAGCCTCAAGTAGTGAAATATCAAGCCTCAAGTAGTGAAATATCAAGCCAAACCTCAAGTATCAAGCCAAGTCTCAAGTATCTCAAGTATCAAGCCAAGTACCACATAGAATCAATAGATTCTCTTCCGAGTACACGTTTCTGAATTATCCACTATTAGATCTGTCCTTTAAAATCCCGGCTTAGTTAATTTATTATTAATGTCAACAAGAATGTATGTGTCACGAAATAAGCATGTATATCATGGTATGGTCAAGTAACAAGTTCAAGTTGCAAGATAAACAAGGACAAGTGCAGGTAACTCACAAAAAAATAAAATAACCAAATCTCAAGCTCAAGACAGCAAGACCATACTGTAGTAAAACTGAAATTCCCAGTGTTCCAAAAATAAAAATCTGAATCCGTCGAAACGTCTAGAAAATAGACTTCCAACCGAATCCAGCAAAAACAAATAAGTCATATAGTAATTCACAAAATCATAACTCAAAACTGATTTTAATCCAGAAAACACGTTCAGCCAGAAATCAGGAAAACGGATTCAAGGTCAAGGAAACAGCATCAAAACTCAACAAATAAATCCACGAAAAATCTGGGGTATTTTCCTATATGTCTAGTATCAGAATATAAAGTTTCATAATTTTCTAGTAAAATTAGATCAGTAACCAAAAATCAGAAAACATCAAGAAACGAAAGTTTGGCAAATTTGGAATTCCCAACACTGCTGTACAAAAACTGTGATATCTCGCCAACCGTGAAACGAAATCCAAATCCGCCAAAGGGTGGTGAAAATAGACACAATAATATAACTTTTATATTTCACAAATATTTTCCATACAGTAAAAGGAATCAGGGTGAAAATACGATTCTTTACAAAACAGTGAGCAAAATACAGCAAGTACAATCTTTATAAACAGGCATGGAACGGTATATAAAACTCATCAATAAAATCCGCCAAAATTCAGAGTAATCCCTAAATAAGTATAGAAAAACTGACCAAAGTTCTGGATCAAAATAATACGTGCAGCACAAGTATCAAAATTAGTCATCAAAATCACCAAGAAACGAAATCTGGAAATGAATTACACCTCTGTAGTAAAACAGTTATATCTCACACATACAAAAACAAAATCTAGAAAGGTTAGAGGGGTTGGAAAGATAGCAAATTTCTCTACAAATCATGTTTTATACTGAAATTAAGATACTGACCTTAATATTGTCTAAATTACTGATCAAGACAGATTATCGGCAAAATCCAGAATTTCCTCAAAAACTAAAATCAACATAGATCCAACGAAACTTTATCCAAACACTACCAAATATGAAATCGAGTCTACCAAGTGTCCAAACATCATGAAATAGGGTAATTAACATATCTAAAACAAGTCTATCACATGGATCTCAACAAATACCCAAATTCTTACAAAAATCACACATACATGATCAAATCAAGAACGGACAAAACCTAAGTTGTTTCATGCCAATTTTGTG
The DNA here is from genome assembly GCA_017893485.1 of Hemerocallis citrina. Lineage (NCBI taxonomy): Eukaryota > Viridiplantae > Streptophyta > Magnoliopsida > Asparagales > Asphodelaceae > Hemerocallis > Hemerocallis citrina. The sequence continues at coordinate 161,416,737 of CM030364.1, read as the reverse complement.
TCGTGAGGCAATTATGGTCAAATCATTATAGAGACAATATCAACAAGGGGTTCCACACATGAATTGTCTCTAGAAGCCAACTACACTACAAGCGGTATTTTTGACTTGTATCATACAAAGGAACTTGAGTACAAGTTACTTACCTTAACCGAAGACGAAAATGACTCCAAGCAAGAATAACGGGAACGGATTCCCAGGGCACGAACACAAACACAACGAACGGATCACGAACCAATCACGAACACACAATCACGAACAAGATGAAGATGATTGAGATCACGAACACCATCAGATGGCTGAAATCAAAGATCGATATCAAGATGATCGGATCAGATCGGACGGTCAGATTTCTTGATTATGAAGATCAAGATCGATCGATCGAACGACTGTGATCAAAGGAAATTGATGATCATCATGATCGTGATGATCAAGAAGAGATCGGACGGCTAGGATCTAATTGGATGATCAAGATTCAACGGACAGCCAAAAGCAAAACCAAGGGGACATGATCATGATGATCAAGATGAGATGATGATGAACCAGATCCAACGGTCGAGATCAAGGGATCAAGATCACGGGCGATCGATGGCTCTCAATGCACTGATGATTAAAACTCCATGAACATCCATAACAACATCAACTCAAGGCAATGGCTGCACTAGCCCGGCGACTGGCGGCGGCTAAGGGGGCGGCACGACGGCGGTGGACGGCAGGGGAGTGCCGGCAGGGCTGGCTGGCTGGTCGGCACGGCACTGAGGGCGACATCGTTGGTGACGCATGGGCTGCGCGCTGCTGCCGCTGGACTGCGGAGGCACGCAGGTGGCTGAGGGCGAGGAACACAACACTGTGGTGCTGTGCTGCCACAGTCGCTGCTGCAGGCGGGGAAGCACCGGCAGAGGGCAGAGGGACACGGGGTGATCAGGAGAGAGGGCTGCCGACTGGCGTAGGCTGTTGTGGCTTCGCTGCGGCGCATCGACGAGGTGGTAGGATGGTGCAGGGGGGGTGTTGTAGTGTCGTGATATGGTGCAGACGAGGCGAGGGGGGAGAGCAGGAGGGCTTTCGCGCTCAGAGGTCGAGTGGGAGAGAGAGCAGGAGGACGGAGGCCAGGGGAAGAAGATGAAATAGCGTCTGGCATAGGTTGGAAGGTGAACAGGCGTTGGGGTTAATGAGTTATATAGGATGGGTAATATTAGGGTTAAGTGTTTAGGTGGGTTTCGGGTGGGGGATAGGCTGTTAACGGGTATAGTATAGGGTTTTGGTTAATTAAAAATAAGGTAGGTAATTAGTGATGTGAATATTTGCAAGTGTACAAAATCGCAACAAGTAGTATAGTTTTAGAGAAAAGAGTGTCGAACCCACAATGACTAATTATTTTATTGAGTACCGATATTACTAGATTAATCACTATTTGGAAGATCGAAATTAATAAAGAAGACAACTAAATTAAATTAATCTAAAAATCTAACTAAATTAATTAAGATGGCGAAATATGAAAATTGTTATTTATTAATTGCAAAATCAATTCTAGGGCTTTTGATTTCACCTAATTTATCCCACACAATTTATAACTCCATATGAATAAAGAATTTATTTTTCCAAGTTCTAGGCCGAAATTTCCAAATTATTCAATGCTTTCTCTCGAACAACACCAAAAATATATCCAACTAACAGTTTGTCATATCTCTATGCAAATTTAATTAATTGAAGACTCATTAAGTTCTGTGAATTTCTTAACGGACACATCAATCACGGTAAATCATCTCTAATTTTGCTCAGTTAATGGTATTTAATTTATAGTTCTAAATCACAAATTACCTCTTGGTCTCTCCATGATCCAATAAATCATACAAATATCTGTCCACCAATTGTACGCATTAAGAATAAAAATCAAACACACAACCATGAAAAATAGAAAAATAATATGGAATTTAAAATTGTGTTCTCAAAACTAGGTTATATCAAAGTCCTAGAAAAATAAATTTAGTTCATGATGAAATTGCACTTAACAAATATTGTTCTGGATTGCATTATAAAAAATAGCAAAAAAAAAGAGATACAAAAAGAACTGTTTTTGTCAAAGAAATCGCAAGCCGAACGTCTCGAAAAGCGTGCAGCCCAGTCAAAATTCACTTTCAGTCTTTATTCTTCTCTCTCCTATTCTCTGGCGTTTTTCTGCCTTGATCTTCCGCGCCCAAAAAGCCACGCCCACGCTGCTCTTCGTCTCCCTTCCTTTCCTTCCTGTCCTGTAGCTGCCACACACCTCTGTTCTTTTATCTTTCAACCACGCCACCAAGCCCCAAAAGCCAGCCCAGGAGTCCCCACTTCGTTTTTTTTTTTCTTCATGTTTTTATTCTTATATAGGGATTAGGAGTAGTAGCCACCTACCAACCTATTCACGCCACCTTCCTTCTTTGCTTTTGCCTGGTTTATATATAGGATTAGATAGTAGGTAGGTTATATTAAGTAATTAGGGTTAGTTTTATAATTAGATAATTAATTAATTAATTAATTAATTTAAAAAATCATAGATTAGAATTAATCTATTAAATTTTTTAACTAGTTAATTAATTTACTAACCCTAATTTAAATCCACTCAACTTTGAATTCTATTACAAAATTTTATTTCACCCCCTACTTGATCGAAACATTTTTTATTGATTTTTCCATGAGCCAATTTGTAAACACGCGCATTTGAGTGCTCAAAATCAAATCTTCAACCTTGTGTTTCTTCCTTAATTTCACGCAAAATGCCCACTTTTGCACTTATCCATCTCATTTCTACAAAATCAAACAAACAAATAAATATAAGTAGAAATAAGATAAATGTTAAATAAATAGACGGGAACTTGCAATTTTAATGCATTAAAGAGTAATAAAAAATATATAAAATTTTCACTCATCAAATACCCCCAAACTTAAGATTTTGCTTGTCCTCGAGCAAAAAGTAAAACTGTGAATAAAGGATTAATAATTAATAATAAGCTCAACTCACCATGCAAGCATCAAAATTTCAATTTAGAATATAAACAATAGCAAATAAAGTAAAATTAAGCATACCCACTTTCTCCAGTGAAATTATTTATTCATAATTCCAAACTCAATCATAATTGTTATGCAATTAATGTAATTATAGTATGTAACAACTCCATCTGTGATTACCCCTTCTCACTACTACAAACCGAGTAGCAAACTAGAGTTTTTTTTTTATCTCTTCTCTAAGTTGTTACTTGCCTTTTGACGCGAATGCAAACATTTGTGATGAATTCACCTGGTTACCCAACAAGTCACAAACTTAAAGTGCTTTGCATACTCATATTTCAAGTTTCCGTTTGACGTAAAAGTAAACATTGGTGATGAATACCCCTAGTTATTAAGCAACTCAACACATTGGAGTAGATTGACTTTATTCATAATTTTTTTTATTACTCTATTTACTTAAACTCTGTTTAGGACTAGATCAAAGAGGATAATCACAAGAAAAAGCATCACATTTTTTTTTATGTATAATCACATGACTCTTACAATTGTGTATGAAATTTTGAAATTCAATAATTCTAAAGTAAATAAATATGCTTAATCTTACTTTATAAGCAATTGTCATTCCTAAAAAAAATTCAATGCTTTAGCTCAACAAAGAACTCAAAAGTGTAATGGTGATCCCAATTGCAACCCCCTTTTGTTTTGTTTTTCTTCTCAAAAATAAATAATAAATTAGGTAGGTTAATAGGTAGGTTTTATTAGGTTTAATTAAATTAGATTAGAAAGTGTTAATTAGGATTATTAGATAGTTAATTAATTAATCTAAAAATTAATAGATTAAAATTAATCTTTTTTTTAAATTTACCAATTAACTAACCCTAATTTGAATCCATTCAACTTTTATTTTTATTATAAAATTTTATTTCACCCCCTACTTGATCGAAACATTTTTTATTGATTCTTCCATGAGCCAATTTGTAAACTCGCGCAAGCTCAAAGTCAAATCTTCAACCTTGTGTTTCTTCCTTGATTTCACGCAAAATGCCCACTTTTGCACTTATCCATCTCATTTCTACAAAATCAAACAAACAAATAAATATTAAATATAAGTAGAAATGAGATAAATGTTAAATAAATAGACGAGAACTGACAAATTTAATGCATTAAAGAGTAATAAAAAATATATAAAAATTTCACTCATCAATTAGGCTAAAGGGGTAGTGGGTTTGGGTTAAAGTAAACGGGTTTGGGTTTGAAGAATGGGTATATGTATGGGTTATTGGGTAATTAAATGGGTTGGGAATTAAGAGAATGGGTTTTAGGTATTGAAGATAATGGGTTAATGGGTAATTAGGTTGGGTCTGTATAATGGGTTTGGGGTTTATATAGAAATCCAATAAGGAAAGATGGGTATTAGGAAAAATAAAATCACCAATAAAAATATACAATTTCAATTTTATAAAATATTAATAATAATAATAAAAACAATAACAATAACAATAGTAATAATTAACGATATTAAAAATAACAGTACTAATAATAATAATAATAAGAGTTATAAAAAAAATGAGAATAGAATTACAATATAAAAAACATAGAAAATATTTAAAAATAATTTTATTGATCGAAAGAGGTTTTAATAGGAGATCCAATAGTACATTTTAACAAAAGAATTTGAAAACTGAAAAAAAATAATTTGCAAAAATTTTAAATACAGAAAATACACAAAAATACATTTTTGGTAAAACAGGGGTAACAAATTATTCCATAAAAACCCCTTTCCCGGCATTTGAAACGCCGAGGTAGGTAGGTTTTTTGTTTTTAGCAAATCAAAATAGAAGCAATTAAATTCACAATTTTCTACAAATTCATGAACAAACACAATAAGCAATATAATTGTACTTTTGAACACAAATTTATTTCAATAATTAAACAATTATAATAAAATTATCCACAAATTTTAAGTGAAGTAGCAATATATTCACAAACCAAGAACTCCACCAACTAAGTAGCAATATATTCACAAATTTTAAGTGAGGCAGTAATATATTCACAAGCCGGAAGGCAGGAGGGCGACGTAGTCAGGATCACCGCCATTGAGGACTACTTTCATGGCGACAACGTCAACAGGAGCGTAAATGACATAAGAATCGATGGAATCAGTGCAACTTTCTTGGAGGATCAGCATGTTGCTCTGGTTCGAACAATTTCTAAATACAAGGTGAAAATAACAAAACTTAATTCAGTTGCCAAACAATTTCTAAATACAAATATAGAGAAGGGGATACAAGCTTCAGTTTTCACTCAATCTTGTTTATACCATAAATTCAATAAGGTTTCAGCATGGTTGTTACTTCTTAGATATTCATAACTGCTAGTAAAGCCGCATTCGCAGCATTCCCAATTGCAAGTGTTCCCACTGGGATACCTTTTGGCATCTATATGATATATAATACATCAGAATACATTTTGATGGGCATCCACAAAAGGTTAGAAAGGACTTCTTTTCCCAGTCATGATCACAGAGAATTTTCAATATGTATTTGGTTAAATATTGGGCACGTAAATAAATTATAAGATTAGGAACATGTTACTTACATTTGGAGGCACAATGTGTATATTTGTATTATGTAATTCAATCACTTGTGCTCGTCTAACCTAAATTTCTTAACAGATTATCATGCCAATGTGCCAATATGTTGTCGCATATATATCCTATGTCCATTTGCATGCTTCATTTAAAGAAAAACCAACATACCTGAACAATAGATAAGAGGGAGTCCAGTCCACTAAGTGATGAGGTTTTATTGGAACTCCCAGAATAGGTAAACCAGTCAAAGAAGCCACCATGCCTAGAAAAAGCCAAAAAAATTCCCACAGATTTAAGTATCACCTTGAACAAAAGCATTATGGTAGCAATGCATTGAAATTTCAGTCTACAACAATCAACCTGGCAAATGTGCTGCACCACCAGCACCAGCAATTATAACCTGAATGCCCCTATCTCTAGCAGATGATGCATAAGAATACATCCTCTCAGGTGTTGTCTGCTGAAACGACTGTTAACTGCAAAGTTTGATTTATAACACATCCTCTCAGGTGTTGTCTGCTGAAACGACTGTTAACTGCAAAGTTTGATTTATTATGAGGTGGTATATGATAAACTTTCTATCCTATTGGGAAACAAACTAAATAAGATAACCTCATATGGTATATCGAATGTCTCCAAAATCACTGCAGCATCCTTCTTGGTGTGAAGATCAGAATCAGAGCCCATAATAATATCAACCCGAGGAGTAACTGCACATATCAGGCAGACATTCTCAGTACAAAAAATGAGGAGATTTTATGGATGCTTAGCAAGTTAGCTTATCAGTAAAATATTTCCTATCATCCTGTGTGCTTCAAATACATTAGTTGCGGAGAGGAAATTCGAAGTGTACTTAAAACTATCATCCACTTCAACATGCTCTACCTATATCACTTACATAACATTTCAAACAGTTATGTACATCTTTTACAGTATAACAAATTTTACTACCAAAAATAAAAGAAAACTCCAATGCCAAAAGGCATCCATACACTTATTTACCTTTGAATAACCATTAGGCATTTCCTGGATGAGACAACCAGATGGCCTTCTTCGGCATTTCATGACAGGGCTAGACCGCAAACTATCTAGAGAGAACCTCATGTATAACCTCATGTTTGTTTCCCCTCTTTATAACTCACAAAGATCCTGTATGGCTCAGCTAGTGGATGGATCATTTTGAGCTTCACATTCCAACCATCAACCATGAGGAGGTGTTCAAATTGATTTGATATCATTGGCTCATTCTTAGGAATGAAGTCAATTCCCTATTTCTGCTAAAATCAATGTAAAAATAAATAATAATAATAAAATTATGTGCAAGTAAATCTGGTATATAGAACTTGTGTACCATCCTTGTTTTGAAGGTTGGAATACATCATAGCTTATAATAACCTTCAATAGCATCATGTAATACTGTCTGTCAATTTGTTCAGGTCAACCACAGATACTCTTTATTCTAATACAAATACATGTATGTATAACATACCACGATTTACCATGTCTCACACAACAAGTGTAATACATGCCAACTTGTTAAGTTATTACAAATGTATACACCAAGATCACTGAAACTAATCAAAGAGTGAAATATTGTAAGGCCATCAGGCAAATAAATTGTAAGGCGAAACAGAATTTATTTCACATCTTCATGGTTCAACCTTCTCAAACACATAAAAATGCATCTAAAGCAACATAAACTTATTTTGTGTGTGAGTGGATAGCTGTTCACAAAAGACCTAATTGTTGTTCACATCTAAAAACTTGTTGTTCACAAAAGACCTCATCGAGAATGAGATGAGATAAACCGAAAGAGGTACATAGTGTCATGAAACAGTGTCCTGAATATAAAAGCTGGACTGATATAAAAGCTAATACAAAAGAGGTACATAGTGTCCTGAAACATAGTTGAAAGAAAAAAAACCAACACAGCTGGGAACTATCGTTCATGTGCTAGCCGGAAAATCCGAGATTCTTGTTGTAGGAAATTTTACGTTTCCTTCCATCTCTACAGAACTATTATAATTCTTACATTAACCATGGAATTCAAATTCGATATTGCAGTTTACAGGCTAATCGACCACTGTAACATACAGACATACAGACATATCTTGTTGGAATGGATACGCATATGTGAGTATTTTCATGTATTTTTAAAATTTATAGTCTGCTATGCAATCATTAAATTCAAAATTCCGATCAGATTCTTTCAAACTAGCTTCTAGTTTATTCTAGTTGACCAATCATATTCACAAACAAAATGCGGTGAAACATTAACCGGTCTCAGTACTGAATATGGCGTCCTCATTAAAGAAACAAAAGCTAGGTTTTTCCAAACCATACATACATACATACATACATACATACATGTGAGGTAAACAAAAAAATTGTATAATATAAATTCAACTGAAGCAATCAACCAGCAAAAGAATAAAAGTAGAGACAATAATCAGAAGCATATATAAAGAATATTTTCAATAATTACATTTTAAAAACACAACAGCAGACAAAGAAGACAAACCCTAGGAATTTGAATTATGTAATCGGAGTAGTAGAAATACATAGAGACATGTGATTCTGTATGGAATACTAATTCAATTAATATACTTGCAATGGCAGACTATAAATTTTAAAAATACATGAAAATACTCACAACAAGATATGTCTGTATGGTAACAAGATCATATACATATTTCGATTACTCTTCATTCATCCTCTTGTTAAGATTTTGACTGACTAGTAATTATAAAACCTAGATCCCTAAATCCCAATCAATTTAATTCCAAATTAAGAACCAAAAAGAAGCAAGATCTCTAATCAAGCCCCTAGATTCATTACCAAACAGCTCAACAGAAGATCAAGATCTGCTCACCTTGGAACCGATCAAGATGGAGATCTGAGTTTGACGGCGGGGGACCAGGGGACGACGGAGGTGGAGGGGGACAGCGGCGGGAAGGGGGGGGGAGGAGTTAGTGGGAGAGAGAGGGAGCGGGGACGGGGACGGGGACGGGAACGGGGAGGGCAAGGGTGAGCGGCGGAGAGAGGGAAATAGGGGAAATGGAGAAATTGAGAAGTGGGATAGAAAATAAGGAATTGGGTTTTTTTAATCCTAGCCTACCCCGGCATTTCTTTTGACAAACGTCGGGGATACCCCGGCGCAACTACCAAACGCCGGGGTAGGGTGCTTTTTTTGTAGTGTATTAAAAATTATTTCATTGATTATTGAAGTTATTCTTCATTTATGTGATTATCTGCTCTTGCGTGGTTGTGATTATTATTCATGTTGTTGAGTTAGATTGGTACAGCTTATGGATAGTGTTTACATTATTCGCTGGGGCTTTGTTACGTACTCGTATTTCCGTATTTTGGAAAGCGAGTCGTGACACTTACCCACAAGGGTAATAGGAAACTATCATTTTTTATCCTAACTCAAAGAGTTAGGAGCGTCACCAGACTTGTTTGTTCGTAATCTGCAAAGTCAGAGTTCAACCAATTTGACTGCAACATCCCTCGATCAAATTTGAAATGTTATTTGCACTGAAGTTTTTCATACTCAAAGCAAACCCCAAGACACAAGAATATGTTACTTATTAAGTTTTTCATACTCGAAGCGAATTTGAATATGAAGTTTTTCACAATGTCTCCTTGGATGCTCCAATCTCTACTCAATTGAGTACATTTTGAGTATACAAATCTCAAGTACAACTAAGATCACTCAAAATCCTATGCACCAGCAGTTGTAGTCATTTGCTATCCTTGCCATACACTGATTTGGAGGATTCAAATAGCTACAAGCCTACACCCGAGCCCCCCCCCCCCCCCCCCCCCCCCCCCCGCGGGGATTCTAGAACTGCCCTCATCCATCTTGCGCTGTTGCAGTTTAACCCTGCATGGGGCTCAAATCCACTCTCTATATGATATCAATAGCATTAGTCTCAAAATGATTCATTCATAATAACATTGTCTAGTCCAACTTACACACATGGCCAAATATGTCACTTTTCATCATTGGGATGAATGACTTCTAATAATAGGAGAGAGTAGTTTGCCGTCCTGCCATTTTTGTCGCCTTTGTTATGTAATGCAAATGAGGTCAAAAACAGCCTCGACTCAAACTTTTAGTAAAAACAAGCTTTTTGTTGCAAATCTTTGGATGAATCTCTTTGAAAAATAACCATTTCATAAATTTTCGAAAAAATAACCTTGCTGTGGGAGATCCCTTTTAGCAATATACATTTGACCCGGCATGTCTTAAAACTCGTGATCTAAATTCTACAGTTTACTATGTTTCGTTAATCTATCATTAATGAAACGATGACGAGGTCATCTTTATTCTCAAAAAAAAAAAAATCTTCAGTTTCAGTATAGTCACAGAAACTCAGTAAATGGCATCAGAAATAGATATATCACTACAAACTCTTTTAATCTAACCAGTAACTAGTATTGTGCAAATTGTATAGCCTAAAACATTTTGGAGGGACTCATTAAATTATATAAAATTTCCAAAAAATATGAGATAATTGGGAGAAACGTATGAATATCAATCCTACCGTATTGACTGAAATTTTCATTATCATCCTCACATAAACAAATAGTCTAGAAAATTACTATCAAACCATCTATATAATAAAAGACAAAGAAAGCTATCAAGCACTGTTTTAAATATCCTCCGATACAGCCGAAATTTCGGCCGGAATTTCGTTTCGGCTAGCTTGCCGATACGAAATCACATATTTTATACTCTATATCGTTTTGGACCGAAATGTGTAAATTTCAGCTGAAATTGCCGAAATATCAGCCGAAATATTGCCGAAATTGGCGAAATATCAGCCAAAATAGACACAAATGTTATTGTGAATATATATAAAAAATTTGTTTTACTTTTTGCATATGTCTTTCAATATAGGACCTTAGGCTAAGATATGTGAGAAATTTCGTCTCGCTATTGTTTTTATATATGCAAAGTCAAGTAAGTTTATTAACTAATATATATTTTATAATTATTGCAAATTCAATTTAGTTATATACTTATAGGCTAAATATAAAAAAAGTACACAATTTTTTTAAAATTTTTTTTAAAAGAACACAATGTTTAAATAAGCTCCACTGGGTTAGTTAGGGTTAGGGTTAGGGTTTAAAAAAATCACTTTCATCTTTCATTTGTGTTTAAAAAAACCACATCCATCTTTTATTTGTGTTTAAAAAAACATCACTTAACTAATTAGATGTTTAAATAACCCCCCCCCCCCCCCCCCCCCCCGCGAACTAACCCAGTGGAGTTTATTTAAACATTGTGTCCTTTTTATAAAAAAAAAAAAAAACTTTTGTGTACCTTTTTTAAACTGGCCCAAAACTTTGTGTACTTTTTTTATATTTAGCCATACTTATATTACATTCTCTTCTATATTATTGTTAAATTCTGTGAATATTTACCGTAATTGATTCATGTCATTAGTTATATTATACAGTAGTTTATATGATGAATGACATGGAGGACATAATATTTTATTTAGTAACCAAAAAAATATATTTATTGAGTATAGAAAATGAACATCCGATATGATCACATTTCTCCGAGATCTCCTCCGATATCTCTGATCCGAGACGAAACACCTCTTGCCGAGACGAGTCCGAAATCCGAGATTTAAAACCATGCTATCAAGTGGCTCTCCTTCAATCCTCTCAAAATCAAAGACTCAAATCTAACCTTACAAAACACATTCCCCTCCCCCCCCCCCCCCCAAAAAAAAAAAAAAAAAAAAATCAAACCTCAAACCTCAAATTCAAATTCCCCCTAAAAAAATAAAAAACAACCTTTTCATTTATTTAATTATTTCTCACTCTCTATATCTCTCTCATTCTCTCTCTATTTGCTCAGAAATTTAGATTTTCAGATTTTTTATATTTTTTTATTGTTCATGTTACATTGAAAATAGCAAATATCTCTTCAATAGTTAAATTTCATCATTTTTCACCCTCAAAGTTCTAAGAAGTTGGATTTTATACCCTCATTTATAATTATTTTTCAGCATATACTAATTGAAACATTCACTTTTATTTAGAACTAATTATTGTCATACTATTCAAACTTGAGCTACATAATTGTTGTTTTACTATTTACAAGGCTTTTCATATGCTGCATCGTTCAGAAGACGTGCCGCAGGCACGTGCCCATGGGCAAATCTTGTAATTTTATATAATTAAATATTACTAAAGCTGTTTGGGGGGAATGGGTGAGGGGGGATTGGGAAGAGCTGTAAGATTTTGTGAGATTGGAAAAGTGAGAGGGAAAGAGACTATTTAAAGTATTGGAGTTTTTATTCTGTTTTGGTTTTTTTTAATCGTGTGTAGTGCACATTTTAATTAAATAGAAATTTCATCATTTTTCACACTCAAAGTTCTAAAAAGTTGGATTTTACACCCCCATTTATAATTATTTTTCAACATATACTAATGGAAACATAAACTTTTATTTACAACTAATTATTGTTTTACTATTCAAACTTGGGCTACATAATTGTTGTTTTACTATTTACAAGACTTTCATATGCTGTATCGTTCCGAAGACGTACCGTAGGCACGTACCAACGGGCAAATCTAGTACATGCAAAATTTTTGAATGTTTAGCGATGGGCGACAGCCAGTTTGTACTCACAAGGGTATAAAATATAAATACATGGAAAACGTGTAATTTACAATAACCTAATTCAAGTAAGTTAAATTTCAAGAAGGCTATCTCTCTTTCAGACAAAAAGATTTCATGTGTATCAAAAGAAACAGATGAATTTCACCAAAGACATTCAAATCATTAAGTATGAGATGAAATGCAACAGCATCTTTCTTTACCTCTTAACAGAAAAAGTGGCACTTGAATGGAAGATACAAAAGAAAGGAAACTTGGAGGGATATGAAATAATAGACACAAGTCGCAGATGACGAGATGTTTTGTACGAACTTCACAGTCCAATTTCTGAGATGGATTTCTACCCAAAGAGCGATCCAAATTTAATCATTCTTCAAAGCAGGCATGATGTAGCCTCAAAACATGCTACTTCTAGCAGAAGAAAGTATTGGGTTTATGTCTTGCATACTATGTTAGAAAAGAAGACGATGAGACGATGGAGGAATTGAGACGATCGAAGACGGAGTGGAAGCAAGGGAAACAGTCAGCAGCAACAGTAGGTGGAGTTTCGGTCGACTGCACGGTGGACCATACATGGGGTGCGGTCGACCGCCCAACTCTGCAGAAGTTCCTGAGAGGGGGACGGTCGACCGACCTTGAGGTGTGGTCGACCGAACACGGCACTGATGGATAATTTGGGTCGAATCTTGGTGATTCGTGAGAAGCCCAACTTGCTCTTCAAGTCAGATCTGACGGCTCTTATCGAAGGGTTATCTCTTCAGTAATATCTAAAGGCTATTGTATCAAGATATCAAACTAGGTTTTCTCTAGATCTCTATATATTGTTGTTATTGGCCTTAATTGAGAGCCAAGAGAGAGAGTACTTCATTGAAGGAGAGATTGAGTGATTCTCTAATTGTAAACTAGTACATGCTGGTGAGGCTCAAGAGAGGATCGTAGTGAGAATTGTAATATTCTTGTATCTTCTCTAGTTGAATAACATCTTGGATTTCTTCTCTCCCAAATTAAGGTGAAAACCCCAACCGGAAAAAACTTGTGTGTGCTTTGGTATGTTTGGTATGATCTCATATGTGCTTGGTGGTTTGTGTTGATTGCATCAAATAACTTAACAAGATCCTAAGTGGGGGTTTCGGTAGAAATCCCTAACAATTGGTATCAGAGCTTCAGGTTCAAGGATTTGTTCGAGTTCCTTAGAGAAGATGGCAGATCAGATCACGAAGATCAAGCGGTTCAAAGGCAAGATCAGCTTTGATCTCTTGAAGGTGGACATGCATGAAGTATCAGTTCAACAGGAATTGGATCTAGTCCTAGAAGGAGATAAAGGGAGACCAATCGGCACAAAGCAGGAGAAGTGGAAGAAGATTTATTCAAAAGTCTTGGGTTTAATCCGGTTGTCATCGACGAACGAAGTCAAGTATAGGAGAAGCGCGACGAGTCTTTGGGCAAGATTCAGAACAGAATACTCGGGGTCATCACAGAGTCAGATGTACCAGCGAAGAAAGTTGTGGGATTTCTCAATGAAGGAAAGTACCGTTCCTCTAGATCATGAAGTGGAGTTCAATATGGAGTTATCAGAACTGAGGGCATTCAACGCAGATGATCTAAGGGTTTCCAACTCGATATACTCACGACCAAATCCGTCCAACATGATAACCATGCTAGATGAGAAATCTACCACGGAAAATTTTTTCATAGCAGGTATCATCAAGGGGTTTGAGAAGGATGCACTTAGGAAGGAGAGTCAGAAATCGGCGTCAACCTCTCTGAGTAGCTTAGAGGTGGATTGTACTTTGATTGGAAGGGAAAGTGTATGTAGGAGTAAGGTCCGTGGCCACCAGTACAAAGGGATTGAGCATTACATGAGAAACTGTTGCAAACGGTTGAGTCAGAGGGGCGCCAAATCCAGTGCTACTGAATTAGGTGATGGCTTAAACAGTGCTTTTGTTTCAAGTTCCTTAGATGTGAATTTCGGTAGTTTTCTTTGATTCGGTTAGTTCTTCTCAAGTTCGCTCCGAGAGGGAGATGATTTCTACTTGCAAATTTGCATCATATCGTTGTGTGGGAACGAAGGTTGATAAGATTTGTGAAGTAATGGTTTCTACTTACAAGTTTGCCTCATGTCGTTGTGTGAGAACGAAGATTGACAAGACTTGTGAAGTAAGGGGTGAGAAAACAAATGAGTCGAAGATGACAGACGGAAGGGGATACACACTAGAGGAGGGCATGTATATTTCTTTGATGAAGCAGAGCCTTATATCCATGAGAACTTTAGAAGCTTGGGACTGCATGTACATAGATCCAGGTGGAGTTCATTCAGTTTGGAAAAGTTATCGTGAGGTAATGAAAGGTGAGAGGGGGATTGAGCAGAATCAGCACAACCTCTACCAGCTCTGGAGGAACAGAAAAACTTGCGCAAGTGTTTCGAAGCCCATTGTTCCTAAAGCACCATCTAGTATGCCGTCACTAGAATCATCTGAGCGAGACTGTGACGTTCGAATATCGTCAGAAGGTGGAGACAGCCTTGAGGTAGGTGGAGTTCGTGTGGAGGGTGGCACCTCCATGATAACATCTACTGGGGTGTGCCCTTATGGGGGGCATATAGCGGGAGAAAAATAGGTAGAGATAGATTCAACTAGCAGAGAAAGCAATTGAAACGAGTTGTTTGCAAGAAGAGAAGGAAAAGAGTCTAGAAGGTTTTAAATCACACAGGTGTAGATTCATGAGTATGCAATCCAAGGTGGAGATTGTTGGGTTTATATCTTGCATACTATGTTGGATAAGAAGATGATGAGACGATGGAGGAATCGAGACGATCGGAGGAGTGGACGCAAGGAAAACAGTTAGCAGCAGCAGTAGGTGGAGTTGCGGTCGACTGCACGGTCGACCGTACATGGGGTGCGGTCGACCGTCCAACTCTGCAAAAGTTCCTGAGAGGGGGACGGTCGACCGACCTTGAGGTGCGGTCGACCGAACGCGACGCTGATGGATAATTTAGGTCGGATCTTGGTGATTCATGAGAAGCCCAACTTGCTCTTCAAATCAGATCTGACGGCTCTTATCGTAGGGTTATATCTTCAGTAATATCCAAAGGCTATTGTATCAAGATATCAAACCAGGTTTTTTCTAGATCTCTATATATTGTTGTTATTGGCCTCCATTGAGAGCCAAGAGAGAGAGTACTTTATTGAATGAGAGATTGAGTGATTCTCTAATTGTAAACAACTAGTACTTGCTGGTGAGGCTTGAAAGAGGGTCGTGGTGAGCATTGTAATATTCTTGTATCTTCTCTAGTTGAATAACATCTTGGATTTCTTCTTCCCCGGATTACGGCGAAAGCCCCAACCGGGACAAATTTGTGTGTGCTTTGGTGTGTTTGGTATGATCTTATATGTGCTTGGTGGTTTGTGTTGATTGCATCGAATAACTCAACAAGATCCTAAAGGGGGTTTTTGGTAGAAATCCCTAACAGAAAGATTAAGTACACTCTTCTATTTACAAGAAGCTAACTCCTTAGAGCATCTGTAGTCGTCGTAAGCCAAATTTTGGGTATTTGGCAAATAAAAATAGAAAAAATGAGTTGGCGCTGTATTCGTCGAAAGCCAAAATTTGGGTGAGACAAAAAATTATCTATTGTTCAAGCGACAGGTATAGGTAAATTAGAACGGACGGAGAATCATTTCCCGTCCGTCGAAAGTTTTTGGTTTTTTTTAATTTTTTTTGTACTAGACGAGACTTGGTCTTTCGTCCCAACCATTTAAAAAAAAGTAGTAAATGGACGGTAAAACTCAGGTGTTAAATTTTCAAAGAAAAAAAATAATAACATGGGGCATATTTTTCCAAGCAAAAACAGGGTTTGATTATTTCAAAGTCAAAAAAATTAAAAAGGGAGGGGCGGTAGATTATCTACTATCCCAACCCAATTTGTTCGATTTTTTTTAATAAATTTCTCGGACGATATATTATCTTTTGTCCAACGAGATTTCAGTTGCGATTGTGTAGGGACGGTGTATCATTTTTCGTCCGACATCTTCGACGAAAGATAATCTTTCGTCTCATCAAACGGACGAAAGATTATCCCTCGTTAGCTATATTTTGGCTAAAGCCATTTTGTCTCCCATATTTGGCCAAGCACTGTTCATGTCAGACCCAAAATTTGGGTAAATGGCCAACAACTAGAGCATTTTTTTCTCATTTTTTCCAAAAAATGGGTAAATGGCAAACGACTACAGATGCTCTTAACTTGACATTACTCTACATCTACCCCTATTCTGTATCCGAACCGAGCATGCTGTCAACTTCAGGTTGGCGATTGTCTATTCAATCAGTTCACGAAGAGAGGGAACTCCCGTTCTCCAAAACTCTTCTTCGGCCAAATCTATTTAGAGCATCTACAAGGGTTGTTCTTCAAACATGACAAACTTGCAAATGAAAAATAAAAATTTGACAATTCCGTTGCAACGTTTCTTTGCTATAATTTTCTTTAAAAAATATTTCTTTTTAGCAGACGGGACAACATGTCCCGTCTCACTTTAATTTTTTTTTAATGTTAACAAGTGATTAGATTATGTTAGTTAGTAAATTAGTATTAGATGTAGTTATTTTTACTAAGTAATTAATTAGATTAATTAGTATTTAATTAATTAAAAAAGAGAATTAAGTTTAGAAAATTGGGGTTGGATTCATGGACGGGACATGATGTCCCGTCCAAGCATTTTTTTGCTTCGAACTGGACAACTTGTTCCATCCAAGAGCTTCTCCCCTTCTTTTTGTTTTGTTTTTTTTAATGTTGTACCGTCCTGATCGTTAAAAAATAAATTTCCGAAAAAACCTTTGGACTAATAACTTGGTTAACAATTGCATTGAATTAAATCACGTAATCTATACAGCTCCCCCCTTTGAATTAAATCACGGAAAGTGCGATTGATTGATGCAATCGAACGATAATCCGATCGCGAGTAACGGACGATGCAGTTCACTGAATTGTCCCAGCCGATTGAACTGATTAAGTTGTTGGAATCTGAATAAGAATTGCCGCCCTCACTACCCTGGTGAGTGGATGTTTTCCTCTTTTTCTTCGAATCCTTGATGACCAAATCATCTTTAAGATGAGAGTAAGGGGCTAGATTGGGCTTAGAATTGTAAATCACCCTTAGGGGGGGTGAATAGGGTGATTGTGCGTCATTAAAAAAAATTAAAATTAAGTTGCAAAGTAAATGAAAAAAGATAGAAAAAGCAAGCATAAGTGACGCAGTGATATAACGTGGTTCGACTCCCAGGTCTACATCCACACCACCTACTTGTCGGAATTCTCCACCACAAACGTTCCACAATACTCAAACCGGTGTACAATGATTCTCGGATTCAGGCTGAGATACCTATTATACCCACAAGACTTCTAAGACAAGTCCCGTCAATATCACCGAAGTGGAAGAAAAGAGAAACTCAAGATTCTTAATGATCCAGACTGAAGAAAACAAATAAGTATCACACACACTCGGATTGATTGTTGAATTGATTAGTTCCGAAGATTTTTCTCAGAGCAATAGGTGAAGAATACAGAGTGGGTTCGTCCAAATATACATACTTAGGAAGTGTATCTCTCAAAAATAGAAACGATACATTCCAAAAAAGAAATCTGCATGATGTACGGTCGACCGCAAAAAGGGACAGTCGACCATTCATCTTTTAATCGAAAAGTTGAAAGATGAATGATCGACTATCTCATCATTTTAACTGTGATGAGCGGTCAACTGTGGTGCGGTCGACCGACAGTGTAGTACGGTCGACCGCAATCGTGCTGATGCCGACGAAACCACTTTATATTCTTCTCATATACTAATTAATCAATAATAAATCAAATACATATAAAATCTCATATATATGGAATAACAAAAATTGATCTTGATAGGTTTCTTGGGCACTAATCAACATGTTCTCTTTTTGAATGACTTCTTCTTTTGCTTGATTTTGCAATCCTTTTGCTTGATTTGTAATCTTTCTTTATTGCTTTCCTTCTTTGCTTATTTTTGAATCTCTTTGAATCTCTTATTGATTTTATTCATTCCTGAAAATCTGAACATCTTAATTGAAACTTATTAGTATTTGTAAGCACGTTTTGTGCACACTAAACTAGGAGTCAACAATCTCCTTTTGGTGTGAACAAAATATGCCTCTGAATGTTGAAAATAAAGAAAAAAGTTTATAAATACTCCCCCACTAAAAAAAACTAGAGATAACCTGGCGAAACTGCCCCGACGTTTGGTAGTTTTGTCGGGGTTTCCCCGGCGTTTTGGAAACGCCAGCGGAGTGCCCATTAAACCCTAGCGTTTCCAAACACCGGGGTATATTAGTATAAAACCCCAAATAATTCTATTACCCTAAATCACTCAGTTCCCAAATTCCCTCCCTCTTTCCATCTCTCCCGCTCACTCCCGCCGAAGCCATCACTGTTCACACCGCCGTCCCCATCCCATCGTCACCTTTTTCGTCTTCGTCCCCCTCGCTCTAACTCCAAATCCCCACCCCCTAATCCATTTCCCTCCTTCCTCTCTCTATCCCTCACGCCCCCACCCCCGCCCATCATCATCTCGATACTCCGGCAACGTTCGTCGCACCCTCTCTCTCGTTCGCCCGCTTGCCGCCGCTGCCGAGGACCCCGTTCCTCCGCTCTATCTCTAGCATTCATCTTCTTTTCGACAAGCTGGGGTTTCTTCTTCAGTTTCAAAGGTCAGTTGTTTGATCATGCCTTTTACTTAATGGATTTATGTTCTTGATTAATTTTTGTAATTATTAGTTTAAGTCGAATTGAAGATGATTGCTGGGTTTGTGTGATCTTAATTATTAGTTATGTTTTTACAGTTAGTTGGTTCGATCTAGCTAGGATCCAAATGGACAACTCTAAAAATGACCATTGATATGGTGCTCTTATGAGAAATTAGAGAAACAAACGCAATGTGCGTGTGTGTGTGTATTTGCTCTCTGTTTGTGATAAAGTCTTATTTTGAACATTTAGGATTGAACATATTCTTCCGGTAAAAGAAAGGAAAAAAAAAGTTCATAAGTTGTCTCTTTTTGAGATATAAAAGTAGAGCCTTCATATACTCTAATAAAAGGTACAACCATTTCTTCTATGAAATATTTAGAACGACTACATATATGTTGAATTTATTGACTGAGCTTGAAACTTTTGTATCACAAATCACATCTTACGGATTCTTCAATTCATTGTTATCTTTCTTTTTGAGTTAAAAATCCATCTTTTCTTTATTTTTTAGCAATTTTATCATAGGATCAGATAACTCCTAACCTATTTACTGGATAAAAGTGAAATAAAATAATCAGAGATAAGTCTTGAGACCATCTAGATCACAATCAAGTACTTGCCTATAGCATGCTAAAACAAGATTTTCAGGGAAAGAGTTGTGGTTTCATGCTATGTTTCGAGAGATAATTGAAATAAATTAATAAGCAATGATCGCATACAGGATTCACTTTGATGTACAAGTCAAAATTGTTGTCAATGATGTTTGCAATTATTATTTTCTTAGCATGTCAATGCTAGTTTATCTTACAAATAAATTCTTCCTATTGTCAAAGAAAATTAATGGTAGTTTCTCTTGCAAATAAATTCTTCTTATTATCAAAGCATATTAATGCTAGTTTATCTTACAAATAAATTCTTCTTCTTTGTCATATCAATGTTAGTTCATCTCACAGATAATTTGTCCTGATTGTCTAAGCATATCGATACTATTTTATCTCACAAAAACTTCTGACTGTCTAAGCAAATTGATGCAAGTCGATCTCACAAATAAATTCTTCTTTTCTTTTCAGTGAAGCTCCCTGTATAATTAAAACTATTAACATTTGTCGCCACTATGCTACTCAGGCTTTTCAGCAGTTTCAGGTTCTCTTACAAAGTTTTATGGAGAATGAGCCTTTCAGCAAGGTTCAAGGGTTGAGATTTATGGAGAATGAGCCTTTGAGCAATGTTCAAGGGTTGAGATTTATGCTCGAGCTCGGATTGCACTTCCTATGTTACTCCAAGTTCCTAGTTTCCAAGGTAAAATTAGTTACATGTATGACATCCCTTATACAATTATATATGTCCTGTGTATATATCAAGCGTTTGTTTTCTTCAAGAAACTACGTAGAGTGTTATTTTTCAATGAATTATCCTACCGAAATTAGTATATGGATATTATCAAAAGGGTCATCTGGAATTAACATAGAGTTTATGTCACAAGTCAGGATGAAAAGGCACATATAACTGAATTTTTCTTATAATATACACATAGATGCACATAAGGGAGACCTAGTTTAATTTGTACATGTGTACTTGCGTGTTTGCACTTGCATCAAGAGTACTATGTTATCCATGCATGCAATCCATTTTATGTAGTAGACCCAATTTATACTGATACATGTCTATATCTTCCATTTTGTGTTGCAATTTGATTGAATAAGGTTGTTTTCTTCTTCTTGTGATATTTCAGGGATTTGTCTTACAATGATTTGAATGCTCCTGTACCCAGGTTTCTAGCTAGAACATTCAAGTAAGCCTTCTAAAGTCTTTGACTTCATTTGTCTTATGTATCAATTTAAAATATATGATCAAAAAAAAAAAACAAATCATTAATATCTTATTTCTGATCAATGTTCTTCTGTAATTAGAAGAAGACTGCATATCATTTAAGCATTTAGAAACTTATTTAAATTGAATCAGAAACTGTGATTTGTGATTATATTCGATAATCTAGCAATTGTCCACATTGTGATCTGCGATCATATTCGATGTCATTTTCTTGTACTATGATTGTATCATGAACAATAATGCAACATAACCATGTCTTATATTTTTTTTTTCAGAAAGACTACTTATGTTGTGTTGCAATTGTTTGAAATTTAGTTTAAGGATTATTGGTCTATCCGCTCCAACTACTGAACTATTTTGCTATATTCTTTGCTATATTCAGGTAAGTGCACATGGAATAGAGGGAAAGTCAAGCCTAGTTCTCAATCTAATGAATCTATGCAGAGTCTATGCTTGGTTGTAAATTCTATGACAGATATATAGTAGTTAATTCATGAAAATGAAAGGAGGGTGACTGAATTTGTATGTAATGTGAGAGAATTGTGGCTTGTGTTATATGAAGACTTGTATTCTAGAGTATAACTTGCTTTGAATGAATTGCTTGTTGATTTGTGTTGTATGAACACTTGTATTTATGAGTGTAGCTTGTTTGGAATGAATTGCTTATTAATTTGTGTCGTATGAAGACTTGTAATCTTTGGGTGTACATGATTATTGCTCTAAAAAAATATAAAAATATAAAAAACTAATAGCCTACTCCGGCAATTTCAAACGTCGGGGTAGATTTTTTAAAATAAAAAATAAAATAAAAAATTATTTTAAAAGTGCCGGGAATTGCAACGAAAAGCGCTGGGAAATCCTAGGAAACCCCGGCGTTTGCAAACGCCGGGAAAGGAGATATTCTTCCCCGGCGGGGGCAAGAACGGCGCATGCGGCGGTGCTTTTTGAAGCACCGGGTGGATCAACCCCAGCGTTTATAAATACCGGGAATGGTCAAAAAAAATGCTGGGGATTCCCGTC
Organism: Hemerocallis citrina; assembly: GCA_017893485.1. Classification (NCBI taxonomy): domain Eukaryota; kingdom Viridiplantae; phylum Streptophyta; class Magnoliopsida; order Asparagales; family Asphodelaceae; genus Hemerocallis; species Hemerocallis citrina. The sequence goes on along the minus strand of CM030364.1, from coordinate 161,394,912 downwards.
CCGTTTGTAGTGCCCCTTAATTCAATACTTCCTGTATCATAGATTTTCATAAATGGAGAGTATTTAATATATATTTTCATTTATTTTTAGTAAAAACATTCAAAAAAAATTCTCCCCCTTTTTGAAAGACACCAAGAGGGGGCGAAAAAAATAGCATAAACAAAGCGTATAACATACTCCCCATAAATCCATGCATGAGAAAAGATAAATGAACATACATTAAGCAAAACAAGAGAATATTTTGGGGAATATAATATTTTTGAAAACATAAGAAAAATCTACTTACATGATACCGTTGATCGCGAGACTCTTTGATATACAGTGAGAGCTCTTCATGGTATCATAGATTTGAGATTTTCCCAATACAAACGCGTGACATAGAGCAAAAGATGAAGAATGATGAATTTCAAGAAATTAGAAATCATAGAAGAACTGTAAATAGATGTTTCTTTTTTAAAAAAAAACAAAACAAGCCAAAACAAAACTGAACAGAAGGTGAGAGAAACGGTCGACCGAAAACCAAGTAAAATAATAGTTATACAAAAAAAAAACCCGAGAGTAAACCAGTCGACCGAACGGTCGGCCGCAAATCCTATAGACCCAATTTCGACAATAAACGAAAAACCAAGAGCAAACCGGTCGACTGCAAATCTTGAAACCCAATTTTAAGAGAGAACGAAAAACCCGAGAGCAAACCGGTCGACCGCCTAGTCGACTGTACACTTTCACAGGTGAACTGTCGACTGTCCAGTCGACCGAAATCGCAATTTTAAGCAGAAATATCAATAACGTTCAATTCTCCCTTTAAAAAATAAAATCGTATTTCATCTAAAGGCTTAGTAAAGATATCAAAAAGTTGAGAATCAGTGGAAACATAGTCAAGAATAATATCTCCCTTTTGAAAATGATCTTTGAAAAAGTGATACCGAATATCTATGTGTTTTGTGCGACTATGTTGATCAGAATTTTTAGTCATATGAACAGTGCTAGTGTTATCGCATTTAATCGGAATGTGATCAAAGAATACCTTGTAATCCTCTAAAGCGTTTTTCATCCATAATACCTGCACACAACAGGATCCGGCATCAATATATTCAACTTCGGCAGTGGAGAGAGTTACAGCGTTCTGCTTCTTGGATGCCCATGAGACAAGGCAATTGCCCAAGAAGTGACATGTGTCACTAGTACTTTTTTTGTCTGTTAAGCTGCCAGCATAGTCTGCATCAGAGTACCCTACAAGAGAAAAGTTTTTATTTTTCGGGTACCAAAGTCCAGTATTTGGTGTGCCTTTAAGATATCGAATGATATGCTTAACAGCAACCAAATGCGATTCTTTAGGACACGATTGAAAACACACACATAAACAAACACTAAACATGATATCTGGACGAGATGCAGTACTATAAAGCAAACTACCAATCATACCATGATAGGTAGAAATATCAACATTGTTACCAGATTCATCATTGGAAAGCTTAGTGGTAGTTGCCATAGGTGTTTTGTAAGCATTTGCATTCTCAAGACCAAACTTTATGACTAGTTCCTTTGCTTATTTGGATTGATTTATAAAGATGTCATCCTTTCTTTGTTGTATTTGAAGTCCAAGAAAATAAGTTAGTTCACCCATCATACTCATTTTGAACTCATCATGCATTTGCTTAGAGAATTACTAGTAAAGATTTTTATTAGTAGAGCCAAATATAATATCATCAACATAAATTTGAACAATTAAAATATCTTTAGAAACATGTTTTATAAATAGTGTAGTGTCTACTTTCCCTTTAGAGAAGCCTATGTGTATAGAAACGAACTTAGTCGTTCATATCAAGCATGAGGGGCTTGCTTCAAATCATACAAAACTTTATCAAGACGGAATACATGGTTTGGGTGTGGGAGATCAGTGAATCTCGGTGGTTGTGCAATATAAACTTCTTCCGAAATAAAACCATTTAAGAGAGCACTTTTGATATCCATTTGAAAATGAGTAAAGTCCATATAAGAAGTAAAAGCAAGTAAAATGTGAATGGCTTCAAGCCGTGCAACAGTTGCAAAAGTTTTATCAAAATCAACACCTTCTTGTTGGTTATAACCTTGAGCAACAAGACGAGCCTTATTTCTAGTAATAGTGCCTGATTCATCTAACTTATTTCTAAACACCCACTTTGTTCCAAGTATGGTTCTATTGTAAGGTCTAGGAACAAGTCTCCATACTTGATTCCATTCAAATTGATTAAGTTATTATTGCATTGCAATGATCCAATCATTATCTTACAAGGCCTCCTTAATATTCTTAGGTTCAAGTATAGAGACGAAAGCGGAAAAATACATGAAAATTTGAGCTTGTGTTCGAGTAGTTATCCCTTTTGACATATCTCTTCGTATAAGATTTGGTGGATGTCTAGACATGATTTTCCATGCGGGGCGCCTTTCGTTGGTGAAAAGTTGATGTTGTATATGATCATCTTCCATGGCATCAATTTGTTGTGGATGTATCTCTTATATTTTGGATTCTGATGCATCTTCATCTTGAGGAGACTTATGATTTTGAGAATCCACATTTGGTTCTTGGTCAATGGATACCTATTTCTTTTCAACACGAACACCTATTTCATCATCATCAACAACATGCAATATTTCTTTGGTGTACGGATTAATTTCATCAAATATAACATCAATGGATTCTTGAATAGTGCATCTTCTTTTATTAAATACACGATATGCCTTACTACTTAAGGAATATCCTAAGAATACGCCTTGTCACTTTTACGATCAAATTTTCCCAACTTATCAAGAATATTTAAAATAAACACTTTACACCTAAAGACGCAAAAGTAACTTAAGTTAGGAATTTTTCCATAATATAATTCAAAAGGCATTTTCTCAAGATATTTGCTAATGATTACTTGGTTAATTGTATAACATGCTGTATTGACAGCCTCTGCCCAAAATGACTTAGGTAAATCTTTTTCACTAAGCATTGTTCGGGCTATTTCTTGAAGAGATCGATTTTTCCTGTCAACAATCTCATTTTGTTGGGGAGTGCGAGCACAAACGAACTCATATTTTATTCCCTTTTTGCCACAAAATGACGTAAAGAGTTCGTTTTGAAATTCTCCACCATGATCACTACGAATAGTAACTATGGTGAGGCTTTTCTCTTTTTCCACTCGACAAAATTTTTGAAAAATATACAATGTGTCATCCTTTGGTCAAAAAAAGCAACCCAAGTGAATCTACTATAATCATCGACAATTACAAAAGCATATCGTGCACCTCCATTACTACGTGTTCGTGTTGGTCCAAATAGATCCATGTGCAAGAGTTCAAGGGGTCTAGAAGTTGATACCATATTCTTTGGCTTGTGAGAACTTTTAGTTTGCTTACCGAATTGACACGACTCACAAAGTTTATCTTTCTCAAACTTGATTTTGGGATCCCCCTAACAAGCTCCTTGGTTACAAGTTGGTTGAAATTATCCATAGCTGTGTGTCCAAGTCGCCGATGCCACAACCAGCCATCCTCATTTCTAGCTACAAAGCACCTCATATTCTCCTGTGCTAATTCATTAGAGTTTATGACATATATATTGTTACATCTGTTAGCGAGAAGTAAACATGATTTATTGCTACCTAGCACAATACATACATTTTTATCAAAAGTAACAGTATAACTTTTGTCACATAATTGGCTGACGCTAAGTAAATTGTATTTCAAACCTCTTACCAATAGAACATCTTCAATGGAGCATGAAAAACGAAAGTTTATTTTACCTTTACCGATGGTTTGACCAGTGCTATTATCTCCAAAGATGATGTCCTTCCCTCTTTTCCTTGATAGTGATGCAAAGTATTTATTATCACCGTCATATGGTTTGAGCATCCACTATCAAGGTACCACCAATCTTCAGTCTTGATACGTTGAGATCCTACATTAACATTAGTAGGTATAATTTTGGGTGCCCAAGTTTGTTTTGAACTTGCACTTACATTCTTTCTTACTCAAAAAAATTAGTATTCCTTTTTAACGAGCAATTATAAGAAATATGCCCTAATCTACAGTAGTAATGGCATGTGATCGACTATGCCTTGGGTCATGCACACTTGCATAGTTTTGTGTTGATTTGTGATCATGTTGGTGACTGTGCATGTGTATATGACATGATGATTTAGATTTTTTATGGTATATTTGCTCTTCGTAACCAAGTTTTCGATTATCATGATAAGATCTTGAATTCTTTGTAATAAGGTAACTGAACCTTTCAAATTTTTCAACAATTTTCTCGAGCTCAATTACTCTTTTATAAAGTCTTTTCCTAGTTATATCATCGTCTTTTGTGTTCTAACGAAGAGTGTCTAGTGTAGCATCGAGTATTCTATTTTGTTCAAGAGATTCATTACAACTTTCCACTACCTCATCAAATTTTCTTTTGCATTCTTTTAAATTATCAGTGAGTTTAGCAATATAAATAAATTTCTCATGAATATCTCTTATGTTTTCATCATGTGTTGCTGAGGAATCTTGAATTTGTTGTTTTAAATACTCATTTTTCTCTAGCAACACATCATGATCTTTTCTAAATAACTCGAATTTTTTCATAATCTAAGAATTTTTATTTTTCAGTTTTTGATTTTTAGCGATGCAAGTCATGTGATTCATTTGGAATTTGTTTATATTGTCTTAATTCACGACTCAATTTCTTAGTATAATCTTTTAATCCATTACACATGTCTACTAAATCATCGTAAGTGGGTTCTTCAATTACCTCTTTTTGAGATGGTGATTACACCTCACCATTCCCAAGAGCCATGAAACCAACACTGTTGTGATCATGCTCATCCTCACTTAAATCTGAGTCTAGCTATGTTGCCTTCAACGCCTTCTTTCTCAATCTTGAATTGGAGTGGTAGTAGTCCCTATTCGTGTCCTGTGAGACGGGACAATTTGCCAGAATGTGTTCAGGCTTCTTGCATTTGTGGCATATGTCGTCCTTATCCTTTTATCTTTCTCTTTGATACTTGCCATATTTTTTATGTTTAAGATACTTACGAAATTACTTGGTCAGCAAGGCGATGTCTTCGTCTGATTCCTCACAATCTGACTCTGCTTTTGATGGTTGAGATTTTTCTGCTTCCAAGGCGATGGTCCTTTCTTCGGTTTTTGGTTCAATCCCGATGTTGATGAGGACATCTTTACAGTTTAGGATTTTTATTTTATTTCCATTTTTATGTAATCTTTTTTGTAATTTTAGATTCTGAGAATATTTTGGAGATGTGTTTCAAGATGTAATTGAGCCTATTTAAAGGCCCTGAGATGAATGAGAAAGGCATGCCATTATTGATCAAAAAAAGCTGTGTTGAGTTTTGCTCTTCAATTTTTCTCCTTGTGTGATACAATCGAGATACAAATTAGGGTTTGTGATAAATCCTAATCTAATTTTAGAATTAGTGATTAATTCTAAAATTTATCCCCAATTAAAAATCCCTAATACAATTTCCCTAACCCCCAATTACCAAAACCCTAATCCAATAACTAATCCCCCACGTCTACAGCCGCTCCCCCATTCTCTTCTCCCTTCCTTTCTCTTTTCCCGAACCTTGCTCAACTCCCGACCCCAAGCACCCAAACCCATCATCCTCCAGTTCCTCCATCTCCGCACACCTCCGCTGTCGACCCATCACCACCACGCCCCTCCACCCATCCGTGTTCTCCCATCTTCTCCCGACCACAAACCTCACCTCAAATCTACCCGAACCCTAATCTCCACAGATCGCCTCGCCATCGTCACCTCCCTCTCTCGCTACCCACATCCCGGCACCCCCATCACCACCTCACCCCGACCACACCTTTCATCCCCAAACTCCGACGATCCGTCACCACCACCACAGTTCCACCACTTCATCCTCGTCCGCTATCCCTCCCTCTCCTTCGCCCGACAGCCCTGACCCGCGCCGTCGCCTCCTGCCGTCGACGCCCCGCTCGCCGTCTCCCCTCAACGCCGGCGACCAGATCTGCCACTACGTGGCTTCGTTGCTGACTTTGTTCACTGTGTTGCTGTTGCTGTCCAACTCTGAGATCGACACTGGTTTCTTCACATACGGTATATTCTTTCCATTCTTAATATTTGTGCTTTACCGCTCTATTATCTAGTATATTATCTGATTTGCCTGTCGACCACAAAAAAACTGAGATTGAGTGATCCACATGCTAGAATAGAGTACAAATCGATATTGGACTTATTACTTGCTAACATATAGGAATTTAATTATTGATTGAGGTTGAATTATTAATTGGGATTGTTAGCATTTGATTCAATTCTTGAAAACCCATCGAACCTGTTAGCTGTTAAAATATCCAATCTAAATCCGCACTTTCATGTTGGTAAAATTAACCCATTAAAATTTTTGGAAAATTCTCTATTTTAGGGTTGGTTTTACATCAGATGTTCTGCCTGTATCTTTTGGTTTCGGTCATGTCCATCTCGTATGTCTTCAGTTTTCCTTGGAAAGTGTAGTAATCTGTTGTCGCTGTTTTCGGTGTGGGGTAAACAGATGAATTTGTGGGTTCATAAGGAATCGAAAGGGTCAAACCTGAACACTTCCACCGCTGTTTGGCTGGCTTCTCGTTGCTGCCGTTGACATGTACAAAGTTCGAAATATCGGAGTTGATCCCGGCAACGAACCCTCCGACGCTCTTGTTAGTACTCAGAAAAGAATATGAAAGAGCTTTAGGTTCGAAAAAAGTGATCACCTTGTAACGGTAGGAGTAGGGGGCGTATTTATAGTCGTCGTGGGGATCTGTTTCGAGATAAGAACAAATCTCTATTCCCTGGTGTGGATGGATAGAAGTGCTTAGAACCACCTCCTAGAGATAAGAACGAATCAGGATTTCTCTATATCCTATTGAACTGGCTCATAACGGATTGGGACCCGTATCCAATTGAACAGATCCGTTTATGGGTTATTGGGCCCTGGAGAGGAGACCCGGTTCCCATTTCGGACCCATTTTGTAGGTGAAATTACCATTTTTCCCTGTAAGCTTTAAGATCCGTTCCCGATTTGAACGATCCCGATTTAATCCCATTTTTAGCCACATCACGAGCCCCCACTCCCAAAGACTATGTTATAGCCTTTGGGGAGTAGTTTTGCTGTTTCGATGGCGTACATGACTTTATAGGAATTCTTAAAGGGAGTTCGGATCTTGTTTGGGGAGTAACGGAGTTTTTCTGAGCGGGCAACACGCCCAAAATCGTTCTTAGGCTCTTCTGGACTTTTGTGATTTTTCCCGATTTTTTAACTATTATTCGAATCATTTATTTAATTATGCAAAGTGGTAATCTATTTTCTAAGAACACTAATTAACCGTTCTAATTAATAATTACTTATCCAGGGGCTCAAAAATATTTCCCCGAATTTATAATTATTTTTCAGAATTTTTAATTAATTTTACTGAATTTATAATTAACTTTACTAAATTTTTAATCAATTTTTGCAATTTTTAAACATTTAATTTGAATCAATAAAAAAGAAAAAGGATTTAATCACGGTATTTATGACGTGGCGCGATCTGGGACGTCCATCAGCCCTCTGCGCAAATTTTTGCACAATCGGACGGCTCCTCTAACGCACAGGCATTTTTTCCTCATTTGGGGGTCGGTGGAAAGAGAGTTCGGCAGTCGCCGACCCCCTTTTACCACTTCGGTAGGTTGACACGTGACTTGGTGGAGGCCAAGGTCGAGGGAGTTCGGCAAATGCTGGCAAAGTCAAGAGGGACCTCGAGAGGATGACACATGTTAAGTTGACCGTTGACCAGTCAAAGCGTTTTCTCGTGTTTGGATGTCGGTGGCACGAGTGCTCGGCACACGTTGCCGAAGTCCAGGAGAGATTTGTTCTCACATTTGGACGTCGGTGGCACAAGTGCTTGGCACACGTTGCCGAAGTCCAGGAGAGATTTTTTCTCACATTTGGACATCTGTGGCACGAGTGCTCGGCACACGTTGCCGAGGTCCAGGGGAGATTTTTTTTATATTTGGACGTCGGTGGCACGAGTGCTCAGCACACGTTGCCGAATTCCAGGAGAGATTTTTTTCTCACATTAGGACATCGGTGGCACGAGTGCTCGGCACCCGTTGCCGAGGTCCAGGAGAGATTTTTCTCACATTTGGACATCGATGGCACGAGTACTCGTCACACGTTGCCGAGGTCCAAGAGAGATTTTTTTCCTCACATTTGGACGTCAGTGACACGAGTGCTCGGCACATGTTGCCGAAGTCCAGGAGAGATTTTTTTTACATTTGGACGTCGGTGGCACGAATGCTCGGACGAGTGCTCGGCACATGTTGCCGAAGTCCAGGAGAGATTTTTTTTACATTTGGACGTCGGTGGCACGAGTGCTCGGTACACGTTGCCGAAGTACAGGAGAGACTTTTTCTCACATTTGGACGTCGGTGGCACGAATGTTCGACACACGTTGCCGATGTCCAGAAGAGATTTTTTTCACATTTGGACGTCGGTGGCACGAGTGCTCGGCACACGTTGCCGAGGTCCAGGAGAGATTTTTCTCACATTTGGACATCGGTGGCACGAGTGCTCGGCACACGTTGCCGAAGTCCAGGAGAGATTTTTTCTCACATATGGACATTGGTGGCACGAGTGCTCGGCGAGGTCCAGGAGAGATTTTTTCTCACATTTGGACGTCAGCGGCACGAGTCTCGAAACACGTTACCAGGGTCCAGGAGATATTTTTTTCTCACATTTGGACGTCGGTGGCACGAGTGTTCGGCACACGTTGCCAAGGTCCAGGAGAGATTTTTCTCACATTTGGACATCGGTGGCACGAATGCTCGGCAAATGTTGTCAAATACAGGAGAGATTTTTTCTCACATTTGGACATCGGTGGAACGATTGCTCGGCACACGTTGCCGAAGTCCAGGAGATTGACACGTGGTGCACTGACCGTTTGACCGTTGACCAGTCAAAGGCCTGTTGAGTTTCTCCACTTGTCGTCTTGCGGTAAATGGGCCGGGCTTTTGAGTCTTTGAGGCCTTTTAGTCTCGATTTGTGTGCCACCTCTATAAAACGTCACCCCTACTCCTCACTTGTTCACTTTTCTAGTTTTTACTCAGGCGACTCATTTTCACTAGCGAGAGCTCCAGGCGAGATTTTACTGATTTCCGGTGACCTCTCCGACCGTCGCTGTCACTTCAAGGTAATTTAACACTTAGCTTATTTTTAAAGAATGTCTAGCTTTCCCCCGAGGCCAGAGACCTCCCCCACTCTCGCTCATGAGCTGACCTCGACCCAAGCCCCTCCAATCGATAAAGGCAAAGCCGTAGGAGGGCCTTCTTTGGTCGTAATGGAGACTGTAGTTGAGGAAAAACGGAGGATGGGGGAGTTCGGCAGGATGTCTGGGGTTCTGACCGAACTTCAGAGGGTTCGGGAACTGCCAGAGGAGCATGCCGAACGTATAATGTAGGACATGGGGCGGAGCTTCGAAGAGAATGCCGCCAGAGAGACTTCGAAAGCCGACGAGACGATTTCAATACTCAACGAGGCCGATCTGGCATCTGTTCGGGAGTGCTTTCAGATCCCCGAGAAGTTCGAGCTGATGTTGTTCGAGCCTGGAGTGGGCCAATTATCCGATGCCGGTGAATATGTGCTTCTGGCCGGTCGAAGCCTTCATAGCCGGGGTGCGGCAGCCTCTTCACCCTTTCGTCGTCGAGGTGCTGCGGTAGTTCCGGATCAGCCCGGTTCAACTCATGCCGAACGTATGGAGACTGATCAACGGGTTCATCCTCCACTGTCAAGCGGCGGAGCTCGAACCGGATCTGAGGGTGCTCTGGACCGTATACCGTCTTCATCAGCAATATAAGTCGGAGTTCAGGCTCTACCTGGCTCCGAGGCATGGCTCCAGGCTCGTCAGCTGCCTCGACTCGATAAAGTACTAGAGGGACAAGTGCTTTCTCATCCGGAGTCGAGAGCCGTGGAGCATCCCGACGACTTGGGTCGGAGAGGTGTCGAGAAGGGTGAAGGAGGGTCCGGTGCTCAGCCCTGATGAAGAAGAGAAGGTTCGGACGCTACTCAACCGGCCGAAGTTCGATTGGAGGGACCTGACCGAGGAGGTGCTCTTCGGGGGGGGGGGTCTCAGCCGTATAAACCCTAGTGTACAGTTTACCATTTTTTTCTTTTTTTTTTAATTTGGTTTACTTGTGCATAATCGTCTCTTCTTTTTGTTGTTGCAGAAACCATGGACTTCGATACAATGTTGGCGCAGCGCGGGATCCTGAGCAGCAAGGCTGATGTGTCTAATTTTTATACAAATATTTGTACTCATTTACCTATTAAAGCTGCTTGTTTTCGTCAATCTTGTGTTTAATTTATCTTATTTCCATAAGATTTCAAGTAATTAATTGTTTTTGAAGAAATAAGATTTTTGATGCAAAAAGTGAAGATTTTTTTAAAAAAATCAACAAACAAAACAAACATATTGATTTCATAATTTTTATTGTTTTAATGATTTTTAAATTGTACAATTTTGCCGTGTGAAATGAAAGATATAAATTTCAATTTGCCAATTGAGATGAAAATGCAATAAACAATTGTAAAAGAGGTTTAAATGAGCTAATATGATTTTTAGTTAGTTTAATTAATTTTAAACTAATTAATTTTATTTTATTATTAAACCCTAATTTCTGGTTTTATTTTGTGTATGCAGCACGTGTTTTCAAGAAAAGGAAAAAGAAGAAAAAGGAGAAAGAAATAAAGAGCAAATTAAAGAAGGAAATAAGAAAGAATGGAGGTTTTTCTGCAAAAAGTAAACCCTATTTTTTCTACTCGTATGCCCATAAATACAAGACCAGGGGAGAGAAAGAGCAGCACGCACACCAAGAGAAGGCTATAAATAATAATAATAATAATAAGATCAGAAACAGAGCTGCTCTCTTTCTTTGTGTTCACGTGAAGAAACAAAGGAGAGAGGCAGCTCTGTTGGGCACGTGACGCAGAAGAAGACGAAGCAGCCAAACAAGACGTCAGCAACTTGACGTGGTGGCTCAGACTCGACGTGACAGCACCCACCTGACGTGCGACAGCAGCGCTGACGTGGCACGCTGTGTTCTGACTCTGTGTTCAACACAGACAGAGAGGAAAGAGAGGCGATTTGACTTGTTGGGCATGCTTTTCAAGGCTGTTCGGTTTGCAATTTCTTTTAAAAAGTAGTTCCTTTTTGAATCTCTTTTCTCTCTAATTTTATTATGCAATCCATGAACAAATTTGTTAGTTGCAATATTATTATGAACTAAATTTATTTTTCTAGGACTTCGATGTAGCCTAGTTTTGATAACACAATTTTTAATTCCATATTATTTTTCTATTTTTTCATGGTTGTGTGTTTGATTTTTGTGTTTAATGCTTATAATTATTTGACCAACTATTGTATAATTTATTGGATTATGAAGAGACCGAGAGGTAATTTGTGATTTAGAACTATAAAATTAAACACCATTGATTGAGCGAAATTAAAGATGATTTACCGCGATTGATGTGACCGTTAAGAAATCCAAAGAACTTAATGAGTCTTCGATTAATTAAATTTGCATAGAGATATGACAAACTGTCAGTTGGAGATATTTTTGGTGTTGTTCAAGAGAAAGCATTAAATAATTTGGGGATTTTGGTCTACAACTTGGAAAATTAATCTTTTTATTCATATGGAATTATAAATTGTGTGGGATGAACTAGGTGAAGTCAAAAGCCCTAGAATTGATTTTGCAATTAATAAACAATATAAATTCATAACCCATCTCTCTTAATTAATTTAGTTAGTTTTTCTTTAGCTTAATTTAATTTAGTTGCGTTCTTTATTTAATTTCAATCTTCCAAATAGTGATTCATATAGTAATTTCAGTACTTAATAAAATAATTAGTCCCTGTGGGTTCGACACTCTTTTCACTAAAACTATACTGCTTGTTGCGATTTTGTACACTTGCAAATATTCACATCATGTTTTTGGCGCCGTTGTCGGGGACTAGTTATTCTTTTATTAATATTGAAAATTACTAGATTATTACTAGTTTGGATTTTTATTTTTATTTTAGATTTAATTGTATTTTACTTCTTTATTCTCTTTTGATTTATTTTTCTTTATTTACTTATTTTTCAGGACATAGGTATGTATGCCCAGATCTAACCATTGGAGCCTACACTTTTTAACCCAGAAATTGAGAGAACTTTACGTCAGATCAGAAAGGAAAAGAAAGAAAACACCGCATCCTCTTTATCCATGGCGAATGAAGAGAACAAAGCTTTGAGGGATTATGTAATGCCCTCAGTCCATGGAACAATATCAAGCATCACAAGGCTTGTAATTGAAGCAAATAATTTTGAAATTAAACCAGTAATTATTCAGATGATTCAGCAGACAGTTCAATTTGGAGAACTAGCACATGATGACCCAAATGTTCACATCGCAAACTTTCTCGAAATATGTGATACCTTCAAACACAATGGAGTTTCTAATGATGCTATCCGACTGAGACTCTTTCCTTTCTCACTCAGAGATAAGACAAAGGCTTGGTTGAATTCTTTACCGGCTGGAGCTATGACAACTTGGGAAGGCTTAGCACACTAATTTTTGGCAAAGTATTTTCCCCCAGTAAAAACAGCAAAGTTAAAAAATGACATCACAACATTCACTCAATTCGAGACAGAGTCGTTATATGATGCATGGGAGAGGTACAAAGAGCTACTAAGAAAGTGTCCACATCATGAACATCTAAAGTGGTTACAAGTGCAAACATTCTATAATGGTTTGGGGGCTACAAATCGTTCCATGGTAGATGCAGCAGCTGGAGGTGCACTCATGAGCAAAACTCATAAAGTAGCTTATGACCTTTTATAAGAGATGGCATCTAATAACTATCAGTGGTCCTCAGAAAGAACAATGCAAAGAAAAGTAGCGGAAGTTTTTGAACTTGACCATATTTCTACTTTAACTGCAAAAATTGATATTTTATCTAAGCAAATAGGTAATATGAATATTAATTCTATTCAATCTAATATCATTTGTGATGTTTGTGCAGGAAATCATTCTAGTGCAGATTCCCAAGTGGAAAATCCTTTTGCTCCATCAAATGCCGAACAATCAAATTATGTGTCAAATTTTCAAAGGCAAAACAACCTTTACGCAAACACATACAATCCAGGATGGAGAAATCAACCCAATTTTTCTTGGAAAAATAATCAAGAAGGAGCTAGACCACAACAAAATTTTCAACAACAAGAAAAGAAACTGACATTAGAAGAGATGTTCATACAACACATGCAGAAGACAGAGCAATACATGCAGAAGACGAATTTGGCAATACAAAATACTTCGGCTTCCATTCACAATCTTGAGGTACAAATCAGTCAAATTTCAAATTTTCTAACTAAAAGAAATGCAGGAACATTACTAAGCAACACGGTTGTCAATCCCAAGGAGCATGTCAAAGCAATAACACTTAGAAGTGGGACAACAATTGAGCAGCCACAAATTCAAAATGTCAAACAAAATGTAGTTGAAAAGAAAGGTGAGAATGAGCAAATTTTGGAGGAACAAACGAAGCACAAAGGAGGTTCAAGATAAACAATTTCAGTGGAGTTTATTTCTAATACTTATCCTAATTCTCCTTATGATCCACCTATTCCTTTTCCACAAAGACTTAAAAAGAATAAGCTTGATAATCAGTTTTCAAATTTTTAAATATTTTCAAGCAATTGCATATTAATATTCCTCTTATTGAAGCTTTAGAACAAATGCCTAAATATGCTAAATTTTTGAAGGAAATTTTATCAAACAAGAGGAAACTAGAAGAGCATGAGATGGTGATGTTAACTGAAGAAAGTAGTGCAATTTTACAAAAGAAGCTGCCACCTAAACTAAAATATCCAGGGAGTTTTACAATTCCTTGCACTATTGGAAATTCTTCTTTTCATAAAGCACTATGTGATTTAGGAGCAAGTATTAATCTTATGCCTTATTCTGTTATCAGGAAATTAGGTATTGGAGAAGCAAAGCCCACCACAATTTTCTTGCAATTGGCGAACAGGTCTATCAAATATCCAAGAGGGATCATTGAAGATGTTTTGGTGAAAGTTGACAAATTCATATTTCCAGCTGATTTTGTTGTGCTTAACATGGAAGAAGATGAACAAATCCCTTTCATATTGGGGAGACCTTTTCTTGTAACAAGGCGAACTCTAATTGATGTACAACAAGAAAAACTTATTCTAATGGTTGACAATGAATATGTGACTTTTGATGTACTTAAAACTATGGAGCATCCTGCCGAAGTTCACTCATGTTTTCAAGTGAGTAAAATTGACCTAGCCATTAGCAAGACACCTAAAGGTGAAGTTGACCAATTACCTCTAGAAATGTGCCTAATAAATTCAGCAACTTTAGATTCTGAAAATGAAGAAGTTTTGGAGTGTGTTCGGTATTTGGAGGTTGCACCATTTATTCATCCTTTAGCTCAACTAAAATTCAAAGATGTGGGGATATCAAAAATGTCATTACTAACAGATGAACCCCCCAAACTTGAGCTAAAACCACTGCCATCTAGTTTGAGGTACGTATTTTTAGGCCAAAACTCCACTTTTCCTGTTATTATTAATGATTTTTTGAATAATATTGAAGAAGAGAAATTGCTAAGAATTTTGAGAGAACATAAAACAACATTAGGATGGAACATTTCTGATATAAAGGGGATTAGTCCTTCAATATGCATGCATAAAATTTTAATGGGGGATGATTTTAAGCCTATAGTGCAGCCACAGCGAAAATTAAATCCATCAATGCAGGAGGTGGTGCATAAGGAGGTCTTGAAGCTTTTAGATGCATGTATCATTTATCTAATTTCAGATAGTGCATGGGTAAGTCCTATACATGTTGTGCCAAAGAAAGGAGGAATAATTGCAGTAAAAAATGATAATAATGAGTTAATACCAACTAGAACAGTAATAGGATGGCGAGTGTGCATAGATTATCGAAGACTAAACGATGCGACTAGAAAAGATCATTTTCCACTACCTTTTATTGACCAAATGCTAGAAAGACTTGCAGGCCATTCATACTATTGCTTTCTTGATGGGTATTCGGGATACAATCAAATTTCTATAGCACCAGAAGATCAAGAGAAAACAACTTTTACTTGCCCGTATGGAACTTTTGCATATAGAAGGATGCATTTTGGTCTTTGCAATGTCCCCACCACATTTCAACGATGCATGATATCAATTTTTTCTGATATGGTTGAGAAGTTTATTGAAATTTTTATGAATGATTTTTCAGTTTTGGTTATTCATTTGATAATTGTTTATCTAACTTATCTTTGGTTCTGCAGCGTTGTAAGGAAACAAATCTAGTGTTGAATTGGGAGAAATGTCACTTTATGGTGGAAGAAGGAATTGTGTTAGGCCACAAAGTTTCCTTTAAGGGAATTGAAGTGGATCGTGCTAAAATTGATGTCATTAAAAACTACCACCACCAACCAATGTTAAAGGAGTGAGAAGTTTCTTGGGTCATGCAGGATTTTATCGACGATTTATAAAAGATTTTCTTTAATCACTAAATCTCTTTGCAATCTTTTGAATAAAGATACACCTTTTGATTTTTCTCATGATTGCTTGCATGCTTTTGAAACACTGAAAAAGAAATTGATTTCAGCACCTATAATTATTGCACCATATTAAAATTTGCCTTTTGAATTAATATGTGATGCTAGTGATGTGGCAATATGTGCTGTTTTAGGGCAAAGAAAAGATAAAATTTTTCACACCATTTATTATGCAATTAGAACTTTGACAGAAGCACAACTTAATTATGCAACTACTGAAAAAGAATTATTAGTTGTTGTATTTACTTTTGACAAATTTCGATCTTATTTGATTGGTTCAAAGGTGGTGGTGTACACGGATCATTCAGCTCTCAAATACTTGCTTGCAAAGAAAGAAGCCAAAACAAGATTGCTTCGTTGGATCTTACTTTTACAAGAGTTTGATGTGGAAATCAAGGGCAAAAAAGGTGTGGGAAATGTGGGTGGCCGATCATTTATCTCACATTGAGCCAAAAGATGAAAACAAATTGTAAGTTACACCAATCAATGAAGAATTTCCAGATGAGTATTTAATGATGCTACAAACTCCTCCACGGTATGCCGATATAGTTAATTATTTGGTACTAAAATTCTACCTCCTGATTTTACTTATCAACAAAAGAAGAAATTTTTCTCTGACTTGAAATATTATTTTTCGGAGGAACCTTTCTTATTTCGCCATTGTGCAGATCAAGTAATAAGAAGATGTGTACCTGAAGAGGAAATGGAAAGCGTACTCAAACATTGCCACACATTGGAAGTTGGTGGCCATTTTAGTGGAGCAAAAACAGTAGCAAAAATTTTACAATCAGGATTTTATTGTCCCTCAATTTTTAAAGATGCTTTTGATTTTGTTAAATTATGTGATCATTGTCAAAGGGTGGGAAATATTTCTAGAAAATATGAAATGTCCCTAAATAATATTTTAGTGATATAATTATTTGATGTTTGGGGGATAGATTTTATGGGTCTTTTTCCATCTTCATTTTCTAATAAATATATTTTGATTGTTGTAGATTATGTCTCCAAGTGGGTGGAAGTTGCTGCCCTACCAACCAATGATGCAAGAGTGGTGGTGAACTTTCTTAGGAAAAATATCTTTTCCCGATTTGGAGCTCCAAGGCCAATTATTAGTGATGGAGGAACACATTTTTGCAACCGTCAATTTGATGCTTTACTTGCTAAGTATGAAGTTACTCATCATGTAGCAATACCATATCATCCTCAAACAAGTGGTCAAGTGGAACTTTCAAATAGAGAGTTGAAGCGTATACTTGAGAAGACAGTGAATATGTCACGAACAGATTGGGCAAGAAAATTAGATGATGCATTATGGGCATATAGGACGGTATTTAAAACACCAATTGGAATGTCCCCATATACATTGGTGTATGGTAAAGCATGTCACTTACCAATGGAACTTGAGCATCGCGCTTATTGGGCAATAAAGACACTAAATTTTGATATGAAAGATGCAGGTGAGAAGAGAATGATGCAACTAAATGAGATAGATGAGTTTCGAAACGATGCTTATGAAAATGCCAAGATCTATAAAGAGAAAACTAAATGATGGCATGATAAACATATTTTGAGAAGAACATTTAATGTAGGGGAGAAGGTATTGTTATTCAATTCAAACCTTAAGACTTTTTCCAGAAAAATTGAGGTCTAGGTGGTCGGGACCATTTGTTGTAACAAAAGTTTTTCCATATGGAGCCATTGAAATACATCATGAGACAAAAGGGACATTCAAGGTAAATGGAAAGCGATTGAAGCCATATATGGATGGGGACTTTGACAAGGAAAAGTGGAGCATCGATCTAGCCAATCCTAAATGAGAGATGGAGAAAGTCTGGCTAAACACTTAAAACTTAGCACTTCTTGGGAGGCAACCCATGTTTTCTTTTAGTGCATTTAGATTTGATTTTTCCTTTAGTTTGTTTTAATTTTAATTTTTTATTTTATTTTGTGGGATTGCATAAATTTTGAAGTCAATGGGCTGGGTTGTTTTCTACACCTGCATTGATAGCTGTTTTTGAGCAGTATGGAGACATAATCTGGAAAGCTGATTCAAATAGAAATTGTAGACAATTGTCTTAGCTTTCCAGCAAAAAAAATCAGCAAATTTGGATATCTACAGCTCCAGATATCGCAAAAATACTGAACGCCGCGTGTGCAGAATTTTTAAGACGAATCAGAGAAGAAATTCTGAACTTTTTGCATTCTTTTTGTTTCTCTTTTTCTTTTCCCATTGAGGACAATGTGATATTCAAGTTTGGGGAGGTTACGAATTTATTTTTATTTTATATATTTTTGAAAAGAAAAACAAAACAAAAGGGATTTCAATTAGGCTCACATTTACACTTTTGAGTTCTTTATTGTGATAAGCATTGAAATAATTTTTTTAGGAAAGACAAGTGCTTATAAAGCAAGATTACGCATACTTATTTACTTTAGGATTATTGAATTTCAAAATTCCTTACAAAATTGTATGAGTCATGTGATTATACATAAAAGATAGAAAAATGTGATGTTTTTTCTTGTGATTATCCTCTTCGATCTAGCCCTAAACAGAGTTTAAGTAAATAGAGTAATAATGAAAAAAAATATATTATGAATAAAGTCAATCTACTCCAATGTTTTGAGTTGCTTAGTAACAGGGGTATTCATCACAAATGATTACTTTTACGTCAAATGGCAACTTGAAATATGAGTATGCAAAACACTTTAACTTTGTGACTTGTTGAGTAACCGGGTGAATTCATCACAAATGTTTCGCATTCGCAACAAAAGGCAAGTAACAACTTAGAAAAGAGACAATTAATATATATATATATATATATTAATATATATATATATATATATGATTGGGTTTGGAATTATGAATAGTGAGAAGGGGAAATCAAAGATAAAGTCAATACATACTATAATGATATTAATTGCATGACAAATATGATTGGGTTTGGAATTATGAATAAATAATTGCACGGGAGAAAGTGAGTATGCTTGATTTTACTTTATTTACTATTGTTTATATTTTTAATTAAAAATTTGATGCTTACATGATGAGATCTCTTGGTGAGATGAGTGAGCCTATTATTGATTAGTATTCCCTTATTCATGGTTTTACTTTTTCCTCGAGGACAAGCAAAATCTTAAGTTTAGGGGTATTTGATGTGTCTAATTTTTATACAAATATTTGTACTCATTTACCAATTAAAAGTGCTTGTTTTCGTCTATCGTGTGTTTAATTTATCTTATTTTCATCAGATTTCAAGTAATTAATTATTTTTGAAGAAATAAGATTTTTGATGCAAAAAGTGAAGATTTTAAAAAAAAAAATCAACAAACAAAACAAACATATTGATTTCATAATTTTTATTGTTTTGTTGATTTTTAAATTATTCAATTTTGCCGTGTGAAATGAAAGATATAAATTTTAATTTGCCAATTGAGATGAAAATGCAATAAACAATTGTAAAAGAGGTTTAAATGAGCTAACATGATTTTTAGTTAGTTTAATTATTTTTAAACTAACTAATTTTATTTTATTTTTAAACCATAATTTCTAGTCTTATTTTGTGTATACAGCAATTGTTTTCAAGAAAAGGAAAGAGAAGAAAAAGGAGAAAGAAATAAAGAGCAAATTAAAGAAGGAAAGAAATAAAGAAAGAATAGGGAGTTTTCTGCAAAATGTAAACCCTAAATTTTCTACCTGTATGCTTATAAATACAAGACCAAGGGAGAGAAAGAGCAGCACGCACACCAAGAGACGGCTATAAAATAATAATAATAATAAGATCAGAAACAGAGTTGTTCTCTCTCTGTGTTCACGTGAAGAAACAAAGGAGAGGGGCAGCTCAGTTGGGCACGTGACGCAGAACAAGACGAAGCAGCCAAGCAGGACGTCAGCAACTTGACGTGGCGGCTCAGACTCGACATGACTGCACCCACCTGACGTACAACAGCAGCGCTGTCGTGGCACGCTGTGTTCTGGCTCGGTGTTCAACACAGACAGAGAGGAGAAAGAGGCGATTTGACTTGTTGGGCACGCTTTTTAAGGCTGTTGGGTTTGCAATTTCTTTAAAAAGCAATCCCTTTTTGTATCTCTTTTCTATCTAATTTCATTATGCAATCTATGAACAAATTTGTTAGTTGCAACGTTATTATGAACTAAATTTATTTTTCTAGAGCTTCGATGTAGCCTAGTTTTGAGAACACAATTTTTAATTCCGAACTATTTTTCTATTTTTCCATGGTTGTGTGTTTGATTTTTGTACTTAATGCTTACAATTATTTGGCCAACTATTGTATGATTTATTGGATCATGGGGAGACCGAGAGGTATTTTGTGATTTACAACTATAAAATTAAACACCATTGATTGAGCGAAATTATAGATGATTTACCGCGATTGATGTGACCGTTAAGAAATCCACAGAACTTAATGAGTCTTCGATTAATTAAATTTGCAGAAAAATATGACAAACTGTTAGTTGGACATATTTTTGGTGTTGTTCGAGAGAAAGCATTAAATAATTTGGGGATTTTGGTCTACAACTTGGAAAAATAATCTTTTTTTCATATGAAATTATAAATTGTGTGGGATGAACTAGGTGAAGTCAAAAGCCCTAGAATTGATTTTGCAATTAATAAACAATATAAATTCATAACCCGACTCTCTTAATTAATTTAGTTAGTTTTTCTTTAGCTTAATTTAATTTAGTTGTGTTCTTTATTTAATTTCAATCTTCCGAATAGTGATTCATCTAGTAATTTCAGTACTTAATAAAATAATTAGTCCTTATGGGTTCGACACTCTTTTCACTAAAACTATAGTACTTGTTGCGATTTTGTACACTTGCAAATATTCACATCAAAGGCCCCGAGGAAAAGTAAGAGGGTCGTCTCCAAGGTGGCCTCGCTGAGGCCGAAGACAGTTGTCGCCGCCGTATAGCAGGCAACGGTGCAGGCCGCCATAGTTCAGAAGCCACCGACCCCCGCTGTAATTTCGGCCGCGGCAGAGGCAGGGGCCTTCCCCCTAGCAGCTGCTTTGAGTTTGGAGGCCACACCTCTGACAGCCAAAGCCGAGGTGTTCCTGATCGAGGAGCACAAGAAAATCTTCGTCCCGGATTGGCAAGTCCAGAAACTCGACGGGTTCCTAGGGGACTCGACATCCTGTATGCAGGATGTTCGGCACCTTGCGACGCCGAAGGACAGGGCTGCCATGGACACCGGCGGTGTAGGGGATGACCCACTCGAGATCGCACGCGCGGCAGTATCGGTAAGTATTGTAGACTTGTTGTTTTTCAACTCTTACATTCTTTCCGAGTGCGTAATGGTGCTCTGCTTTCTTTTTGTAGATAACTTGCCACTTCGGTCATCTTATGGAAAAGATGACCGAACTAGAGAAAGAATTGAAGCAAGTGATGGATAGAGCTCGAGCAGAGAAGGCCCGGATCGCCAAGGAGCCCGAGCAGCTGAAGGCCGAAGCCGAGGGGAAGACGGCGAGGATGGAATACCTCGATGGTCTTGTGGCGAAGCTCGAGGCCGACATCACCGTTCTGCTCCAACAGAAGGAGTCGGCAGCGAAGGACAAGGAGGACGCTGTCGCCGCTGCTAAGGTCATTGCTGCCAAGGAGGTCGAGGCCATGGAGAGGGCGCAGGGATTCCTCGCCGTCAATATGGCGAAGGCCTACGCCCGGGCGATTGCGCAGGTGAAGGAGAGCTACCTCGAGGTAGACTGTGTCGGATGGCGTCTATTCCCCGACCCCGTCCCGGGGTTCGACGACGCCTCCGACGAGGCTGAAGAAGAGGACGAGGTGGAGGTTGTCAAAGTCGACGCCGACGAGGCAAGGGAAGAGGCCGATGCTGAGGCCATACCTCTGGCGATCGTCGCCGCCGCGCAAGGGTCGGAGCTCTCAGCGACCAGGAATCACGACAAAGAGGTCCGCTCCTGAACATGTTGTAGATCATCTATATTTTGTACCCAAAAAATGTTGCCTAATCGCGGACTGGCCACCGCTTGTATTTGTTGAATTTTAATGGAATGAAAGAATTTTTGACTAAGTGTTGTAGCCAAGAGATATGTGTGTTCGCTTTGCTTCTGAGTTGTCCCGTAGTAGCTTCGTTGGATTTTGGAAATTTATATTGTGCTTAACTCTTTCAGGTTGCCGAAGTGTTGTCACGCCTTCGATCTGGCATAGGGGTCACGAAGTTGGGCCTCGCTCGAACTCGAGAGAGGTTTTATAAAGCCGAGTCGGAGTTGAATTATCTAAAGCTGACGTTGGCCCGCCGAGACTCCGAGCTGAAACGTTTAAAGGAGAAGACTCGCGAAGTGCCCCCTAAAGAGGAGGAGACGTGTCCCTCGATGGCTGTTAGTCAAGGCTTAAGACTCAAGTTTCTTCGTCAGTCTTTATTCGACGCCAGCGCTGATAGAGACGGGTTGAAGAACGTAGTGCTTGAGAAGAGCTCGGAGACGGCACATCTTCGGAGGGCTATCTCCGAGGCCTCTCGTGGTGGTAGCTCGAGCCGAATGCCTCGTCTGAAGATCAGAGTGACGG
The DNA here is from genome assembly GCA_017893485.1 of Hemerocallis citrina. Taxonomy (NCBI): domain Eukaryota; kingdom Viridiplantae; phylum Streptophyta; class Magnoliopsida; order Asparagales; family Asphodelaceae; genus Hemerocallis; species Hemerocallis citrina. Next base: position 161,372,718 of record CM030364.1, on the reverse strand, counting down.
ACGACTCGCTGTAGGAACGGGTCGTGGAGCCAGAGGCAGAGAACCTTTGCCTACGACGACTTTCTGAGGGGAGTAATGTCCGAAGCACTTCCTGCCCCTGAGACGAGTACGCACAAGGAAGGTTATTCCACGAGTTGGCACTAAGCTCACCCCCCATTTTGAGGCACTTTGGGGATGCACAGAGCAGAGTGGCTGGCTTGTCGAGCGGAGCATCTGTTGGGGTGACTCTCAGGCTCTTAGGTGCCGAAGACGTTACTCGGCTCGCCGGGTTGGAGACTTCTACGGAAATAAGGCAACAACACAGCACTTGTCGACCTCGTTTGTCACTTAATAAGAGTATCCCGCTCCCTAGGAGGGGTTAGGGCGGAGTTGTAATCTTGTAGTCTTTTGTTACATATAAGTTGTATCTCAATGAGTTTTTGGCCTAAATTTAGACTTGTACCTTAAATTTGATTAAATAATATACATACTTTTCGAGCTTCTTGTGTGAGTTTGCGTTTTGCTAATGTTTGCAAGCGTACCAACAGTTGTAGGAGCAATTCCGAATGGTGAGCTATTTTGTACTCGCTCGTTCACAAGCATCAAAAGTCGCGTCGAACCAAGTGTTGGACTCCAAACTTATCGTTTTTAGAGTATTTCAACAGTTGTGGGAGCAATTCCGAATGGTGAACCGCTTCGTACTCGCTTACAAGCAAATAGTCAAAGCGGAATCGAACCAAGTGTTGGAATCCGAACTTGTAGTATAGAGATGTTGCCGCTGAATTCGGTGTGGGGGCAATCAGATGAATTTGTGGATTCGCGAGACCTCGAATGGGTCAAATCTGACCTCTTTCGCTGCTGTTAAGCTGGCTTCTTGGTGCTGTCGTTGACTTGCACAAAGTACGAAATACTGGGATGAATCCCGGCGACGCACCCTCAGACGCTCTTGTCAATACTCAGGAAAAGAATATCAAAAGAAATTTTAGGTAGGCAAAGAGTGATCACCTTGTAACGGTAGGAGGTAGGGAGTATTTATAGTCGCCGTGGGGATCTGCTTCGGGATAAGAACGAATCCCTACTTTCCGGTGTGAATAGATAGAAGTGGTTAAAACTACCTCCAGTAGATAAGGACGAGCCAGGATTTCCTCATATCCTGTTGAACTGGTCCTTAATGGGTTGGGACCTGTTCCCAGTTGAACAGATCCATTCACGAGTTATTGGGCCTAAGAGAAGAGACCCGGTTCCCATTTCGGACCTGTCCGTAGGTGAAATTACTGTTTTGCCCCTGTGAACTTTAAAATTCGTGCCCAATTTGAACGGTTCTGATTCAACCCCATTTTTAGCCATATCACGAGTCCCCCCCACTCCCATAGACTGTGTACTACAACCTTTGGAGAGTAGTTTTGTTGTTCCAATGGCTTATAGGGCTTTATAAGAGTTCTTAAAGGGAGTTCGAATCTTGTTTAAGAGGTAACGGTGTTTTCCTGAGCTGACAACATGCCCAAGTTTGCTCTTAGGCTCTTCTTGATTTTTGGTGATTTTTATTGATTTTTACATTATTTTTCGACTCATTTATTCAATTTTGCAAAGCGATAATTTGTTTTCCGAGAGCATTAATTAATTATTATAGCTAATAATTATTTACCCAGGGACTCAAAAATATTTTTCCGAATATATAATTATTTTTAGAATTTTTAATTATTTTTCCTGAATTTTTAATCATTTTTTGCAATTTTTAAATAAATAATTCGAATTAATAAATAAAAAAAAGAATTAATCACCATATTTATGACGTGGCTCGATCTGAGGCGTCCATCAGTCGTCGACGCGAACATCTGAACGATCGGACAGTAGATCAGTTCTTGGCGACGTGGCTGAATCTGGGACGTCGATCACGTTGTGACACGAATTTTGAGATGATCTGACGGTTTTTGTGGCTCGGAAGTGTTTTCTCCATATGAGCAGCTCGGTGCTTCGTTCGTTCGAATTGGGGTTCCGAGCGACATGGCGCAATCTAGGCTGTTGATCAGATTTTGGTACGAATTTTGAGATGATCGGGCGGTCTTCACGACGCGAAGGCAATTTTTCCGCATGAACAGCTCGGTGCCTCGGTTGCTCGGATTTTGGTTCCGAGCAACGTGGCGCAATCTGGGCCATCTGATAGAGATCAAGCACGAATCACGAGGAGAGGCGTGAATCACGAGAAAAGAGTGATTTTTCACGGCGTGGCTCAATCAGGGCCGTCTGATGAAGATGAAGCGCGAATCACGAGGAGTAAGTGATTTTTCTTTTAGTACGCAACTCGATGTCCCAGTTGCTCGAATTGTGGTTCCGAGCGACGTGACACAATCATGGCCATCTGATGGAGATCAGGCGCGAATCATGAGGCAAGAGGCGTGGATCACAAGAAAAGAGTGATTTTTACGATGTGGCTCAATCAGGATCGTCTGATGAAGATCAAGTGCGGATTACGAGTAAGTGACTTTTCTCCAATACACAGCTCGGTGCCCTGGTTGCTCAGATTGTGGTTCCGAGCGACGTGGCACAATCATGGCCGTCTGATGGAGATCATGCGCGAATCACGAAGAATTAGGCGATTAGGAGGAGGCGAGCCTTAAGAGTGCGTCCGCCTGGGCGTTTTCCTCTCGGGGGACTCGCTGTAGTTGAGCATCTTCAAATAAGGCCAGTAGCCTCTTAACCTTCGCCAAGTACTTGGCCATGCACTCGCCTCTCGCTTCGTACTCCCCACACACTTGGTTCACGACTAGCTGTGAATCATTGAAGATCTTGATACGTTTGGTCCCTGCTTTGCGAGCCATAAAGAGTCCTGCTATAAGGGCTTCGTATTCAGCCTCGTTGTTCAACGCACGGAAGCTTATGCGGAGGGAGTATTGCAGAACGAAATCATCGGGGCTGGTCAAGATGACCCCAGCCCCACTTTCGTCGGTGCACGAGGACCCGTCGACATACACGGTCCAAACCGTGGGTTCCTAAGCCGACTCACAGGAGTCAGGAATGGTGCTTTCCACAATGAACTTCGCTAGGGCTTATGCCTTGATAGCGGTTCGGGGTAGGTAGCGGATGTCGTGCTGGCTCAGCTCTATGTACCATTTAATTAGACGTCCCGATATCCCGGGCTTATGGAGAACTTGCTTCAGTGGCTGGTCGGTAAGAACGACCACCGAGTGGGACTGAAAATAGGAGCGAAGTTTCGGTGCCACCATGACCAATGCATAAGTCATCTTCTTTACCTTCGGGTAGCGGAGTTCTGTGTCCCTAAGGACTTTACTTACGTAGTAGATGGGCCGTTGCATCTTATCCTCCTCTCTTACTAAGACGACACTGAGGGTCTGCTCCGACGTTGCTAGGTATATGTAGAGGGCTTCACCAGGTTTCAGCTTGCTCAAGAGCGGGGGTTTACCAGGTAGGCTTTTAGTTGATCGAAAGACTCTTGCTGTTATTGCCCCCACTCAAAACCTTTCGCTCCTCTCAAGGCTTTGAAGAACGGGAGACATTTCTCCCATGATTTGGAGAGGAAATGCCCTATTGCCGCGAGGCGTCCTGTGAGCCTCTGCACTTCTTTAACGTTAGAGGATGAGCCATATTGAGTATGGCTCGGATCTTCTCAGGGTTGGCCTCTATACCCCTCTGGCTAACCATGAACTCGAGAAATTTACCAGACGAGACGCCGAAGGTGCACTTGCCCTCGGATTCAATCTCATGTTGTGCCTTCTTAATACCCCGAACGCTTCCTGGAGGTCTATGACATGATCTCACCCACTGACGCTTTTGACCAATATGTCGTCCACAGACTTCCATGTTACGGCCTATCTGCTCTTGGAAGACCTTGTTAACAAGGCGTTGGTATGTAGCTCCAGCATTCTTTAGCCCGAAGGGCATGACCCGGTAGCAATATAAGCCTTGGTCGGTTACGAACGAGGTCTTCGGAATGTCAGGAGGGAACATCCAGATTTGATTATACCCAGAGAAGGCATCCATGAAGCTGAGGAGTTCGTGGCCGGAGGTCGCATCGATTAGAGCATCAATGCTCGGGAGGGGGAATGGGTCATTCGGGCACGCTTTGTTGAGGGCAGTGAAATCGATACATATTCTCCAGCTCCTGTTGGCCTTTTCAACCATCACCACATTGGATAGCCATTCAGGGTAATTTACCTCCTGGATGAACCGAGCGTTCAAGAGCTTCTCGACCTTTTCTTTGATGGCTTGCTGGCGCTCAAGAGAGAATTTACGTCGCTTCTGCTGGATAGGTTTAACTCCCGGAGCAACGCTGAGGTGATGCATCAGGAGTTCTTCTGAAATTTCGGGCATATCAGTCGCGGTCCAAGCAAAAAGATCGCGGTTCTTCCGTATATACTGGGAGATGTCTTCTTTGATGGTGGGAGGAAGAGCCTTACTGATCTGGAATGTCTTGGTAGCATCTTCTTCCGAGAAGGCCACTTCCTTCAGTACGTCGACTGGCTCGGAGATGGTTTGGCTGCTTCCTTGTGGGAGTTCGAGGGCTTCTAGTGAGTCAGGAAGAGGGCTTCAAGCTGATCTAAGGAGAAGATGGAGGCCGGCGCTAGACGGGAATACCACTCTCTTGCAGGCCCCTTCAGAGTGGCCGGAAAAGTCTTGCAAAGGAGGACGTCCGATGCTTGATGTCTCATCATGAGTTTTAAAACTCTCAATGTGGTCAGCGGGGTCGGACTTCCCGTTGTAGGATTCAAAGTGAGGAGACTTAAAGTTGTCTGGGACCGGTGCCTCCATGATGGTCCGAGAGAGTGGGGGTCTGCTGGGGTGGAAGTTCCCCACCCTTTGCTCCTCTTCTCTGTCTAGCCAGCCAAGGCGCCTCTCTATCTCGTGGAGACGGTGGTAGACCGAATCTTCCCTCCGGTCTTGCCTTGCCGAGGCCCAAGATTCGTCTTCGCGTAGAAGGGGACTGGGAGTGCGACGACGATAGCTCGGGACCGCTTGAGGACTGGGTGTGCGGCGCCTAGTCTCGGGCAGGTTGGGGATCGACTTCTCCCGAGGAGCGGGGCGGCCGACTGAAGATCGACTTCTCCTCTGATGGTGTTGGGGCGACTTCCTCTGCCTCCTGAGAGAGTTAGACCTTCTGTGATCCGGCCTACGGGGGGATCGGTCCCTTTGATGCTCCCGACGGGGGATCCTACCACGGGTCCGCCTCTCATCCAAGTGGGTCTGAAGATCTATCTCGTTCTGTCGGTTGATGAAAACGTCACGTAGATCTTTCGTTGTTGGAGGGCTATGGGAGGCCATGGAGTCGGAGGAAGGGTTGTGAATGGAGACATGGACCTGATGAAGGGGTTGCTTTTGGCGACTTCGGCGAGATGGTTCTCCAACAGCCCCTTGAGGTCCTTGATGGGCCGATTGGTGGTGAGGTTGCTGAGGAAGAGGTTGTCCAGACTGCTGAACAGGTTGAAGGATCGATTGCCCGAGCTGCTGGGTCGGCAACTGGACCGGCTGGATGGGCAGAGAAAGAGCCTCTGGAGGCGGAGGAGGAATGGAAATTCTCCTACGGTTGGAAACTGTGGACTTTCCTTTCTTTGGAGGCATTGCTAGGAAGCACTTTTGCTGATGGAGTAGGGTCGGATTGCTATTCGATTTCCCACAGACTGTGCCAATCTGTTGCCGCTGTTTTCTATGTGGGGGCAAACAGATAAATTTGTGGGTTCGTAAGGAATCGAATGGGTCAAACCTGAACACTTCCACCGCTGTTTGGCTGGCTTCTCGCTGCTACCGTTGACCTGCACAAAGTTCGAAACAACGAGGTTGATCCCTACGACGAACTCTCCGACGCTCTTGTCAATACTCAGAAAAGAATATGAAAGAGCTTTAGGTTGGCAAAGAATAATCACCTTATAACGGTAGGAGGGGGTATTTATAGTCACCGTGGGGATCTGTTTCGAGATAAGAACAAAGCTCTACTCCTCGGTGTGGATGGATAGAAGTAATTAGAACCACCTCCTAGGAATAAGGACAAATCAGGATTTCTCCATATCCTTTTGAACTGGCTCATAAGGGGTTGGGACCCGTATCCAATTGAACAAATCCATTTATGAGTTATTGGGCCCTGGAGAGGAGACCCGGTTCCCATTTCAGACCCGTTTTGTAGGCAAAATTACCGTTTAACCCCTGTAAGCTTTAAGATCCGTGCCCGATTTGAACGGTCCCAATTTAATCCTATTTTTGGCCACATCATAATCGAATCCATTTTCCTCAAGAGTCTCCCTCATTGCGGCAGCTTTCACATCCCATTCCGGCATGAGACAGCTTTTGAGTTTTCCGACCTTTCGGTTATCATCCAACCCCTTACTTAAGCTCTCAAGTTCATGTGCAATAATATCAAAACGGGCAAGCATTTGATCTACGTTCTCTCCTGGCAACATACGAAAAACATCAAACTTATAAAAACATAAATTTACTTTATCTTTTATCTCAGAAGCGGTTCCGTCATGCCGTTTCAGCATGTTGTTCCGAATTTCGTATGCCGTCTTGCAATTTCGCCTATATTGCATTAATTCTTCATTGTTCAATCCTGCATAAAAAGTCATCATAGCTTTGAAATTTGCAATTTTTAATGCTAGTTCTGCTTTTGAGAAAGCATTCTTACAATCGCTGACCGCAATATCTGTTTATTTATGCACGCATTCCATACTTCTTCTCCAAACATCGGTATGAAATGAGACATTCGAACTTTCCAAACATCATAGCATTTTCCATCAAAAAATTGTGAGCGTGTTAGACTTGTCCCATTGGAGATGAATAACTCTAATGAGTACAAGTTTTCGGGAGGAGGGATTTTAACCATTGAACCTTTTGCTTAAGCTTTTAAGCTTTAAGTAAGCACATCGCTCTGATACCACTGTAAATCACCCTAGGGGGATGAATAGGGTAATTGTGCGAAATTAAAAAAAATAAAATTAAGTTGCAAAGTAAATGAAAAGAGATAGAAAAAGCAAATATAGCAAGCACAAGTGATGCAGCGATATAATGTGGTTCTACTCCCAGGTCTACGCCCACACCACCTACTTGTAGCAATTCTCTGTCACAAGCGTTCCACTATACTCAAACTCTTATACAGTGATTCTCGTATTCAGACCGAGAGACCTATTACACCCACAGGACTTCTAAGACAAGTCCCGTCAATCTCATCGAAGTGGAAAAAAGAAAAAATCAAGATCCTTAATGATCCTGAATGAAGAAAACAAATAAGCATCACACACACTCGGGTTGATTATTGAATTGATTAGTTCAGAAATTTTTTCTCAGAGCAATAGGTGAAAATTACAAAGTGGGTTCGTCCAAATATATAAACTTAGGAAGTTTATCTCGCAAAAATAGAAACGATACATTCAAAAAAAAAATCTGCATGAGGTACGGTCAACCGCAAAAAGGGACAGTCGACCGTTCATCTTTAATCGAAAAGTAGGAAGATGGATGGTCGACTGTCTCATCATTTTAACTGCGATGAGCAATCGACTGTGGTACGGTCGACCGCAATCGTGCAGATACTGACGAAACCACTTTATATTGTTATCACATACTAATCAATCAATAATCAATCAAATACATATAAAATCTCACATATATGGAATAACAAAAATTGATCTTGATGACTTTCTTGGGCACTAATCAACATGTGCTCTTATTGAATGACTTCTTCTTTTGCTTGATTTTGCAATTCTTTTGCTTGATTTTGTAATTTTTCTTTATTGCTTTTTTCTTTGCTTATTTTTGAATCTCTATGAATCTCTTATTGATTTTATTAATTCATGAAAATCTGAGTATCTTAATTGAAACTTATTAGTATTTATAAGCATGTTTTGTGCACATCAAACTAGGAGTCAACTAGAATTGGACTGCCTTTCGAGAAAAGAGCAGGTCATGTAGATCCACTTGGATTCTTGCTCGCATGAGCTGGGTAAAGCCCTCGATATCAAATAAGCCTGTCCTTCCAACATGCCTGTTATTTACCAATCTCGTTCTCCCTTACTGCATACTATCTCGATAGAAAAGAAAGCCCCCATTGCTATTAAGTGAATCTAACCACGTCGACCGAATAAAATTAGAGATTCACACCAACAGCAGCGAAGGCAAATATGATCAAAGTTAGTGATTATAAGCATGTAACTAGATATGAACATATAATTACTAAACACATTAAAAAATAAATAAAAGTTTTACAACTACATCAAGCATGGAAGAGAAGAAACTGGATTTTCTCAAATAGACTTGGATCTACAAAGTTTCATTATTTTATAATTAAATTGCAACAAACTCGGCAAGCCTCAACGCTATTGTAACCTAATATCACAATCAATTCATCTCGATCTAACAAAGATGTGTAAAAAACATAATAATATCAAACCCACTAACCAATACATCAATTGAAGGATACATTGCAGCAACCTAGAGATTTCAGTTAACAAAAAAGCATAAAAATTGGTCTGAAGCTTCGATTTTTTAACCTCACTTCCAGATTTGATCACCCCATTAACCCAGCTACAAATTATTCAACGAAAAACCCACAATTTCAGAGAAAGTCACAAATATTTCTTAAAGAAGCAAATGGGCAAAAGATCCAGCAGGTAACAGTGGCAGATTGAGAATAAGAAGATTGTGAACTTACAGGGAGGAGGAGGGCAGAATCCCTTCTTTTATCAAGAATTTCCTTCTTATTAATTCCCAAAAAATCCACCATGTATATTTCTCTCTTAAATCACCTCTCTCTATTATTTCTCAGAAGTATAGAACTTATTTTCACAAACCTGAAGATGGGTCTGAGTGTTATTTATTTATTTTTATTTTTATTTTTTTTTTCTCTCACCCCCTTTATATGGGGTCTGAGTGTTATTTATTTATTTTTATTTTTATTTTTTTTTCTCTCACCCCCTTTGTACGGGGAGTTTGAGGGGAAAATGGATATAAATAAGTATGAAATTGAGATTGAGGAGTGGACATTTAACGATGTTGACTTTTGCACGCGCGCAGGAGGTTCGGCGTAATTAGAACACAATCAAATGTCCTTATTTTAATTTTGGGACCCATTGAAGTGCGAGCGATAAGTGAGAACATCCACAATCGTCCAAAGCTAAAAAGATGCATAAATACATAAATAAAAATAGCATTCTGTGAGTTCGGTGTAGTCATGAAAAGCTAAAAAATAGCAAAGTTGAAAAAAAATGCAACGAACTGATCCAAATTTCGGAATATTTTAAATTTTGTTTGTATTTTATATTATTTTTATTTTTTATTTTTTTTTTATTTTTTTTTTTTTAAGAAAACAAAAGTCGACGAACGAAACATGATGGTCCGTCCGTGACTTTGCTACAGTACCAAGCTCATTTAATCTAATGATTAGTGATTAAGTATATAACTAAGCCTAATTATCTAACTTATTTAACTAATTTTGTTGACTCATAGAAAATCATATGAGTCAACTAATAATGCATAGAAAATCCAATGGTCTCAGTCAATAAACCATTGAAAATCATATACAACCCAACCCATAGAATCCCAGAAATTCTCAAAATTTTGAAAAAAACCCCACTGGACGAAACATGATCGATTTCGTTTTTTTCTTTTTCAGGTTTTTTTAATTAAAAAATTGAATTTCGTCGAACGAAATATCATGTTTCGTTCGATTCCAAAAAAATATTATAAAATAATTGAAACAAAACGTGATGTTACGTCCGATGCATAAAAATATTATAAAATATATGGGATATAATATGCACATTGTTATATCCATATGCATGTTTTCCTATTTACTGTAGCAAAAAAGGTAAAAAATGCATATTTGCCTAACTAGAGCATTTAGGGAAAAAAATTGCATTTTATGCATAATTGCCTAACGAATGTGGATGCTCTAGTGATAATTGTGATTTGCTTTTGCTATCTGCGTCTTACCCTTTCTTTAGGGGTGCTTCGTACGCGGATTGAATTTTTTTTGAATGACCAGATTCTCATAAATGTGAGTGTATAAATCAAGATTTTTATAAATATTATAACAATGCATTTGGAGAAGGAAAATATTATAACAATTTTTATAAATATTATAAATATTATAACAATGCCATCAAGCATCTACACTTTGGTAGTAGGAAAATCAAAGGAGCAAGCTTGGAGAAGGAATGAAGGAAAAAAGGCATCTTAAGCTAGGATTCTTTTGCTTCTGGAAAGGGTGGGAGTTCTCAAAACCTATCTTTTAATTTGTTTTCTTGTATGATTCTTTTGAGTAGAAGTAGAAAGATAGTAGCTTTGACATGCATGTGTATTTGTTGAGTTTTATCTCTTGAGTTTGATGATTGAGTACAACATTTACACCTAGAAGCCATGGAAGACTTGTATGTGATGTGTTAAGCTTAGGATTTTGTAACTCACAAATGGCTTAGAGTTTTGAATTAAATTTTTTAGGGCATGTTATGCTATGAATCTAGAGCACACTTGATTATTTTCATAATATTTGAGGTCCATTTAGTAGCTCAAACAATCACTTTAATTACGGGCAGTGAGCAAGTAGAAAACTGCTGTTTGTGTGAAAACTTGGTATTTTTCCAAAAATCATAAATCAGAATTGGTTGGGTATCTTAAGCTCAAATTTTTACTAGGTATTCTTGAATGTGTTAAGAACTATAGTTTCAAATTTCACATTTTTCTGAGTTCGTTTGGTACCTCAAAAATATATAGTATTGCGATTGGTCCAGAACCAAAGGCTGGTTCAGCTTTGTTTTAGAACTGAAATTCAATAATTCATAGCTACTTATTGATGCATGGTATTACAATGAAATTTTTACTATAGTTTATGGTATGAGTATAATTCATGATTGTAATATTTTAGAATTGTTAGAGAATATTTGATGTAGTTTTAAAATAATTTGTATAAAGAGGTAGAGACCTTGTCTGAAAAGCAAATGAATTTTTATGCTTAGTTTGAAGAGCCATAACTCTCTCTTATTATGAATTTGAATGCAATTTTTGAGTATGTTAGACTTGTACATGTCAAGTTAATGAATATAAAATTTCATAAGCGTTGGACATACGGTTGAATTGATTTTGAATTTTGACCGGACTGTCTTCCGCTTTCTGCTCAGATTGCATAGTCTGTGAAGTTGTGCTTTTCTGGATTAATGTGTTTAGAATCTGCGAAAATGTTTAACTAGAGATTTGGAGTAGAGACTCTTAGCTTTCCAAAAATTCTAAAATCATGTAATTCCAAGTTGTAGAGTAATAGATATCAATTTTTGAAGTACTGGACAGATCCAGTTTTCTTGGAAGTTGTCACTTTTTGCATGTTTGTGATTTTTCTCAACTCCTAGAGTTAGTGGTATTTCCATACCCTAAATGCTTGTCTTTTTCATATCTTATGTTGTTAAGACATGGGTGGGGCTTGAACATTGTTCGGGTCATTGGTATTAGCTAAGGTAGTTACCCTATAGCTGTCAACCCTTAGGCTAGAATTGGAACTTCCGCTTCAATATTTAAAATGGCCCACTTGTGCGCCGATGGAGTCATAGAGAATGATCGTGGAACAAGGTGGTGAGCGAGAATCAAGCTAGGGGAAGTGGCGAACAAGGTGGTTGCGTCGCCGGAGCCGTGGGTTGATTGACCGGAACTGGGGTTTCTAGTTGGGGAAACCACATGGGACTAGGTATAACCTAGATTATTGATTTAGTTTGTAACCATACCTTCATAAAACATCCAGGTAGACTCAGTATTAGTTAGCAAGACCGATACTTATAATTGCATTAGTTTTCTAGCAAACTATTAGTCAGGTGTTGTACTCTTTTGTCATTAGGAATACGTACTGCGGTACGTATCTCGCACTGTTAATTCCTGAAGAACCGTGGTAAGAACGGGAGGGGATTCCTGTCGGAGTTAGGGAGGTAGACCCTACACTACCGTCAAGTTCTATATTGGTGGACATGAACGGATCATAGGGTTGCTGTAACGTCCCGATTTCCATACACTGGGAAATCGTGACATAAGCCAGAATCTTTCCTTCAATTAGCCATAATACACAGAAAAACAGGAAAATTTAAAACTTTTTATTCAATACAAATGTATTATAAGTTCGAATGTTACAAAATTGCATTACATTACAATAGTGTTACAATAATACCTTTACAATCCCAAGTGTTACAACTTTCAACAATTTACATCAGAGTACAAATGAATAAAGAACAACACTTAGTACTTCACTTGGATGCTTTCCAACTGATAAATAAATTACAACAATTGTTACAAAAGAAATAATAATAATCAACATATATTACAGCAAAAAACTTAAATAAAAGCGACTCCTTGCTTCTCTTGCCTTGAGTCCTCCTGATTCATGTACCTGTCCTTCTGCAATCCAGTACCTGTAATTTGCAATCCAGTACCTATTGAAATGGGAACGTCAGTACATATACTGACGCTTTAAGGCTGATGACTAGAAGCAATTCTCAACTTTCAACAAACAGATTGATGAAAAGAGAAACATGTATATATATAATTGATGTGTTTGTGTATGCTATGACTTAGACTCTAATGCAAGACTTACTAATGCAAGGATGCTCTTATTCTAATGCAAGCAAGTCTCTGGAACAGTATGCATCCCATACTACATATGCCCCATCTCAAGCCGTTTCTTCATATATAAGAATTTGAACCCGCGCCATGAATTCTACTCTTGTACTCGACTTATTTCTGAAGATAAAACTTGACTGATGAGGTTGCTCTGAAACGGTGTAATCCCGCTATTCGCAGTCATATAGTGATGTCTCTGTTTGCCACTATTGCCCGACATACCGGATCTCACTCAAAAATCTGACGAATTTAGGGTATCTGACAGCACAGGTTAGCTTGAAGCATCTCCTGTGGTCCCCCTAGCAGGTATCCGACAGCACAGGTTAGCTCGAAGCATCCCCTGTGGACACCTAGCAGGTATCCGACAGCACATGTTAGCTCGGAGCATCTCCTGTGGCCACCTAGCAGATAGATAGTAGTCTATGGTTTGTTTGCCCTTAAATATAGAATATGACGGAGTTCTGGAGGTCCATCCCCTCGCTCTGTCCGCCCTTATCATGGCACTTCAGAAATTAATAGACAAGATACGGATCCCGTACTCCCAACTCGTGAGAAGGCACAGACCGTGTCCCTTTGACAAGAAGGGTTTAACCCAATAACACCACCTAGTGTCGGCCTATAGGATAGGTCGAATCATAAGGTATCGCCCTTAACACAAACTCTTTCCCTTCGGCGAAAATGATAATAGGTAAAGGTTAAGTGGTAATAGCCATAATTCACTACTCTAACGATGTCACTAATCCTAAACAATCCTAGGGATAACAACAGTATTAACACAATATGCTAGGTCTTAAGTTAGACTTCGCAAGATAACTCTACTAGGTGCACAACCTAGACTTACCAGAATCCCTAAGGATCCTTTTCACAACTTATCGATCCAAGACCCCGGCAATACGAACGTATTCGCATGCTACTACCCTGAACTTGGATTCCATCTACGCTCCAGTCCGTGATCAACCTACATCGGTTAAGATCTGACAATACACGAGGAGTGACTCGTCCACAGTCCCTTAGGAGTAAGGTAAACACACGTCTTGATGGTCGATGGCCCATAGGGCAATGATATCACCCTAGACGAGCACAACAAACTGCATACTAGCTAATAAGCTACATACGAGTAAACATACAAGCTAAACAAGCTACGTATGAAGCCAACAACTACATACGAGCCAGGCGTGCTACATATGAGACAACAACATACATACGAACCAAATAAGCTATGTATGAGACCAACAATTACATACGAGCTAGACGAGCTGTGTATGAGACAACAACATACCGAAGCAACCAAATAGGTATTCTAACAACCTAGAAGCAACCAAACGTGCTTACTAGCAAAACTTGATCCTCTATAATTAGAACCAACAGAAGAATTTACTAACAGTCTAAAATAGACATACTACCAAGAAAACCCGATCTTTGTATGCAAAAGCAACATAAAAAGTCTGCTAATACCCTAGGAGCAAATAGTGCTCGGCTCATCGGTAATTCAACAAAATTAGACATTTTTTAGAAAGGTAAGAACATCTGCCACAATTCTCTAGTTGAACACTTTTTCAGATCTTGTAAGGAATTCCAAATTCCTACCTATCGAACACACGCAAACAGTTAACCAAATTACAGAATTTCAACAAAAAGCTGGAACTTCTACAGCTAGTAACTGTCCTAAAAATACGGAATACAAGCGTGTGACAAAGCCCAGCAAATGATTTTCATCATTCATGAGCTGTAAGATCGACTCAGCATCATAACAAGAAATAACAAAATGTACACAACCACGCATGCATGAATAATTTACTAATCAACAGAAAACAATTGAAACAAAGTAATAATATCTCAAATAGTTTTCAAATCTGGATCCAAAGATAAAACTCGGGACTATAAGTCCGTTACAAGATTCGAGTAACAAAAGAAATAAATAATTCAAAAACAAAATATTTTAAAGCAAGTCTTCTCTCCCAAGCGAAGCCGAGAACACCTACTCACAAATTCCAGCAGGCAATTCGTCTCCAAAGTCTGTATATATAAATATAAAAATGATGAAAATAGAGAAAACAAGACAAACGCATGCAAGTTAGGGCTGTAAATAGTACAAGCAAGGGTATGAAAACAAGTACAAGAAATATGGAACAAGATTTGGAATCAAGAAAGTATGACATAATATAATCGGGATGCAACAAGTAGTGGGAATCAAGAAACTAGCTAGCAAGAAAGACAACTCAAGTGACAAGGTTGGGTAACAAGTACCAGTAGTAGAGCAAGTGGCAAGTGAACATGTAATGGTATCGAGCATCAAGTAATAAGTATCACGTACAAGTGTCAAGTAACAAGAACAAATTTCAAGTAACAAGTCTCAAATAACAAGTCTCAAGTAGGGTATCAAGTGTGTACAAGTAACAAGTTAATCTTAAGTCTAATATTTAATTCTATCTAGGTAGCACTTCATGCATCCATATTTTTACTACATGGTTGCTACATACAATCAGTTATGTTTAGGCCTAATGGTGAATTTTATAGGGCGGTGTACTCAGGTATCAAGTATCAAACAAGCATGCTCATGAATCAAGTAATCATATAACTAGTTCATGTGTCAAGTCATAATAAGACAAGTCATAAATTAAATATATACTAGTTCATGAATCGAATAATATACTAGTTCATGAATCAAATAATATACTAGTTCATGAATCAAATAATATACTAGTTCATGAATCGAATAATATACTAGTTCATGAAGCAAATAATATTCTAGTTCATGAATCGAATAATATACTAGTTCATGAATCGAATAATAATATAACTAGTTCATGAAGCATGTATCAAGTTGGAAATACGGGCCCCCTTCCGAGTACACTTACATATATTGTTCACTATTATGGTCTTTCCCTTAAACCCCGGCTTGTTATTTATTATTATTATTAACCAAGCATGAAAATGTGTGAAACAGGTCAAGTAAACATGATCAAGAATATGGAATAAGTTTAAGGCAATTATAAAGCATATTCAAGGGTCAACACAATTTTTGGATTATCAAGAACTACGAGAATTGCAATTTTGGACAACATGACGTTGCTGCACCAAAACTGTGATTCCTGTTGCTACAAGATAGCAAATGTGGAACCGTAAGAAGGCCTAGAAACTAGACTACTGCCCGGTTCCAACGCATATAATTAAGGTATATAAAGGTTGTGGCACTTGATGTCAAAACAGTGAATTATACAGTATTTGTGTTCAATCAGAATTTGTGAACTGAGTTTATACATATGAAACAGGGTTGAAACTTCTTTAATTAATTCTGAGAAAATTAGGGAATGTTATCTACGGTGTCCAGTATCAGCATGAAAAATTTCAAGTCATTTACTTACTGGTAGCATAGTTAAAATAATTGTAAACCAAAGAGGTGCAGCAGTTTTTGTGAATCTGTGATTACGGATACAGCAACAGTAAAACTGCGACATCTCCTAAACCGTAACTCGGAATTCGAAAATTCTGGATGTTATTGGCAACTAGACACTTGGGGATACATTTCATATTTAGGACTCATGTTCAGATTCTGATTTAATCGGGATCGAAACAGCAAGACAAGACAGGACCAAAATCAAATAAGAAACTTTTTGCATGAAATGTATCATAATTATACTAGTTGTGAACAAGTGTATCAACGAAGAGTTGTGACTCTTAGATCATGTGATAGATAAAGCAAAATATAAGATCATCAACGATAAATAAAGAGGAGCCACATTTACAATCTACTTGCGATATTTTCAAAGAAAAGCTTGTACTAGAAAATAAAATGTACAAGAAGATACTTGCCTTGGGGTGTAGACGATGAATCCGACAGAGGAATAACAGAAATGGATCCTGGGCAACGAGCACGATCGGCACGGCTCTTGATGAGTTGATCAAGATCAAGACGATCAATGGTGAGATTCGATCTGATGAAGATGACTACGATCGGATCGCACGGTTGAGATCTGCTTAGCGATGGTGATGATCAGATCTGGAAATCAAGTTCTTGATAATGATCAAGATCACCAAGGTGATTGGACGGTCCAAAACCAACTAGATGATGATGATGGAGATCCCGATCGCGATAGGAATCGGATGGCCACCAATCAAGCCACGATCAAGACCAATATCAAGACCAAAAGCAAGGGCAACGGTGCACTGGCATGGCTCCGATGGTGGGCAGCGCAGTGACGGGATAGGGCTGCCAGCATGGTGGGGCGGCACAGTGGCCAAAGGGGATGGTCGATGCGGACAACGACGGCACACGTAGCTTCTATTGTAGCTGTCGACTGCTATCGAAGGGGAAGCCGGGTGGTGCAGTCGCTGCTGTTGTGCATCGAAGGCGGGATAGGGCAGCGCTGCAGGTGGCTGCAGGCGAGGAGGTGCACCAGAGCTGCATTGTTATTACTGCGAGATGAGGAGACGCGACCAGGGCATTGGGATGACGCCGCAATGCTGCCGAGGGAGACGAGGCTGGACAGGATTCGGAGGTTGGGGACAGCACAGGGTGAGGAAGAGGGAGGTGCACCGGGGTGAGGAGAAGTTGGCGGCTAGGGTTCAAATATGGGGATGATGAACAGGCTACATAATGGGTTAATATATTGCGATTGTTGGTTATTAGGTTCAGAATAGGATTAGGGTATAACAGGTTTATATATAGGGTAGGTTTATGTAAACGGGTTTGGGTAGTGGATATTGGATATTAGGGTTTTAATGTATTAGGCTTAATGGGTAGTGGGTTAAGTATATGGGTTTTGAAGGAATCCAATAGGGTCAATGGGTATTAAAATCCAATAAGCACATAGACAATTATAGAAAAATAAATAAATAAATAGATCAATAATAATATGGTGACAAAATAAATCAATTTGTGCGCATCATATTAATACTCAAATAAAAAAACAATATGGATTATGATCTAAAAGCTTCCAAAAAAAGTTTATAAACAATAAGCTTATTAATAATAATAATAATAATAATAAGATTATATAACAAAATATACATTTATCAAAATAACCCAAAAGCAATAATACATTTAAATTTAAATTGAGTAAAAATACAATTAACCGATCAATTAGGAACATAAATTTAATTATGCCATTATTCGAACAAAATATAGTTTTCGATTAGAGAACGCTTTAATAAAATATCTGAAACAAATTTCAAAACAAAGTAAATTTATAATTAGTCAAAATACAGGAAATATTCAGAAAATATGTATTTGGGAAAACAGGGCTTACAAATCCTACCCACCTTATAACAAAAATTTTGTCCTCGAAATTTGCTTAGGCGGTACATAGGATAGGACAAAGTAAACTTAGGGAAGGGTAACAAAACAGAGGGTTAAGGATAAGAAACAAAGCAGTGGCAACACCAGAATAAGAAGGAAAATGGGTAACGATGATGTCAAATAGAGTGCAAGAAAGGGAATAAACAGTATCAAAAGGAAAGAAACAACACAAGACTTACAAGATAACAAAGCAAGGAGATGAAGAAATAGATAGAGTTAGATAGAGTTAGAATCGAAGAGATCATGGACAAGGAAGAGTTGAACCAAGCAATTAGTCAACGGATGAGAACGAATGCAAGGGATAGAGAAGTAAACAATGCAGAGAAGGGGAAACAACAAGAGGATCCTGGGACCTGTGGGTTATGGGCCCACCACGCTTCTGCTTCGCTACTCCGATGGTGATGTCCCTATCCACATACATGTCGTTGTTGGCCACATGACACCAATCGACGAACCGAGCAGGAAGACAAGATTGAGATACCAGGATCAAGGAGAATATGGGCTCAAGATAGATATAAATAAATAATGTAAAATGAATATAAAGTTTGGCTTCATTTTAAATAATTAAAAGATATGCTATAGCTCAAAACTAATGGGCTTCAACAAATGTTAATAATAAAAATAATATTATCAATAATAATAGAATAGTAATAACAATAATAAAATAATAATAACAATGATATTAAAAATAATAATAGCATTAATAATAACAGTAATAAAAATCATCATGATCATTCTGGTAATAATAATTATAATAAAATTAAAAATGTTAACAATACTGATAATAATGATAATACATACATGAAAGAATAGGATTCAACAAATTCATGATAATAATGCAATGATAATAATAATAATAATAATAATAACAACAATAATAATAATAACAAAATGTATTAACAATACTGGTAAGAATAATAATGCAAGACGAAATTATTTGGGTTCAACATCTTTTGTGAAAATAATTCAATATTAACAACAAAAATAAAATAGTAAAAAAATACAATAATAATAATAGTAATAGTAATAGCAATAATAATAATAATACCAATAATAATAACGAAAACCATAGCAATAATAATAACATTATTAAACCAAATAAGAATTTAGCTTATCAACTCTATAAATAAATCAAACAGAATTATATATAGTCGATCAATTATAAACGGAAAGTGAAGTCAAAATACACCATTAATCCCCAATTGTAAGAAAACAGGAAGACTATTCACATAGAATAAGAAGTCAAAAGTAAGGAGATAAACCCAAATATAAAAAGGTTGATAAGCATACAAACAACAAAGAAACACAAACTTTAACGGTTATATAAAAAAAAAATAGTTTTGGGAAAATAACCAGTCAAGATACATAGAAAAAAGAACAAATTTAGCTAAGTAAAGAAAATATTAATAACAATGAATGTAAAAGACATATAATAATTAGTGAATGTTGACATTATAATCAATACTCGAAAAACACATTAAAGGGTAACGAGCAAAATAGGCCAAAATATATATATGCAAGAAGACTTAAAAGGAGTTCATTAAATATTACAAAAGTAAGCGTCAAGTCATTAATTAGGACGTGGAAATAAAAGTAAGTGAGAAATCTAAAATGTTAAAGAATTGAAAAACTGTGGCAATAAATAGTAATTCACAAAAAAACAAAAACTTAGACCATAGTTGATGTACTCAATCTTAACATAAATGGAAAAACAATTGTCAACACAAAATAGAGTAAAATCAACTATAGAAGTTCAAACTGTATGTAAACAAAAAGTGTATTTGTATAAACAAAATGTCACAAATAAAATATTTCTTTACCATTAGTTTCATTCTATAAGTAAAAAGTCTTGAAATATCAATTAGCAAATAGATAGAAAATCTTGCCTCCTTCACATCAAGTTGCATGTTTGCCTTCACGACATCAGGTTGCAGGTTGCCGTCTGGATATTCGGTTGCACATTTTGCCTCTCCGACATGTAATGCTCCGATTTTTATTTATGAAAATTTATTATTTATTTTGCACGTAGTGTGCACGTGCAATATTTTTGGTAATATTAAATTTTATTTCTTCCATGATGAGTATAGATATATGTATATATGCTTTTTAATTATTTTTATATAAAGGCTTTTTTCAAATAAACATAAGCCTTTCCTTTTAAGCCCAAATCTAATTTATTTATTATTTTTTTTATAACTATTATTTTGGCCCATTAATTAAAGCCCATGAGTTATTTCTATTTTAATTACAACTTGTAATGTAGAACATCTTTTAAAGATTATTTTTATAGAAAATATAATGTACAACTTTTGTTAAATAGAGACTAGCGCATGCACGTGCATTGCACGTACACGTGCAAATGCACCACATGATGTATGGCCGGTTTTTACATTGGAGGGAAATGAAAAAAATTCAAGTGGAATCATAGGTGGTGGTTACTTGATCATGGTTGGTTATTGTAACTCCTCCTTAAATCCTAGCCTTTTGTTTCTAACTCCTAGTTTGATCCTAGCCATCCATTTACCCAAATTTTTAGTATAAATACGCTCCCCCTAGCCTAGTTATTTTTGTACTCTTTAATTCTCCAAGACCTATAGTATAAAATACATTATTAGTAGTATAGCAAGTGAGTTAAAAGATTGAGATTTGTGTGTGAGGAGTTTGTGTTTGCACCAAGGAAGGAGAGGCCGGCAATCAAAGGAGCTCGGGTTGACATCTTGGAGCTCGCGTGCACATCGAGGAGGAGGAGGATCGCTCTCTTGGTAAGGACTTTTATTTAGGAGGTGTTGCAATTTGACTTCTCTCCAATTAAGGTGGGTTATTTTCCACATTTCTAATTAGAAAGCATGCTAGAATTAAATTGAAATGATGATGCATGAAAAAGATTAATAAGAGTACATTTTAATTGGAAAAATGGCTTATTAATTGATTGGAATGTTAATAAATAGCATGCATGTGTTTCCATCATTTAATTTAAGTTGTGTGTAAATTAATTATAGCTATGGATTGTTTGAAGAAAAATTCATTACTAGCATCAAGAACTATATGCAAAAGTTAGTGGATGACAATGTTGCTTTATATGCTTAAATGGACTTTTGTGATAATGTTGAAATGAATGACTTAAAATATAATTTGTGGGTTTGTGAAATGAATAAAAACAGAGAATTGAGATAGAGATTATTGAGATCACAATTGGATAAGAATTGTCGAAAAAGAAATGTGATAGTAGTAGCTTATAATTTAACCAAATTGTATGGAAAATATGTGTTAAGTATTGGGAAAAATTATTTTTAATATACTGGAGTATAAATTATTATGAGAGTAATTAATCTGGAAATTTACAGTAAGTTTAGTAAAAGCAAAATCAAATGAGAGCTTTTCGAACATTGAAATGTTCTATTAAACAGAAAGAATTGATTTAATTAGAGTTCGAGTTGTATTATGACAACCTGAGCCTATAGCTCAAGTGGTCGGGAGGCTCCTAATCTCTAAAGAGTTGTGCGGTGGGTCTCAAAGGTCGACGGTTCGATTCCCGTTGGCATCATATATTTTGTTTTGTACACTAAAAAAAAAATAAAGCTACAGCCGAGAGCATGTATTGCTCTCAGCCCCCTTTTATACCGCTTGGCACGATCGGCCTAGTGGTCAGTGCTTGCGGCTTGGTTCCCTGTGGTTGTTGGTTCGAAACCCGGTCTCGGCCAGGGTTTAAATTGTGGAAAAAATATTTTTGGGGTGGTTTTTGATAGTTAAAAATTATGAAAAAAATATTATTATTATCCTAAAATTGTGTGGGACTTATGAAAAATAAATTGGGAGTTATTAAAATAAAATAGAATATATTTTTGAGAACAAAAGTGTAATTGAAACTATGGTTCTACACTTGTATTTTTGTGAAAGTTGCACTTTGTAAAAGAACTTGAAATAAAGGGTTAGAAAAGAAATATGAATAATAAGGAAAATATATGATGTGAAGTGATGCGTATTATTCTTATTGAAGAATAGTGTGACAATAATGAGTTGTGGATATTTCTAAATTTTGATATGATTTTTAGATGTGGAAATAAATATTGAGGAATTACTTGATGAATAATTGAATTCCATGTATGGTTATAGACTCATGAATTATTTAGAAATCATGTGATTGGAAAAGGGAAATGTTATCGAGTATGAAAACTCAAACATATGAATTATGAATTGAAATTGAAAATTAGAGTGTAGCCAAAACTCACACCGGCAAGTGAAAGTGACGAATAATTATGATTATTGAAATTGAAAAACCAGGTTGGGTCATTGTGAAACGAAAGTAATAAGACCGCTAGTAGTGAGAGGGCTAACTCTAATAGATTGGTTTTGTTCATGATTTTTATTAAATTAAAAATTAGTGCATAGTGAAGAGGTGATGAAAGTGAGAGAAAAACACAAGTATAAGAGCTTCGAGTCTACGATGCAGGTGTGAGTCACAGAATGCATGCTTGATGCGTCAAGACATGGCGTGGGCACTACTCAGAATGATCGGACTCTGGCGACGCTTATGGAATGTTTGGTGACTGCAAGAGGATCGTGTGTCATGAAGGAGGCTGAATTGCCATAGAATGCATGCTTGATGAGTCAAGACATGGCGGGGGATCCCCTCCAGGTTTTCTGTACACTAGCTTGTACTCATAGATCATCTAGGATACTTACCGTAGTTACAGTTGTAGATTAAGTCATGACGAGGGATTGAACCCTACAAGATGAAGAACGATTAAGAGGCTTGCCCTCGGACCTATGTAGTATGGGATGCATAGAATCCGAACAAGTGTGCATTAGTGTCATGTAATATAAATAATTGCATTAAGGACTAAGTGCATAATCACAACACGACATCATTAGGGTATTCCCTTTAGTTTGATATGTGACAAGTTTGTGTTTGTTAAATATGGAAAATCAGTTATACTATTTCCGGCATAGAGAGGATGGCCGTGTATAATGTTCGTTGGTTGAATAAACTGACGTACCCACAGTTTTGTATGCAGGGTAAATGATATGATAAAGATTAAAGAAGCACAGATACTTAGAGATTATTCAAATGTTGATGTACATTTATTTAAATGTTGTAAATTTGCTTTCGCTGTAAAATGTAAAGTGTAAAGTTTTTCATGTAACTCTGATGTAAAGTGAAAAGTTTTAATTTCTTTGTAAAATTGTACGAAAGACAGTGTAAAGATCCTGTGGAATCTCGAATTCAGTGTACTTTGGAATTCGGGGCGTTACAGAGTGGTATCAGAACCACGCTTCACACTTGTACAAATTTATAAGGAAGGACACCCTAGAAGTGGACATTAGAGTGTGTGTTTGAGTCTAGAGATTTAAATGTAAGTAACTTATATTTGTGTTGCTCTATGACTTATGCTTGTTCCTCCCTATTTTTAAGATGGCTGATCACTTCGACCCTGCTGGAGACGACAATTGGCATATCATCGAGGAAGATTATTATCCTGGACAAGCAGATTCCAAGGAAGAGTACTACCCAGGGCAAGCAGATTCTGACGGAGAAGAATGGCCTGAATCCCGAGAGATCACCCCACCTCCGGATTCATCTGATGACTCTTCTGACGAAGAAGAAGAACCAGTTCCAAGTAGTCTTGTGATATCTCTTCAGAGGCAGGTAGAAACACTGCGGGAGAGAGTTGGACTATTGGAGGCTCAATTGGCAAAGCGCAAGGACGACTTTCAGTTCTCAGTCATCGTGTATGGGAACTCGAGAAGAGGAAGAATATGACCGATGTGCTGAAAGAAGAAGTTGATGAACTACGGGGAGAACTTCGAGAAGCGAAGAGGAACCATAGGTGTTAGACTGTTGTAGCTTCTACTATTTTCATTCTGATGTCAAGAAATATTTTCAATTCGAATGTATAAAGTTTGGAGTTCAATAAAATGTAAAGTTGATTTAAAATTCATGTCTTATACTTCGAATTTAATGGATCTTTTGCATCAGAATATGGCTAGAAGAGGAGCTAGAAATGGTGAAGGTCTGGACTTAGAAACGGAACTTACGAGGGTCTATCCGACACTCAACGCCGTGGCCATGAATCAGAACTAAGGAAGGGTACCTGCGAATCCGGTGCCCAAAGTAATCAAACTCGTGGAATCGTTAAAGCGGATGAAACCACCTGTGTTCGAAGGGAAGTCAGACCCTGATGCGGCTGACAACTGGATTCGTCAGGTAGAGATGATCTTCGATGTGCTGGAGACCCCTAAGGGCAGCAAGGTGAAGTTGGCGATTCTGCAACTTGAGAAGGATGCGGCTGTGTGGTGGCAGTCGATGAAGCGGACAATGGGAGGCATAGTTCTTGGCTGGGAGGAATTTTTGGAAGAATTCCGTAGTTACTATTTCCCCTCCGACGTCCAAGAGAAGAAGGCTATGGAGTTTCTATCACTACAACAAGGTGACATGTCAGTTAGAGAGTACGAGACCAAGTTTACTCAGCTCTCTAGGTACGCTCCTGAATTAGTGATGGATGAGGCGAAGAAGGCTCGTATGTTCGAGCATGGATTGAGGCCGAGCTTGAGGTCCCGGATGATACCTCTTGGTATCAGAAGATTCGACAAGTTGGTCAAGCGCGCGGCAGCCACGGAAGCAGACATAGAGCAGTTTCATGTTGTTCAGAATCAGAGGAACAACTGGCAGTCTGGAAAGAGGCCCGTAAATTCTGGGAACTTCAAGAGACAACCATCTGCACAAAGGTTCAAACCGACAGGGACGAACGCTATCAGTGTGGTTGGAGGACCTGGGAACAATGTTGTGAGACCTCCTGCGGTAAATTGCTTCAACTGTGGTGAGACGGGACATTACCAATCTCAATGCCCCAAGCCACGGAGTGGTAATCGCAATGTACCAATACAGCAGACTGGAAAGAGATCGTACCAACCAGGGCGAGTATTTGCCTTGACGGAAGCTGATGCCAATGAAGTAGATCATGTCATCACTGGTACGAGGGCGGATGTTTAGAGGTTTATGTTGTTTCTTTTTCCCGCTTATTTAGTAAACTGTTACGTAATTGGTGTGTATTATGTAACAGGGGAACTTTATTTGAATGGAATGAAAGCTGTTGTGTTGTTCGATACTGGATCCTCTCATACTTTTGGGTCTCCTAAATTTGCTAAAGTGTTGGGAGTTGAACCGAAGATTTTTCTAGGCAAGATCTTAGCAGTAGCTACTCCATCAGGGAAAACTTTAACCGCTGATCGGTACTATGCGAATTGCGAGATTGTGATTGGAGACAAAATCTTCGGAATTGATCTGATCGAGCTGACTATCTTGGGATTCGATGTTATCATTGGCATTGATTGGATATCGGTGTACAGTGCAAGCATCGAGTGTAGGACCAAGACGGTAACAGTGAAGGCTCCAAGTGGACCTGAAGTCACTTTCCAAGAGAAGAAAAAGTGTTCTAGGCTGGTGGCAGCTATCCGCAAGGAAGAGATTCCTGTGGAAGTGAAAGGAATTCCTGTGGTTCGGGACTATCCGACCGTGTTCTTGGATGATTTTCCTGGGTTACCCCCGCATCGTGATGTAGAGTTCAGCATCACTGTTCAACCGGGAAGTGCACCCATTTCTAGGGCACCATATAGGATGGCTCAAGTGGAACAGGATGAGGTGAAATGGCAGATTGAGAAACTGTTGGAGAAAGACTTTATTCAACCTAGTGCGTCACCTTGGGGAGCACCAGTGCTTTTGGTAAAAAAGAAGGATGGATCGATGAGAATGTGCATCGATTACCGAGAGCTGAATAAGGTCACTGTTCAGAATAAGTATCCTATTCCCCGAATTGATGACTTGTTCGATCGTCTACAAGGAGCAGCTGTTTTCTCCAAAATAGATCTTCGATCAGGATATTTCCAAGTTCGAGTTAAAGCTGAAGATGTGCACAAAACTTCATTTAGAACTCGACATGGGCATTACGAATTCTTAGTTATGCCATTTGGAGTGACGAATGCACCCGCAATCTTTATGGATTTGATGAACAGAGTTTTGAGGCAGTTCATTGATTCTTTCGTCGTGGTGTTTATCGATGATATCCTCGTGTACTCCAAGTCAGAAGAGGAGCACACCGAGCATCTGGCAGCAGTTTTGAAGAAGTTGGAAGAGCAGGAGTTGTATGCCAAGCTATCCAAGTGTGATTTCTGGAAATCTGAAGTGGCATTCCTAGGTCACATCCTCTCTAAGGAGGGAGTGGCAACTGATCCTCAGAAGATAGAGGCAGTGAGAGATTGGACTAGGCCTACTACAGTAAAGGAAGTCAAAAGTTTTCTTGGAATGACTGGATACTACAGGAGATTCATTCAAGGTTATGCTCAGTTAGCTGTGCCGCTTACTAGTTTGACCAAGAAGATTGTGAAATTCAAGTGGACTGAGCAATGTGAGGCGAGCTTTCAGGAGTTGAAAGAGAAGCTGACTACTGCACCTATTTTAGCTTTGCCTAGAGCAGGTGTTGAGTATGATGTTTACAGCGATGCTTCACATCGTGGGCTTGGTTGTGTCTTAATGCAAGAGGGAAGAGTAATCGCTTATGGGTCTAGGCAACTACGACCGCATGAGAAGAATTACCCGACTCATGATCTGGAGTTGGCTCCGATCATCTTTGCCCTGAAGCAATGGAGGCACTATGTGTACGGTGAGAAATTGAACATGTACACGGACCACAAGAGTTTGAAGTACATATATCAGCAGAAGGATCTGAATTTGAGGCAGAGGAGATGGTTGGAAGTGCTTGAGGACATGCGACCTGAGATCAAGTATCATCCTGGGAAAGCTAATGTTGTTGCTGATGCACTTAGTCGCAAGAGCAGTTTATCCAGTTTGATTATAACTCAGAAGCATCTGATTGAGGAATTGGATCGAGCAGGTATTGAGGTTGTCTTGCAAGGATTGGGAGCATCTTTAGCTTAGTTGAGGCTTCAGCCTATACTGAATGGAAGAATCATTGCAAGTCAGGAGGTTGATGCTGATATCTTGTAGATCAAGAAGCAGGTTGGTGCTGGTAGGTTACCCAGATTTCAAATTAGGGATGGAGTGCTGTGGTTCGGAGATAGACTATGCGTTCCAAATCAGGCAGACCTGAAAGAGAGTATTCTTCAGGAGGCGCATGCTACTCTTTTGTCGGTACATCCTGAAAGTACTAAGATGTACAAAGACATCAAACCACATTTCTGGTGGTCAGGTTTGAAGCGGGATGTGGCTGAATTGTGGCGAAGTGTGAGGTTTGCCAGCAAGTCAAAGTCGAGAATCAGAGACCCAAAGGTCTATTACAGCCGTTACCTACTCCAGAATGGAAGTGGGATAACATCAGTATGGATTTCATTACGGCATTGCCCAAGAGTCCTAAAGGCAATGATGTGATTTCAGTTATAGTCGATCGACTAACCAAGTCCGCTCACTTTTTGGCGATGAAACTCACTGCTTCGATGGACAAGTTAGCTGAGTTGTATGTTGGCGAGATCGTTAGGCTTCATGGTGTTTCGTCAACTATTGTGTCTGATCGAGATGCGCGGTTTACTTCGCATTTCTGGAGGAGTCTTTAGACAGCCTTGGGTACCAAGACGGATTTCAGCACTGCTTTTCATCCGCAGACCGATGGGCAGACCGAGAGAGTCAACCGTATTCTTGAGGATATGCTTCGGTGTTGTGTACTAGACTTTGTAGGAAGTTGGAAAAGGCATTTACCTTTGGTAGAATTTGCCTACAACAACAGTTTTCAGACTAGTATCGGGATGGCGCCGTACGAAGTTTTGTATGGCAGGAAGTGCAGAACACCTGTTTGTTGGTTTGAAGTTGGGGAGCGTCAATTGTTTGGGCCTGAGCTTGTACAGCAAACCTCTGAAAAGATTGATCTGATCAGGAAAAGGTTGGTAGAAGCTCAGAGCAGGCAGAAAAGCTATGCAGACAACCGGAGAAGGGACCTTGAGTTTGAGGAAGGTGACTTCGTCTTTCTGAAAGTATCGCCCAGTAAAGGTGTGATTCGATTTGGCAAAGGCGGGAAGTTAGCCGCGAGGTTTATAGGCCCGTACAAGATATTGAAAAGGATCGGGAAAACTGCTTACCGGCTTGAATTACCGGAAGAGTTATCTCAGGTGCACAATGTTTTTCATGTGTCTATGCTGAGAGGTTATATTCCAGATCCGAGTCATCATCAGCCTGAAGTACCGGAAGGTTTGCAGTTGGATCTGAATTACATCAAGTCTCCTGTCGAGACTGTTGATCGTCGAGAGAAAGTCTTGAGGAATAAGACGATACCGATGGTCAAGGTAGTTTGGAAAAACCATTTGGTTGAATAGGCTACTTGGGAGTCTGAGGAGAGGATGTTGAAGAATTATCCTGAGCTTTTTGCGTGATTTGTATTTTTGTATTTTTCTTGTGCTTGTTGTGAGTGTTTTGTTTCTCGCTCTTGACCGTAGTTCCGGGGACGGAACTATTCTAAAGAGGGAGTGTTGTAATGCCCCGATTTTCATTTATGAAAATTTATTATTTATTTTACACGTAGTGTGCACGTGCAATATTTTTGGTAATATTAAATTTTATTTCTTCCATGATGAGTATATATATATGTATATGTGCTCTTTAATTATTATTATATAAAGGCCTTTTTCAAATAAACATAAGTCTTTCCTTTTAAGCCCAAATCTAATTTATTTATTATTTTTTTATAACTATTATTTTGGCCCATTAATTAAAGCCCATGAGTTATTTCTATTTTAATTACAACTTGTAATGTAGAACATCTTTTAAAGATTAT
Source organism: Hemerocallis citrina (assembly GCA_017893485.1). Taxonomy (NCBI): domain Eukaryota; kingdom Viridiplantae; phylum Streptophyta; class Magnoliopsida; order Asparagales; family Asphodelaceae; genus Hemerocallis; species Hemerocallis citrina. The sequence goes on along the minus strand of CM030364.1, from coordinate 161,344,074 downwards.
TTTTATAGAAAATATAATGTACAATTTTTGTTAAATGGAGACTAGCGCATGCACGTGCATTGCACGTACACGTGCAAATGCACCACATGATGTATGGCCGGTTTTTACATTGGAGGGAAATGAAAAAAATTCAAGTGGAGTCATGGGTGGTGGTAACTTGATCATGGTTGGTTATTGTAACTCCTCCTTGAATCCTAGCATTTTGTTTCTAACTCCTAGTTTGATCCTAGCCATCCATTTACCCAAATTTTTAGTATAAATACCCTCCCCCCTAGCATAGTTATTTTTGTACTCTTTAATTCTCCAAGACCTATAGTATAAAATACATTATTAGTAGTATAGCAAGTGAGTTAAAAGATTGAGAGTTGTGTGTGAGGAGTTTGTGTTTGCACCAAGGAAGGAGAGGCCGGCAATCACAGGAGCTCGGGTTGACATCTTGGAGCTCGCGTGCACATCGAGGTGGAGGAGGATCGCTCTCTTGGCAAGGACTTTTGTTTAGGAGGTGTTGCAATTTGACTTCTCTCCAATTAAGGTGGGTTATTTTCCACATTTCTAATTAGAAAGCATGCTAGAATTTAATTGAAATGATGATGCATGAAAAAGATTAATAAGAGTACATTTTAATTGGAAAAATGGCTTATTAATTGATTGGAATGTTAATAAATAGCTTGCATGTGTTTCCATCATTTAATTTAAGTTGTGTGTAAATTAATTATAGCTATGGATTGTTTGAAGAAAAATTCATTACTAGCATCAAGAACTATATGCAAAAGTTAGTGGATGACATTGTTGCTTTATATGCTTAAATGGACTTTTGTGATAATGTTGAAATGAATGACTTAAAATATAATTTGTGGGTTTGTGAAATGAATAAAAACAGAGAATTGAGATAGAGATTATTGAGATCACAATTGGATAAGAATTGTCGAAAAAGAAATGTGGTAGTAGTAGCTTATAATTTAACCAAATTGTATGGAAAATATGTGTTCAGTATTGGGAAAAATTATTTTTAATATACTGGAGTATAAATTATTATGAGAATAATTAATCTGGAAATTTACAGTAAGTTTAGTAAAAGCAAAATCAAATGAGAGCTTTTCGAACATTGAAATGTTCTATTAAACAGAAAGAATTGATTTAATTAGAGTTCGAGTTGTATTATGACAACCTGAGCCTATAGCTCAAGTGGTCGGGAGGCTCCTAATCTCTACAGTGTTGTGCGGTGGGTCTCAAAGGTCGACGGTTCGATTCCCGTTGGCATCATATATTTTGTTTCGTACACTAAAAAAAAAAATAAAGCTACAGCCGAGAGCATGTATAGCTCTCAGCCCCCTTTTATACCGCTTGGCACGATCGGCCTAGTGGTCAGTGCTTGCGGCTTGGTTCCCTGTGGTTGTTGGTTCGAAACCCGGTTTCGGCCAGGGTTTAAATTGTGGAAAAAAAATATTTTTGGGGTGGTTTTTGATAGTTAAAAATTATGAAAAAAAAAATTATTATTATCCTAAAATTGTGTGGGACTTATGAAAAATAAATTGGGAGTTATTAAAATAAAATAGAATATATTTTTGAGAACAAAAGTGTAATTGAAACTATGGTTCTACACTTGTATTTTTGTGAAAGTTGCACTTTGTAAAAAAACTTGAAATAAAGTGTTAGAAAAGAAATATGAATAAGAAGGAAAATATATGACGTGAAGTGATGCGTATTATTCTTATTGAAGAATAGTGTGACAATAATGAGTTGTGGATATTTCTAAATTTTGATATGATTTTTAGATGTGGAAATAAATATTGAGGAATTACTTGATGAATAATTAAATTCCATGTATGGTTATAGGCTCATGAATTATTTAGAAATCATGTGATTGGAAAAGAGAAATGTTATCGAGTATGAAAACTCAAACATATGAATTATGAATTGAAATTGAAAATTAGAGTGTAGCCAAAACTCACACCGGCAAGTGAAAGTGACGAATAATTATGATTATTGAAATTGAAAAACCAGGTTGGGTCATTGTGAAACGAAAGTAATAAGACCGCTAGTAGTGAGAGGGCTAACTCTAATAGATTGGTTTTGTTCATGATTTTTATTAAATTAAAAATTAGTGCATAGTGAAGAGGTGATGAAAGTGAGAGAAAAACACAAGTATAAGAGCTTCGAGTCTACGATGCAGGTGTGAGTCACAGAATGCATGCTTGATGCGTCAAGACATGGCGTGGGCACTACTCAGAATGATCGGACTCTGGCGGCGCTTATGGAATGTTTGGTGACTGCAAGAGGATCGTGTGTCATGAAGGAGGTTGAATTGCCATAGAATGCATGCTTGATGAGTCAAGACATGGCGGGGGATCCCCTCCAGGTTTTCTGTACACGAGCTTGTACTCATAGATCATCTAGGATACTTACCGTAGTTACAGTTGTAGATTAAGTCATGACGAGGGATTGAACCCTACAAGATGAAGAACGATTAAGAGGCTTGCCCTCGGACCTATGTAGTTTGGGATGCATAGAATCCGAACAAGTGTGCATTAGTGTCATGTAATATAAATAATTGCATTAAGGACTAAGTGCACAATCACAACACGACATCATTAGGGTATTTCCTTTAGTTTGATATGTGACAAGTTTATGTTTGTTAAATATGGAAAATCAGTTATACTATTTCCAGCATAGAGAGGATGACCGTGTATAATGTTCGTCGGTTGAATAAACTGACGTACCCACAGTTTTGTATGCAGGGTAAATGACATGATAAAGATTAAAGAAGGACAAATGCTTAGAGATTATTTAAATGTTGATGTACATTTATTTAAATGTTGTAAATTTGCTTCCGCTGTAAAATGTAAAGTGTAAAGTTTTTGATGTAACTCTGATGTAAAGTGAAAAGTTTTAATTTCCTTGTAAAATTGTACGAAAGAAGTGTAAAGATCCTGTGGAATCTCGAATTCAGTGTACTTTGGAATTCGGGGCGTTACACGACATCTAGTTGCAATTTGGCTCCATTGATACTGAGTTGCATATTTGCCATCTCGACATTAGGTTGCACCGAAATGGTGAAATGGAAGATATAACTTTCCACATGCATAGGGATATAGGAAATTTAATTTAAGTATGATGTTATGTTTTGAAATTCGTGATATGAAAATAGTAGAAAAGTAAGAAATTGAGTTGAAAGTCACACAATAGAATATCAAAATAGATATATAGATTATAAATATCAAACACAATAGTACAAAATAGTAGTTGTGAAAACGATTTATAAAAGTAAAGAGAAAAACGGAATGAAATATATGCATAATCACAATGCAAATGTGAGTGAGAAAATAAATATGCTGTAATATCCCGGACAGATATTATAATGTATAAATTATTATTTTTAAATAAAAATATTTTTTATTAAAATTACCATGTTTTCTCATTTAAAAAGTTACATGGACACACTACAAGGAATTTGCCATATACCAACGGACACCTGGAGTGACGGATCACTAAAACCGTGGGTATAGGCATCATATACCTACAGACGTGTAGTAAACTGTGGGTATAGGTATCCTATAGCTTTAGAGCTTTTAATCCGTAACTATAAGCTTTTAATCCATAACTATTATTTAATTTCTCTCTCTCTCACCGAACCCTATCTCCAAATCCCCCCTTCCCGCCGCCGTGCCCCCTCCCCGCCACCGTGCCGCCCCCAGCCAGATCTCAAACCCTACCTTGATTTCTCTATCTCTCTCTCTCGATCTAGAATCATTGACCCATTCTCCGGCGAGCCACCACCGTGAGTCCCTCTCCGGTCGTCGCCACTCCCATCGAGAACCCCCCTTTTCCCTACTCCCGTCGACGACCAACGCCGCAGTCCCAATCGAAACCCCCTCTACTGCTCCCCAATCCCGTTGACGAGCAGCAGCCGTGACGCCTCCTGAGCGCCGCCCCACCTTCCCTCGACGCCCAGGCACCCGCCGCCCCCAGCCCCTACCTCCCTTTCCTGTTCCTCGTCGGCAACAGCCAAACTCGATCTCCCCTTGCTCCTCCATCCCGTTGTTCAGCACTGTAGCGCCGCCCCCGCCCTCCTGTTTCCATCGCGCTGCCCAAAAAGTCTCCCAAAACTGATTGATGAAAAAGTTTGTTTATATTTGTACTTTTCATTTTTAGGTGAAGGTTCTTGATACTTGATACCATAGTTTCCATAGGCGTGTTGTTATTCTTTGATTTGCAATTGAAGATATTTTTGCAGGCTTCCCAATTTCTATGGATCATTATATTTTATTCAACTCAACTTCCTGGTCCTAACTATCACTGTCGAGAGGTAACCGTCTTTATGAACAGTAATTTTTTGAGATGAATGTATGTTGTCAAGCTCTTCTTCAATCTTCATGCATTTGATTTGGATTACTCACGTTTAAGGAGTTTCATCATCTCCCTAAAATTTTAAAATTTATGGGTGAGTTTTTAGATATCAGAAAAAATCCTAGAGAAGATACTCACATTTGCTACGAGATATCTGTATGATTACTTTGAACATTGATATGGAATCAAGCACACACACGCACACATATATATGATCTGTTACATTTGATTTCATCATCGATAGCGCAGTGAACTAGTAACCCTGGTTCACCATCAATAACACAGTAAATTAGTAACTCTGAAATGCTCTAGTATCTCTGAAAGCTCAGATTTCCATCTTCAAAAAAATTGTACAGTGGCATTGGTCCTTATACACCGTTTTCATATGTTTTCAGTTTAGTGTTTTTAGTATATTATTGATTCAATTTCCATCTTCATATGTTCGGAGTCTGCAAATCAGTAGAGAAAATGCCATCTATGTAACTACTAATAATGGTTATTTGCATCACGTTCAATTGTCATACCCCATGAACCAGTTTGGACTGAGCTTGCTCATGTCAGTAAAGAAGCACCTGTCATTTGTATGGATCTGATATCCATCAATTCATACATGGAAGATATTATAGCAGTTGGAGATGGTAAAGGAAATGCATCAGTAATGAAAGTCCAACACGATGGGCCCATCCTTAAATGTGCATTGTCCTGTACTTGGCCAGCTGAAAAGGAGAGGCAGCTCTTGGGAATTGTTTGGTGCAATTCGCTTGGATGCAAGTAAGCATTTGCCAAATTTTCTTCACATTTCATTTATAAATTCAATGAATACTTACAGTTCCATTTGTTTTCATTACACATCCACCTGATGACCCTAGAGGAAATATAAAATTGTGGAATATTAGTTATGTTTCAAATTTGGCTGGAAATTATTCTACATTGAATCCTGAGGTGTCTCTAGCTGTTGTTTTCACGTCATCTTTCGGATCAAGGATCATGTGTTTGGATGCATCAACTAGAGAGGAGGTATTAGTTGAGAATGTATCATGAATGTTATGATTATTGATTAAGCTAATATTCAGCTTTATAAATGTCGGGGAAGGTTACTTTCTTCATGTACTCCCAGTTACTTGTTTTTGCACTTGCCTTACATGATATCTATTATGCAATGTTAAGTAGCATGCATCATGTATCCATTCTCTTATTATATTTTATTTATCCACAATCAACTTATTGGCCTTTAGTTATTCGTTGAGTAATTAGACTTGACAAGTAATTTATATTATCTATTCTTCAGTACAATGTTTGACCATTATTTTAATATATAACTTAGCCAAGATGTCTGTAAGGACTACACTAGCCAAGATTAAGCATATTTCTACTACCGTTGCATTTCACTGTTTAGTTATTGACAACTAAACTGTCAGCTTCATTTATTTAAAACGAGGATGGCTAGGACTCTTTTTAAAGAGATGACAGAATTTTAAGAATTAAGAGTACTTCTCCCTTAACACCAAACCTCTCCCATTTACCGACATATTTCTTGCTGAAGAAAGCCGAGAATATGAAGTAGGGAAGGGGGAAGATGATATGTACACTATTGGATATTACATTTACTCCTGGGAACTGTTAAAGTAAGGGTAAACCTGAATTTATCAGCCGAAGACTTAAAATTATTTGTTTTCTATAATATTGTTTCTTTTCCTACTGACAGGAACAAATATATCTGAATTGGTTCTTTTGTTGCTCACTTATACATATAACTGTTTTCTTGTAGTTTCTGATATGCGGTGATCAACGGGGTAATCTTAGTGTGTATCCCTTGTCAAAAAGCTTTGTACTTGCAAGGTCAAGTGTGGTACTTGATGGGGTTTCCTCACTTAGTCAATTCAAAGGGGCCCATGGGATTTCTAGTGTCACCAGTGTTTTGATTGCTACATCAAATTTAGACCATGTTGAAGTGCGCACGGTAATGCTGTAATGCTTGGCTAAACCCTTAATTTCACACTAGAAATGTGATTTTCAACATTTGACCTTTTTTTCTTTCTATTTTTTTAGACTGGCGGAGATGGATGTATTTGCCATTTTAGGTACGTAAAAAATGTACAAAACTTGGATTTTATTGGAATGAAGCAAGTGAAAGAGCTGGGCACTATCCAATCTTTTACTACCAAGGGCACATCTGAGCAAAATCTGGCTGAGGGAAATTATGCAGTAGGCTTTATGTCTGCAGATTTTATCATATGGAATGTAATCAACGAGTCAAAGGTTACGTATCTATCTCAACCTTTTCATATTATGTCGTTATTTGTCTTATCATACCAAATCTTCTTATCCATTATTGCATATTATGCTAAATCTGACTTAAATGGTAGCACTATGTGCCATAATCACCATTCCTTAAGTTATAGGTTAATAGGAGGGAGGTTGGTTTGATTATCCTCTTCACCATACTGGACATACATTCTGCATATCCATATAATCTCAAACTTAGTTGTTAAGGGAGTGTAAGAGGTAATACTCAATAGTTTACGATTTGTAGCAGGCGGCACTTGATGTATTCACTGAAGAACCCCTATCAAAAGACAGCAAGTTGGTGCAACATGAAAATGTTATTGTTATTCCTCACCTGGGAGCGAGCACTGTTGAAGCTTAGGTTTTCTTCCTCGTCTATTATACATATATTTGTTTTCATATGATTACATCAGCTTTCCATGTAACATTAAATTTTAATTGATAATAATAATAATTCAGGAGGGGGTAGCCATTGAAATAGCAGAGGCTGTAGTTGGAGCTCTGCAGGGTGAACTTTCTGCAACTGCTGTAAATGCGTCCATGGTTCCTGCCGAGGTAAATCTCTTTCACTAATTTTACTTTCTCAATTAGCATCCTTCATGAAGTATTCTTCCTTAGAAGAAAAGGGAAATGTTTTTAACCGAGCTAGTTCCGTTTTCTTACTGAAATTAAGACGAGTGAGCTTAAATGTAATTTTTCACAAACTGCTTCAAAATATTCTCCGTCCTCAACAGCTGCCTGTATAATCTCAGGCCACCTTGGTGCTCGCCGCGCACACCTTCATGAACTTCGGTAAAAACGTTTTTGGCTTCTTCAGCTGTCAGACAACGTAATAACAGTCCGTCAAAGCTCTCCGGGAGATCTATATAACTTTAGGTGATGTGGCACGGGTCCTAGGTAAGCCTAGGATGGGGATCCAATTGTCGGCATTAAGCGCGATAGCTGCTTGTTTTCTCATATTAATTTACTTCTGTATCATATGTATATGTGTGCGTGCATTGTTCTAAATTAAGATGAAAGATTTGGTGATTTTTAAGAACATGGCAATGTAAAGATGGGATGGGGCCTTTATGGCTTCATTGTTGCCATCTTCTTTTAGGATCTTGTTATAATAGAAACTAAAAGAATATAGGGCACCAAACAACTGAAGCGAAGATTGAACTCTTTTCCTTCTTTTCTTTCCTTAAACCAGACACCAGTTTATTACCTAATTTCGCCTTTTACTCAAACTGAATTCAAAATGGGTCATGTGTCCGTGTCAGACATGCATTTGGCACTTACACTTACCAGCATATATTCAGCGCACCAGATCCTTGTCCATGTCAAAACTTGACACCAAGTACCATGTCCAACCCTTATCACACTGACACTAGAGTGAGAAACAAGGGAGAGCCGGAGAGGTGAGTGAGAAGTTGCATGAGAGGTGGTTCTAGGGGTTACAGTACATTGTAGGTGTGCAATTGCCTTCATTTTCAGCATTAGACATCGTAGCCTACAGTACATTAGTAATTTTGCTTTTTCGAGTGTCCAACAGTAATTTTTTATTCTAAAAGTATTTTGGGTTTAATATAGGTGTTTGAATATTTGATCAAGTGTCTTCAAAATAAACTTCTTTCTCCAAAACTGTTGTGATTGTTGTAATTTTTTCTTCCGTAAAATAAACTTCTTTCGAATATTTGATCAAATTTTCTTCTCTGTTTGCAGGTTAGAGATGTCGTGGATGAACAGAAGATTTCGAGTTGTTTTGATGTTAGTCACTCAGGGTTTTTGTTGTTGTCAGTTTGAAGTTTATTGTAAACGGATTTCTATGATGCTAGGTTTGGATATACTTGTAAACAAATCTTGTAAACTTCTTTACTTTAAATGATATATTAGAATTTTCTATATATCAACTTTCGTTCATCTCAACTTTTTGTTTGCAAAACGCCGTCAAAAGGACAACGTTTTCTAAATGCTATGGAAAGGCATTTCTGTTGTAGTGTTTTGATGCGAAAACCATCACTAAAACCTATAGCAATGGAGTTTCAACCGTGGGTATCGAAAAGCAAGATGTGTCGTTAAAACCTATACCAACGGATACGAAACCGTGGGTATAACATCGAGGTTTTGTCCAACGGGTGAAAAAACCGTCGCTATAGGCTATAGTGACGGCATTGTGCAGTGGGTATAGCTAATTAAAAACTACAGAAAAATATGTCCGTTGGTATAGGTTTTACAGGTTATACCTACGGTTTTCCGCCTTTTACCCACGGATTTTTGCTGTCACTATATGTCAAATTCCTTGTAGTGACATATATACTAGTATGTATATATAGGTATTGTATCAGTTTTGTGCACTTGTGCAAAATCTTGAAAAACACATTTTTGAGAAAATGTCTGAAAAATTATGGGCAGGTATTTAAAATTATTATTTTATTATTATTTTACTTTTATTTTTAGAATTGAAATATTTTTGATGGATATCACCCGGTTTTGTTAATAAACATTATCTGTATATATATACCAGTCTGTATACATCTGTATTGCATCAAATTGGTACTGGAATCTTCTGGGCTGATGATAAAATTTATTTTATTATTATTTTCTGAATTAATTTATTTTTATACGGATTATGCAGTTTTGCAAACGAAAATTATCGGTATATATATATATATATATATATATATATATATATATATATATATATATATATATATATATATATATATATACATACATACGTATGTGTATTGTACCGATTTCGTAAGTTTGTACAAATCATGTAATATGTGTTTTGGACAAAAATATCTTATTTTTGTCATGGTTAATCAAATTTGTATGGCTAAGATTTTTTTGGAGGCTTAAATCTAGGATTAAGTTTAATTAGGGATACATAAGAGTATTAATATGTTTCTACTAGAACCCTCTCCTCCACCTCACCCCTCCACCTCATCACCTCTAAGGCCAGCCAAGATGACCCCACGGGGTTTTGTATATTTGTGTTGGTGCATTTTGCACTCTCCACCCTCATTTCATCCTATAAATACCCCTCCCCTTCACTGTTTGCCTCATTTACAAGGAAAAAAAAGAGAGAGGAAAAGAAAGAGAAAAAACCCTAAGTGTGCTTCATTCGGGGTTTTTCATAAGTGTTCTTCATTGGAGTTGTAGTAGAAGCTAGGAGGAAGGAGAAGGAAAGCAAGCTAGTCCTTCCTACAAGAATCAAGGTGGGGGTTCTCTACTTCTATGTTATGTTCTTTTTTTTAATGTAGAAAAGAACCCATCTTTAGGGTTATTATTGGTTCTATGTGAGTAAAGAACTCATCTTTGATGGTTGTTTGTTGTAGGATAAAAAGAATCCATCTTTATGATAGTAGATGTTGTATGTTTATGTTCTATAACAACTTGGACTATTTTCTAAGCATATAAATGGTTGTAGGTTAAAAAGAACTCATCTTTATGATATGGTGTTGTGTATGTGCGTTCCTAAAAATTAGGACTAATTCCTAAGCATAAGCATGATTGTAGGGATCCAAATGATCCCATGAGAAGGATGGAATGAAACGACTCAACAAAATCACATACAGATAGAATCTTGAACTTTGCTATGATTATTGTTGTCCATATAATTATTTTGAACTACTTGGACTAAGATTTGTGCATAAGAATGGTTGAAAAATCAACGGGGAATTCTATAATTTATTTGTGTTGATTCTTGTCCTCTTTTGTTGTGTGTATGTTTCTAAATGACTTGGACTAATCATTAAGCATAAAGTGGTTGTAGGGATCAAACTGATCCCATGAAAAAGACGGATGGTGGAACTTAAATAAAACACATAAAGGTTGAATCTTTAACCTTGTATGTTTATTGTTGTTATTAGGGTTGTTTTGTTGAACTCAAACTATGACTTGGACTACAACTATGTGCATATAAAGACTAGTATAGTGAGAATGTTTACACACCCATTTTGGGGTTGTAGAACTTATCTAGCTATTTAAAGGATAAGTTTTGGTTATATGTCGCCCTTTACTTTGTAAAGAAATCAATCTTACTAACCCTTGTTCATAAAAGGTTGCTCTAATTGTATGTAGGAACTTGTAGGATTGAAGAAAAGGGGGTTGTAGTATGTAGACTAAATAAATGTAGTCCTTGTATTATGTAGGATTTGTAGATGAAATAAAAGTAAGTTTTGTAATAAGTAGGAGTTGTAATTCATACAAGAGGTAGTTTTTGTAATAATCTAGATAAAGTCTTTAGTCCTTATGAGCTTACTATCATGCTTGAGTTGTTGTAGTAAGAAACCCATCATACTTAAGTTGTTGTAGTAAAGAAACCCATCATGCTTGAGATGTAGTAAAGATACCATGCTTGAGTTGTTGTAGTAAGAAACCCATCATGCTTGAGATGTAGTAAAAGATACCATGCTTAAGTTGTTGTAGCAAGAAACTCATGTTAAGTTGTATACCATGCTTGAGTTGTTGTAGAAAGAAACCCATCATGCTTGAGATGTAGTACATATACCATGCTTAAGTTGTTGCAGTAAGAAACCCATCATGCTTAAGTTGTTGTAGTAAAGAAACACATCATGCTTGAGATGTAGTAAAGATACCATGCTTGAGTTGTTGTAGTAAGAAACCCATCATGCTCGAGATGTAGTAAAAGATACCATGCTTAAGTTGTTGTAGTAAAAAACCCATGTTAAGTTGTATACCATGCTTGAGTTGTTGTAGAAAGAAACCCATGCTTAAATTGTATTCATGCTTGAGTTGTAGAAAGAAACCATGCTTGAGTTGTTGTGGAAAGAAACCCATGCTTAAATTGTATTCATGCTTGAGTTGTAGAAAGAAACCATGCTTGAGTTGTTGTAGATAGAAACCCATGCTTAAATTGTATTCATGCTTGAGTTGTATGACATGCTTGAGTTATTGTAGGTTGATGTAGTAAAGAACCCATGCTTGAGTTATTATAGTAGTTCTAGTAAAGAACCCATGCTTGAGTTATTGTAGTTGTTCTAAGTAAAGAACACATGCTTGTGTTATTGTAGTAGTTCTAGTAAAGAACCCATATTTGAGATGTGGTTGTTTTAGATTGAAAAGAATCCATGCATGTTTAAGTTATATGATTGTAGTGGTTTTAGTTAAATTCTAAAAGGAACCCATGAGTTTAGCTTGCATGCTAATCCAATTGAATTATTGAAATGAACTCATGTTCCAAAGATGTTCTAGTTCAATTTTTAAGAAGAAACTCATGAAACTAGCTCCATGATAGTTCTAGCTCGAATTGGCAAGGAAACCATGCATTTAGATTCTAGGTGGTTCTAGCTCAACCTTGAAAAAGAACCCATGAACCTAGTCGCATGTTGTCCTAGTTCAAATTTGGGAAAAGAACCCATGAGTTCTAGTTGTATGGGGTTCTAGTTAAAATTGGACCATATGATGTGAACATGCTTCATCTTCAATATATGGGTAATAATGGTTGGGAAAGTCACTAGGATTGTTATCTTGGTAAAATCTCGTCCATGGTCTTATAGTTTTCCTAGAGGTCATCGACCATCAAGAATCACATCTTATCACCTTGGAAACTATGGATAAATCACACCTCGAGCGTCGAAGGATCTTAACTGATGTGGGTTGATCGCGAGCCGAGTATGTTGACGAGATCTGTGTTAGGGGTAGTGATGAGTGAGGGAGATCCCGTCACTGGTGTCTTGGATCGATAGGCCTTGAGTTGGATCGGGATAATCTTAAGAAAGTTTGTATTGAAAACCCCGTGAGATTGGTTGGGTTTAGTGACATCGTTAGGGTAGTAACATATGGCTATTACTACTTAACCTTTACTTATTATCATTTTTCCCTGAAGAGAAGGGGTTGGTGTTAAGGGTGATACCTTATGATCCAACCTATCCTATAGGCCGACGCTAGGCGGTGTTATTGGGTTGTACCCTTCTTCTTAAAGGGATACAGTGTGTGGCTTCTCACGAGTTGGGAGCACGGGATCCGTATCTCGTCTGTTAATTTATGAAGCACCATGATAAGATGGGAGCGATTCCTGTCGGAGCTAGGGGGATGAACCCTCGAAACTCCATCTTGTCTTATATCTAAGGGCATGAAGCCATAGACTATGGTCTGGCTAGGGGTTCCACAGGGGATGCTTCGAGCTAACTTGCCGCAGAGACCCCAAGGATTCGTCAAAGATATTTGAGTGAGGCAATAGTGGTAAACCTGGACACCACTATGTGACTGCAGTAACAGAAATAGACTGTACCTGCAACCTCATCAATCACGTTGTATCTTTAGAAAAAAGTTGAGTACAAGAGTAGAATTCATGGTGCGGGTTAAAATCCCTATACATGAAGAAACGGCTTGAGATGGGGCATATGTAGTATGGGCTGCATATTATTCCGGAGATTTGCTTGCATTAGAATAAGAGCATCATCGTATTAGTTAATCGGGTATTAAAGTCTAAGGCATAGCATACACTGACACATCAACTATATATACACGTTTCTCTTTTCATCAATCTGTTTGCTTAAGTGGAGAATCGCTGCTAGTCATCAGCCTTAAAACGTCAGTATATGTACTGATGTCTCCATTTCAATAGGTACCGGATTGCAGAAGTACAGGTATAAGATTCAGTTGGACTCCAGGCGAGAGAAGCAAGAGTCGTTTTTATTTCCGCTGCATTATACGTTGTTTACTATTGTTCCATTGTAACAATTTTGTAATCTATTTATTGGTTGGAAAGCATCCAAGTGAAATACCAACTGTTGTTCTTTATTCACCTTTGATGTAATATGTTGAAAGTTGTAACACTTGGGATTGTAAAGGTATTATTGTAACACTGTTGTAATGTATTGCAATTTTGTAACATTCGGATTTGTAATACATTTGTGTTGAATAAAAGTTTTAAATTTTCCTGTTTTTCTGTGTATTGTGGCTAATTGAAGAAAAGGTTATGGCTTATGTCACGGTTTCCCAGTTACCGAAAATCGGGGCATTACAGAGTGGTATCAGAGCCGACTTCAATTTACAGTACAACACAGTAGGAAAATTAAACTTGGATGCCGTTTAGGAGTCGGGTTTTAGCTAGTTGTAGACAATTATAATTCATATTGTTGTTTCTTTCAACTTATATTTTTATAATTTTTCTATATCTGGACTAATCCCAGTATATGCGTATTGAAGGATGGTGTTCGAAGATATCCTAACCGAGTATGTGTTGATGGAAGAGAATGAGCCAATTTCGAGGGATGATCCGATGATCTCGAGCGAGAAGCCGAAGGAGATTTCACTACAAGCTAACCTCAAGACAGACCCGCCTTCACCATTGCAAGGGCTTAGTATGGATCAACGTACAGCGGCGGCGGCCAGCATACATCGGGAGATGAGGAAGCTGAAAAGTATGTGACCAGGAAAGGTCGTCAAGCTAAGAAACTAAAAGATGCTTGCAGAGCTGCACTAGCAGGCCTAGTACAGGAGTAGGAATACTTTAATGCCAGATTGGCACAACTGCAGCATAAATGGGAGAAAATCCAGAAGACCACCAAGGTTGTAGTATGTCGTTTCTGTGAGAAATTTAGGTAGAAGAAATCAGTCTGTCCACGACAACAAAGAAAAAGATCTGCACCAGCATCAGGATTTGAGAACCAAGAACGGAAGAAGAAGATTTAGAAACCAGACGGCAAATTTGGAGTTGCCGAGCTAGGAAGCTGTTTCCTGTGTGGAGAGCATGGTCATTTCATGAGCCAGTGCCCGCGGAAGGACACTTAGATAGATACCAATGTCTGTTACAAATGTGGGAAGATTGGTTATATTAGGCCAAACTGTCTCCAGTTTCATAAAAAGAACAGTAGATAAGCCTCGAAGATGAACGCTAAAGGAAAGGAGCCTGTTCACCAAGGGTGTGATTTCGCACTTACTAAGGGCAAGCTGAAGAAGGCGGTATGTGCATATGGAACTGCAACTAAGTCTAAAAGTTGTATCGTTTGAAATTTATTTTTGGACTGAAGAAGTAATATGTGATGTAACACTTTTTGTAACCAGTTGGATTTATATATATATATGGAATCCATGCAACCATTTGTTCAATCATGGTTCATCATATTCTTTTGTCTGAAATATTTTTCAAGAATTGAGATGTGTGCGGAAGGTGACTCTAGATTTGGTTTGTTTAAATACACCATCTCGAGCGTCAGCTTTGAGCAAATCATAGGAGAGAATCCTAGAAGTCTGAAGTAGCATTCGAAGGCCATGTCCTATTCTAAGAAGGGAGTGGCTACCGAACTGCAAAAGATCGAGATAGATAAAGAATTGGCCTCAGCAAAGGACCATGAAAGAAGTAAGAGCAAGATGATGAGATCAGTCAAGCCAGTATTGAAGTGATTACTCAACATTAGAGCTCAGTTTTGGCACGATTGAGGTCGCAACCGAGTCTAAGGGAGCAAGTCAGAAGTCTTAGGCAGGAGATGTAGGGAATGAAGCACTGAAGCGGCAAGTTGATGAAGGAAAATATCAGAATATCGGTACGGACTTCATCACAGGATTACCCCGAAGTTCGAAAATGTATGACTCAAGTTGGGTTATTGGGGACTCGGTTGACGAAAGTCTGCACATTTTTCGATAAAGATGACTTAGACGCTAGAGAATTTAGCGGAAGTCCACATTGAAGGTGTAAGGAAGCAGCATAGAGTACCAGTGTCAGCAGTTATGACCAAGATTCAAGAGTTACATCTCGAATTTGGTAGAATTTGCGGGCAGCTTTGGGATCGAGGTCAGGTTCTTTGGAAGAACCAGTTCGTGGAGGAGCCATTTGGGAGTCGTAAAGCCGTATAAGCTTTTCTTTCCTCGAGTTATTTAGAGTATGGATGATTTTCTGTTTTCCTGACTTAACGTAATTTTGAGGATAGAACTATTCTAAGGAGGGAGTATTGTAATATCCCGGAAGGATATTATAATGTATAAATTATTATTTTTAACTAAAAATATTTTTTTATTGAAATTACCATGTTTTCTCATTTAAAAAGTTAACTGGACATATATACTAGTATGTATATATAGGTATTGTATCAGTTTTATGCGCTTGTGCAAAATCTTGAAAAATACATTTTTGAGAAAATGTCTGGAAAATCCCGAGCAGGTATTTAAAATTATTATTTAATTATTATTTTACTTTTATTTTCAGAATTGAAATATTTTTGGTGGATATCACCCGGTTTTGTTAATAAACATTATCTGTATATATATACCAGTCTGTATACATCTGTATTGCATCAAATTGGAACTGGAATCTTCCGGGCTGATAATAAAATTTATTTTATTATTATTTTCTAAATTAATTTATTTTTATATGGATTATGCAGTTTACAAACGGAAATTATCAGTATATATATATATATATATATATATATATATATATATATATATATATATATATACGTATGCGTATTATACCGATTTCGTAAGTTTGTACAAATCATGAAATATGTGTTTTTGACAAAAATATCTTATTTTTTCCATGATTAATCAAATTTGGATGGCTAGGATTTGTTTGGAGGCTTAAACCTAGGGTTAAGATTAATTAGGGATACATAAGAGTATTATATGTGTCTTCTACTAGAACCCTCTCCTCCACCTCACCCCTCCACCTCACCCCCTCCACCTCATCACCTCTAAGGCCGGCCAAAATGACCCCAAGGTGTTTTGTGCAATTGTGTTGGTGCATTTTGCACTCTCTACCCTCATTTCATCCTATAAATACCCCTTCCCTTCACTCTTTGCCTCATTTACAAGGAAAAAAAGAGAGAGAGGAACAGATAGAGAAGAAACCCTAAGTGTTCTTCATTTGGGGTTTTTCATAAGTGTTCTTCATTGGAGTTGTAGTAGAAGCTAGGAGGAAGGAGAAGGAAAGCTAGCTAGTCCTTCCTACAAGAATCAAGGTGGGGGTTCTCTACTTCTATGTTATGTTCTTTTATTTTTTTTTATGTAGAAAAGAACCCATCTTTAGGGTTATTATTGGTTCTATGTGAGTAAAGAACCCATCTTTGATGGTTGTTTATTGTAGGATAAAAAGAATCCATCTTTATGATGGTAGATATTGTATGTGTATGTTCTATAACAACTTGAACTATTTTCTAAGCATATAAATGGTTATAGGTTAAAAAGAACTCATCTTTATGATGTGTTGTTGTGTATGTGTGTTCCTAAATAACTAGGACTAATTCCTAAGCATAAGCATGATTGTAGGGATCAAAATGATCCCATAAGAAAGATGGAATGAAAGGACTCAACAAAATCACATAAAGATGGAATATTAAACTTTGCTATGATTATTGTTGTCCTTATAATTATTTTGAACTTCTTGCACTAAGATTTGTGCTTAAGAATGGTTGAAAAATCATGGGGGAATTCTCTATTTTATTTGTGTTGATTCTTGTCCTCTTTTGTTGTGTGTATGTTTCTAAATGACTTTGATTAATCATTAAGCATAAATTAGTTGTAGGGATCAAAATGATCCCATGAAAAGACGGATGGTGGAACTTAAATAAAACACATACAGGTTGAATCTTTAACCTTGTATGTTTATTGTTGTTATTAGGGTTGTTTTGTTGAACGCAAACTATGACTTTGACTATAACTATGTGCATATAAAGACTAGTATAGTGGGAATGTTTACACACCCATTTTGGGGTTATAGAACTCATCTAGCAATTTAAAGGATAAGTTTTTGTTATATGTCGCCCTCTACTCTGTTAAGAAATCAATCTTACTAACCCTTGTTCATAAAATGTTGCTCTTATTGTATGTAGGAACTTGTAGGATTGAAGAAAAGGGGGTTGTTGTATGTAGACTAAATAAATGTAGTCCTTGTATTATGTAGGACTTGCAGATGAAATAAAAGTAAGTTTTGTAATAAGTAGGAGTTGTAATTCATACAAGAGGTAGTTTTTGTAATAATATAGATAAATTCTTTAGTCCGTATGAGCTTACCATCATGCTTGAGTTCTTGTTGTAAGAAACCCATCATGCTCAAGTTGTTGTAGTAAAGAAACCCATCATGCTTGAGATGTTGTAAAGATACCATGCTTGAGTTGTTGTAGTAAGAAACCAATCATGCTTGAGATGTAGTAAAAGATACCATGCTTAAGTTGTTGTAGTAAGAAACCCATGTTAAGTTGTATATCATGCTTGAGTTGTTGTAGTAAGAAACCCATCATGCTTGAGATGTAGTAAAGATACCATGCTTAAGTTGTTGTAGTAAGAAACCCATCATGCTTAAGTTGTTGTAGTAAAGAGACCCATCATGCTTGAGATGTAGTAAAGATACCATGCTTAAGTTGTTGTAGTAAGAAACCAATCATGCTTGAAATGTTTTCAAAGATACCATGCTTAAGTTGTAGTAAAAAACCCATGTTAAGTTGTATACCATGCTTGAGTTGTTGTAGAGAGAAACCCATGCTTAAATTGTATTCATGCTTGAGTTGTAGAAAGAAACCATGCTTGAGTTGTTGTGGAAAGAAACCCATGCTTAAATTGTATTCATGCTTGAGTTGTAGAAAGAAACCATGCTTGAGTTGTTGTAGAAAGAAACTCATGCTTAAATTGTTTTCATGCTTGAGTTGTATGTTATGCTTGAGTTGTTGTTAGTTGATGTAGTAAGGAACCCATGCTTGAGTTATTATAGTAGTTCTAGTAAAAACCCATGCTTGAGTTGTTGTTGTTGTTCTTAGTAAAGAACGCATGTTTGTGTTGTTGTAGTAGTTCTAGTAAAGAACCGATGTTTGAGATGTGTAGTTGTTTTAGATTGAAAAGAATCCATGCATGTTTAAGTTATATGATTGTAGTGGTTTTGGTTAAATTCTAATGGGAACCCATGAGTTTAGCTTGCATGCTAATCCAATTGAATTATTGAAATGAACTAATGTTCCAAAGTTGTTCTAGTTCAATTTTTAAGAAAAAACCCATGAAACTAGCTCCAGTTCTAGCTTGAATTGGCAAGGAAACCATGCATTTAAATTCTAGGTGGTTCTAGCTCAGCCTTGAGAAAGAACCCATGAACCTAGTCGCATGTTGTCCTAGTTCAAATTTGGGAAAAGAACCCATGAGTTCAAGTTGTATGGGGTTCTAATTAAAATTGGACCATATGATGTGAACATGCTTCATCTTCAATATATGAGTAATAATGGTTGGGAAAGTCACTAGGATTGTTATCTTGGTAAAAGCTCGTCGAGGGTCTTATAGTTACCCTAGAGGTCATCGACCATCAAGAATCACATCTTATCACCTTTGAAACTATGGATAAATCACACCTCGGGCACCAAAGGATCTTAACTGATGTGGGTTGATCGCGGGCCGATTATGTTGACGAGATCCGAGTTAGGGGTAGTGATGAGTAAGGGAGATCCCATCATCGGTGTCTTGGATCGATAGGCCATGAGTTGGATCGGGATAATCTTTAAAAAGTTCGTATTGAAAACCCCGTGAGATTGGTTGGGTTTAGTGACATCGTTAGGCTAGTAACTTATGACTATTACTACTTAACCTTTACTTATTATCATTTTTTGACGAAGGGAAGGAGTTGGTGTTAAGGGTGATACCTTATGATCCGACCTGTCCTATAGGCCGACACTAGGCGGTGTTATTGGGTTGTACCCTTCTTCTCAAAGGGATACGGTCTGTGCCTTCTCACGAGTTGGGAGCACAGGATCCGTATCTCATCTGTTTATTTCTGAAGTACCATGATAAGGCGGGAGCGATTCCTATTGGAGCTAGGGGGATGGACCCCCGAAACTCCGTCTTGTCTTATATCTAAGGGCATGAAGCCATACACTGTGGTCTGGCTAGGGGTGCCACAGGGGATGCTTCGAGCTATCCTGCCGCAGAGACCCCAGGGGTGCCACAGGGGATGCTTTGAGCTAACCTATCGCAGAGATCCCAAGGATTCGTCAAAGATATTTTAGTAAGGCAATAGTGGCAAACATGTACACCACTATATGACTGCAGTGACGGAAATAGATCGTACCTACAACCTCATCAATCACATTTTATCTTCAGAAACAAGTCGAGTACAAGAGTAGAATTCATGGCGCGGGTTCAAATCCCTATACATGAAGAAACGGCTTGAGATGGGGCATATGTATTATGGGCTGCATACTGTTCCGGAGACTTGCTTGCATTAGAATAAGAGCATCATCGCATTAGTTAATCGGGTATTAAAGTTTAAGACATAGCATACACTGACACATCAATTATATATACATGTTTCTCTTTTCATCAATCTGTTTGCTTAAGTGGAGAACTGCTGCTAGTCATCAGCCTTAAAAACATTAGTATATGTACTGACGTCCCCATTTCAATGGGTACCGGATTGCAGAAGTACATGTACAAGATTCAGGAGGACTCAAGGCGAGAGAAGCAAGATTCATTTTTATTTCTGCTGCATTATACGTTGTTTAATATTGTTCCATTGTAACAATTTTGTAATCTATTTATTGGTTGGAAAGCATCCAAGTGAAATACCAAGTGTTATTCTTTATTCATTGTACTCTGATGTAATATGTTGAAAGTTGTAACATTTGGGATTGTAAAGATATTATTGTAACACTGTTATAATGTGTTGCAATTTTGTAACATTCAGATTTGTAATACATTTGTGCTGAATAAAAAGTTTTAAATTTTCCTGTTTTTCTGTGTATTGTGGCTAATTGAAGAAAAGATTCTGGCTTATGTCATAGTTTCCCAGTTACCGGAAATCGGGGCGTTACATATGAAGTGTGGCAAATTTACACAATAAATATGTCATAAAAATATACAATATTGTAGAAATTAAACAAGCCCCTAACATGTCGTTGAAGATCCACCGATGCCAATCAAGGAACCAAGGGAGAAGAAAAGAATGGATAGCACCGGAATTTAAGAAGAACAACATAGGGAAGAAACAACTAGTATGATACGTAATATGAATCAACAAATGAAGATGAATGCAAGGCACATAGAGCAATGAATGACACACGAGCTGAAATAAGAAGGAATCAACGAGGCAAGCAGAAATAAGAGATTGGTTGCACCGGAATCAAGGAATAAGGGTACGGAAAAAATAAATTTATTCCCAATATGGAATCAACAAATCAGGACGACTGTAAAAGATAGAAGGAAACAAGGAATCAAAGAATTGAATATGAAGGGATCAAAATGAATGGGATAAGACTAGTGTCCAGATCGAGTTGATTATCAAATTGTTCATGTGATTGCATGGCCTGTTTAATGTTGAGTTAATCCTGACTGTGTCAAGTCTGTCTAATGTAATAGTCAAACTAACACATTAGCCAAACCTGGCTCTGATACAACTAAAAATCTTGTCACGCCCTGCTTTCCAAAAACACGGAATACGAGCGCGTAACAAAGCCCAGCGAATGATTTTCATCATTCATGAGCTGTAGGATCGACTCGGCATCATAACAAGAATATAACAAAATGTACACAACCACGCATGCATGAATAATTTATTAATCAACAGAAAACAATTGCAAAGTAATAATATTCCAAATAGTTTTCAAATCTGGATCCAAAGATAAAACTCGGGATTATAAGCCCGTTACAAGATTCAAGTAACAAAAGAAATAAATAATTCAAAAACAAAATATTTTAAAGCAAGTCTTCTCTCCAAGTGAAGCCTAGAACATGTGCTCACCAATTCCAGTAGGCAATTCATCTCCAAAGTCTATATATATAAATATAAAAAAAGGAAGAAAATAGAGAAAACAAGACAACCGCCTTTAGTGCAAATTAGGGCCGGAAATAGTACAAGCAAGGGTATGAAAACAAGTACAAGAAATATGGAACAAGATTTGGAATCAAGAAAGTATAACATAATATAATCGGGATGCAACAAGTAGTGGAATTCAAGAAACTAGCTAGTAAGAAAGACAACTCAAGTGACAGGGTTGGGCAACAAGTACTAGTAGTAGAGCAAGTGGCAAGTGAACATGTAATGGTATCAAGCATCAACTAACAAGTATCATGCACAAGTGTCAAGTAACAAGAACAAGTCTCAAGTAACAAGTTTCAAATAACAAGTCTCATGTACGGTATCAAGTGTGTACAAGTAACAAGTTAATCTTAAGTCTAATGTTTAATTCTATCTAGGTAGCACTTCATGTATCCATATTTTTACTACATGGTTGCTACATACAATCAGTTACGTTTAGGACTAGTGGTGGATTATATAGGGCGGTGTACTCAGGTATCAAGTATCAAACAAGCCATGCCCATGAATCAAGTAATCATATAACTAGTTCATGTGTCAAGTCATAACAAGACAAGTCATGAATGAAATATATACTAGTTCATGAGTCAAATAATATACTAGTTCATGAATCGAATAATATACTAGTTCATGAATCAAATAATATACTAGTTCATGAATCGAATAATATACTAGTTCATGAATAAAATAATATATTAGTTCATGAATCGAATAATATACTAGTTCATGAATCAAACAATATACTAGTTCATGAATAGAATAATAATATAACTAGTTCATGAAGCATGTATCAAGTGAGAAACACGGGCTCCATTCCGAGTACACTTACCTATATTGTCCACTATTATGGTCTTTCTCTTAAACCCCGACTTGTTATTTATTATTATTATTAACCAAGCATGAAAGTGTGCGAAACAGGTCAAGTAAACATGATCAAGAATATGGAACAAGTTTAAGGCAATTATAAAGCATATTCAAGGGTCAACACAATTTAGGATTATCAAGAACTACGAGAATTGCAATTCTGGATAGCATGACGTTGCTGCACCAATACTGCGATTCCCGTTGCTACAAGATAGAAAATGTGGAACCGTTAGAAGGCATAGAAACTAGACTCCGGCTCGGTTCCAACGCATATAATTAAGGTACATAAAGATTGTGGAAATTGATGTCAAAACAGTAAACTATACAACATTTGTGTTCAGCCAGAATTTGTGAACTAAGTTTATACATATGAAACAATGTTGAAACTTCCTTAGTTAATTCTAAAAAAATTAGGGAATGTTCTTTAGGGTGTCCAGTATCATCATGCAAAATTTCAAGTCATTTACTTGCTGGTAGCATAGTTAAAATAATTATAAGCCAAAAAGGTGCAGCAGTTTTTGTGAATATGCGATTACCGATACAGCACCAGTAAAACTGCGATTTCTCCTAAACCGTAACTCGAAATTCGAAAATTCTGGATGTTATTGGCAACTAGACACTTGGGGCTACATTTCATGTTTAGGACTCAAGTTCAGATTCTGATTTAATCGGGATCGAAACAGTAAGCCAAGACAGGACATAAATCAAATAAGAAACTTTTTTGCATGAAATGTATCATAATTATACTAGTTGTGAACAAGTGCATCAACAAAGGGTTGTGACTCTTAGATCATGTGATAGATAAGGCGAAACATAAGATCATCAACGATAAACAAAGAGGAGTCACATTTACAATCTACATGCAGTATTTTCAAGGAAAAGCTTGTACTAGAAAACGAAATGTACAAGAAGATACTTGCCTTGGGGTGTAGAAACAATGAATCCAACGGAGGAATAATGGAAATGGATCCCGGGCGACGAGCACGATCGGCACGGATCTTGATGAGATGATCAAGATCAAGACGATCAATGGTTGAGATTCTATCTAATGAAGATGATCACGATCGGATCGGACGGCTGAGATATGCTTGGCGATGGTGATGATCAGATTTGGAAATCAAGATCTTGATAATGATCAAGATCACCAAGGCGATCGGACGGTCCAAAGTCAACTAGATGATGATGATGGAGATCGGACGACCACCAATCAAGCCATGATCAAGACCAATATCAAGACCAACAGTGAGGGCAACGGTGGACTGGCATTGCTCCGATGGTGGGCGGTGCGGCGACAGGATTGGGCTGCCGACATGGTGGGGCAGCACCGCGGCCAAGGGGGACGGTCGACGCGGACAACAAAGGCACATAAAGCTTCTATTGCAGCTGTCGACTGCTATCGAAGGGGAAACCGGGTGGTGCAGTTGCTGCTGTTGTGCGTTGGAGGCAGGACAGGGCGGCACCGCAGGTGGCTGCAGGCGAGGAGGTGCACCAGAGCTGCATTGCTGTTGCTGTGAGATGAGGAGACGCGAACAGGGCATTGAGATGATGCCGCAATGCTGCTGAGGGAGAGGAGGTTGGACAGGAGTCGGAGGTTGGGGATAGCACAGGGTGAGGAAAAGGGAGGTGCACCGGGGTGAGGAGAAGTTGGCGGCTAGGGTTCAAATATGGGGAAGATGAACAGGCTACATAATGGGTTAATATATTGCGACTGTTGGTTATTAGGTTCAGAATAGGATTAGGGTATAACAAGTTTATATATAGGGTAGGTTTATGTAAACGGGTTTGGGTAGTGGATATTGGATATTAGGGTTTTAATGTATTAGGCTTAATGGGTATTGGGTTAAGTATGTGGGTTTTGAAGGAATCCAATAGGGTCAATGGGTATTAAAATCCAATAGGCACATATACAATTATAGAAAAATAAATAAATAAATAGATCTATAATAATATGGTGACAAAATAAATCAATTTGTGTGCATCATATTCATACTCAAATAAAAATACAATATGGATTATGATCTAAAAGCTTCCAAAAAAAAAGTTTATAAACAATAAGTTTATTAATAATAATAATAATAATAATAATAATAATAATAATAAGATTATATAACAAAATATACATTTATCAAAATAACCCAAAAGCAATAATACATTTAAATTTAAATTGAGTAAAAATAAAATTAACTGATCAATTAGGAACATAAATTTAATTATGCCATTATTCGAACAAAATATAGTTTTCGATTAGAGAACTCTTTAATAAAATATCCGAAACAAATTTCAAAACAAAGTGAATTTATAATTTGTCAAAATACAGGAAATATTCAGAAAATATGTATTTGGGAAAACATGGCTTACAGTAACTTTTGCTCTACTTGTCGGAATCTAACGAAACGGGACAATTTGAAAAGGTGGGAACATCTACTACAACTTCCTAGTTGACCACTTTCTCAGATTCCGTAAGCAATTCCAAATTCCTGCCCCTCGAACATACACAAACAGTTAACCAAATTACAGATTTTCAACAAAAAGCTGAAACTTCTACAGCTTGTAACTTTTGCTCTACTTGTTGGAATTTAACCAAATTATACTTTCTGGAAAGGTGGGAACATACACTAC
Source organism: Hemerocallis citrina (assembly GCA_017893485.1). Lineage (NCBI taxonomy): Eukaryota > Viridiplantae > Streptophyta > Magnoliopsida > Asparagales > Asphodelaceae > Hemerocallis > Hemerocallis citrina. The sequence goes on along the minus strand of CM030364.1, from coordinate 161,319,221 downwards.
AACTATATTGCTGAATACTTTTCAGATTCTTTATAAAATTCAATCTACCGTCCCTTTAACACACGCAAAAACTAACAAAAGACGGCCAAAGCTACAACAAAGCTGAAACTTTGAGAGCTTGTAACTTTTGCTCTACTTGTCGGAATCTAACCAAATCATACAATTTGGAAAGGTGAGAACATATACTATAATTCTCTAGTTAATGACTTTTCATATTCCTTATGGAACTTAATCTACCGTCCTTTGAACACACGCAAAAACTAACAAAAGACCGTCAAAGTTACAGCAAAGCTGAAACTTTGAGAGCTTGTAACTTCTGCTCTACTTGTCGGAATCTAACCAAATCATACAATTTAGAAAGGTGGGAACATATACTACAACTCTCTAGTTGATGACTTTTTTAGATTCCTTATGGAACTCAATCTACCGTCCCTTGAACACACGCAAAAACTAACAAAAGACAGCCAAGCTGAAAAATTTCAAAGCACATAACTTCTAGTCCACTTATCGGAATCTAACCAAATAGGACATTTTTGAAAGGTTAAAGTCTCTACTGAAACTCTCTAGTTGAACATTTTCCCAAATTCAGTATGTAAAAGATCCAAAAACATCGAAAAACCCAAACAGCGAGCTTTTCAGCCTCAGGCTGGTTGCTGCAAATTGTAAAAGCCATAACTTCTACTCCGCCTATCGGAATCTAACCAAATAGGACAATTTGGAAAAGTGAAAGTCTCAACTACAACTCTCTAGTTGGACACTTTCCCAAATTCGTTAAGTAAAAGTTTCAGAAACAACAAACAATTAAAACAGCGAGCACTTCAACCAAAGCTGGCTGTTGTGTTTTGTAAAGGCCATAACTCCTACTCCGCTTATCGGAATCTAACCAAATAAGGCAATTTGGAAAGGTGAGTGTCTCTGCTACAACTTTCTAGTCGAACACTTTCCCAAATTTAGTAATATTTCTCATTCATTCTATTCTTTCCCAAACTATTGGGTCCGAACAGAAATATTTGGAAAAGTAAGACACACAAAAACATTGAACAAGTCAAACAGCGAGCTCACAACCCAAGCTGGCTGCTGTGTCTTGTAAAAGGCATAACTTCTACTCTGCTTATCGGAATCTAACCAAATATGGAGCTGTTGTTTTTGGAGTATCAGCTTTTTGGAGCATTTTTTATAAACCATAGGAGATCTCTTTTGAGGTGGGTGTTTTCATGATCTTCTAGTATGTAGAAATTGTGTTTGTTTGAATTAGAAATGTGTAGATAGAGATGAATTGATTTTTGAATGTGTCACGCCCCGCTTCCCAAAATATGGAACACGAGTACGTAACGTAGGCCCAGCGAATGATGTAAACACCATCCATAAGCTGTACCAGACTAACTCAGCAATAAGAATAACAAAGTACAACCATGTAGGAAAATATAACCACATGAAACAAGATAAATTCCAATAATAAATGAATTAATCCAACAGTATAAATATCCAACATCCGGGATCAAAACAAACTACGGGTGATAGAGCCCAAAACAAAGCACAAGTTATAATAATATTCAAGAAAATAAATAGCAATAAGTAAAACTAAGTAGCGGAGACTGGATCCATCTTTAGAGACGTTGCTCACCAATTCCTTTAGGAATAGATCCTTCAGGACCTATAAAATATTAATCTAAAAAGAAAGAAAAGAGTGCCCTTAGAGCAAGTCCTGGGCAGCAAGTAGAGAAAACAAAGGATAATAGGAAAGCATGAATATCAAGAAAAGAGACCATGGTCAAAGACAAAGAACAAAGTAAAGAGCAGGCAGTATTATCAAAGGTCTACAGTAAATCACGCATGTAATGAGTGATGTCAGGATCAACCAAGAAATGCAGTTTATTAAGTATTTTATTAGTCTATCTAGTGCACGTACTACTGCGTCCCATTCCACAAATTCGGCGCAACACACAGTGAACGCTTTAGACTGATGGTGAATTCACAGTTCGTGTACTCGGCCCATTAATCAGTGTTTAATGTTCAGTATCAGTGTTTATCGGGTAGTGTTTATGGCCATACAGTACGGTCAGTACAGTAGGACCCGACCGAGTACAGTTTCCGATTGTTCATTACCAAGTCATCCCATATAACCCCGGCTTGTTATCAATTTATTTTCATCCTATGTGAGCATGCAAGAGGGTGACAATATTGTTCATTACTATGTGTGCCTAATTCTAAGCATTATAGACGAAGCATGAGGCAAACACATCTTATAAACACATTTCACAAAATTAGGACAACATGACCTTTACAAAAATATGGATTATGGTCACTACAAAATAGCAAATCTGAATCCACCGAAAGATCTGGAAAATAGACTTCCACACGGTTCCAGCGAGTATAATTAAGGTATATAAAAGATATAGGAACTAGGGTGAAAACTCTATTCTAATCAGGTTTTAAGTTCAGGCAGCATATAGTAGGTTGTGTTAAACTATTTATTTTAGATCAGAGAACTCATGAATAAAATCTATAAAAACTCTGGGTGATACCTATACATGTCTAGGTCCAACCTAAATTATTTCAGATTTTTCTTGTACTATTAACAGGGTCACATAAAATATAGAACAGTAGGGTACGCATGAAATTCTGAGTCTGAAATTACTAACATAGTTGCAGTAAAGTAATGATAACTAACAGATGAAAAATTGGAATTTAAATCCAGACTAGGGAATTATCTAGACATCACGGGCTACATTTTATGTTCAGTCAGTACTTCCAAATTATGTCATGAGTATGGTTAAAAATCTAATTCAAAGTACAGGAGTCCAGAAATTGTCTTAACATGAATAGACAAATAAATAAATCATAAGATCACATATAGCATGCAACTTAGTAATCAAGTGAATCCTAGGTGTCAACATGCAATTTCTAAGGTTTAAGATACAATTATCACAGTCATGGTGTCAATTCATCCATGAAAACCGATACAATACATTTAATTTAACATGTCTACTTTATCAAGCAGTTCTATGCATGAATCTAGTTATTTAAAAGTGCATATACATGAAATAATGAAGACTGGGTTTCAGATCAAAGAGATAGCACGATGTTAAGAGTATGTCGGGTTAGCTCGTGTAAACCCTCGATAATCTTAATGGAATTGTCAAAAGCAGTTTTTGATAGCAAAATGGACGGATCTACTTGCATGAGATCAATTAACTTGAACACAAACAATAAAAAGGGTTCAAGAAGAGACTTGCCTGTTATTACAGATATAATTAAATTAAATAGGAATATTGGGATCAGAATCCCGGGCAAAAACTCCCAAAACCACGTGCGAATAATCAACAACAATAGCCAATGCCAAGAGAAAATCTTCACACCGGATCGGGACAGAACAAAGAACATCGAAACTCGATCTGATGCGCCCAGAACACAGAACACCAAATCTGGCCAATAGGATATCTTCCTCACACCGGATCCGAAGGGACAGCAAGAGGGGATCTAGTGTGGCCGAACACGGGATAACAAAGACACCCAATCAGTGGTCGTGTCCTACCTTCGGCAAGGAGAGAGAGAAAGAACACGGCGGCGACGCGACGCGACTGCGATGGCACTGCAGCGGGGCGAAGCGGCATCGGCACCACGGTCGGGAAGCGACGGCGGCGATGGCAACCATGATGACGGCGAACCCTATTTTTGGTTGGAAACAGAGGGCGTCGACAATGGTGACTCCGGGGCTCGAATGGCAGTGCTAGGGGATTGCATAGGAGCGGCGAGAGACGGCGAGGGCAATGGGGGTGCACGGAGATGGGTTAAGGCGACGGTGAAGAAGTTACGACTATGATGAAACTTTGGTGATGGTTTTCGGTCGGGGATGGCGAGAACGATGGGGACAACGACGGTGAGATGGTTATGGGGGATGGAGACGATGATGAAGGTGGTGACGGTGGTGAAGGGCGATCGGAGTGGAGATGGGGGTCGGGGTTGTTTGCGATTGGGTTTGGGTTCGGGTTCAGCGGAAACAGAGAGAGGAGAAGGAAAGGTGCGGGGAGAGAGAAACGGCGGAGAGAGAGAAAGATAGATTATTAGGGTTAATTAATAGGGTATTTATAGGGATCAAGAAATTAGTGTTTTGGGTTGAGATCATATGGGTTCTGGGTAACGGTTTTGGCTCGAAAAAGAGACAAAAAAATGCAATGAGATGAGACGAACACAAAGGAGAAAAAATCAAACTCAAAATAGAAAGCGCAAAATTCGCAAGAGAACAGAATCCAATCAAAAGAATACAGATTGAGCAAGAGGGAACAAAAGAACCCAAGAAAAGACAAAATACACTATAACAAATGAATCCAAATACAATTGTCAAAAGAATACAAAATACAATAAAATCTGAGATTAGGGCTTACAAATCCTACCCACCTTACAAGAAGAATTTCGTCATCGAATTCATACAAGAGGTGCATTGGGCAAACCCCGAAACAAACAAAGCGAAACAAAACAAGCAACCACTACTCAAACAAATGAGGGAACCTCCCCCGAATCTCTTCCTTTAACTCCCAAGTAGACTCCCTTTGAGAGCGAGGATCCCAAGAAAGTCGTACCAACTTGATGACTCTATTCTTTAGCACCTTCTCTCGACGGTCTAAGATAGAGACGGATTGAATTTCACAGGACAAATCCGGCCTCACAGACAAGTTTGAGTAGTCAACCACATGACTGTCATCTCTGATGTATTTCCTTAGCTGAGAAACATGGAATACATCATGGACACCTGCTAAAGCTGGCGGTAACGCGAGCCTGTAAGCTACCTTGGCCACACGTTCTGCAATATCGAATGGACCGATGAATCGAGGACTCAACCTCCACTGCCGAAACGGATAACACCTTTCCAAGGTGATACCTTGAGGAACACATGCTCGCCTGCCTCAAACTCTAGAGGTCTCCGACGATAATCAGCCCACCTCTTCTGCTGATCCTGAGGGCCTACAAATGCTTGCGGATCTGAGCCACGGCATCAACTGTCTTCGTGATCAACTCAGGGCCTAAAAGCTTCCGCTCGTAGATATCATCCCAACAGACTGGCGATCTACACTTGCGCCCATAACAAAGTGTCAAATGGAGCAACTTTGAGACTCGCCTAGTAACTGTTATTATAAGAGAACTCGGCCATGTGAAGATGATCCTCCCACGAACCTCCAAAATGAAGAACACAAGATCTCAACATATCTTCTATGGTCTGAATTATCCTTTTTGACTGTCCATCCGTCTGAGGATGGAACACTGTACTATAGCTCAGCTTAGTATCCAAGCTCCTCTGCAAACTCTCCCAGAACTAAGATCTGAATCTCGTATCTCTATCCGATACAATGCTGACAGGAACTCCATGCAAACGAAAAACCTCCTGAAAGTATCGCTCGGCCAAACTCTCCATGGACTGACCCACACGGAAAGGAATGAAGTGAGCACACTTCGTCAGCCGATCAACTATCACCCAGATAGCATTATGACCTTTAGGACTCCTTGGCAAAGCTGTCACAAAGTCCATCGTGATATTTTCCCACTTCCATTCAGGGATAGGAAGGGGTTGCAAAAGTCCTGCGGCCCTCTGATGCTCCGCCTTCCCCTACTGACAGATTAGGCACTGGGCGACGAATCGAGCCACATTCCGCTTCATACCATGCCACCAGAAATGCTGTTTCAAGTCCCTGTACATCTTGGTACCACCAGGATGAGTAGAATACGGGGACCGATAAGCTTCCTCGTGTAGCTTTTGCCTGACTTCTCCTCTAGGTACACACAACCGAGAGCCAAACCAAAGCGACCCATCAGCATGAACAACCAAATCAGATCTCAAACTAGCTTCAAGCTCGCTCCGAAACTCCTACAATTGCTGATCACTCTCCTGAGCTGCCTTGATCTGCTCTACCAAGGATGACTACAACTGCAACAACATAAGCTGTCGATCTGATCCGGGAAGCAACACATCGAACTCCAGCCTCCTCATGTCCTCCACTAGTTCCTTCTGCTGGGTGAGGAACATAGCGGTAGGCCTCCGACTCAAAGCATCCGGTACCGAATTAACTCTGCCCGGGTGATATTGCAAATTGATGTCAAAATCTGCCATCAATTCCAGCCATCTTCTCTTCCTCATGTTCAACTCCTTCTGCGTGAACACATACTTGAGGCTCTTGTGATTTGTGAAAGTCTCAACTCTATCCCCAAGCAAATAGTGCCTCCATAATTTCAAGGCAAAGATCACAGCTGCAAGCTCCAAATCATGCGTAGGATAGTTCTTCACATGAGGTCTCAACTGCCTCGATGCATAAGCGACAACCCTGCCTTGCTGCATCAGCACTGCTCCCAAACCTCTCCCCGAATCATCACAAAAGATCAGAAAACCACTCGAACTGTTGGTTACAATCAGCACAGGCGCTGACGTCAACCGACGCTTCAACTCGGCAAAAGCTTCATCACAAGCTTCATCCCAGATGAACTTCTGCCCCTTCCTGGTCAAACTGGTTAAGGGTCCAGCAATCTTGGAGAAATCCTAAACGAACTTTTGATAGTAACCAGCCAAACCAAGGAAACTCCGCACCTCAGAAACAGACTTCGGAATAGGACAATCCTTGACTGCAGAAATCTTCGATAGATCCATAGAAACACCAGCACCGGAGATAATGTGGCCAAAAAAAGCAACCTGATCCAGCCAGAAATCGCACTTATCGAGCTTCCCATACAACTGGTTCTCCCTCAAAGTCTGCAGAACCACCTTCAAATGCTCGGCATGATCTGCCCTGTTCCGCGAGTACACTAATATGTCGTCAATGAAAACCACAAAAAACTGATCCAGGAATGGCGAAAACACACGGTTCATCAGACTCATGAATACTGCCGGTGCATTAGTCATTTCGAAAGGCATCACCAAGAACTTGTAATGCCCATACTCGTTCGGAAAGCCGTCTTCGGAACATCTTCTGACTTCACCCTGACTTGATGGTACCCGGAATGCAGATCCAACTTTAAGAACACCGAAGCACCTCCCAGTTGGTCGAACAAAATGTCAATCCTAGGCAATGGATACCGATTCTTGACAGAAACATTGTTCAACTCCCTGTAGTCCATGCAATGCCTGCGGCTTCCATCCTTCTTGCTGACAAACAGAACTGGGGGTCCCCATGGCGAAACACTAGGTCTGACAAAACCCTTATCAAGCAGCTCCTGAACTTGCATCTTCAGTTCTGCCAATTCAATCTGTGCCATACGATACAGACTCTTGGAACATCAATGTTGAACTCCACATCTCGGACTGGCAGCAGACCGGGCAATTCCTCGAGAAACACATTAAGGAAGTCCCGCACAACTAAGGGTGCAACAACCCTATCAGAACCCAACGACGCAAGAGAAACAACCTTGGGATCCAACGAGTTCTTGACATGCCCTGACAGTGTCTTACCCATATGGAAAACAAATTCTGGTTGACCAAAAGGCCTGAAAGTCACCTTCTTCTCCCGGCAATCAATCATGGCACAGGAAACATCCAACCAGTCCATGCCCAAAATGACACCGAAATCGGAATTGGGAATCACAATCAAACCCGCCGAGAAAACCACACCACCAATCAGCAACGGACTCTGCTTGCAAACCCTAGAACAGACAATGAAACCTTCACTTGTGGTGATGTCCCAAGCTGCGGGTATAGCATCACAAGCCAAACCATGCTGATTGACAAAGCAAGAAGAAATGAAAGAGTGGGTAGTACCCGAATCAAACAACACATGATCAGGGAAAGAGAAGACTAAAATCACACCTAGAAGAAGATCAAACAAAGAATATGGTGCCAGTAGGATATATACACGAATAATTGTACGAAGGAGGGAAAAATAAAAATAACATGCAGAAAACTGAAAGAAAAAGAAAAAAGTACAACTACTGTGATATACCTGCAACCAGTCCAATAGCAACTTCCGCTTCCTCGGCTGTCAGGTTATAAGCCTGACCACGACCACCAACCTGCCCTCCTATAGAAGCCACATGCCTCTGATCAAAGACTTGCCTCTGCTAAGGAGGAGGCGGCCTGCCCTGACTACGCGTCGGCGCTCCTAGCTGAGCAGCACTAGTAACCGGCACAGAAACTCTACTCCTCGTACAGTCACGAACCATATGCTCATTGATCCCACACACTAAATACTGCCAGTTGGCCATCCTACAATCTCGCTGTGAATGCCCAGTCCTATGGCAATAGCCATAAGTCTCAACATTTCTCAGGACAACAGGTGCATACGGCTATGCTCTCGCGGGTGGGGGCAGAACTGGCCTCCAAATAGGTCCTCTGGAAGGTCAAGCTGCAATAGAGTGCGAAACAGTCCTCTGAGGAACACTAGATCTGCTAAGAGTCTGCTCTTGGATCCGAGCCGCATCCAGAACATCGGAATAAGCACGAAGCCGAAGAGCAGCCAAACGGTCATGGAGGGGAAAGCTCAAGCCCGACAGAAAATGACTAGCCTGAGCCTCATCAGTGGCAACGAGGGTAGGGGCAAAGCGACTGAGCCGAGTAAACTTTGCAGCATACTCGTCCACGGAACGGTTTCCCTGATTAAGATAATGCTCAAATTAATACCGTCACAAGTGAAGTAGGCAATAACAAATGACATTTAAGGACATTATCTAGCTGACCTGAGTTAGGAAAATAAATTGTCGCTCCACCTCTGCCTTGGTGACACTGGGAAAGAACTTCACCATGAAGCTCTTAGTGAAAGTGGCCCACTCAATGGGTTGCAGCATCCTCTCGGATTCAACCTGCCACCAGATATGAGTGAGATACACCAACTGGATGCGAACCACATCTACACAATCTGCCTCAACAACACGAGCGGCGACCAGTAGTTGTTCCATCCGGATAAGCCATTGCTCGGCCTCCAACGGCGACTCCGTACCTAAAAACTTATCCGGGTGTAGCCTCATTAAATCCGCTACCGTACCAGGCCTAGGTGGTAGAGGCCCAGGTGCAGGTCCAGTGACGTTCCCATTGGCTACCAAAGTGGCTCTCATTAGCTCATTGTGCTCCTACTGAAGAGCCATCATCTGGAGAATAGCAGTGTTGTTAGGCTGCTGATCCCCCGAGCGAGAAGAAGAATTCCCACGAGCCATAGCCTGAAACACGATCAAAGATGGTCAGTACCCAGATCATATGTTGGTTATTATACAAGTATTCATGTGATTATCGTGGTGTGCAAATCACTGAGTTAACCCGGCTAGAGCCAAACTCGACTAATATACCAATCGAAGCCAACCTCATAAAGATAGTCATATTTGATTGATATATTACTCAACCCTGGGCTCTGATACCACTAAAAACCCTGTCACGCCCCAAATAAAATATAGAACAGCAGGGTACGCATGAAATTCTATGTCTAAAATTACTAACACAGTTGCAGTAAAGTAATGATAACTAACAGATGACAAATTGGAATTTAAATCCATACCAGGGAATAATTATCAAGACATCAAGGGCTACATTTTATGTTCAGTAAGTGCTTCCAAAATTTGTCATTAGCATGGTTAAAAATCTAATTCAAAGTGATACATATAGCAGTCCAGAAATTGTCTTAACATTAATATGCAAATAAATAAATCATAAGATCACATATAGCATGCAACTTAGTAATCAAGTGAATCCTAGGTGTCTACATGCAATTTCTAAGGTTTAAGATACAATTATCACAGTCATGGTATCAATTCATCAATGAAAACCGATACAATACATTCAATTTAACATGTCTACTTTATCAAGCAGTTCTATGTATGAATCTACTTATTTAAAAGTGCATATGCATGAAATAATGAGGACTGGGTTTAAGGTCAAAGAGATAGCACGATGTTAAGAGTATGTCGGGTTAACTCTTGTAAACCCTCGATAATCTTAACGGAATTGTCAAAAGCAGTTTTTGATAGCAAAATGGACGGATCTACTTGCATGAGATCAATTAATCTTGAACACAAATAATAAAAAAGGTTCAAGAAGAGACTTGCCTGTTATTGCAGATATAATTAAATAGGAATAACGGGATCAGAATCTCGGGAGAAAAATCCCAAAAACACGTGCGAAGAATCAACAACAACAGCCAATGCCAAGAGAAAATCTTCACACCGGATCGGGACAGAACACAGACCATCGAAACTCGATCTGATGCGCCCAGAACACAGAACACCAAATCTGGCCAATAGGATCTCTTCATCATGCCGAATCCAATCCAAAACAGGGGACAATAAGAGGGGTTCTGGTGTGGCAGAACACGGGACAACAAAGACACCCAATCAGCGGTCGTCTCCTACCTTCGGCAAGGAGAGAGAGAACACGGAAGTGACGCGACGCGACTGCGATGGCACTGCAGCGGGGTGAAGTGGTGTCGGCACCACAGTCGGGAAGCGACGACGGCGACGGCAACCACGACGACGACAAACCCTGTTTTCGGTTGGAAACAGAGGGCATCGACAATGGTGGCTCCGGGGCTTGAACGGCAGTGCTAGGGGATTGCACAGGAGCGGCAAGAGATGATGAGGGCAATGGGGGTGCATGGAGACGGGTTAGGGCGACGATGAAGAAGTTACGTCAATGGTGAAACTTCGGTTATGGGTTTCGGTCGGGGATGGCGAGGATGATGGGGACAACGATGGTGAGATGGTGACGGGGGGATGGAGACGATGATGCAGGTGGTGACGGTGGTGAAGGGCGATCGGAGTAGCGACGGGGGTCGGGGTTGTTTGCGGTTGGGTTTGGGTTCAGTGGAAACAGAGAGTGAGGAGAAGGAAGGGTGCGGGGAGAGAGAAATGGCGGAGAGAGAGATATATATATATTATTAGGGTTAATTAGTAGGGTATTTATAGGGATCAAGAAATTAGGATTTTGGATTGAGATTATGTGGATTCTGGGTAATGGTTTTGGCTTCAAAAAGAGACAAACAAATGCAATGAGATGAGACGAACACAAAGGAGAACAAATCAAACTCAAAATAGATGGAGCAAAATTCGCAAGAGAACAGAATCCAATCAAAAGAACAGAGATTGATCAAGAGGAAACAAAAGAACCCAAGAAAAGACAAAATACACTATAACAAATGAATCCAAATACAATCATCAAAAGAATACAAAATATAATAAAATCTGCGAATAGGGCTTACAGAATGTGAAGTAGTTTCTCTAAAAACTCTATTTGTGCATGCTTAATTATAATTGCATAGTAGATGATGAAATTAATGTGTGTATGTGTAGGAGGTTCATAGTAATTTTTATCTAATTGAAAATTCACACAATAAGGACATGAGATTGATTTCCTTGTATGTATTTTAGTAATATAGATACCCCTCAAGAACTCTGGTTGTGTAGAGAATTTTTTTTTCATTTAACCTTTGTGACTATGAATAATTTAAACAATTTAAATAAAATTTCTCAAGTTCTTCAAGAATAAAATTGGTATATATTCTATTTCAAGCATATACACTAATCTCAGGAATGATTTTATTATGAATTTGTAAAGCAATACGAAACAATTGAATTATCAAAAATTTCGATTTTCAAATCTACTGTAGTTCGAATTGTAAACAATGAATGCCACTCTTCTCACACAAATAGTGGGTTGGCTCAATGGTTCTAAGTTGCGGTCAGGCTCGTTGCTGTGTCTGGGTTCGAATCCGTATAGTGACAGTTTACTTTAAAAATTTTAATCTATTTATTACTATTAGTCAATTCACATGCATTTTTAATAAGAAGAAATTTAAATAATACAAGTAGATTTGTGGAATATTTCAGAATAATTATGTACAAACCTATAATTTAATTTGAGGATAAAAATCACATTACAATTTGAATAGTATGTCTAGTTAGATTTATTAAAAAAAAGATTTTTTTTATGAATGAGTTAACCTTGGAATAATTGAAATGATCAAAGATAAATTGGGAAATTCAATTGGATAAAAATTATACATTTCTTTATTTTAAGAAGTGAACTCTTATAATATTTCTTTTTTGTGATGAAAAATTGAAATGTGATGATTTATCCTAGAATTTGGATGTCATCTGAAAATATATATCACCCTTTAATTTATGCAAATGATTTATATGATAAATTAGAAGATTAATAAAGTTTGAATTTGGGAAAACCGTACGCATGATATTTGTAAGACTTTTATCAAAGTAGAAATGCTTTTGAGAAGTATGATGAGAGAATAAGAAAATATACTTTGAAATTGACAATTTAAAGTGAATGTGTCACGCCCCGATTCCCATTATTGGAAAACACGGGCACGTAACCGAGGCCCAGCGAATGATATAAGTTTCCAGACTCACATCATCCATAAGCTGTACAATGTAAACTCAACGATATGAAATGTACCCATAACCACACATGAATGAAATAATCACATAAAACATCAATGATCCACAAAATGTCTCATACATAACCAACATTTGGGAAAAAAAACTTCGAGTCACCAAAGCCCGGTAGAATGTGCGATAATTACATTACTGGAAATAAAATAACATGAAAATTGCAAGATAATTATTGAAGACTAAGATTTCAACTCCATTATCCAGAATACTTAATCGGTAAGTCCTTATGGTAGCACTTCCCCTGTACCTGTAGGTTCAAAATCTGGAGTTGGGGAAAGAGAAACACCCGTTAGAGCAAGTAACAGGTCGCAAGTAGTACAAGCAAAAAGGAAACATGAACAAGGATATAACAAAGAACAAGAATTATGAATACAGGAAAACAATTATGTAACAGAATAAAATGCAAATACATTAATGGGGGTCATGTAACTTGACTCATAAAAAGGGATTGTATAACTTGAAACATGAGGTAGGTAAACGGAACTTCAATATGCATGCAATCGATGACAAGGAAATCATGCAATGGGAACATGTCATGTAACAGGAATCAGGTAATGTGTTTAGTGTTAATCTTAAGTTTATCAATATTTTATCAATCCTATCTAATACACACAATCCAGCGTCCCATACCATAGGTTCGGGTGCATACAATCAAGTTAACTTTAGACTCTAATGGTGAATTCTATAGGGTCATGTACTCAGGTCTTGTAATGACTCTAACAGTAATCATTTCATATCATATCTTATTGTGTAACCAGAACCATATCATATCATGCAACCATATCATATAAAGAATCACATTATGGGAAATACAGGCCCCCTTCCCAGTACACTTTCCTATATTGTCCACTACTAGATTCTTTCCTTTTTATTACCCCGGCTTGTCATTACTTTATCACAATGAATCTTGCATATCCATTTGATGGAACGGTGCCAAGGAACAGTAACAGTGAGGTATCATTATTTGTGTAATGAATGGTATGCAAGTTCAATTAATTAAATGCAATAAATATATATATTTACAATCAAGAACATGAAGTTACAATTTTGGACTGCAATACATTGCTGACTTTTCTGTTGCTACAGAGAAAGCGAATCAGGTACCGTCAGAGATTCCAGAAAGTAGACTTCGCGCATGTTCCAACAAATATTCACATGACATATTATAATAACAAAAACTAGGTCAAACAGACAGTTCTTATTGGGTTTACTGCACAGGCAGCAACTCAGGGTCAACTTCTAATGTGTATAAAGTGATTGTAAAATAGTTTAAAATTCTTATAAAAATCATAAATAAATTCATATTCATGTTTAGTAACATACTAGTAAATATCAGGTTTTAATTATAATTTTAGCATGATATTTAAATTAGTTATTCGAGAAAATACGTTTCAAAATAGTAAACTGGAATTACAAACGTCACAGCCCTAAAAACAATATATCTTGCAAACTACACATCAGATTTCAGATCCGTTAGAAGTCCTAGAAACTAGACTCAGGGGGATAAAACTCTTATTTATAAAGTTCTAACTTATTTTAATAGGAACTTGGTCAAAATCTAGCTACAGGTCAAAGCAATCAGCAGAGCAGAAACATGCAAATCGATATTTATGATCTTTTGACAGGTATCAAAATGTAGAGGAAAATAGACTGATTCGATTCAATATATAATGACTGATTTAACTATGGAAATATACGATAGTTCAATCAATTGGAACTTATAAATAGCATTTTTAATGAATATGAATGGTAACGAGGTTCAATCACGATAATCAAATATAATTACTAATTACGGGAGGTCAAATAAATTGCTTGTATGGGACAATAAAGTATACAAGTTACTTGCCTTATAGATGGCAATGCCAAATATGAAATAATTACGGGACGAGAGTCCCGACGACAATACACGTGCAAATAACAGAATCAGCAATAGCACGTGCAAACAACGTACACACAAACACGTGTACACGACGGGTACCACGACAGCAAAAGCAACAGTAGCAAGGGGGCCTCCGGGGTGCTGCGGTGGAGGGATAAAAAAGTGGCGTGCTTCGACGGCTGTGGGGTGGTCGAGGCAGTGAAGAACAACAATAGCAAAATGGAACAGCAGTGCGAGGTGTGATTGGAGGGCTCGATGAGCGGCGGTGGTTTGCAGCTTGGGTTGGGGGAGGACAGGTGGATGGCGGTTGCAGTCAAGATGGTGGAGGTATTCGAGTTGGTCGCTGGTCATGGGAGCAATGGCGCTGCAGTTGCGAGATGGGGCAGGGAGGAGGTGGTCGTGTGGTGGAGGCTCGAGGAAGATGATGATGACAGTGGCGGTCGATGGAGGAGGTGGCGGTAGGGTGTTGGGTGAAGGTGGGGGCGAGCGACAGGTGGGTGCGATGGTGGTGTAGCAAGGAGATGAAGGGAGAGAAAGCAGTGGTGGCGGGGATTGGTCGCAGCGGTGGAGCAATCTTTGACGGGGGTGGAGGCCGATGGCGACTAGGGGGCGAGCAGGTGGGAGGAAGATGGTGAGGCCGTCGAGTGAGAGGCGAGGGCCGCTGGCAGCTTCAACGAGGAAGGGGATGCGGAGGGGCTAGGAGCTCGGTGAATGGCAGTGGCAGCATCGACGACAGCTCGGCGGTGCATCGCGAGGTGGTAAGGTGCTTCGCTGGTGGATGTCGACAAATGGTTGGGCACTCTGTTTTGGAAGAACAGAGGACGGGGATGAGAAAGAGAGGGTGTCGGGGGAGAGTAAGAGAGTGAGGGAGAGAGAGAAACAGTCGGGGGGGAGGGGGGGTGGTATATAATATTAATAATATTATAATGAGGGTTTAATAGAGATAATTAATGTCACGCCCAGCTTCCCAGAATATGGAACATGAGTACGTAATGTAGGCCCAGTGAATGATGTAAACACTATCCATAAGCTGTACCAGACTAACTCAGCAATGAGAACAACAAAGTACAACCACGCAGGAAAAATATGACCACATGAAACAAGATAAATTCCAATAATAATGAAATAAACCAACAGTATAAATGTCCAACATCCGGGATCAAAACAAACTACGGGTCATAGAGCCGAAACAAAGTACAAGTTATAGCAATATTCAAAAAATAAATAGCAACAAGTAAAATTAAACAGCGGAGACTGGATCCATCTCTAGAAACGTTGCTCATCAATTCCTTCAGGAAAAGATCCTTCAACACCTGTAAATTCCTGGTCTAAAAAGAAATAAAGGAGTGCCCTTAGAGCAAGTCGTGGGTGGCAAGTAGAGAAAACAAAGGATAAAGGAAAGCATGCATATCAAAAAATAAGGACATGGTCAAAGACAAGAAATAAAGCAAAGAGCAGGCAATATAATGAAAGGTCTACAGTAAATCACGCATGTAATGAGTGATGTCAAGATCAAGCAGGAAATGTAGGTTATTAAGTATTTTATTAATTTATCTACTGCACGTACTACTGCGTCCCATTCCACAGGTTCCGCGCAACACACGGTGAAAGCTTTAGAATGATGGTAAATTCATGGTTCGTGTACTCGGCCAAGAAATCAGTGTTTAATGTTCAGTATCTGTGTTTATGGCCATACAGTACATAAGTAAAGTATGGCCCGACCGAGTACAGTCACCAATTGTTCACTACCAAGTCATCCCATAAACCCCGACCGAGTACAGTATCAGTGTTTACTACCATTTTATTTTCATCCTATGTGAGCATGCAAGAGGGTGTCAATATTGTTCATTACTATGCGTGACTAATTCCAAGGATTACAGACAAAGCATGGGGCAAACACATCATATAAACACATTTCACAAAATCAGGACAACATGACCTTGCTGTACCAAAACATGGATTATGGTCACTACAGATTAGCAAAACTGAATCCACCAGAAGATATGAAAAATAGACTTCCACACGGTTCCAGCGAGTATAATTACGGTATATAAAAGGTATAGGAACTAGGGTGAAAACTCTATTAAAATCAGGTTTTAAGTTCAGGCAGCATGCAGTAGGTTGTGTTCAACTAATTGTTCCAGGTTAGAGAATTGATTAATAAAATCTATAAAAATTCTGGGCAATACCAATACATGTCTAGGTCCGGCCTAAATTATTTCAGATTTTTCTTTTACTGTTAACCAGGTCAAATAAAATATAGAACAACATGGTACACATGAAATTATGGGTCAGAAATTACTAACACAGTTACAACAAAGTGAGGATAACTAACAAATGACAAATTGGAATTTAAATTCAGACTAGGGAAAAATTATCTAGACATCAAGGGCTACATTTTATGTTAGTAAGTTCTTTCAAATTATGTCATTAGCAGGGTCAAAATTCTAATTTAAAATGAAACATACAGCAGTCCAGAAATTTATCTTTGTAACGCTCCGGATCCCCATTACCGGATATCCGTGACGTAACCAGAATCTTTGCCTTCAAATGCATCTCAACACAGTAATAACACGGAAATTTAAAAACTTTTTATTGCCAAATAAAGTCACTACATCATTGATTACAACCAATGTCTCGTTCTTGAACACGAATACAAATTACATAAACTCATTACATCTTATTACAAACATACATCACTCCATTTGTAAAGTTAACAACCTTCTCTCGGAATGGTAGTTGACGGCTCACTGCCGAAGCTCCGCTGAACAGTCAATCTGCTTCCCTGGGACTTGCTCCTCGGCTTGAGTCTTCTGCTGCGTGACTCTGATATCTCTGCACCTGCTCGAAAGGTAAAACCGGTACCTAAAAGGTGGGAAATGTCAGTACTTTGACTGACGCAATACTGATAATAACAGTGATCCTCCAAATTGGCAATCACAAACCATATTGAATGGAAAAAGAAACGTGCATCCTAAATTATGTAGTGCTCGTGTATGCCATGATCTAACAACTAAATGCACCAATTACAAGCCTAGTCTAAAGCAAGCAAGACTTGGGAATCTGAATCTGCGTGCATCCCATACTACATGCGTTCCAGACCCAAGCATAGCCTAATCTAATGTGCTAAACCAAAATGCACATGATGCACCTACTCTAATGCAATTCGTTGGGGAACGTATGCATCCCATACTACATACTTTCCCAAAATCAACTTCGATGGAAACGTATGCATCCCATACTACATACTTTCCAAGGAGTTTGCCTCTCCTGATTGTAGGGTTCAATCCCTCGCCATGCATCCTACCCTTGTACTCATCCTGTTCTCAATAGATTGTCCGTTGCCCAAGGAGGTTGCAGTTGGTCGGTCTAGTTCCGCCACTGCAGTGTCTAAGTGGTGGTCATGTTTGCCACTTGGTACCCGCGTACGGACCTCTTCAGAAAGCCGTGTTGAATCCGGTCGCAAGACCGTGTGATTCATGTGTCCACCCCTAACCCAGTTGTAGACTGTCCACCCCTAACCTGGCTGTGGACTGACGCATGCGTGTTCACCCCTAATCCGGCTGTGAACTTATATTAATGGCACAGCTCGATATCCTATGCTTTGGCGGAAGTTCATAACTAAGGGTCGACAGATGCAGGGTGTCACCTTACCCTAGTGACTAATTCGAGTCACACACCCACTATGGGAGTCAACAAACCAACAACAGATACCAAACATCCCTAGACAAGAGTTATCAAATCCAATAGTACACAGGGAAAAGTCGTCACAATACCTAGTCAAAACCAAGGACTAAGCAACCTACGGGGTTTTTGCCCGAAACTTAAAAAGGTCATAACTCCCTCGATACAACTCCAATTGGGGTGTACAAGCCTAATCCAGAAAGGTAAGAACCTAGGCTATAACTTTCTAGTTGATCATAAACTCAAATTCCATCATCTAGGTCCTCAAAATGGCCTCTCAAGCCTCTGCCTGTGTATTTCCTGTACACGGGTTGCACCTTACCGGTAGCACAAAACACTGCTCACTCCTCAGAATGCTACGAACCCAAGTTATATGGAAAGGTGTGGATGTCCTCTACAATTCTCTAGTTGGTCATAAGTCCAAAATATGCCAATAGATCACCCTAACACACACATTTCTCACAAATGTACCAAGTCACACACTAGGACTTCCTAAATCAGAGCACTCAGCTCAATTCCTGACCTCTGTCCAGTATTGCAAAAACCACAATAAATCAACCACTTACTAGAAATACCTCAAATAGGTCTTGTTGGAAAGGTCTTGATGTCTACTAAAAACCTCTAAGGAAATAGTTCCTCAAATTTTGCTCTTAAGGAGCCTCAAATGTACCATCTCTACAGGGTATCAAATTTGCCTGAAACCAGCACAGTACACGCTAATAAAATCATCATAAATTTTATACTCATCCAAATGACACAAAATTTATATTGAAGAAGCTAGAGATCAGAATGAACAACATTCAAAAGGTTTTATGTTCAAACTCTAAGTCTACACTGCGTTCTCCCTATTTCAATTAAGCACAGAAATCAGCATGTTCTTCAGTTACAGCTCTAGCTACTGTTTGAAGATCAATTTTTAACGTATCTATAATTTCATCCAAACATTTCCCTGATTTTTCTGTAGAATCTAGATACAAGTGGGAATACAGAGTAAAAATTTCAGGTTAAGAACTTGCTCCAATGAATTATGAAAATTCCAACAATCTCAGACATCCTGTTAACCAACTGCTGCTGCTGCCTTACGACACAGTTCTACAAATAGATTTTATTAAAATATCAAACCATCTCAAAAAAACCGAAATATTTCATGAAACATGTAAACATATATAGGAACAAACTGTAAAAATTTCATGATCTAATTCCATGTGGTTTGCTCTCGGAAAAATCTAGAAAATAGCCTACAGGTCAAGATTCTAGTTCCAGTTTCTGATTTCATCTTCCAACCTTCTTAGATATTCCTTCTAACACTTACTACCACACATGCATGCAAGAAATCAATCAAGAACATAAGGAAAGGTTTAGAGTAACTCCCCACCCTGAGTTGATGTAGAGTAGTTGATTTCCTTGAGCTTTCCTTCCTTGAAAATCCCTCATAGAGCTCCTTCTTCTTGGTTGAGTTCTGAAATTTCAGAACAAGAGAGATGGAAATGAGGGGTTTTTGATGGAGGAGTGAGTGAGGAAAGAGAGGGGAAGGTGAGGCTGGTTTTTAGGGTAGTAGGGGGTAGGGTTGTAGGGTGGTTTTGTAGTAAAACCATGGTTTAGCCATTGGTTTTGAGGTGTGGTGTGTTGGCTGCTCATTTTAACACTTAAACGGGTTCTTTGATGCGAGACGAGGGGTTTATCGAGTGTACACAAGATATACCCACCGTAGTACCATATAGTGTTATATTTGCATAGGCGTCGTACAAAAAACTATTGTTTATACCAGTATCGGTCCTCCTCATTCTCGTGCATCTTCTAGAACGCAAACATCCTTATAAACCGTCCTGCAAAAATGGATTCACTCCAACATTCATATACTAAAACAAAACATTGCAATCATAAGCACGCAAACAGACAATATATATATATATATATATATAGAAGTGTCGTACAATCCGGGGTGTTACAGTCTTAGCATGAATAGGCAAATAAATAAGTCATATGTTCACCTTTAGCATGCAAATTAATAATCAAGTGATTCCTAGAGGTCAACATGCAATTTCTAAGGTTCAAGATACATTTATTACAGTCATGGTGTCAATTCATCAATTTGACATGTCCATTTCATCAAGCATTTCTAAGCATAAATCTAGTTATTTTAATTGTGCATATGCATGAAACATTGGGGATTGGGTTATAGATCAAAGAGATAGCACAAAGTTAAGAGTATGTCATGTTAGCTCATGTAAACCCTCGATAGTCTTAACGGAAGTTAAGAGTATGTCGGGTTAGCTCGTGTCAAAGCAGATTTTTGATAACAAAATGGACGGATCTACTTGCATGAGATCAATTAATCTTGAACACAAACAATAAAAAGGGTTCAAGAAGAGACTTGCTTGTTATTGCAGATATAATTAAATAGAATAACGGGATCAGAATCTCAGGCGAAATCTCCAAAAAACACATGCAAAGAACCAACAGCAACAGCCTAAAATCCAAGAGCAATCTTCACACAGAACACAGAACACCGAACTCGGATCTGATTTGCACAGAACAGAGAACACCAAATCCAGCCAATAGAACCTCTGCCTCACACCGGATCCGACCCAAAACAGGGGACAGCAAAGTGGTATCGGGTGTGGCAGAACACGGGAGGCGGACTCGCCCAATGGAAAGCCTCCTACACAGCGGATCGGGGGCAAACACGGGACAGCAATTACCGATTCAATGTGCCCAAAACAGCAAACAGCGGGGGCGACCAATCGGGGCTTGACTTCTTCCTCACGACAGCGAGAGAGAGAGAGAGAGAGAGAGAGAGAGAGAGAGAGATAACGGTGGACTGGCGCGGCATGACGACTGTGACGATGGCTGCGGTGGCGGAGCGACGCGACCACAGTCGGGAAGCGACGGCGGCGGCGACACTCTTGGCGAAGGACGAGCTCTGTTTTCGAGGTTGAAAACAGAGACGACGGCAAACGGAAACCTTGGGACTCGAACGACGCCGCTAGGGGGTTGCAAATGAGTGGCGAGAGACGACGAATGCAAAGAGAGTGCACATAGAGGGGTTAGGGCGATGGTGAGGGAGTTTACGGCAATGGTGAACTTTGGCAAAGGGTTTCGGTGATGGGGATGGCGAGGACGGGGGAAAAAACGACAGTGATGAAGATGAAGAGGGGATGGAGACGGTGATGATGGTGGTGACGGTGGTGAAGGGCGATAGGAGGAGCGACGGGGGTCGGGGAGAGAGAAAATGGCGGAGAGAGAGAGTTAGATTATTAGGGTTAATTAATAGGGTATTTATAGGGATCAAGAAATTTGGGTTTTGGATTGATATAATGTGGGTTCTGGGTATCAGTTTTGGCTCCAAAAAGAGACAAACAAGTGCAATGAAATGATACGAACACAAAGGAGAACAAATCAAATTCAAAATAGAAAAGAGCAAAATTCGCAAAAGAATAGAATCCAATCAAAAGGACACAAATTGATCAAGAGGGAACAAAAGAATCTAAGAAAAGACAAAATGCACAATAACAAATGAATTCAAATACAATAATCAAAAGAATACAAAATACAATAAAATCTAAAAATAGGGCTTACAAATCCTACCACCTTACAAGAAGAATTTCGTCATCGAAATTCATGGTGCATAGGGCAAACCCCGAAACAAACAAAGCAAAACAAAACAAGCAACCACTACTCAAACAAATGAGGAAACCTCTCCCGAATCTCTTCCTCTAAGTCCCAAGTAGACTCCCCTGGCGAGCGAGGATCCCAAGAAACTCGGACCAACTTGATGACTCTATTCTTTAGCACCTTCTCTCGATGGTCTAAGATAGAGATGGGTCAAATTTCACAGGACAAATCCGGCCTCACAGACAAGTTTGAGTAGTCAACCACATGACTGTCATCTCTGATGTATTTCCTGAGCTGAGAAATATGGAATACATCATGGACACCTGCTAAAGCTGTGGGTAACGTGAGCCTGTAAGCTACCTTGCCCACACGTTCCACAATGTCGAATGGACCGATGAATCGAGGACTCAACTTGCCTCCACTCCCAAACAGATAACACCTTTCCAAGGTGATACCTTAAGGAACACATGCCCGCCTGCCTCAAACTCTAGAGGTCTCCGATGACAATCAGCCCACCTCTTCTGCCTATCCTGAGCGGTCTGCAAATGCTTGCAGATCTGAGCCACGGCATCAACTGTCATCGTGATCAACTCAAGGCCTAAAAGCTTCCTTTCGCTGATATCATCCCAACAGACTAGCGATCTACACTTGTGCCCATACAAAGCTTCGAATGGAGCAACCTTGAGACTCTCCTGGTAACTGTTATTATAAGAAAACTCGGCCATGAGAAGATGATCCTCCCACGAACCTCCAAACTAAAGACCGCAAGATCTTAACATATCTTCTAGGGTCTGAATTGTCCTTTCTGACTGCCTATCCATCTGAGGATGGAACGCTGTACTGTAGCTCAGCTTAGTACCCAAGCTCCTCTGCAAACTCTCCCAGAACTGAGATCTGAATCTCGTATCTCTATCCGATACGATGCTGACAGGAACTCAATGCAGACGAACAACCTCCTTAACATAATGCTCGGCCAAACTCTCCGTGGACTGACCCACACGAAAAGGAATGAAGTGAGCACACTTCGTCAGCCGATCCACTATCACCCAGATAGCATTATGACCTTAAGGACTCCTCGGCAAAGCTGTCACAAAGTCCATCGTGATATTTTCCCACTTCCATTCAGGGATAGGAAGGGGTCGCAAAAGTCCTGCGGTCCTCTGATGCTCCGCCTTCACCTGCTGACAGATTAGGCACTGGGCAACGAATCGAGCCACTTCCGCTTCATACCATGCCACCAGAAGTGCTGTTTCAAGTCCCTGTACATCTTGGTACCACCAGGTTGAATAGAATACGGGAACCGATGAACTTCCTCGAGTAGCTTTTGCCTGACTTCTCCTCTAGGTACACACAACCTAGAGCCAAACCGAAGCGACCCATCAGCATGGACAACCAAATCAGACCTCAAACCAGCTTCAACCTCTCTCCGAAACTCCTACAATTGCTGATTACTCCCCTGAGCTGCCTTGATCTGCTCTACCAAGGACGACTGCAACTGCAACAACATAAGCTGCCGATCTGATCCGGGAAGCAACACATCCAACTCTAGCCTCCTCATATCCTCCACTAGCTCCTTCTACTGAGTGAGGAACATAGCAGCAGGCCTCCGACTTAAAGCATTTGACACCGAATTAATCCTGCCCGGGTGATACTGCAAATTGATGTCGAAATCTGCCATCAATTCCCGCCATCTTCTCTGCCTCATGTTCAGCTCCTTCTGCATGAACACATACTTGAGGCTCTTATGATATGTGAAAATCTCAACTCTATCCCCAAGCAAATAGTGCCTCCACAACTTCAATGCAAAGATCACAGCTGCAATCTCCAGATCATGCGTAGGATAATTCTTCTTATGAGGTCTCAACTGTCTCGATGCATAAGCGACAATCCTTCCTTGCTGCATTAGCACTGCTCCCAGACCTCTTCCCGAAGCATCACAAAGATCACAAAACCACCCGAACTGTTGGGTACAATCAGCACTGGTGCTGACATCAACTGACACTTCAACTCGGCGAAAGCTTCATCACAAGCTTCATCCCAAACGAACTTCTGCTCCTTCCTGGTCAAACTGGTCAAGGGTCTAGCGACCTTGGAGAAATCCTGAACGAACTTCCGATAGTAACCAGCCAAACCAAGGAAACTCCGCACTTTGGAAACAGACTTCGGAATAGGCCAATCCTTGACCGCAGAAATCTTCGACGGATCCACAGAAACACCAGCACCGGAGATAATGTGGCCAAGAAAAGCAACTTGATCCAGCCAGAACTCGCACTTATCGAGCTATCCATACAGCTGGTTCTCCCTCAAAGTCTGTAGAACCACCTTCAAATGCTCGACATGATCTGCCCTGTTCTGCGAGTACACTAGTATGTCATTGATGAAAACCATGACAAACTGATCCAAGAACGGCGAAAACACACGTTTCATCAAAGTCATGAACACTGCCGATGCATTAGTCACTCCGAAAGGCATCACCAAGAACTCGTAATGCCCATATCTCGTTCGGAAAGCCGTCTTCAGAACATCCTCTGAATTCACCCTGACTTGATGGTACCCGGAACGCAGATCCAACTTCGAGAACACCGAAGCACCACCGAGCTGGTCGAACAAATCGTCGATCCTCGGTAATGGATACCGATTCTTGACAGTAACATTGTTCAACTCCCTGTAGTCCATGCAAAGCCTGCGGATTCCATCCTTCTTACTGACAAACAGAACTGGGGCTCCCCATGGCGAAACAGTAGGTCTGAAAAAACCCTTATCAAGCAGGTCCTGAACTTGCACCTTCAGTTCTGCCAATTCAACTGGCGGCATATGATACAGACTCTTAGAAATAGGGGCTGTACCAGGCAGAACATCAATGCTGAACTCCACATTTCGGACTAGCGGCAAACCGGACAATTCCTCACATCAAGGAAAATCCTGCACAACCAAGGGTGCAACATCCCTGTCAGAACCCAGCGACGCAAGAGAAACAACCTTGGGATCCAACGAGTTCTTGACATGCCCTGACGGTGTCTCACCCTCATGGAAAACAAATTCTGGCTGACCAGAAGGCCTGAAAGTCACCTTCTTCTCAAGGCAATCAATCACGGCCCAGGAAACACCCAACCAGTCCATGTCCAGAATGACATTGAAACTGGAGTTGGGAATCACAATCAAATCCGCCGAGAAAACCACACCACCAATCAGTAACGAACTATGCTTGCAAACCCTAAAACAGACAACGACACCTTCACTTGTGGTGATGTCCCAAGCTGCGGGAATAACATCGCAAGCCAAACCATGCTGATCGACAAAGCGAGGTGAAATGAAAGAGTGGGTAGCACCCAAATCAAACAACACATGTGCAGGGAGAGAGAAGACTAAAATCATACCTAGAAGAAGATCAAACAAAGAATAAGGTGCTAGCAGGATATATATACATGAATAATTGTACAAAGGATGGAAAAATAAATAAAAATAACATGTAGAAACTGAAAGAAAGAAAAGAAAGTACAACTACTGTGACATACCTGTAACCACTCTAATAGCAACTTTCGCTTCCTCGGCTGTCAGGTTATAAGCCTAACCCAGACCACCAACCTGACCTCCTCTATGAGCCACACGCCTCTGATCAAAGACTTGCCTCTGCAGAGGAAGAGACGGCCTACCCCGACCACGCGTCGGTGCTCCTAGCTTAGCAGCACCAACAACCGGCGCAGAACCTCTGCTACTCGGACAGTCACAAACCATGTGCTCACTTCTCCCACACACTAGACACCACCGATTGGCCCTCCTACAGTCTCACTGTGAATGCCCGGTCTTATGGCAATAGCCACAAGTCTCAACATTCTCGGGACAACAGGTGCGTACGGCTGTGCTTTCGCGGAGGGGGTGGAACTGGCCTCCGAATAGGTCCTCCGGAAGGCCGAGGTGCAACGGGGTGCAAAACAATCCTCTGAGGAACACTACATCTACTAAGAGTCTGCTCTTGGATCCGAGCCGCATCCAGAAGATCAGAATAAGCATGAAGCCGAAGAGCAGCCAAATGGTCCGGGAGGGGAAAGCTCAAGCCTGACAGAAAATGACTAGCCCGAGCCTTATCAGTGGCAACGAGGGTAGGGGCGAAGCGACTGAGTCAAGTAAACTCTGTAGCATACTCATCCACGGAACGGGTTCCCTGATTAAGATAATGCTCAAATTAATATCATCACAAGTGAAGTAAGCAACAATAACTGATAATTGAGAACATTATCTAGCTAACCTAAGTCAGGGAAACAAATTGTCGCTCCATCTTTGTCTTGGTGACACTGGGAAAATACTTCGCCATGAAGCTCTCAAAGAAAGTGGCCCACTCAATGGGTCGCGGCATCCTCTCGGATTCGACCCACCACCAGATATGAGTGAGATCCACCAGTTAGATGCAAACTACATCCACACGATCCGCCTCAGCAACACGAGCGGCGACCAGCAGTTGCTCTGTCCGGATAAGCCATTGCTCGGCTTTCAACGGCGACTCAGTACCCGAAAACTTATCCGGGTGTAGCCTTATGAAATTCGCTGCCGTACCAGGCCTAGGTGGCAGAGGCCCAGGTGCAGGTCCAGCGACATTCCCATTGGCTGCCAAAGTGGCTCTCATCAGCTCATTGTGCTCCTGCTGAAGAGCCATCATCTGCTGAATCGTCTGGAGAATAGCAGCATTGTCCAGCTGCTGATCCCCCAATCGAGAAGAAGAAGTCCCACGAGCCATAGCCTGAAACACGATCAAAAGATGGTCAGTACCCAGATCATATGTTGGTTATTATACATGCATTTATGTGATTATCGTGGTGTGCAAATCACTGAGTTAACCTGGCTAGAGCCAAACTCGACTAATATACCAATCAAAGCCAACCCTCGTATAGATAGGCATGTTTGATTGATATATTATTCAACCCTGAGCTCTGATACCACTAAAAACCCTGTCATGCCCTGCTTCCCAGAATACGGAACACGAGTACGTAACGTAGGCCCAGCGAATGATGTAAACACCATCCATAAGTTGTACCAGACTAACTCAGCAATGAGAACAATAAAGTACAACCACGCCAGAAAAATATAACCACATGAAACAAGATAAATTCCAATAATAATGAAATAAACCAACAGTATAAATGTCCAATATCCGGGATCAAAATAAACTGCAGGTCATAGAGCCCAAACAAAGTACAAGTTATAGCAATATTCAAGAAAAAAAGAGCAACAAGTAAAATTAAACAGAGGAGAGTGGATCCATCTCTAGAAACTTTGCTCACCAATTCCTTCAGGAATAGATCCATCAACACCTGTAAATTCCCGGTCTAAAAAGAAATAAAGGAGTGCCCTTAGAGCAAGTTGTGGACGGCAAGTAGTGAAAACAAAGGATAAAGGAAAGCACGAATATCAAAGAATAAGGACATGGTCAAAGACAAGAAACAAATCAAAGAGCAGGCAATATAATCAAAGGTCTACAGTAAATCACCCATGTAATGAGTGATGTTAGGATCAAGCAGGAAATGCAGGTTATTAAGTATTTTATTAATCTATCTAGTGCACGTACTACTGCGTCCTATTCCAGAGGTTCCGTGCAACACACGGTGAACGCTTTAGACTGATGGTGAATTCACAGTTCGTGTACTCGGTCCAGAAATCTGTGTTTAATGTACAGTATCAGTGTTTCTTGAGTAGTGTTTATGGTCATACAGTACAGCCAGTACAGTAAGGCCCGACCGCGTACAGTCTTCGATTGTTCACTACCAAGTCATCCCATATAACCCCGGCTTGTTACCATTTTATTTTCATCCTATGTGAGCATGCAAGAGGGTGTCAATATTGTTCATTACTACGTGTGATGAATTCCAAGGATTATAGACAAAGCATGGGGCAAACACATCATATAAACACATTTTACAAAATCAGGACAGCACGACCTTGCTGTACCAAAACATGGATTATGGTCACTACAAATTAGCAAAACTGAATCCACTATAAGATCTGGAAAATAGACTTCCACACGGTTCCATCGAGTATAATTAAGGTGTATAAAAGGTATAGGAACTAGGGTGAAAACTCTATTCTAATCAGGTTTTAAGTTCAGGCAGCATGCAGTAGGTTGTGTTCAACTAATTGTTTTAGGTCAGAGAACTGATTAATAAAATCTATAAAAATTCTGGGCAATACCGATAAATGTCTAGGTCCAGCATAAATTATTTCAGATTTTTCTTTTATTGTTAACAGGGTCAAATAAAATATAGAACAGCAGGATATGCATGAAAATATATGTCTGAAATTACTAACACAGTTACAACAAAGTGAGGATAACTAACAAATGACAGATAGGAATTTAAATCCAGACTAGGAAAAAATTATCTAGACATCAAGGGCTACATTTTATGTTTAGTAAGTTCTTTCAAATTATGTCATTAGCAGGGTCAAAAATCTATTTCAAAATGAAACATACAACAGTCCAGAAATTTGTCTTAGCATGAATAGGCAAATAAATAAGTCATATGTTCCTCTTTAGCACGCAAATTAATAATCAAGTGATTCATAGATGTCAACATGCAATTTCTAAGGTTCAAGGTACATTTATTACAGTCATGGTGTGAATTCATCAATTAAAAACCGATTCAGTGCATTCAATTTAACATGTCCATTTCATCAAGCAGTTCTAAGCATCAATCTAGTTATTTTAATTGTGCATATGCATGAAAGATTGGGAACTGGATTATAGATCAAAGAGATAGCACGAAGTTAAGAGTATGTAGGGTTAGCTCATGTAAACCCTCGATAGTCTTAACGGAATTGTCAAAGCAGATTTTTTATAACAAAATGGACGGATCTACTTACATGAGATCAATTAATCTTGAACACAAACAATAAAAATGGTTCAAGAAGAGACTTGCCTGTTATTGCAGATATAATTAAATAGAATAACGGGATCAGAATCCCAGGCAAAATCTCCCAAAAACACGTGCAAAGAACCAACAGCAATAGCCAAAAATCCAAGAGCAATCTTCACACCGGATCGAGACAGAACACAGAACACCGAACTTAGATCTGTTGTGCACAGAACACAGAACACTGAATCCAGCCAATAGGACCTCTGCCTCACACCGGATTCGACCCAAAACAGGGGACAGCAAAGTGAGATCGGGTGTGGCAGAACATGGGACAGCGGATTCGCCCAATGGAAAGCCTCCTACACAGCGGATCGGGGGCAAACACGGGACAGCGATTACCGATCCAACGTGCCTAGAACAGTAAACAGCGAGGGCAACCAATCGGGGCTCGTCATCTTCCTCATGACAGCGAGACAGAGAGAGAGAACGGTGGACTGGCGCGACGCGACAACTGCGACGGCGGCTGCGGTGGCAGAGCGACGCGACCACGGTCGGGAAGCGACGGTGGCGGCGACACTCACGGCGAAGGACAAGCTCTATTTCGTGGTTGAAAATAGAGACGACGGTGAACCGCAACTCCGGGACTCGAATGACGGCGCTAGGGGGTTGCAAATGAGCGGCGAGAGACGATGAATGCAAAGAGAGTACATGGAGAGGGGTTATGGCGACGGTGAAGGAGTTTACGGCAATGGTGAACTTCGGCAATGGGTTTCGGTGATGGGGATGGCGAGGACGGGGGAACAACGACGATGATGAAGATGAAGAGGGGATGGAGATAGTGACAGTGGTGGTGACGGTGGTGAAGGCCGATCGGAGGAGCGACGGGGGTCGGGGTTTGGTGTGCGGTGGGTTTGGGTTGAGCGGAGACAGAGAGAGGGAATAGGGTGCGGGGAGAAAGAAAATGGTGGAGAGAGAGAGAGTTAGATTATTAGGGTTAATTAATAGGGTACTTATAGGGATCTAGAAATTAGGATTTTGGGTTGATATAATGTGGATTCCGGGTATCGGTTCTGTCTCCAAAAAGAGACAAACAAGTGCAATGAGATGAGATGAACACAAAGGAGAACAAATCAAATTCAAAATAGAAAAGTGCAAAATTCACAAAAGAACAGAATCCAATCAAAAGGACATAGATCGATCAAGAGGGAACAAAAGAATCCAAGAAAAGACAAAATGCACAATAACAAATGAATTCAAATACAATAATCAAAAGAATACAAAATACAATAAAATATGAAAATAGGGCTTACAATTAATTTGGAGTTAGTGGGGTAGATTTCGGTTAGGAAATGAAGGGGTAGATTAGTGGGGTGATTAATTAGTTTATTGGGGTAGGTTATAGGAATGAGAAGAGATTGTGCTAACATTTTTATTCGGGTCTTGGTTTAGATGAGTTGGGCTAGGAATTGAACTAGAGAAATGGGCTTTCACATACTAATAGGAAAATAATAAATATATAGAAAGAGTGGGCTAAGATGAAAATAATCATAATTAAAATGAAATGGACTTACAAAATAAATAGTTAATCAAATCATAGAATAGAATTGGCTCAATTAAAACAAAAGGTGATTTAGAATAGGACTTGGTTTGAGGAAAAGTTGGGCCTAACTCATGATTTAAAATATTAACAATAATGAAAGTGTGAGCTTGGGTTTCTCTTACAAAGATAAATAAAAATAATGATAAGCATTGCGTTGAAATTGAGCTTTGGAATGGGATTTTAATATATGGGCTTCATATAATAAGCAATAATAATAATAATAATAATAATAATATATAACAAAGTAGAATTTGTGTTTAACACATTTATTGAAACAGTCTAATAATAATAATAATAATAATAATAATAATAATAACAATAATAGTGTAGATTTATATTTAGGGTTATTAAAATATAATTGAATATCTAAAAGAGAGAAATCATGTTCAAAAGAATAGTATGATTCATTTGGGAAATTAAAATTCAGAAATACGAAGGAAAAAAATATAAATACAAATCCGTATAAACGGAAATGGGAATTACAATCCTACCCACCTTACAACAAAATTTCGTCCTTGAAATTTGCTTAGGCCAAACATAGGACATAATCTAAGCAGAACTCATGATATAATGAAGCAGGAAAGTAAGAATGCAAAACGAAGTGGGGTAGCACGTGGATTGGAATGGAGTGATCTGGAAGTTAAATAAAGATTCGATGAATGGACAATGCTGTGTATAAAAAGAAGGAAAAAGAAACAAAACGAGACTTGAGGGTTATGGGCCCACTCCGCTTCTGCTGCGCTACTCTGATGGTGTTCCAAGTTGTAGACATGTCCCTGCAGACCAAGTGATGCCGATCGTTGAAACGAGAATGAAAGGGGTGATAGCATCGGAATCAAGAAAATATGAATAGGAAGAAATAACCAATATGATACTCAATATTGAATCGATGGAAGAAATAACTTGTATGATGCCCAATAGATAATGAATATCAATGCGGGGAACGAACGCAAGAACTAAAATATAAAAAATCGAAGAGATACCTGCAATCGCTTCTTCGGTGATCTCTACCTTCTTTGCAATCGGGTCATGGGTCTGACCACACTTTCCAGTCTATCCTCCACTAGAAGCTGATCGTCCAGTTGGTGCACTTCTCCTTTTTGGGCAGTCACGAACCAAGTGGTCCTTCGCTCCGCATACAAGGCATAGGCGGTTGGCCTTCTGACAGTCCTTGCGATTGTGTCAAACCTTGCGGCAATAATCACACTTTAGGTCCTTCTTCAGAGTTGCCGATGGGTAAGGTGGTGCTCCAGTCGTTGGGGTCCGAGCTGACTTATGTATCAGTCCACCTGTGAGCCGTGAGACAGTAGGGTGATGTAACGCCCGTTGAACGGTGTTCCACCCTCTAGGGGTCTGCTCCTGGGTATCGAGCATGGCAATGTAAGTGTGAAGCTGGTGCGCAAACAAGCTTCATCGAGTGGACTCTGCGACATCCTGGACCCTATCCCGACTAGCTCTCATCAGTTCATTTTGTTCCTATTGTAGCTCCACCATTCGTTGCATCACTTGCAGAATGGTGACATTCTCTGATGGTTCATTCCTGGGTGACAAAGTCGAAGAGCTTCCGTGAGTCATGTTTGCAAAATAATCAAACAGGGTCAGTATCCATATTATAAGTTGGCTATTGAACATTTATGTGATTAACATGGTGCACATATTGTTGAGTTAAAACCAGGCTAAACTCCAAACTAATTGGGGCATAACCTAGCTTTGATACCACTAAAAAATTTGTCACGCCCGGCTTCCCATTATATGGAAACACGGGCACATAACCGAGGCCCAACGAATGATATAAGTTTCCAAACTCACATCATCCATAAGCTGTAAAATGTAAACTCAACAATATTAAATGTAACCACAACCACACATGAAAGAAATAATTACATAAACATGAATGATCCACAAAATGTCTCATACATAACCAACATATGGAAATAATATAACTTCGGGTCACCAAAGCCCGGTACAATGTGCGATACTAACAATACTGGAAATAAAATAACATAATAATTGCAAGATAATTATTGAAGACTAAAGGTTCAACACCATTCTCTAGAATACTTAATCGATAAATCCTTCTAGAAGCACTTCTCCTGTACCTGTAGATTCAACATCTCGAGTTGGGGAAAGAGAAACACCCATTAGAGCAAGTAACGGGCCGTAAGTAGTACAAGCAAAAAGGGAATATGAACAAAGATATAACAAAGAACAAGAATTATGAATACAGGAAAACAATCATGTAACAGAATAAAATGTAAATACATAAATGGGGATCATGTAACTTGACTCATTAAAAGAGATTGTATAACTTGAAACATGAGGTAGGTAAACGGAACTTCAATATGCATTCAATGGATGACAAGGTGTAACACCCCGCAAAATTTAAATGACAATTTTGCCCTCGGGTGTTACGCACGCGCATTTTGTACTGTTATTGATGATATCCATAACGCATTTTGATATGTATTTTAAATTCCAATTATTTATGCAATCCCGTGTTCTTAAAATTCCATTTGAGACAACTCAAATGCTAAATTTCAATCTTTGAGTTTTTACGCGTTTTTACGTATTATCGATGCACGTGTCGATCCTGGGTATTCCACCATTATGTGCAAAGTTTTCAATGGATTTTAATTATTTATTTTTATAAACATGTTTAAATTCATTTTTGTAAATAGAATTCAATTTTAATTAAAAATGAATTTCTACGTGCAATACACGTGCTTTCTGTACGTTTGAGTACATTATCAAATATGTATATTTAAATATACTTTTTGTTGCATTCCAATTGATTATAAATATATTTCGGTTGATAAAGTCAAATTTTTTATTTTTGAGATTTTACGGGCGATGCACGTGTTTTGGTGCACGTGTTTTAAACGCGTTTTTCTTTCAAAATAAATTTCATGAAATTGTTTGTGTCTATTTTTATTGTGCATGAAAAGTATAATTTTAAAGTTAATTTTATATAATTATTACATATAAATAATTGTTTTAAAGCGATTAAATAAATAAATTATTTTGTACACAAAGCACGTGCACGTGCATACGTGCAATGTGCACAAAACTTTGGGGACCGGGCTGCTGTGAGAGGAGGGAAAAATTCTGAAGTTTTGATTTTGAAAATAGGAGGAAAAACAAGTTTTAGATATGGGGTTAGTGGTGTTCATGTGGGAGGTAGTTATACTAACTACCCTACTACTCTCTTATAAAAATACCCCCTTAGTCCCTCATTCTCTCATCTCTTCTCCTCCCTCTCTCTTGCCAAACCGAAAGCAACCCCAAGCCAGCAAGCCTTGCCCATTTCTCCACCTAATCACCATAACACTTGCCTATATACATATACTAAGGTATATATATGTACATACATAGTATGTGTATATGAAAGAAGATGGGAGTTTGTCCTTGTTGTTGCCGAAATGGAGTGGGGATGGAGATGCTCTTGATGATGGATGCTTGCCGAAATGTGGAGCTTGGAGGCTTGCCTTGGGGCGCGGATTTCGAGGAGTTTGCAATTGGAGCAT
Organism: Hemerocallis citrina; assembly: GCA_017893485.1. Classification (NCBI taxonomy): domain Eukaryota; kingdom Viridiplantae; phylum Streptophyta; class Magnoliopsida; order Asparagales; family Asphodelaceae; genus Hemerocallis; species Hemerocallis citrina. The sequence goes on along the minus strand of CM030364.1, from coordinate 161,285,714 downwards.
TCTTTAGGAGCTCCTAATTCTAGGAGTTCATTTGGATACCAATTCTTCAATTTAGGTGGGTGTTTCTTAAATGCTTTCTAATTTAGGAGTAGATATTGCATGATAGATGATATATGATTCATTTGGTTGAAATTGAATTGGTATTATGAGATTACATGCACATTAATGAATCGTTAAATTTTGATTGATTGTGGTAAATGCAAATTGCTATGCTTGATATGATTGCTAGTTGAATTGCTAGAATTGAAGTGATTGCATGAAATTGTTGCATGTTGAGACATGATTAGAATAATGCAAATATGTTATTTGTTGAGAATGCGACAAGGAAGTGTGATTATAATCTCAAAATGTTATTTATATGAGTATAGAGATTTTTTGTAAAGTAATTTTGACAAAAGAAAACAGTTTATTTTGGAAATGGATTGAATATGTGTTTTGATGCATTTTAAGGATTTCATTTGAAAAATGAGAAACTTGAGAATTTGATAACATATACGATATTGTTTTTAAAAGGAATATATTCTGGAAATAATTTATATTTCTGTATATGGAAGTAAAAATCGTTTAAAAGGTCGAAGATGATATGCAAAGATGCAATTGGTGAAGTTGACAGTCGACTGTCTAACTTCCACAGTCGACTGTCAAGTATAAGAAATTGGGTTCTCATCGGCAGGACAGTCGACTGACTACTTTTACAGTCGACTGCTGCCGTACTGAATTTTGATGTTTGAGTTTTTCAAAGTATTTGCGGAACAGTCGACTGATTCCTGGTCGACAGTCGACTGAACCGTCTGTGTTATTATTGATGTTTTAAAGTTTCATAAAACATTCGACTGATTCTTTGTCGACAGTCGACTGAACAGACTGAGATGTTTTGATGTTCGCTGAACAGTCGACTGATACTGTCACCAGTCGACTGAACCGAACTGTTTATTTTGGTTTTGAGTTTGGATTTGATTTTGACAAATGAAAGTTAAATAAGTTGAATACGAGATTTTATGATTATTAATATTTGATTGAGTTTATTGTGAAATGCACACAAGGGTGTGAGAGATGAAATTGATAAAGTTATCGAATTGAATTGTTCTCATGTTATGAGATTATGAAAGAAATGTTTTGAGAAAAGAATTTGTGAACAAAAGAAATGAAATTATTATTGGAGATTGATTATGAAATATTTTTGATCTCTAGAAAGAGATAGTTGTTGGAATCTAGAGGCTAGGCGAGACCCTAGTGACTGGCAGTTTTATTTATGATTTGAGAGCTAACCGTTGAGGGTTGAGCATCTCTTGAGAAGTAGCCAAGTAGGCTGACTGTCTCTGTTGTTGATTTAAGTCCGGTAGGGTAAGCTAGCTCTAGGTTGTGATGATTTTCTTTTAAAACAAATTTTGTAAGGCTGTGATGGAAGTGAGAGAAAAACACGAGTTGAGGGCCATTGGATGGGTGTTGTTGAGGGTATGCACAGGCTGTCTTCACGATGCGTCGTGATATGACGTGGATACTATTCCAGAGTACCATCCTGGTAGCGATGCTTGTGGGATGTTTGGTGGCTGCAAGAGGATCGTGTGCCATGAAGGAGGCTAAATTGTCCATAGGTTCTTCACGATGCGTCGTGACATGACGTGGGATTCCCCTCCAGGTTTTCTGTACACGTGCTTGTAATCATGGAACATCTATGATACTTACCGAAATTACAGATAGATACATAGTGGAGATGTGATGAAAGTAGGAGAAAAACACGAGTGAGGGCCATCGGATTGGCGGCGTGAGAGTATTTCACAGGTTCTTCACGATGCATCGTGACATGACGTGGATACTGCTCCAGAGTACCGTCCTGGTGGTGACGCTTGTGGGATGTTTGGTGACTGCGTGAGGATCGTGTGCCATGAAGGAGGCTGAATTGCCACAGGTTCTTCACGATGAGTCGTGACATGACGTGGGATTCCCCTCCAGGTTTTCTGTACACGTGCTTGCACTCATAGATCATTTAAGATACCTACCGTAGTTACAGTAGTAGATTAAGTCATGGTGAGGGATTGAACCCTACAAAGATGAAGAACGAATAAGAGGCTTGCTCTTGGACCTATGTAGTATGGGATGCATAGAATCCGAACAAGTGTGCATTAGTGTCATGTAATATAAATAACTGCATTAAGGACTAAGTGCACCGCACAACACGACATCAACAGGATAGTCCCTTTGTAGCTTTGTTTGTGATCATGTTTGTGTTTGCTAAAGTATTTAGGAATCGTTATACTGTTTCCGGCATAGAGAGGATGACCGTGTATAATATTTCGTCAGTTGTAAGCAGTTGACGCGCCCACAGTTTATATGCAGGACTTGGAGTTACATGAAGATATAGAGATGATCTGATACTGTTGATTAATTAATGTTAAAGTTGTAACAATTGTACTTTTATTATTGTTGTATTTTATTGATTCCGTTGTGTATTGATGTAAAAGACTCTGATGTAATTATTGTTGAAATAAAAGTTTTAAATTCCTTGTAAAATTGTACGAAAGAAGTGTAAAGATCCTGTAGAATATCTCGAATTCAGTTGTTTTGGGATTCGGGGCGTTACACAAGGAAATCATGCAACCGGAACATATAATGTAACAGAAATCATGTAATGTACTTCGTGTTAATCTTAAGTCTATCAATATTTTATTAAACTTATCTAATGCACGTAATCCTACGGCCCATACCATATGTTTGGGTGCATACAATCAAGTTAACATTTAGACTCTAATGGTGAATTCTATAAGGTCATTTACTCAGGTCTTCCAGTAACTCTAACAGTAATCATTTCATATCGTATCTTATCATGTAACCAGAACCACATCATATCAAGTAACCATATCATATAAAGAGTCACTATAACGGGAAACACAAGCCCCCTTCCGAGAACACTTTCCTATATTATCCACTACTAGATTATTTTCCTTTTATTACCCTGGTTTGTCATTATTTTATTACAATGAATCATGCATATGCAGTTGATGGAACGGTGTCAAGGAACAGTAATAGTGAGGTATCAATGGTTGTGAAATGAATGATATGCAAGTTCAATTAATTCAATGCAATAAATAAATATATTTACAATCAAGAACATGAAGTTACAATTTTGGACAGTAATACGTTGCTAACTTTTTCGTTGCTACAGGAAAGCGAATCAGCTACTGCCAGAGGTTCCAAAAAAGTAGACTTCACGCCAGTTCCAACGAATATTCACACGACATATTATAATAAAAAAAACTGGGTCAACCAGACAGTTCTTATTGGGTTTACTGCGCAGGCAGCAAATTAGGGTCAACTTATGATGTGTATAAAGTGATTGTAAAATAGTTTAAAAATCTCATATAAATCATAAATAAATTCATATTCATGTTTAGTAACATACTAGTAAATATCAAGTTTTAATTATACCTTTAGCACGATATTTAAATTAGTTATTCAAGAAAATACGTTTCAAATGTCACATAAAAAGCGAATCTGGAATTACAAACGTCACAGCACTAAAAACCTTGCAAACAACAAATTAGATTTCAGATTTGTAAAAATTTTCTAGAAACTAGACTGAGGGGGCTAAAACTCTTATTTATAAAGTTCTAACTTATTTTAAAAGGAACTGGGTCAAAATCTAGCTACACATCAGACCAAATAGCAGGGCAGAAACATGCAAATCGATATTTATGATCTTTTGACGGGCTTCAAATCAAAGAGGCAAATAGATTGATTCAATATATAACGACTGATTTAACTATGGAAATATACGATGGTTCAATCAATTGGAACTTATAAAGAGCATTTTTCATGAATATGGATGGTAACGAGGTTCAATCACGATAATCGAATATAACTACTAATTGCGGGAGGTCAAATAAATTGCTTGTACGGAACAATAAAGTGTACAAGATACTCGCCTTATAGATGACGATGCCGAATATGAAAGAATAATGGGACGAGAGTCACGGCAACAACACACGTGCAAAAAATGAAATCAACATGCGCACGTGCAAATAACGTACACGCAAACACGTGTACACGAAGGGTACCATGACAACAAAAGCAACATCAGCAAGGGGGCCTCCGGGGTGCTGTGGTGGATGACGGTCAACAGCTACAACAACGGCGAGCTTCGGCGGCTGTGGGGTGGTCGAGGCAGCGAAGAACATCAATAGCTAGATAGGACAGCAGTGCGAGGTGCGATCGGAGGGCTCGACGAGTGGTGGTGGTTTGCAGCTTGGGTTGGGGAGGACAGGTTGATGGCGGTGGCAGTCGAGGTGGTGGAGGTGTTCGAGTTGGTCACCGGTGGTGGGAGCAATGGCACTGCAGTTGAGAGATGGGGCAGGGAGGAGGTGGTCGTGAGGTGGAGACTCGAGGAAGACGATGACGACAGTGGTCGTCGACGACGAAAGTGGCGCAGGGTGTTAGGCAAAGCTGGAGGCGAGCGATAGGCGAGTGCGATGGTGGTGTAATCATCGACGGGCGGGTGCAAGGAGATGGAGGGAGAAGGTGCAGCGGCGACGGGGATGGGTTGCAGCGGTGGTGCAATCGTTGACGGGAGTGGCGGCCGATGGCGACGAGGGGGTGAGCAGGTGGAAGGAAAATGGTGGGGCCGTCAAGTGAGAGGCGAGGGGTGCTGACAACTTCGATGAGGAAAGGGATGTGGAGGGGCGAGGAGCTCGGTGAATGACAGTGGTAGCGTTGGCAACGGCTCAGGGGTGCGTCGCGAGGTGGTGAGGTGCTTTGCTGGTGGATGTCGACGAGTGTTTGGGCGCTCTGTTTTGGAAGAACAGAGGAAGGGGATAAGAAAGAAAGGGTGTCGGGGGAGAGAAAGAGAGTGGGGAGAGAGAGAAACAGTTGGGGGGGGGGGTATTATATATATTAATAATATTATATTGAGGGTTTAATACAGATAATTAATTTGGAGTTAGTGGGGTAGATTTCGGTTATGAAATGAAGGGGTGGATTAGTGGGGTAATAATTAGTTTATTGGGGTAGGTTATAGGAATAGAAGAGATTGTGCTGACATTTTTATTTAGGTCTTGGTTTAGATGAGTCGGGCTAGGAATTAAACTGGAGAAATGGGATTTCACAAACTAATAAGAAAATAACATATATATATGGAGAGAGAGAGGGAGAGTGGGCTAAGATGAAAATAATTATAATTAAAATGAAATGGGCTTACAAAATAAATAGTTAATCAAATTATAGAATAGATTGAGCTTAATTAAAACAAATAATATATATATAAAAGGTGATTTCGAATAGGACTTGGTTTGGGGAAAAGTTGGGCCTAACTCATGATTTAAAATATTAACAATAATGAAAGTATGGGCTTGGGTTTCTCTGGGAAAGATAAATAAAAATAATCATAAGCTTTGGGCTAAAATTGAGTTTTGGATTGGGATTTTAATATATGGGCTTCTTATAATAAATAATAGTAATAATAATAATAGTATTGATAAATATATAACAAAGTAGAATTTGGGTTTAACACATTTATTAAAACAAACAACAACAACAACAACAACAACAACAACAACAATAATAATAATAATAATAATAATAATAATAATAATAATAATAATAATAATAATAATAATAATAATAATAGTGTAGATTTAAATTCCTGGTTATAAAAAAACAATTGAAACATAAAAGAGATAAATAGGATCCAAAAGATTAGTAGCATTCATTTGGGAAATTAAAATTCAGAAATAAGAAGAAAAGAAAAATAAATACAAATTCATATAAATGGTAACGAGGGTTATAGAATGTATGAAAGAATCAAATAAATTATGAATGAGAAATTGTGTATTTGAGGTCATGATGACCTATAAGATCTCAGTGTTGAGATTGTTGTAATCTAGAGGTTGAGCAAGGCCCATAGTGACTGGTAAGTTGTGATAAATAAAAATTGAGAAGTAGTCAGTGTCGGCTAACAATTCTCCTTGTGTTGATTTAAGTCCGTTGGGGTAAGCTAGCTCTAGGTCGGAATGATTATAATTAATCCTAAGGACATGCACTAATTGGGGATGTGATGATGTAAGGGCAAACATGCGTATGAGGGCCTCAGTTGGTCTGCGGTGTGAGATTGTCTCCCCAGAATTACTGAGATGTGTTTGGGATTGTCCCCAGCTCATCTGCAGTGTGGGATCCATCTCCGGAATTATTGGTATCAAGACGACGCTCATAGGTGTTAGGTGACTATTGAGGCACCATAGTTTGCGGTGTGAAATTGGATCCCCGGAATCATCGAGATGTGATTGGGAGTGTCCTCATCTCATCTGTGGTGTGGGATTCATCTCCTGAATTATCGGGGTGTGGGCTTAATACTCACAGAATAAATGCTAGTCATAGGAAAAATTTTGCATAACGAGAGACTGAACCCTATAATGAGGAGTACGATAAGTGCTTGGCCTCGGACCTATGTAGTATGGGATACATAGAATCCGAACAAGTGTGCATTGGTGTCATCGTAAGTGTCAATATCTGCATTAGGCATTAAGGTCATATCATACACTGACATAATTAGGATAGTCACCTTATCTATTTTGTGCATTCAAGTCTGTGATTGTTAAGATGGTGAAATCGCTGTATTATAGCATTTTTTTATTTGTATTCAACTGACGTGCCCACAGTTTCCTAGTTGCAGGATTTGTTTTGGCATGGACTTGAAGACGCTATGAGGGATGTCTCAAGGTTGAAGATCTTCCATTACCATATGTTGTGTTGTACTTTTTTATTTTAGTTGCGCTATTGTAGTTGTAAATGAAAAAGTTTTAAATTCCTTGTAAATTTGTACGAAGTTGAAGGAAAAGATCCTGTTTGTGCTACAAATTACCTGTGTTTGGAATTCGGGGCGTTACAATGCGAACTTTTCCATCTTTGTGTATCAGTGTTCAGTGTCGGGGAGGATTTTGCTGACATAATAGATTGGCCTTTGGGCTCCGTCTGATCAGGACCGCACCGAGGACCTGCTCCTAAGCTACCAAGTATAGTTATAACACCTTGCTTGGCTCCAGCTTGCTGATGAGAGGGGGATGTAGAGGTACTCTTTGGGCTGATTGAAAGCCTGTTGCTGAGGCTCCCCCTATTCAAAATTCTTCGCCCACCGGACGACCTTGATGAAAGGGAGGGACTTTTCTCCTAATCTCGAAAGGAAACGGCTGATGGTTGTAAGACAACCGGTGAGCCTTTGTAATTCCTTGACATTTTTGGGATGGGGCCATGTTCAGGATGGCCTGAATTTTCTCGGGATTAGTCTCTATCCCTTGTTGGTTGACCTTAAAGCTAAGGAAATTTCCTGCGATGATGCTGAAGGCACACTTAGAGGGGTTGAGCCTCATACTATGCTTTCTCAAGACTCCGAAGGCCTCCTTTAGGTCGTTTACATGATCTCTGCCTAGAGGCATTTGACGAGCATGTCGTCAACATAGACCTCCATGTTCCGACTAATTTTCTCTTTGAAGACCCTATTAACAAGCCTCTGATAAGTGGTGCCTACATTCATCTACCCGAAGGGTCTTCAAAGAGAAAATTAGTCGGAACATGATATAGTAGTAGTGTCTTTGTTTGGTGATAAAAGCCGTATTCAAAATGTCCAGAGGGAACATTTGAGTCTGGTTGTAACCGGACTAAGCATCCATGAAGCTTTAAAATTCGTGCCTGGAGGTAGCATCGATCAGGGCATTGATGCTAGGGAGCGGTAAATGATCTTTCGGGCTGGCTTTGTTGAGGTCGGTAAAGTCGATGCACATTCTCCATTTGCTCTTATGCTTTTTGACCAGCACGATATTAGCCAAACACTCTGGGTAGTTGATCTCTTGGATGAAACAGGTAGAAATGAGTTTTTCAGCCACCTCCATCATCGCTTGTTGCCTTTCGGGTGTGAACTTTTGACGACTCTATTGCACCGACTTGAAGTCCGGGTGGACACTCAGTTTAGGCATGATGAGTCCTCGGATATTCTTTACATGTTCGACAGTGTCCAAGCGAACAGGTCTCAATTCCGAACGACACAACAAATAACTTCTCCCTTGAGGGCAGGGGGAGAGACTTTCGCACCTTAAAGCACTTGAAGGGATCGGCCTCGAAGAACGAAATTTCCTCCAACTCGTCCACCGGCTCGGAGCCTATTGTACTTTGGTCAGACAGGAGCTTGACCACTTCGAGAGGGAGGACAGCGCCCCCCACTGTGGTGGTGTAATAAGCCTGAGCTTCCGCCTGGCTTCCTTTGACGACCCTGGCCCCGTACTTGGTAGGGAACTTCATGCGCATGCGGCAGGCTGAGGGTACCGCCTGGATGGAAGCTGTAGCGCCCCGAATTTCTAATATAATATCTTAGAAAATACGTGGCACAATTCCCAGCATCAACTTCATCGTAATATTAAACACAGTCCAAAACACAGATAATTTTTGTTTCAACTTTTATTACAACAATCATTTACAAAACACAGTGGAATTTACAAACACCTTGAAATACAAACTTCATTTTTAAAACACTTCCTTTACAAAATTTACACAAAAGCTCTATTACATCAATTTATCTCAAGCATCCAAACCCCAAGCTCTAAGCAACAACAACCTATAAAACATGAGGCTAGAGATAATCCCTAACCCCCAAAACTAAAGGGATCAGCCATAAAGGTGTGAGTGACATAAAAACAAAGTAACATAATTAAATCATAAAACACTGAGTCATTAACAACATGTATCATCAGCAAGAATAGATGAAATGAGAAATAACAAATAAAGCATGAAATCTTCAAGGAATATAAGATAGTAATTAGTAACACACGAAAACATCAAGTGAATCTAGACTATGTGTCAAGTGTAGAAAAAACAGGAAAACACAAACATAAAACCAAGTCAAGAAAACACAATCTATATGCTGACTCTCTAATGCGTACTTGTCGGATTCTATGCATTCCATAGTACATAGGTCCGGTGCAAGCCTTTAATGATCAACATTTTATAGGAATAACCCATCGTTATGCAATTAGTCCTACTATGGTGATGGAAAACAAGATCCAGAATACTCCACGAATAGGCACCACAGCCCTCGACGCGCAAGCATCATGTAAGATAGCTCAAAAACAACCGGAGAATTATCTCCCAAACCTGTGTACCCCACGAATAGGCTTGCAAGGCGCTCGACGTACAGATACACCAGGTACATTCCGTGAATAGGCCTGCCGACCCTCGACACGCAAATGCACCCTGCATGCTCCGTGAATAGGCCTGCAGACCACCGACACGCGAACACACAAATGTCCTCTCGAGACACAACAACAAACAGTCCTGCAACGCATCCGTTGGACTAACAAAACCATGAGCCTATACTTACGTTTCCCAAGTTCCATCACATCCCCACTAGTGCCTGTCCTTAAGTTGATTATTATTAAACCACAAAATCTCCATCTCTAGAGTTAGTGTATCCTGCCAGACTTAAATACTCAACAACAACTAAACCAAAACCCCCCAGGTTTAACTCAACAAATCTCAACTGCCGGTTCACAGGACTCCCACTCAACTCCTAGAGATCTCAACAAGACCATGCTCACTAATCCATCGTCAAAACGATCAAGGGAGAAACCTCTCAAATCAACAAAACCCAAATCTTTATAAAATTCCAGAATCCAAATCCAACAATAAAATATCTTGTAAACATATGTTCTATAGTAAGAATAATATTTAGAATAGCAAGTTATAGATCCAAAAACATTTATAGAATTAATCATTTTAAAGAACGTCAGAACAACTCAAGAAAAAGCATCAGAACCAGTCGACTGCAAAGGGTCTTCAGTCGACTGTCCAGAGTGAAAAACTAACATCTTTAAGAAAATAAAATCTAAGTATTGACGGTCGACTGTAAAAGTCACTAGTCAACTATCCAGAGAGAAAATTCAATAATCTTTAAGAAAATAATTCTAAGTATTGCAGTCGACTGTAAAGGGTATAGGTCGACTGTCCAGAGAGAAAAATTACAATAATTTCGAGAAAATAATCTGAGTGGTACCAGTCGAGTGTAAAAGTCATCAGTCGTCTGTCTAGAACCAAATTTCAAGAATACTATTGAAAACAGCAGCCGGGTGGTGCCAGTCGACTGTCGACCTACAGACTGCATACTTTTGGTTGTACACAATTCAACCGATACAAGGAATTACTTTACAAAACGAAATCTCTAAAAAGTATATTTCTGATATGATCAAATACAACTTATAGGATATATAAAGATCCATAAAAACCAATCATAACCACTTGGAATGATAAAAATAGCTTTTTGATAAATTCACTCAAAACGAAACATGAATGTGTGCATATATCAAAACTAGAGTTTTTAATAATAAATCATACATCAAAATAACTTTGTTTTATATGCCAAACCATATCAATACCAAATATTCAGATTTAAAACTTAGCATTTGAGAAATCCAAATTCAAACAACATCTATCACAAAATCACAAATCCCAAAATTAAATCCAAAATGTATAAATCCCTAAATTTAATCATCATAACTCAAATTCTCAAAACATTGTCCTCTAAACCATTATTCATTCTCAAAATTTCTCAACTATTCCCTATAGTTGATTCATGAACAAAAACAAATTTATCCTTAACATGGCCAAGTTGTATTTATCCAACTCACCAAAAGTCCAAAAATCTCATCTTTAATTAATTAATGCATAATATCCATCATACTCAATCAAATCAGCAATAATCCAACATTATTAGCCTACTCACAATTTATATTAGGTTCTCCAACAATCTGACATAATCCACATGCAATTCTACTCAAAATAACTAGGGGTTCTTCTCAAAGATCCAATTTTTCATCCATCCAATATACGTATTCATACCAAACCCTAGCATGCTTTCTAATAGATGAAATTCAACATCCAAAATCAATCAAAACATTCATACCATTCTCATACAACATGCACAAATCAAAAGAAAAACAAACAAGTCACTCACATACATAAAACAAAATAACAAACAATTTACATCACTCACATCAAATGAAGAAATCCAATTGAATAAGCAAAACCCTTCTTTGCGAAATCCAAGATCTCTTTTAATCTCCAAGAAAACAAAAAAAATGAAAAAACCTTGTGTTGTGCAGCGTATGACGGCTGCACTCCATTTTTTAAATACCCGAAATAGAAGAATTAGGGTTTTGAAACACATTTGCAAAATAATCCTTTAACAATTATTACTTTACATATATAAACCTTTCTTAGTTAAAATAAGTTAAATAAATCAAAACAAAATCAAATCCTTTTACCACTGAGTTTTCCAACAATCCAAAACAGCCTAGAAATAAAGAAAATTTGGATTTGACTCAGGTGGCAAATTTTGCACAAAAGCCCTTCTTTTTTGTAATATTTGTAAATACATCATAAAATATTTGTAAAAATCCAGAAAATTCAGAAATAATATCTAATAATACCTATTATATTTTACAATAAAAATATCTGACTTTTACTTTCCGGAAAAACATTTGCACAAGATCCAACATAAATTTCATATTTGCAAAAACATCATATTTGTTTAAATCTTTACCAAATCAACTCTAAATAAAATTTAAATATATTTTAAATTTAGTGATGACCATGGAAAGCCCAAAAATCAGTAAAAACGAATTTTAATTATTTATTTGAGATCAAAACGGCTTTTTACATAAAAGCCCCTCTCTTTCGAGGTATTTATAAAAATAGTTTCTTTACTCAGAAAAGTCCCAAAATTTAGAATATACTCTATTATAAGTAGGAGAATTTATTAAAAATATAAAATTGGATGTTTATACCAAAAATATTTGCACGTGTTTCGCACGTGTAAAAAGATAAATCTTCAGAAAAATATTTATTAAATCTCCAGAAAATCATTTTAATTCATTTTCAAATCTCAAAAATAGTATTTAAAAATAAGGGGTACTACATCACTCCCTCCTTAGAAGAGTTCTGTCCTCAGAACTACTGCTAATGGGGTCCAAACAAACACACCAATAAGGAATGTACTATCTCATAAATCGAAACGTAATTTATGAAATACAATCACACAAGAGAATACATCCCAACAAAAGAAATACAAACATACAGAAGGAACACCATCATACAAGGAGTTCAGAAAAACAATCTTCTGCTGCGCAACTCTGATAACCTGCCATTAGAAACCAGCTGCAACAACCTCCGAACTTCTGCATCCAACTCTGACCTTCCACAATCTGCTTCATCCTTCCAAGGAGAGTGGCCACTCCCTCCTTAGAAAGGACATGAATAAGGAAAGCCACCACAACACAATTCACATTCACATCAATACCCTATGGCAAAACCTCAACCATACCCCAAACCAAACATCATGTTTCAGCTCTATGTGATACTCACACTCTAATGTCCACACCTAGGTACTCACGCTCTAGTGTCCACACCTAGGTTGGTTTTTCATACTATATCTATTATTACTATTGAAGCATGCTCTGATACCAATCTCTGTAGCGTCCCGAATTTCTAATATAATATCTTAGAAAATACGTGGCACAATTCCCAGCATCAACTTCAATGTAATATTAAACACAGTCCAAAATACAGATACTTTTAGTTTCAACTTTTATTACAACAATCATTTACAAAACACAGCAAAATTTACAATCACCTTGAAATACAAACTTCCTTTTTACAACACTTCCTTTACAAAATTTACACAAAAGCTCTATTACATCAATTTATCTCAAACATCCAAACCCCAAGCTCTAAGCAACAACAATCTGTAAAACATGAGGCTAGAGATGATCCCTAACCCCCAAAACTAAATGGGTCAGCCATAAAGGTGTGAGTGACATAAAAACAAAGCAACATAATTAAATCATAAAACACTGAGTCATCAACAACATGTATCATCAGCAAGAATAGATGAAATGAGAAATAACAAATAAGTAAAGCATGAAATCTTTAAGGAATATAAGATAGTAATTAGTAATACACGAAAACATCAAGTGAATCTAGACTATGTGTCAAGTGTAGAAAAAATAGGAAAACACAAACATAAAACCAAGTCAAGAAAACACAATCTATATGTTGACTCTCTAATGCGTACTTGTCGGATTCTATGCATTTCATAGTATATAGGTCCGGTGCAAGCCTTTAACGATCTCCACTTTATAGGGATAACCCCTCGTTATGTAATTAATCCTACTATGGTGATGGAAAACAAGATCCAGAATACTCCGCGAATAGGCACCACAGCCCTCGACGCGCAAGCATCATGTAAGTAGCTCAAAAACAACCGGAGAATCATCTCCCAAACCTGTGTATCTCACGAATAGGCTTGTAAGGCCCTCGATGTGCAGATACACTTGTACATTTCGTGAATAGGCCTGTTGACCCTCGACACGCGAATGCACCCTGCATGCTCCGTGAATAGGCCTGCAGATCCTCAACACGCGAACACACAAATGTCCTCTCGGGACACAACAACAAACAGTCCTGCAATGCATCCGTTGGACTAACAAAACCATGTGCCTATACTTACGTTTTCCAAGTTCCATCACATCCCCACTAGTGCCTGTTCTTAAGTTGATTATTATTAAACCAGAAAATCTCCATCTCTAGAGTTAGTGTATCCTACCGGACTTAAATACTCAACAACAACTAAACCAAGACCCCCCAGGTCTAACTCAACAAATCTCAACTGCCGGTTCACAGGACTCCCACTCAACTTCTAGAGATCTCAACAAGACCATGCTCACTAATCCATCATCAAAACAATCAAGGGAGAAACCTCTCCAATCAACAAAACCCAAATCTTTATAAAATTCCAGAATCCACATCCAACAATAAAATATCTTGAAAACATATGTTCCATAGTAAGAATAATATTTAGAATAGTAAGTTATAGATCCAAAAACATTTATAGAATAAATCATTTAAAAGAACGTCAGAACAACTCAAGAAAAAGCATCAGAACCAGTCGACTGCAAAGGGTCTTCAGTCGACTGTCCAGAGTGAAAAACTAACAACTTTAAGAAAATAAAATCTAAGTATTGACGGTCGACTGTAAAAGTCACCAGTCAACTGTCCAGAGAGAAAATTCAATAATCTTTAAGAAAATAATTCTGAGTATAGCAGTTGACTGTAAAGGGTATAGGTCGACTGTCCAGAGAGAAAAATTACAATAATTTTGAGAAAATAATCTGAGTGGTACCAATCGAGTGTAAAAGTCATCATTCGACTGTCCAGAACCAAATTTCAAGAATACTATTGAAAACAGTAGTCGGGTCGTGCCAGTCGACTGAGAAGTCATACTAGTCGACTGTCGACCTACAGACTGCATACTTTTGGTTGTACACAATTCAACCGATACAAGGATTTACTTTACAAAACGAAATCTCTAAAAAGTATATTTCTGATATGATCAAATACAACTTATAGGATATACAAAGATCCATAAAAACCAATCATAACCACTTGGATTGATAAAAATAGCTTTTTGATAAATTCCCTTAAAATGAAACATGAATGTGTGCATATATCAAAACTAGAGTTTTAATAATAAATCATACATCAAAATAACTTTGTTTTATATGACAAACCATATCAATACAAAATGTTCAGATTTAAAACTTAGCATTTGAGAAATCTAAATTCGAACAACATCTATCACAAAATCACAAATCCCAAAATTAAATTCAAAATGTATAAACCCTCAAATTTAATCATCATAACTCAAATTCTCAAAATATGGTCCTCTAAACCATTATTCATTCTCAAAATTTCTCAACTCAATCTCAACTATTCCATATAGTTGATTCATGAACAAAAACAAATTTATCCTTAACATGGCCAAGTTGTATTCATCCAACTCACCAATAGTCCAAAAATCTCATCTTTAATTAATTAATGCATAATATCCATCATACTCAATCAAATCAGCAATAATCCAACATTATTAGCCTACTCACAATTTATATTAGGTTTTCCAACAATCTAAAATAATCCACATGCAATTCTACTCACAATAACTAGGGGTTCTTCTCAAAGATCCAATTTTTCATCCATCCAACATACATATTCATACCAAACCCTAGCATGCTTTCTAATAGATGAAATTCAACATCCAAAATCAATCAAAACATTCATATCATTCTCATAAAATATACACAAATAAAAAAAAATAAACAAGTCACTCACATACATAAAACAAAATAACAAACAATTTACATCACTCACCTCAAATGAAGAAATCCAATCGAATAAGCAAAACCCCTCTTTGCGAAATCCAAGATCTTCTCTGTCAATCTCCAAGAAAACAAAAAAAATCACAAAACCTTGTGTTGTACAGTGTATGACGGCTGCACTCCACCTTTTAAATACCCGAAATAGAAGAATTAGGGTTTTGAAACACATTTGCAAAATAATCCTTTAACAATTATTACTTTACATATATAAACCTTTCTTAGTTAAAATAAGTTAAATAAATCAAAACCAAATCAAATCCTTTTACCACTGAGTTTTCCAGCAATCCAAAACAGCCCAGAAATAAAGAAAATTCGGATTTGACTCAGGGTGGCAAATTTCACACAAAAGCCCTTCTTTTTTGTAATATTTGCAAATACATCATAAAATATTTGTAAAAATCCATAAAATTCATAAATAATATCTAATAATAAATATTATATTTTCCAATAAAAATATCTGATTTTTACTTTCCGGAAAAATATTTGCACGAGATCCAGCATAAATTCCATATTTGCAAAAACACCATATTTGTTTAAATCTTTACCAAATCAACTCTAAATAAAATTTAAATATATTTTAATTTCAATGATGACCATGGAAAGCCCAAAAATCAGTAAAATGAATTTTCATTATTTATTTGAGATCAAAACGGATTTTTACATAAAACCCCCTCTCTTTCGAGGTATTTATAAAAATAGTTTCTTTGCTCAGAAAAATCCCAAAATTTAGAATATACTCTATTATAAGTAGGATAATTTATTAAAAATATAAAATTAAATGTTTACACCAAAAATATTTGCACGTGTTTCGCACGTGTAAGAAGATAAATCTTTTGAAAATTATTTATTAAATCTCCAGAAAATCATTTTAATTCATTTTCAAATCTCAAAAATAGTATTTAAAAATACGGGGTACTACAGAAGCGAAGCCGTGTCGGCCCAGGATGGGGTTATAGGCAGCTTTGAAATTGACCACCATGAAATCCATTACCTTAATTCGGGAATTCAGGGATTTTCCTGTGGTGACGTCAAGGGTAATGATTCCCTCTGTTGCTGCTGATTTTGGGTGTGGGAGCAAACAGATGAATTTGTGGATTCTTGAAGGAAACAAATAAGTCAACCTGTTGACTTCACCAACGTTTTGACTGGTTTCTTGCCGCTGCCGTGAACTTACAAAAAGTTCGATACACCGGGATGGATCCCAGCGACAAACCCTCTGACGCTCTTGTTAGTAATCAGGAAGATTATGAAAGAGATTTATGTGGAAAAAGATTGACTACCCCGTTATGGTGGGGGTAGAGGGGTATTTATAGTAGCCTTAGGGATCCGTTTTGAGATAAGGATTTATCTCCACTTCCCGGTGTTTTTGGATAAGATATAGAGTTTAAATCGTTTCATAAAAATAACCATGAATTTGAATGACTCTTTAAATATCCTGTGCTGGTTTGTAGTGGGCTGCTACCCATACCCAATAGGATATATCCGTTTATGGGTTATTGGGCTTTGAAGAAAGATCCATTTCCCATTTCAGACCCATTTGTAGGTGAAATTACGGTTTTATCCCTGAGAGCTTAAAGATTCGTGCCCGATTTGAACGATCCTGATTTGGTTCTATTTTTGGCCATATCACAAGCCCCACTCCTGAGGACTGAGTTTCACAGCCTTTGAGGAGTAGTTCTGGTTGTTTTCAATGGCTAATAGAATTTATCGGAGTTCTCGGGGGAGTTTGGATCTAGCTCGAGGTGTAACGGTGTTATTCTGAGCTTGTAAAATACCTAAATTTTTTTAAAGAATTTTCTGGATTTTTTAATGATTTTTTAGATTTTTTGGGAATTTTTTGGATTTTTGCCAATTTTTTAATAATTTTTTGGAATTTAAAAATAATATTCTGAATTTTTTTTAGAATTTTAAAAAAATATTCTAAATTTTTAATTATTTTTTCAGAATTTAAAAATATTTTCCAGAGATTTTTTTCGTATAAAAAAATTAATTAATTAATCGAAGTAAATATTATTTTTTGGAATTTTAAAATATTTTTTCTAAAATAATAATTATTTTTCAGAATTTAAAAATAATATTCTCAATTTTTTAATTATTTTTCAGAGTTTATAAAATAATTTTCCAGAATTTAATTTTATTTTTCAGATTTTTAAATTATTTTTCTGGGATTTATTCATAAGAAAATAAATCTTAAATAACAAATAATACCTTAGTTAATCTATATCGTTGATTGTGAGAAGCGCGTTTTTTGAAGAGATCCAACGGTCACAAATAGCCAAAGCAAGCATTATACCTGGTTTAGGGTATACCCAGTTTGGAACCGGGTAGCGTGGTGGGGCCCCGTACCACGTGGCGCAGTCAGAGGAAAAGTAGCTGCCGGCGGGTGCGGTCCACTACCACGTTAGCGTTGACTGGTCAACACGCTGACGTGGCGTTGACTAGTCAACATTTCCTATTTTTTCTTTTTTCTTCTTCTTTGAGCAGCTGTACCGCAACTGGTTTTTTCGGTGCTACAAAACTCCGATTGGGGCGTATGACCATGCGTTTCGAAGAGGAGTCTAAGATCTACAACTTCCGTTCAGATTTGGCTTAACGAAACGTCCATCTTTAAGGCCGAAACCGGCACACAATGTCTCTTCCTACGGAAAGTTTTAAGAAGAGGAGCTTTGCAGTCAAACAGACATTCCTGGTGCTAAAAATCTCTAATTGGGGCGTATGACCACTCATTTCAAATATGACTTTAAGGTCTACAACTTCCGTTCAGATTTGGTTTAACGAATGATCCATCTTTAAGGCCGAAACTGGCTCACAATGTCTATGTCTTGGAATTCTGAGAAGAAGTGCTTCGCCATCGGACTGCTTCGAAGAGGATCTTCACTTACGTGGAGCTACAATTAGGAGCTTCGGCACCGGGGCGCTACGGAGAGGAGTTTTGTTCCCCGGAGGTTGAGAAGATAAACTTCTTCACTGGGGAGCTTCACTTATGTACGGGAAGGTTGATAAGGGTTTTCCAAGTTTTTTCGTCTTGACTAGCACTCTCTTTGTATTGCCACCTCCTAGATTGGGTCTTGTGAGTTTAGAAAGTAGCTCTAGGGGAGAGTTGGACGTCGAACTTGTCGTTTGAGTCTGACAAGTTTGTAGAAGCGACCCGAAGAGGGGGTTAGCGCCGAACTTACCGTTTGGACCCGGCAGGCTTGTAAAGGTGACCCGAGGAGGGGGTTGGGGCCGACCTCGCCATTTGAGCCCAGTAAGTAAGTAGAGGCAATTCAAGGTGGAATATGGATGTCTAACTTGTTGTTCGAGCCCAACAAGTTTGCAGAGGCGATTTGAGGAGCGGGTTAGCGCCGAACATACCGTTTGGACCCGACAGGCTTGTAAAGGTGACCCAAGGAGGGGTTTGGTGCCGACCTTGCCATTTGAGCCCAACAAGCTTGTAGAGACAACTCGATGAGTGAGTTGGATATCATATTAGATTCTTGAAGGCGAACTAGTTGCGGGAGATGCTTTAGGACGAGATGGGCTCCAACACCGTCACATGGAGTGAAGGGGTTGCTGGTGTGGCTCCAGAGAGGAACTGAGCACAGAGCTCATTGATGAGGGTTGTCGAGCCGCATGAACTGCTACAAAGGTGAGTCAGGCCTTGGGGAGGCCCTGGAAAAGAGCTAGTCTTCGAACTTGCTTGTTAGAATCAACCAGTTTCGGGAGTAGTTCGAATGGTCGTTTTGAGCCTCAAACCAACAATCTTGCAAGTTGTGAGGGCGATTTAGAGCCATGACTGTGAACTCCGAACGAATTGTTTAAGATTCATCAACGAGTTGTAGGAGCAATTCCGAATGGTGAGCCACTTTGCACTAGCTTGTTCACAAGCAACTAAAGCTGCATCGAACCAACTGTTGGACTCCAAACTTGTTGTTGGGATGTTTCAACTAATTGCAGGAGCAATTTCGAATGGTGAGCTGCTTTGTACCTGCTTGTTTGCAAGTGACTAAAGCAGCGTCGAACCAAGTGTTGGACTTCGAACTTGTTGTTGGAGGGGGTTAACGAGTTGTGGATGTGACTCCATGTGATAGACATGAGTCCAACGCAATGATCTTTATAAGAAAAAACTAAGTTTTATTTAAATAAGCTAAGTGGCCGCCTTGAAGGGGCGAGCCGTTATTACATGCTTTGGTCGTATCGCAAGTGACAACCTTATTGAAAACTGAAAACCTACTTCTACGATAGGGTGAAGGCCTCTTGAGAGGAGTTTGGTTCTCCCCCCATTGGACGTCCATGGATAAGGTGGAGGATGGCCCCAGGTTTGGAGTCTTGGAACTCGGCGGGCCTTTCTATTTGCTTGTAGGTTCCTCGGGGTGGAAGATCGGTCCCGTCTTTTCGGACGAACTTGGCCAGGTATCCCCACTGTATTAGTTCTCCGGTCTTCTCTTTGAGAGCCCGATAATCATCCGTGTCATGGCCGTGGTCCCTGTGAAAGCAGTACCACTTATCCCTGTTCCTTTTCTTGCCAGGGGTATTCATTCTAGGGGGAGCGCGGAGTAGCCCTTCCTTGTCCACCTCCATAAGAACTGCTAATATACTAGCATTGAGGGGGGTGGACTTCTCAAAATGAGGAGCTGGGTGGCGCTGGCCATTGTCGTTCCTTTGGAATTTCTGGGACCCTTCTTCTCTTGTATTCTTCCGTTTGTTCCCGGAAGATGGTTCCTCAAGACTGAGGAGGTTGAGAGCTCTTCAACTCAGATGTATTTCTCACTCCTAAGCAGGAGTTATGAGATGTCCCGAGGAGGCTTCTTGGCAAGGGATGCCTTGAGGTCGGCGTTAGTGACGTTGTGCCTGAATGCCGCAGACACTACTGATTGGTTGAGGGAGAAATTAGACCAGGCTTCGGCGATGAAATGCTTAACGTAGTCCCTTAGCCATTTGCCCGTCCTTTGATTGAGTAGCAGCAAGGAGGCACTTGTTTTCTCGGCCTGACGACTACCTACGAAGTGGGTGAGGAAGAGCTCCTCAAACTGCTCGAATGAGAAGATGGAGGCGGGGGTTAGACGGGAGTACCACTCTCGTGTTGGTCCCCTCAACGTTGCTAGGAAGGCCTTGCAGAGGGCCGCATTCGAGGCTTGATGAATCATCATGAAAGTTTTAAAACTCTCGATATGATTGGCTAGGTCCGACTCCCCACTGTAGGATTCGAAGCGAGGCGGCCTAAAGTTTTTCGGGATCGGAGCTTCCATGATGGCCTTAGAGAAGGAGGGTCTGCTTGGCCGGAACCTATTGGTGATGTTCTTTTTCGGGATTTATCTTGTTGAGGTGCCTCTCCATCTCGTGCAGACGGCTGCGGACCGAGTCATCCCTTTGATCGGATCTAGCTAACCCCTGGGACTCTCCTTCATGAGTGGCGGTATGGCAAGGGTTAGGGGTACGCTGATCCTGACTCGTTGCAATATTAAGAGCCCGCATGATATCTTATTTGAAGTTCTGGAGCTCGGCCTGAGTGACTGGTGATCCCTAGGCGTGGCTCGACTTACTGTAGTATGACTTCTCCGCAGATGGCATTGAGGGGACTCTCTTCGCCTCCTCGCGGGAGGGGATCTTCTGGTCCTTGGTCTACGGGGGGTCCGAACTCTCGAGGCCCCTGGGTGCTTGGGTTGATGGACTTCGTCAAGGGTTCTCCATCCATTCAAGCGAGTTCAGAGGTTAACCCCCTGCTGGCGGTTAACAATTACTTCTCTGAGATCCTGTTCAGGAGGGTTTTAAGAAGTCATAGAGTCAACTGAAGGATTGTGGATCAAGACATGGTCATGAAGATGATTTTGCTTTGGACGATTTCGACGAAAGCCCATAAGGGCAGTCCCCTGAGCTCCGGGAGGGGCCTGTTGAGGAGAAGGCTGTTAAGGTAGAACATCTTGGACTGGAGGAGAAGGAGGAGGAGGAGGAGGAGAAAGAGGAGTGGCTCTTCGAATGGAGGCTGCTGCCTTTCCCTTCTCTTTCGAATGCATGGTTTGAAAATACTTTCGCTGATGAAGTAGGGTTGGATTCCTTTTCGTTTCCCACAGACGGCGCCAATCTATTGATGCTGATTTTGTGTGTGGGGACAAACAGATGAATTTGCGGATTCTTGAAGGAAACAAATAAGCAAACTTGTTGAATTTCACCGGCATTTTGACTGGTTTCTTGCCGCTGCCGTGAACCTACAAAAAGTTCGATACACTGGGATGGATCCCGACGACGAACTCTCCGACGCTCTTGTCAGTAATCAGGAAGATTATGAAAGAGCTTTATGTTGAAAAAGATTGATTACCTCGTTATGGTGGGGATAGAGGGGTATTTATAGTCACCTTAGGGATCCATTTCGAGATAAAGATTTATCTCTACTTCCCGGTATTTTTCGATAAGATGTAGAGTTTAAATCGTTTCATAGAAATAACCATGAATTTGAATTACTCTTTAAATATCCTCGGCTGGTTTGTAGCGGGCTGCTACCCATACCCAATAGGTAAGATCCGTTTGTGGGTTTTTGGACTTTGAAGAAAGACCCAGTTTCCATTTTAGACCCGTTTGTAGGTGAAATTACCATTTTACCCCTGAGAGCTTTAAGGTTCGTGCCCAATTTGAACGGTGCTGATTTGGTTCTATTTTTAGCCATATCACCTTCAATCTGGACTAGGGCACTGGAGAAGCCGTGGAGAGTGTAACCCGCTGGTTTCAATCTCTCCTGGGAAAGCTTTAAGCCTTCGAAGGCTGTTTGGAACAGGATGTTCACTGAATTTTCGTTGTCGAAAAGTATACGACGGACCTCGTGATTGGCCAGCACAAGGCTGATGACCAAGGCATCACAGTGCGGGACCGGAACACCTTCGAGGTCTTCGTTCGAGAAAGAGACCGCCAACCCGAGACCTTGAGGAGGGGGATAACTATATATGGAGTTTGCCTCCCGGATGAAGAGCTCGACTCCCCCCCATGGGTCCGCCATGGACGCAGTGGAGGATGGCCAGATTCTTGGTGTCCTGATGCTCAGGTTGTGGCTCTGGATGTTTATTCACCCCATAGGGAGGCAAAGAGGTTCTCGGACCATTCTGAGTGAATTGGGCAAGATATCCTCTACGGATGAGGGCCTCGATTTCATCCTTCAGAGCTCAGTAGTTATTGGTTTCGTGGTCATGATCCCAATGCAAACGACAGTAGAACCTTCAGTCTCTCTTCTTGTTGGGTTGTTGGACCGAGGAGGGTGTTGGAGTATATTTTCGCCCTCTATTTCCATTAGGATAGCTGACATGCTCACATTGAGCAGAGTGAACTTATCGAACCACGGAGGCAGGGGGAGGTGCTTCTGCCCTGAGCCGTCTTGTTGGGTTTTCTTGGAAGGATCGGAGTTGTCCTTTTTCCTCTTCCCTTAGCGGGGCGATTCTTTCCGACACCCTAGGTGGAGGAAATTAGCGAGTCATGGCAGACATTGTGCCAAAAGCCGTTGCTGCTACCCCGGCTTCGAGGGAGGAGAATGATCGTGCCTCGGCCGTAAACCTCTTGACGAAATCTTAGAGGGATTCCGTGTCCTTCTGTTTGAGGTCTAGTAATGAAGCGCTCGTCTTCTCAGCCTTTCGGCATGTCACGAAGGAGTAAATTGAACTAGGGGCATGTTTGGTGAACCATTCCCGTGTGGGACCTCTCAGGGTGGCCAGGAGCACACGACAGAGAAAGGGATTCGAAGTGCTTTGAATCATCATGAGGGTTTTGAAGCCCTCAATGTGATCATTCGGATATGTTTTTCCGTTATAGGTTTCGATCGGTGGCGGTTTGAAACTCCTCAGGATGGGTGCGTCGAGGATATGGGAGGAGATAGGGTGTCAAGTTCAGCCGATATCTCTATTCGAATTGCCTCATACCTTTGCCGATCCGAGCAAGGCGATCTTCCATTTCTTGCAGTCGTTTGATGATTGAATCTTCTTGTCCATTGGATCGAGTTGACTCGTAGGACTCTTCATTCCCGTTCTCGGCCCCTCCTACTCGGTTAGAGTGATGCTCGGTCTAGGTCCCTCCTCGGCCCAGAGGATTTCATCCCATAATTCATGGAACTCTGCCCTCGTCACATGATCTCCATCCTTGTGGTTGTTCGAGGGTCGACGGTCTCTCAGCGAGTGGCTGCGCTCACTGTCTTGACCATGGGAGGAGTGTTGACTCTGACCCGGATAGTGGTTCGATGGCTCATTTCCATTTCGGGATTGGTTGAGACAATTTCGAAGGTCGTCCTCATTTTTTCGGTTGTTGATGACATTTCTCAGGTCAGATACCACCGGATGGGCCACCTCTTGTGCTATGGAGCGGGATGCACTTGAGGCAGGTTTCTGTAGCTGTTGGTCCTGCGGCTGTCATGATCCTTGATTGGCAGCTCGACTTCACGTCGGGCATGGAGGAGGAAGCGGAGGGTTGGACTGACGCCCCCTGGGTGGGGTCTTCTTGGCTGTGGGAGCCATAGGAAGCGTGGATCACGGAGTAAAATCTGGAGAAGAGGCTCAAATTTTTGTTCCTGTAGACGACACCAATCTGACGCTACTTGTTTTCGGGTGTGGGAGCAACAAATAGTGAGTTCTTTTGGTGAAGAGGAAACTCATGTCTCGGCCGCTGATCTCATCCTACTATGATACTGATGTGTGATTGGATTTGGTGGATCTGGGAATGATTGACCGTCACCGGATACCTGCAGAAAAGTCTGTAACTCTGGGAGAATTCCCTGCGACAGATCCTCTGACCCTCAAGTCAATAACCTGTAACACCCAGCAAATTGAGTTATTACAATTTTGCACCACACGTGTTTACATGTAATATATGTAACATTATAAAATTTTCTTCGTGTTTGAATTATTTGTCTATAACTTGGTTGAATTTTTTTTTGGTAAATTGAATTCATTTCCCCCTATTTTGAGCCAAATCAAATATAGTTTTGTTTATACGTGCAGTATACGTGCTTTTAATGCATGTGTTGATTATATTTTTAGTAGATAAAATTAATGAAGTGTGAATAGGCTTATCTTTTTTTTAACATATAGAAAGAAAATTAGATTTTTGACGTAATCTCAAAATGTATTTAATCATACTTATTTTGACTCATAAAAAGGGTCACTTCAATTTATAAACAAGTGTACATAGTTTGTGCAGGTATATAAAACGTGCACCACTACCCTTTGTTGGTGTATGCCCCAGAGATCAGTTGTGTATTGACACTACTAGTTTACATTGTATCATGATATTTTTTTATATATGAGACATTTCATTCATTGTGTTGTTTATTGTGATTAAATGAACATAATAAAGTCCTTAGAATAGTAGGTTCAATACCATAGGATATCAAGTGCATGACTTGGTTGTGAGATCCTATTGGTTGTAATATGAACACTATTCTTAAATGTCCCTAGTCAAGTATTATTGTGAATCAATAATACATAGAGACTAGTATGTGCATAGACTGATGAACATATCTCACAGGCCATGGAAATGAGATATCAAGTCTTCAAATGGGTACATATAAGAGTAATAATGTACTGGACTGACCCACCATGAGAACGCGCATGGATCGTTACGTTAGTGTCATAAGCAGTTCTCACAGTGACCGTGGTGTAAGTAGTCATTTGACTTGAAGTCACTAAGGTTCCCTATATGAGAAGTTATATATTTTAATGTTGTCAAATGTTGCCTGTAATAAGGTGATTATAAAGTCGATTATTAGATATACTATTGATATGGCTAAAAATGGGGTTAAATCAGAACCGTTCAAAGTGGGCACAAATCTTAAAGTCATAGGGGCAAGATGTTAATTTCACCTACAGACAGGTCCGAATTGGGAACCGGGTCTCTCCTCTTAGACCCGCTAACCCATGAACGGATCTGTTCAGTCGAGAACGGGATGTTCGTAGTAGCGGGAATCACTGTTTTAGTACAACACTGTCTTGCCGTCTTGAATTAGAAAACTAGTTGTTTTACCCTGTTATGTAATATCTTGTACCTGTACTTGTTTATCTTGCACCCTAAACCTGATACATGTTTATACCCTGTTAGCCTTGCTTTGTTTTGCGACACATACATGCATTCCTGATTATAATAATAAATGACCAAGCCGGGGTTTTAAGGGAAAGATCTAATAATAGATAATTCAGAAACGTGTACTCGGAAGGGGGCTCGATTTTCCCATTTTGGTTCATGTTGATACATGAACCTGTTGATGCATGGACCTATTGGTTCATGTACCTGTTACCTGTTGATGCATGCACCTGTTGGTTCATGTACCTATTACTTGTTGATGCACGGACCTGTTGGTCGTGTACCTGTTCATTCATGAACCTGTTGATGCATGAATCGGATGATTCGTGTACCTGTTTTGATTCATGAACCTGTTTCCTGTTTCTGTTCTGATCCCTGAGTACACTGTCCTTTTTGGTCCACTATGAAATCTAAAACGAAATTGCTTTGACTGTAGCAACCATGTAGTAAAAGGATGGATGCATGAAGTGCTACCTAGATAGTAATAACTACAAGACTTGACACATGAGACCTGAACATGCTACTTGATCACATGATACATGCCCACTTGATACTTGACTACATGATACATGAGATTTGATACTTGAGACATGTTACATGATTACCTCTTTACCTGTATACCTGTTACCTGATACCTGTTACGTGTTTACCTGTTTACTTGATTACATGACACTTGATTCTTGTCATTTACACTTATTCACTTTGCCATGCTAGTTGTTTAATTTGACATCATGCTTATACCATGTTGCTAGTTAGTTTCTCCATATGCTTGTATCCTACATTATAAGTGGTCCGTAACTTGCAATTGACAGGTATTTATTTTTCTCTTTCCCTCTTTCCTGCATTCGTTGAATTGCAGATTTTGGAGGACAGGTTCCAGATGGTATCGGTGACATGAAGTATTAGTGCTGGAATTTTTTATTATTATTTCTTGTAGTTTGCTTGGACGATAATTGTATTCATGTATTTAGATTTATTCTTGTATTTGGGCAATGTGACTCAGGATTAATTGTGTTATTCAGATCATGACTATTTGAGATTAATATATTTTATTTCTAGTATTCTTGTTGGTATTTGATTCATATGTGCATGTGGTTGACTTGTCTGGCTTTCGACTTTGATTATATTGTGATACTAGATTTGCCCGTGGTCACGTGCCTACGGCACGTCTTCAAAACGATACAGTATATGAAAAGTCTTGTAAACAGTAAATCAACAATTATGTAGCTGAAGTTTGAATAGTATGACAATAATTAGTTGTAAATAAAAGTTCATGCTTCCATTGGTATATGGTGAAAAATAATTATAAATTGGGATATAAAAGACCATGTTTCCATATATATATATATATATATATATATATATATATATATATATATATATATATGAAATGCTCCATTGAAAAGGCAAATGTCTGTGAAAACGTGGAAAACCACTAAGGCCGTTGTTGGAGACAACGGCCTAGGTTATAATGCATTATAACCTAGGCCGTTGTCTCCAACAATGGCCTAGGGTCGTTTTCACGTTTTTACAGACATTTGCATTTTCAACTGAGCATTTCCCTATATATATATAGACAGAGGGAGAGAGAGAGAGAAATAATTAAATAAAAAAATGAGATGTTTTGGAGGGGGAATTTGAATTTGAGTTTTGGAGGGGAACTTTTGGAGGGAAAATGTGTTTTGTGAGGTTAAATCTGGGTCATTAATTTTAGGGGAGATTGAATGAGAGCCACTTGATAGCTTTCTTTGTAATTTATTATATAGATGTTGTAAAGATTTCTGAACAGCTTGTGGAAGATGAAAATCATTCGCTGGGCCAATGTTACGTCCTCGTATTCCATATTTTTGGGAAGCGGGGTGTGACAGGCAAGTTTGTGATTGTAAGGCTTTGGAGGGTTACTATTAATATAGTATCGTGTCAGTTGCCTTCAACTGACATGCCCACTCTTCAGTTATTTTACAGGATTTGCAAGTGAGTAGATTAGCAGGGCTTGAAGTTAGAGTTATAAGAAGACTGAGTCTTATTTTTGTTGTTCATTTGAGATGTATCAAAAAGTGTTGTAATTTTTCGCTGTGCTTTGTAATAAGGAACTACTGTAAAGAAAAGTTGTAATTTTCTCTGTATTTTTGTACTGTGTTTGGTTTACATTGTAGTAAAGATTCTGGAGTTGTGTCTCTTATTTCTATTATTGAAATTTGTGGCGCAACAAAGTTAGTATCAGAGCATCCTTCAATTTGTAATACTAAACATGGTATATAGAAATAAAATTGCGGTGGACATTAGTCTGTGTAGTTGTGTGAACTTGCATTTATGTTACTCTATACTTGTACTGATATTCTTTGTTTTCTCGTTTCTGTAGGATGGAGAATAATCATGATCATATAGAAAATGTGGTAGAAGAAGATGCTTTCCTTGAGGACCCTTTCACGGATTCCGAGGACGATCCAAAGGAAGACCCAGAAGAGGAATAAGAAGAAGAACCACTGGAAGAGGAACCACAGGAGTCCCGGGAGATTACTCCCCCTCTTAGTGAATCTTCGGGTGTATCTTCGGATCAATTACCAAGGTTGACCAAGAAGGATCATGTTATCGCGTCACTTCGATGTCAAGTGTACGGGTATAAATGGCAGATGACTCACTATGAGGAGCTTCTTGCGAAGGACGCGTAGACCATCGCGGATTTGAACGTCAGGCTGAGGAAGTTGGCAAGGCGTCAATACGTAAACTCTCCACGTTTCATGCAATTAGACAACGGGGCCGGATGGGGAAACGAAATCTTAAGAAGCGCTCAAGCTATTGGAAAGTGGAGTCGATGCACTACAAGATGAGCTCTGGGAGATCAATAAGAGTCGCAAAGATTGATTATTAATCTGATTGTATTATTTGAGTTTTCTGAATTTTAAATAAAGCTGTTTAGTATTTATTATTCAAGAAGTGTATGAACTATTTTGGAAAATAAATTTAATTATTGATATTTTGGTACATGAATTTTGGGCAATGTTTTATGTCCTGAGATTGATGTGATATCGTATGCAAGCATGTTTTCTTTTTGTATCACACGTGCTATGGTTAGTTTGAACCTAGCATTTATGATACTTTGTACGTAGAATAACATTTCACTTCTCTTTTATTTTTATTTTTATTTTTATTTTTCTTCTTCATGTAATTTCTTTATACTGTCTTTCATCTTTAACGGTTAATACTCTTTCAAAAAAAATATTTTTCTTTTACCACTAATTCACATTGATAGTTATTATTTTATCTACCTTTTTGGTCATTATCTTTTAAATTTTGTCCCACTTATTTCTTCTTTATCGAAATTCTGTCCTTCATAATTTTATGTACTTTTATGTTTACTCAATTATTTTGTTATTACTTTTACGCATCATATTATTTTCAATTTCTTCTTATTAAATTATTACTAAGAGTATTAATTTCTTTTATTATTATTCCTATTACATTTAAAATTTCTCCATTTTATATATGATTTGTGTTGTCGCTGAATCTGGTGTGGGGGCAAAAGACAGAATTTGTAGGTTCGTAGGAACTCGAACGGGCTGAATCCTACTTCTTCCTTGTTAACAAGTTGACTCATTGGTGCTCCCGCGGACCTGCACAAATGTTCGAAACACCGGGATGGATCCAGTTGACGAACCCTCCGACGCACTTGTCAATACCAGAACAAGTAAAGGGAAAGAGCTCAAGTGCGCACAGAGTGATCACCTGTGATAGTAGTAGTAGGGAGTATTTATAGTTGCCGTAGAGATCTGCTTCAGGATCAGGGTGAATCCCTACTTCCGGTGTGACTAGATAGGGGTGGTTATAACCACCTCCTCAGGATAAGGACGAGCCAGGATTCCCTCCTATCCTGTTGAACTGGTCCCTAATGGGTTGAGACCCGTTCTCAGCTGAACGGATCTGTTCATGGCTGAACGAATCCATTCATGGGTTAGCGAGTCGAAGAGGAGAGACCCGGTTCCCAATTCGGATCCGTCTGTAGGTGAAATTACCATCTTGCCCCTGTGACTTTAAGATTCGAGCCCACTTTGAACGGTTTTTGTTTAACCCCATTTTTAGCCATATCACGAGCCCCCCACTCCTAAAGACTGAGTGTTACAGCCTTTGGGGAGTAGTTTTGTTGTTTTAATGGCGTATAGGGCTTTATCGGAGCCCTCAAAGGGTGTTTGAATCTCGTTTGAGGGGTGACGGTGCTTTTTTGAGCGAGTAATGCTCCCAAGTTGGCACCTAGGCTCTTCTGGATTTTTGGTGATTTTTCCCCATTTTTAAATTATTTTTTCGAATTAGTTATTTAGTTTTGCGAAGCAACAATCTAATTTCAAGAGGCATTAATTAGTTATTCTAATAAATAATTATTTATCCAGGTGGTTGAAAATATATTGCCCAAATTTATTATTATTTTTCAGAATTTTTAATTATTTTTCAGAAATTTTAATTATGTTTTCATAATTTTTAAATAATTAATTCGAATTTTAATTAAAATAAAAGGATTTATCACCAAATTTATGGCATGTTGCAATCTGAACCATCCATTGTGCATCGGCGCAAAGCTCGGAATGATCAGACGGTGGGGCGGCATTGAGCGACGTGGACGAATCTGCGACCTTGATCAGGTCGTGATGCGAGTTTCGAAGTGATCTGACAGCTTGTGTCGCTCAGCAGAATTTTCTCCATATGGGCAGCTTGGAATGACAGTCGCTCGGATTGGGATTCCGAGCGACGTGGCGCAATCTGGGGCGTCCATCTGGCATCGGCTCGAATTTCTTGACAATCCGACGGTGGATCTGTATTCGGCCATGTGGCTGAATCAAGGATGCTCATCAGGTCATAGCACGAATTTTGAGATGAACAGAAGGTTCTCATGGTCGGTAGCATTTTCTCCATATGAGCAGCTTGGAATGCCAGTTGCTCGGATTAGGATTCCGAGTGACGTGGTGCAATCTGGGGCATCCATCTAGCATCGGCGCGAATATCTTGACGATCCGACAGTGGATCTGTATATGGCCAGGTGGATGAATCAGGGATGCTCATCAGGTCGTGGCATGAATTTTGAGATGATCAGATGGTTCTCATGGCTCGATAGTATTTTCTCCATATAAGCAGCTCGGTATGCTAGTCGCTCGGATTGGGATTCTGAGCGACGTGGCGCAGTCTGGAGCGTCTGATGAAGATCAGGCATGAATCACGAGGCAAAACGGCGTGGATCACTAGAAAACGTGATTTCTATCGACGCGACGAGATCTAAGCCGTCCGATCAAGATCAGGTGCGAATCACGAGGAGAAAGTCGTTTTTCTCCAATATGCAGCTCGGAATGCAAGTTTCTCGGATTTGGGTTCCGAGTGACGTGGCACGATTTGGGCCGTCTGATGAAGATTAGGAGCGAATCACGAGGCATGAAGGCGTGGATCACGAGAAAATGTTATTTTGGCCGACGCGGCGAGATCTAAGCCGTCTGATTAAGATCAGGCGTGAATCACGAGTAGAAAGTCGTTTTTCTCCAATATGCAACTCAGAATGCAAGTTGCTCGGATTTGGGTTCCGAGCGACGTGGCACGATCTGGGCTGTCTGATGAAGATCAGGCGTGAATCACGAGGCACGAAGGCATGGATCACGAGGATT
Organism: Hemerocallis citrina; assembly: GCA_017893485.1. Classification (NCBI taxonomy): domain Eukaryota; kingdom Viridiplantae; phylum Streptophyta; class Magnoliopsida; order Asparagales; family Asphodelaceae; genus Hemerocallis; species Hemerocallis citrina. Next base: position 161,254,804 of record CM030364.1, on the reverse strand, counting down.
TTGGCGTTTAGGCTTCTGGTGGGCCATTGTGGGGGCCCAAAGCATTCGAAAGCCCACCAGAATCTGCCTTAACGCTTATAGTTTTCACCGCCTCGCCTTCTCCTCATTTCTTACTTCTCACTTTCACTTTACTTTTCACTCAAGTCATTTTTGCTCTCGAGTGGCGCTGCTAACATTTGTGGCCAAGCGTTTTTACCTTCCAGCGATCTTTCCGACCGTAGACGTCACTTCAAGGTAAATCACCTCAACCTTAACTCGAAATGTCTCGAGTGTCGTCGGGGAATGAGACCTCCACCTCGGACCAAGAGACCGACCAAGCTCTAGTGGTCCCCCCGAGCAAGGGGAAGGAAGTGGCGAAGTCAGCCATCGTCGAAACTATAGTGGAGAAGGTGAGGGGGCCTAGTGCACTAGGTCGGCTACCATCGACGCTGTCGAGCCTCAGAATGGTCAGAAGCTACTCCGGAGATTTTTGTCGAAGGCAGTGCAAGGGAGATCGGCTGCCTATGAGAAGAATAGTCTGAGGGACATTTCTGAGGTGGACGAGATCCCCTCGGTCATTACCGAGGCGGACCTTCATCGAATTAGGAAGGGGTTCCGCATCCCGAAGGAGTACACACTGCTCCCCCCCGGTCCAGGCTTCCGAGCGTGCACGGGGACGTAGCCAGATACCTACATCTTCCCATATGACGCACTCAATGCCGGCCTTCGGCTACCCTTGCTGCCGTTCGTAGTTGAGGTGCTGCAGTGGTACGGCTTGAGTCCGGTGCAGTTCATGCCAAACATGTGGCAGCATGTCATCGCCTTCATCCTCCAGAGCCAGGCTGTCGGCGTCTAGCCTCAGCTCGTCATTCTTTGCAGCCTTTATCGGATTTGTCGAAAGAGCAAGATGGAGTACCGGTACTACCTGTCGCCGAGGAAGGGGGCCAAATTGATCGAGAATCCGGACTCCATTAAACATTGGAAGGAGAAGTATTTTCCGATCCGAGGCCTTGAGCTGTGGAGCTTTTAGACGGTGTGGAAGGAGGACATTCCGAAGTGGGCGAAGGCCAAGCCGGTGCTCATTCAGGAAGAAGAGGAGGTCCTGTGGAAGATCCTCGGTCTTCCGACCCTCGGTTGGAAAGATATCACCAAGGAGGTCCTTTTCGATGGGGGTCTCAGTCCGATCGACCCTAGCATGCTCCATTTACTTCTTTTTTCCTTAGCTTATATATGTTTCTTTTTGTCTTGCTAACTCTTCTTCTGATTTTTCCATTTTAGAAGCCCCCGGCATGGACTTCAAGGCTCTTATGGCGAAGAAGAGCGCGGCAGCAGCGAAGGCAACGGACAATAAAAAGAGGAAGAGGACTTCGAGCGGGGTGTTCTCGGCCGGAGCTGTACTGGCCGTCGAGGTGCCGCCGCTTACGGCCGAAGCGGAGGCAATTCTCACCGAGGAACACAAGAAGCCTTTCATCCCGGACTGGAGAGTGATGAAGCTCGATGGGTTCCTCGGCAACCCGGCAATGTGCATGCAGGCCGTGCGCCACTTGCCGACCACGAAGGATCGCGCGGCTCTGAAGGCTGGCACGGTCGGCGATGAATCGTTGGAGATTGCTCGATCGACGATGTGGGTAAGTGTTCTCACCCTATTCTCTTAAATTTCGGAGTTCATGATTTTTGGTTCTCACGTTCTTCACCTTCTATTTTCAGACCCTCTGCCACTTTAGCCACATGCTCGAGCAGTTCGCCAAGCAGGAGATGGAGCTGAAGGCATCAAACGACCAAGAGCGGGCGGAGCATGCCAAGGCGGTGAAATTGTTCGAGGCCAAGCAATGGTTCTCGGCATTGCGAGCTGCCGAGGTCAGCGCCCTCGAGGCCACTCTCTCCAAGGTGCTCGAGCACTCAGCAGCCGAAGCGGCAAAGGTCGAAGCGTTGGAAAAGGAGAAGGCTCACGTCGAGGATGAGCTGGCGAAGGCCCTGAAGGCGTCAGAGGAGGCGCTGAAGGAGCAGGAGGCGAAAGTGTAACACCCCGCAAAATTTAAATGACAATTTTGCCCACGGGTGTTACGCACGTGCATTTTGTACTGTTATTGATTATATCCATAACGCATTTTGATATGTATTTTGAATTCCAATTATTTATGCAATTCCGTATTCTTAAAATCCCATTTGAGACAACTCAAATGCTAAATTTCAATCTTGAGTTTTTACGTGCTTTTTACGTATTATCGATGCACGTGTCGATTTTGGGTATTCCACCGTTACGTGCAAAATTTTTCGAGGAGTTTTAATTATTTATTTTTATAAATATATTTAAATTCATTTCTGTAAATAGAATTCAATTTTTGTCTATTTTAATTAAAATAGTTTTTCTACGTGCAATACACGTGTTTTCTGTACGTTTGAGTACATTATTGAATATGTACATCAAATATACTTTATGTTGCATTCCGATTAATTATAAATATTTTCAGGCTGATAAAATCAATTTTTGTATTTTTGAGATTTTACGGGCGATGCACGTGTTTTGGTGCACGTGTTTTAAGCGTATTATTCTTTCAAAATAAATTTCATGAAATTGGTTGTGTCTATTTTTATTATGCATGAAAAGTATAATTTTAAATTTAATTTTACATATTTATTACATATAATTGTTTTAAAGAAATTAATTGAATAATTTATTTTTGGGTATACACAAAGCACGTGCACGTGCACACGTGCGATGTGCACACATTTTTGGGGGGACCGGGCTGCTATGAGAGGAGGGAAAAATTTTGAAGTTTGATTTTGAAAATGGGAGGGAAAGCAAGTTTTTGAATTGTAGAATATGGAGTAAGTGGTGTTCATGTGTGGGGTGGTTATCCTAACTACCTCCTAATTAATCTATAAAATTGCACCCTTAGTCTCTCTTTCTCTCATCTCTTTTTCTCTTCTCTCCTGCCCATGCCGAAAGCAACCCCAAGCAAGCAAAGCTTTGCCCATTTTCCCACCTAATAACCATTCCACTTGCCTATATACATATACTAATGTATATATATGTACATACATAGTATGTGTATATGAAAGAAGATGGGAGTTTGTCCTTGTTGTTGCCGAATGGAGTGGGGATGGAGATGCTCTTGATGATGGATGCTTGCCGAAATTTAGATTGAAGGCTTGACTTTGGTGTGCGGATTTCGAGAAGTTGCAATTGGAGTTTCTTTAGGAGCTCCTAATTCTAGGAGTTCATTTGGGTAACAAATCTTCAATTTAGGTGGGTGTTTCTTAAATACTTTGTAATTTAGGAGTAGATATTGCATATATAATTTATTTGGTTGAAATTGAATTGATTGTATGCAAATTAATGTAGAAATGGATCATTAAATCTTGATTGGTGTGGTAGATGCAAATTGCTATTCTTTTTCTAAATGATATGATTGTTAGTTGAAATGCTAGAATTGAAGTGATTGCATGAAATTGATGCATATTGAGACACGATTAGAATAATGCAAACATGTGTTTGTTGAGAATGTGGCAAAGAAGTGTGGTTCCAACTTCAAAATATCTATTTTTGAGTATAGAGATTTTTATAAGTGAATTTTGATAAAAGAAAACAGTTCGATTGAATATGTGTTTTGATGCATTGTGAAGATTTCATTGAAAAATGAGAAACTTGTTATTTGATAACATATACGATAATGTTTTAAAGGGAATATATTCTGGAAATAATTTATATTTTGTATATGGAAGTACAAATCGATTAAAAGGTCAAAGAATATATGCAAAGATGCAATTGGTGAAGTTGACAGTCGACTGTCTAACTTCCACAGTCGACTGTCAAGTATAAGAAATTGGGTTTTCGACGGCAGGACAGTCGACTGTCCACTCTTACAGTCGACTGCTGTTGTCTTGAATTTTGATGTTGGAGTTTTCAAAGTGTTCGCGGAACAGTCGACTGATTCCTGGTCGACGGTCGACCTAACCGACTGTGTTATTATTGATATTTTAACGTTTCATAAGACAGTCGACTGATTCTTTGTCGACAGTCGACTGAACAGACTGAAATATTTTGATGTTCACTGAACAGTCGACTGATACTATCACCAGTGGACTGAACCAAACTGTTTATTTTGGTTTTGAGTTTGATTTTGACAAATGAAAGTTAAACAAGTTGAATATGAGATTTTATGATTATTAAGATTTGACTAAGTTTTATTGTGAAATGCACACCAGGATGTGAAAGATGAAATTGATAAAGACATCGAATTGAATGGTTCTTATGTTATGAGATTATAAAAGAAATGTTTTGAGAAAATAATTTGGGAACAAAAGAAATGGAAATATTATTGGAGATTGATTATGAAATATTGTTGATCTCTAGAAAGAGACAGTTGTTGGAATCTAGAGGCTAGGCGAGACCCTAGTGATCAGCAGTTTTATTTATGATTTGAGAGCTAACCGTTGAGGGTTGAGCGTCTCTTGAGAAGTAGCTAGGTAGGCTGACTGTCAATACTGTTGATTTAAGTCCGGTAGGGTAAGCTAGCTCCAGGTTGTGATGATTTTCTTTTAAAACAAATCTTGTAAGGCTGTGATGGAAGTGAGAGAAAAACACGAGTTGAGGGCCATTGGATAGGTGTTGTTGAGGGTATGCACAGGCTGTCTTCACGATGTGTCGTGACATGACGTGGATACTACTCCAGAGTACCATCCTGGTAGCGATGCTGGTGGGATGTTCGATGACTGCAAGAGGATCGTGTGCCATGAAGTGAGGCTGAATTACCACAGGATGTCTGCATGATGAGTCATGTCAGCGATGGGATTCCCCTCCAGGTTTTCTGCACACGTGCTTGTAATCATAGAACATCTATGATACTTACCGAAATTTCAGATTGATACATAGTGAAGACGTGATGAAAGTAAGAGAAAAATATTGAGTATGAGAGCCATTGGATAGCGGCGAGAGCGTATCCCAGGAATTCCCATGATGAGTATGGGTGAGGATACTGTTCCAGAGTACCATCCCGGTGGCGACGCTCGTGGGATGTCTGAAGACTACGGGTAGTGTCATGTCTATGGTAAGAGCTGAATTACCACAGGATGTCTGCATGACAAGTCATGTCAGCGATGGGATTCCCTCCAGAGTGCCTAGACATGAGTTCGTAGGTCGGATAACATCTAGGATACTTACCGTAGTTACAGTAGTAGATTAAGTCATGACGAGGGATTGAACCCTACAAGATGAAGAACGATTAAGAGGCTTGCCCTCGGACCTATGTAGTATGGGATGCATAGAATCCGAACAGGTGTGTATTAGTGTCATGTAATATAAATAACTGCGTTAAGGACTAAGTGCACCGCACAACACGACATCAACAGGATAGTCCCTTTGTAGCTTTGTTTGTGATCAAGTTGTGTTTGCTAAAGTATTTAAGAATCGTTATACTGTTTCCGGCATAGAGAGGATGGCCGTGTATAATATTTCGTCAGTTGTAAGCAACTGACGCGCCCACAGTTTTATATGCAGGAATTGGAGTTGCATGAAGATATAAAGATGATTTTGATGCTGCTGATTACTTAAATGTTAAAATTGTAACAATTGTACATTCATTATTGTTGAATTTTATTAATTCCGCTGCTTACTAATGTAAAAGACTCTGATGTAATTATTGCTGAAATAAAAGTTTTAAATTCCTTGTAAAATTGTACGAAAGAATTGTAAAGATCCTGTGGAAATCTCGAATTCAGTTGTTTTGGGATTAGGGGTGTTACAGAAAGTGGATGAGGCGAGAAAGTCCATCCAAGACAAGACGGAGGCCCACATGATGACCAACATGGAGGAGGCCTACGCTTGGGCCCTAAAGCATGTGGCGGCTCGGCTCCCCGACTTTGACAGCTCGGGGTACCATCTCTACGACCCGGTAGAAGGGGAGGAGATCATTCCGCTGGCCAAGGTCAAGCCCGAAAGGGAAGGCGAGGAGATCATTCCGCTGCCCAAGGTCAAGCCTGAAAGGGAAGGCGACAAAGCCGAAGATGATGACGAGGAGGTGGTGAATCCCGAAGGGGTGCTCGTGACTTTGTCGAGCGAGAGCGCCTCGGAGCAGCACCTCGAGGTGGCTCCTTGACTTAGTTGTATCTCTTCTTTTTTTTTTCTTATGTATTGCCTCGTTGCGGACTAGCCACCGCCTTTACTTTGAATGAAAAAATTTCTATCTCTTTTTCATCTAAGTGTTGGGAAAATTTTCTATCTCTTTTTGTCTAAGTGTTGAAGAAATTTTTGAACTTTGTCTAAGTGTACGAGTCGTGTGAACTTAGTAGCTCGGTGCTCTGGCTCTTTTTAGATAGTCGAAGCGCTAAAGATCGCCGAAGTGCCTCAGATAGCCGAAGTGACTCGTCTCAAGGTTGGTCTAGGGGCGACGAGATTGGGGCTTGCGAAGAACCAAGAGCAGCTTCGCGAAGTGGAGTCGGATCTCCATAAAGTGAAGTATAAGCTGAATCACCTGAGATCAACCCTAGTTCGTCGAGACATAGAGAGCAGACGATTGGAAGATAGGATTAACGAGACGACCCTTGAAGGCAATGATGTGGGCTCATCGGCGGCTGCCAACCTCGGCTTGAAGCTTAAGCACCTTCCCCACTCCCTGTCTCAGGTGACAGCGGAGAGGGACGAGCTGAAGATGGTGACCCTCGATAAGAGCATGGAAGTTGCTCACCTTTGGCGGACGATCACCGATGGCTCACGAGGGGCAGGCTCGATGCGACTGCCTCATTTGAATATAACCGTAAAGGGCGACTTGCTTAAAGAGCGGGTTGTCGAGCTCGAGGCAGAGGTCGCTCATCTTCGACCAGGATCTAAGGGAAGCACCATCAGAACTACCTCTTGCACACGGGAGGAGTATAACAGGGGGATGTCGTTCTGCGAGCTCGCGCTTCGCTCATCGCCCATACATCGAGACCCTGGAGATGCGCAAAGTGGTGTGGCCACTTCGTCGAGAGGAGCATCTGTTGGGGCCACCATTAGAACAGGTGCGGACGATGCTTCTCGGTTCGCCGGCCTAGGGACGTCCGCCGAGGTAGGGCATCGGCAGTACAACATTCGTCGCCCCCGTGTGTCTCTAGACCGAAGTATCACCACCCCTAAGAGGTGCTGAAGTAGCTTTCTGTAGTCATGTAATTTTGGTTTCACAAGTTTTGTATCTCAATGTAAAGTTGAGTCGGTTGTCTGTAATTAGACTTGTCTCTCAGACTTTAATGAAATAACACTTGCTTTGTGAACTTGTGTGCTTTGCTAGCATTTGCAATTGTCAACAGTTGTAGGAGTAATCACTAACGATGAACCACTTCGTACTCACAAGCAAGTAGCTGAAGTGGAATCGAACCAAGTGTTGGACACTGAACTTGTCGTTTAGAAGATATCAACAGCTGTAGGAGCAATTCCGAATGGTGATCCACTTTATACTCGCTTAGAAGCCAAGTAGATGAAGCGGAGTCGAACCGAGTGTTGGACTCTGAACTTATCGTTAAGAGAATATCAACAGCTGTAGGAGCAATTCCGAATGGTGATCCGCTTCGCACTCGCTTAGAAGAAAGTAGTTGAAGAAGAGTCGAACCAAGTGTTGGACTCTAAGCGTGTCGTTTTGAATGTATCAACAACTGTAAGAGCAATTCCGAAGGGTGATCCGCTTAGTACTCGCTTAGAAGCTAGTAGTTGAAGCTGAGTCGAACCAAGTGTTGGACTCAAAGCGTGTCGTTTTAATGCAAAAAAAAAATTGTAAGTAGAGTTTGACTGCCCAAAAATAGAGAACTTGCTAAGTAGAGTTAAACTACTCAAGAATAGAAAATTTGTGAGGAAAGATTACTTTTTATTGGAAATAATTTGGCGGCCGCTTCCAAGTTGCGAGCTGCTTTTACACTTTGATAAAAAGAAAATACAAGTAAGGAATTTAGACATGTCTTATGGTGCGCTTTTGGGGAAGTTGCTTGGAGTGGTGTTTAGACACCCTCTTGGTACTTCATCAAGTGCTCCGCATTCTATGTCCTCGATATCCCCCTGCCCCCCGCGTCTTTGAGTTGATATGTGCCCAGGATAACGAATCTGGAGAACCTATACGGTCCTTCCCAATTGAGTGCCAACTTGTCTCTTCTGCTTGGATCAGAGATCGATAGCTTTCTGAGCACTAGGTCTCTCTCTTTTAGGTTGGCTGGCCGTACACTCTTGTTGTAAGTCTAAGTGATCCTACGGCGGTAGGTCTCTTGCCGAATTGCAGCTCTCTTGCGGACCTCGTCTTTGAGGTCTAGGCAGTTGCGAAGCTGGTTCGCGTTCTGTGCCTCATTGTAGGCCATGAGTCGGGGTGAAGGCAAACCCACTTCTAAGGGGATGAGAGCTTCAGAACCATATGTAAGGTTGAAGGGGGACCCCCCCGTCGGAATTCTTTTGGTGGTGCGATAGTTCCAGAGCACGTTCGGGAGTTGTTCAACCCACAGCCCCTTAGTGGATTGGTCAAGCCTTTTCTTCAAGCCAGAGAGATTTTGTTGATTTGCGTTTTCTTCTTGGCCATTGGACTGAGGGTGAGGAGAACCACTGCTGAATGCCGAGGTCGGCGCAAAAGTTGCGAAATGTCGCTCTCGTGAATTGAGTTGCGTTGTCGGTTACGAGGATGCGAGGTACCCCGAACCGACAGACGATGTTCTTTCAAAATAACTTCTGGACCTTGTGCTCAGTGATTGTCGAAAGAGGTTTAGCTTCGATCCATTTTGAGAAGTAGTCTATTGCTTCTACTAAGAACTTCAGCTGGCCCGGTGCTGGTGGGAAAGGTCCGAGCAAATCCATCCCCCACATTGCAAAGGGGATTGGACTCGCCAAGGAGGAGAGTTGCGCTTGGGGCAGGCGACGAATCGGGGCAAATTTCTGGCAGGAGTCGTACTGGCGGACGTACTCCTCGGAGTCATTCAGTAGTGTGGGCCAGAAGTAGCCATAGTTCAAAAGTTTTTTGGCAAGGGATCTCGCTCCCAAGTGTGTGCCACAAAGACCATCGTGGGCCTCCTTTAGGGCATAGAGTGCTTTCTCCGAGGAGAGGCACCTCAAATAGGGTCGACCGTCGATCTGGGTGTAAGAGCATTTGTACATGACTCCGTCAAGGAGCATATACCGCTCGGCTCGTGTCCTGATCCTCCTTGCCTCTTTCGGGTGTTCGGGAAGGACTCTGTCTCGAAGGTACTCGAGGAGGGGCTTCATCCAGTTCTCCCTAAGTGTTAGGGGGTAGGCTTCCATCGGCTCTAGGCTATCTTCATCTATACTTGGTCTGAGGAGGACCTCTATCAAGATGGTCCGCTCTAGACCTTAGAGGGACGAGGATGCGAGCTTAGAGAGAGCATCGACTTGCGCATTTTCCTCTCTAGGAACCCGCTGGAGTTGAACATCTTCGAATAAGGCTAGAAGCTCCCTAACCTTTGCCAAGTACTTGGCCATACGCTCGTCCCTTACCTCGTATTCGCCCGACACTTTGTTGACGACCAATTGTGAATCACTGAAGACTCTGACCCGCTTGGCCTCGGCTTTGCGAGCCATGCAGAGCCCCGCTATGAGGGCATCATACTCCGCTTCGTTGTTTGATGCGGAAAAGTTTAGGCGAAGAGAGTATTGGAGGACGAAAGCGTCTGGGCCGGTCAAGATAACGCCAGCCCTACTTCCGTCGGCGCAAGAAGATCCATCCACATAAACGGTCCAGACCAAGGGGTCGGCAGATGACTCGCAAGGGTCGGGGATGGTGCTCTCCACAATGAATTCGGCCAGAGCTTAGGCCTTGATTGCTGTTCTTGACTAGTAGCTGATGTCATGTTGGTTCATCTCGATGGACCACTTCACCAAGCACCCGGAGGTCGGGCTTGTGGAGAACTTGCTTGAGGGGCTGGTCGGTGAGGACAACAACCGAGTGAGATTGGAAGTAGGGACGGAGCTTTCGGGCCGCCATGACCAAGGCAAAAGCCATCTTCTCCAGCTTCAGGTAACGGAGTTCGGCATCCCGGAGGACCTTACTTACATCGTAGATGGGCCTCTGCGTTCTATCCTCTTATCTTACAAGGACCGCGATGAGGGTTTGCTCTAAAGCGGCGAGATATAGGTAGAGGACCTCCCCAGGCATTGGCTTGCTCAACAGAGAGGGGTTAGCTAAGTATGCCTTGAGCTAGTCGAAGGACTTCTGCTGCTGTTCCCCCCATTCGAAGCGTTTAGTCCCGCTGAGGGCCTTGAAGAAGGGGAGGAACTTTTCTCCAAACATGGAGAGGAACTACCCAATTGCTGCGAGGCATCCTGTGAGCCTCTGTACCTCTTTGATGTTGGAGGGAGGAGCCATTTTGAGAATGGCCTGGATCTTCTCGGGGTTAGCCTCTATGCCCTTCTGACTAACCATAAATCCCAAGAACTTACCGGATGAGACTCCGAACGCACACTTGTTTGGATTCAGCCTCATATTGTGCCTCCTGAGCACCTCGAAGGCTTCTTAAAGGTCGAGGACGTGTTCCTGCCCTCGGGTGCTCTTGACCAACATGTTGTCTACGTAGACTTCAATGTTTCGGCCAATCTGGTCTTGGAATCCCTATTTACGAGCGCTGATAAGTAGCTCCTGCGTTCTTCAAGTCAAAAGGCATTACCCTGTAGCAGTATAGGCCCTGGTCCGTCACGAAGGAGGTCTTCGGAATGTCGGGAGGGAACATCCAAATCTAGTTGTACCCCGAGAAAGCGTCCATGAAACTTAGGAGCTCGTGCCCAGAGGTCGCATTGATCAGGGCGTCGATGCTTGGAAGGGGAAAAGGGTCCTTCGGGCACGCCTTATTGAGATCGGTGAAGTCGATGCATATCCTCCAACTCCCGTTGGCTTTCTTGACCATCACCACATTGGATTGCCACTCGGGATAGTTCACCTCCTGGATGAACCGGGCGTTGAGAAGCTTTTCAACCTCTTCTTTGATCGCCTGTTGACGCTCGGGAGCGAACTTGCGTCGCTCCTGCTGAACGGGCTTGACACCCGAGGCAATGCTGCGATTGTGCATTAGGAGCTCCTCGGAGATCCCAGGCATGTTGGCCACGGTCCAGGCGAAGAGATCGCGGTTCTCCCTTATGCACTGGGAGATGTCTTCTTTGATGGATGGGGAGAGTGCCTTGCTGACCCGGAATGTCTTTGTGGCATCTCCCTCTGAGAAGGCCCCTTCTTCTAGTTCATCCACCGGTTCGAAGATGGTCTGGCTATTCTCCGGTGGGATCTCTAGGGCCCCTTGGGAGAGGACCGAGCCTCCCATTGAGGTCATATAGCACTTACGAGCTACCTCTTGACTCCCTCTTACCTCTCCTACCCCTGCGGGGGTGGGGAACTTCATCTTTATGTGGTAAGTGGAAGGGATGGCTTGGAGCGTGGCCAGGCCCGGTCGACCCAGGATCATGTTGTAGGTAGCCTTCACGTCCACCACCATGAAGTGCATCGGCTCCGTGCGAGTGACCGGGGCTTTGCCAGCGGTGACGTCGAGAGTTATAACTCCCTCGATCGTTACCGAAACACCGGTGAACCCATGAAGGGTGTAGCCAACCGGCTTGAGCCGGTCTCTTGATAGTTGGAGGCCTTTGAACGCCACCAAGAAGAGAATGTTGACCGCACTTCCATTGTCCACCAGCACCCAGCAAACGTTGAAGTTGGCAATTTTGAGGTTGATGACGAGGGCGTCACAGTAGGGCGTGCGGACGCCTTCCAAGTCCCTATCGGAGAACGTCACAGGGACTCCTAGGCCTTTTGGGGGAGGATGGCTCTGCATGGAGTTGAATTACCTGACGAAGGCTTTTCGAAAGGAGTTAGAATATCCCCCCCATTGGGCCTCCATGTATCAAGTGCAAGATGGCCTCTACTTCGGCCTCCGGAGTCTCCGTGCGCTGCTCTGTTCACCTATTAGCCCCCATAGGCGGCGAAGGCGGACAGGCTCTATCCCTCCTCACAAATCAAGTGAGCTGCCTCCTCTGGATAAAAGCCTCGATCTCATCCTTTAGGGCCCGACAGTCATCAGTGTCGTGCCCGTGGTCTCGGTAGAAACGGCACCACTTGTCCCGATTTCTCTTCTTCCCGGAGGTGTTCATCTTCGGAGGTGGCGGCAGGAGACCTTCATTTCCAATCTCCACCAGGATGGCGGAGACACTCGCGTTGAGTGGGGTAAACTTCTCAAAGCAGGAGAGAAGGCGCTGCTGACCCCCGTTATTTTTTTGGAGCTTCTTAGCTCCTTCTTCCTCTGTAGTTTTCACACCCGGCTTCCCCAAATATGCAATACGAGCACGTAACATTGGCCCAGCAAATGATTTTCATCATCCATAAGCTGTTCAGGAATCTTTACAACATCTCACAAAATAATTAGAGTCAGAAGCAAGAGAATCAACCACACATATGCAAAATTGAATTAATAAACCAACAGAATTTATTTGAAACAAAATGTATTAATTTCAAATAAATCAGATCTGAACAAGTCAAAAATCCTGGGTCATACTGCCCAAATATAAAGAATCCAAGTAACAGATACATTGTTCAAAATGAGCAACAGGAAATAAATGAAGATAGCACAAGCTCCAGCCAACTGGAACTTTAGATCACATACTCCACCGGAGCTGATCACCAAAATATGCAATTAATAATTGCACGAGAGGAAAGAGAAAACAGGTACCTGTCAATTGCAAGTTATGGGCAACTTATAATGTAGGATACAAGCACATGGGAAGACTAACAAATAACATGGAATAATGCATCAACAGTGATAACTAGCATGAATCAGTAAAACAATGTTGATTAGCATGGTATACTAACAGTACAGATGTTTATGTCAAATACAGTGTCATATGGCAACTAACAGTGTCTAGTAATAATAAGCAAAGTATATCATTGTAACAGTATAATAGTATCAGTCTAACAGTCTCAGTCTAACAGTATCAGTCTAACAGTATCAGTCTAATAGTATCAGTCTTATGTTCTTACAGTCTTATGTGTATTACTAGCTTGGTAGCACTTCATGCGCCCCAAAAACATAACACATGGTTGCTACAATAAACAGTTTTGCTTTTAGATTTCGTAGGGGACCATATAGGGCCGTGTACTTAGGTATCAGGAACAGTAGCAGTAGCAGTAACAGTCAAAATCTAGTGGTCCTCCTCCGATTACACCTTCCTATAGGGAAGTGTGCAGTCAGGTAATCAGTAACAGAAATCAGACAGTCAGAACCTATTTGTCCTCCTCCGAGTACACCTTCCTATAGAAAAGTGTGCAGTCAGGTAATCAGTATAACAGTATAACAGATGCTCAGTATGGGAAACACGGGCCCCCTTCCAAGTACACATTTCTATAATTTCCCACTACTAGATCTTTCCCTTAAACGCCAGCTTGATTACTTTTATTATGGTCATCAAACAGGCATGAATGTGTACGAAATAGTGTCAAACTAACATAGTATAATCAGTATTAGGTTCAAGGAAACAAATAAACATGCATAGCTGATATAGAGTCACATAAATGAGCAAAACAGTGTATGTTCATATTTAGGACAGTAAGACAGTACGGCACTAAAACAGTGATTTCCGTTACTACAAAAACCTAAATCTGAATCCGTCAAAGAATCTGGAAAATAAACTTTCACACGGATACAGTGAATATATATAAGTCATATAGTGTTTCATAAAATCATAACTCAAAACTGATTTGAAAACAAAAAAACACGTTCAGTCAGAAATCAGTAAAACGAATTCTCAGTCAAAAAAACAGCATTAAAACTCAAATAAATCCAAGAAAAATCTAGGGTATTCTCCTATATGTCTACAATCAAAATATAAAGTTTCATAATATTCCAGTAAAATTAGTTCAGTCATCAAAAATAAGAAAACATCAAGAAACGATAGTTTGGCAAATCTGGAATTCCCAACACTGCTGTACAAAAACTGAAATATCTCGCAAGTCGTGAAACGAAATCCAAATCTACCAAAGGGAGGTAAAAATAGACAAAATAATCTAACATTCATATTTCATAAATATTTTCCATACAGTAGAAGGGAATCGGGTGAAAATACAATTTTTTATAGAACAGCAAGCAAAATACAGCAAGTATAGCTTTCATAACCAATCATGAAACGGCGTATAAAACTCATCAATAAAATCCACCAAAATTCTTGGTAATCACTAAGAGCAACAACAATGGTGTTTCTCATTTTTTAGACTATGGCAGCTACAGTAATAGCAAATATCAAAATCGTCTGCAGTGGTTGTTTGATATAATAATCTCATTTTTATAGTCGGACGATACATATTGTATCGTCTGATGGCGCGTTTAAAAAAAAAAGAAAGAGACGAGACATGTCTCATCCCTTTCAATTTTTTAAAAAATATTGCGTGGGACGGTACATGTCCCGCAATTTTTTTAAAAAAAAATCTCGAGAGACGACTCGTCTCTTTCTTTTTAAAAAAAATAAAAAATTCCTTAGAATTAATTAATTACTAATTAAATAATATAATAGGTTAATTAAATAAATAAATTAATATAATAATATCTAAAACCTAATTAAAAACACCCTAAACCTAATTAAAAAAACTAACCTACCACTAAACTAAATTGCCACCTATGCTGGACGGGACATGTTGTCCCGTCCCAAGCAAAAATGCTTGAGACGAGACAACATGTCTCGTTTTTTTTCCAGTCGGTACATGTTGTACCGTCCGATCAATTTAAAATATATATAAAAAAAAATTGTCAGACGAAACATGTTGTCTCGTCTAATCCCTTTAAAAAATTGAAAAATCAGACGAAACATGTTGTCTCGTCTCTTATAATTTGAGAATCGCAATTTCGTTTCTCAAAAATTAGAAGCGACTGTAGCGACTTTGCCAAAATATGGCAAAATAGCAAACGACTGCAGTGTCTCGTTTGCTAAAAAATAAGAAATTGGCAAATATAGGAAACGACTGTGGATGCTCTAACTAGATAAAGAAATACTGACCAAAGTTTTCGATCAAAATAATATATGTTGCACAAGTATCAAAATGATTTAGTTATCAAAATCACCAAGAAACGAAATCTGGAAACGAATTACACCTCTACAGTAAAACAGCCATATATCACACATACAAAAATGAAATCAATCAAGGTTAAACGGGTTAGAAAGAAGACGAATTTATCTACAATTCATGTTTTATACTGAAATTAAGATTCTAACCTTAATATGGTCTAAATCACGGATCAAGACAGAATATCGGCAAAACACAGAATTTCCTCAAAAAGCAAAATCAACATAATTCAAATGAAACTTGATCCAAACACGCCCAAACATGAAACCGAGTCTACCAAGTATCCAAACAACATGAAATAGGGTATACTAGCATATCTAAAACAAGTCTATCACAAATTCTTACAAGAAGTCTCACATACACGATCAAATCAAGAACGGGCAAAACCTAAGTTAATTCATGTCAATATTGTGTCGTGAGGCAACTTTTGTCAAATAGCACTATAGAGACAAACTCATCAATCATACATCACACACGAGTTGTCTCGAGAACCCAACTACACTACAAGCGGTATTTATGACTTGTATCATAGAAAAGAATTTGAGTACAAGTTACTTGCCTAAAAGACGACGACGAAACGAAGCAAAGAACGAGAATAACGGGAACGGATTCCCGAGCAACGAACACAACGAACGACCACGAACGAACACACGAACCAATTACGAACACAATCGGACTACTGAGATCGAAGATCAAGATCAAGATGATCGGATCAGATCGGACGGTCAGATTTTCCTGATGATGGAAATAATGATGAAGATCAAGATCGATTGATCGAACGGCTACGATCAAAGAAAATTGATGATCATCATGATCGTGACGATCAAGTGGAGATCGGACGGCTAGGATCTAATCGAATGATCAAAAGGAGATCGATGGTCCACATCCAATCAAGCATGATGATCAAGATCCAACGGACGGCCAAGATCACCCCAATGGTGATGATCAAGATCTCAATCAAACGGACGGCCCAAAAACGAAGTTGACCAAAACTCAATCAACAGCACACCCATGGCATGGTGGCAGACAGCGGTTGGCGGGATGCTGCCGACGAACGCTTTTGATGGAGCACGGCATCAGTGAGGTGCTGTGCTGCTGCCTTGCGTCAAGGAAGGATGCACACAGGCTAGGTCGGCGGGGCACAGGCACGCAACGACGGATCACAACGCGGGGAGCACGCTGCGACTCAGACTGAAGTCTGTAGGGGTAGTGCGATGTGCTACTGTCACTGGCGCAAGGGGAAGCGCTTGATGCAGAGGCGGCGCGATGCAGGGGGATGCACAGGGGAGAGCTGTAGTTGTCCGGCTTAGTCATACAGGGGATGAGAAGAGGAGAGGAAGGATGGGTTCTCAGGGCGGCTAGGGGTAGAGAGCAGGGATGAAGATGAAGATGGGAGATGAAGAGTTGCGGCTGGTGTAGGGTTGGAGAATACACAGGGTGTATTAAATAGGAATAAGGTTAAGTGTTTAGGTTATAATGGGTTGCGGTTGATTAAGTGGGTAATTGGGTGTGGGGGTATTTAATCAGGGTAGGTATTTTTAACGGGTTTGGTATTGAAATGGGTTTGGGTCTGGGGTAGTTTAGAACAATGGGTTTTGGGGTTATAATGGTTAGTTGGGTTTGGTTTAGGGGATTATAATGGGTAATTGGGTTTGGAATAAATGGGTTTTGGGTATGGAAAAATATCCAATAGGTTGGTGGGTATTTAACAGGGTGATGGGTTTTGGTGAGATACTAATGGGTATGGGTTTTTATATGGGCTTATAGGGTTAACTAAATCCATTAAGGAAAATAGGAAGAAAAAAATATATTTATAAATAAATAAAGAAATAGGGTTTTTAATAAAATATCAAAATGTAATGCAATAAAATAATAATACTGATAGTAGTAAAGAAAACAACAGTAATAATAATAATACTGACAATAATAATAATAATAATAATAATAATAAGAAAAGTGATAAAACAATAATAGTAATAATAATAATAGAAATAATAATAATAAGAGTAATAATAACAAAAATACGAATTGTTTTACAATATAAAATCATATAAAATATTTACAAATAAAGTTATTGATCGAAAACAGATTTTTATAGGAGATCCAATAATACAATTTGATAAAAGAAATTGAAAACCGAAAAAAAAAATTGCAAAAATATTTAAATACAGAAAATACACAAAAATACATTTTTCGGAAAACAGGGGTACAAATCCTACCCACCTTACAGCAAAATTTTGTCCTCGAAATTTGCTTAGGCGGTACATAGGACAAGAAAAAAGCAAACAAACTGGGGAAAGGGTAACAAAACAGAGAGTCAAAGGGAAAGGAACAAAGCAGTGGCAACACGAGAAAAAGAAAGAAGTGGATAACAATGACGTCAAATAGAATACGGAAAAGAGAATAAACAGTATCAAAAGGAAAGAAGCAACACAAGATAACAAAACAAGATAGGGAGTAGGCAGAAATGGAATCAAAGATAGAAAGGACAGGGAAAAATTGAATCAAATAATGAATGAGTGCATGATGGCAAAATGGAATGCAAGAAAGAAGTAATCTATATCAAAAATAAAGAAGAAAACATCACAAGACTTGCAAGATAACAAGGCAAAGAGATGAAACAATAGATAGAGCTGTTATCGAAGAAAGGATGTGTAACCCCTATTTTTGTTGTATTTTTCTTTTCTTGTGTATTTGTACTCTTTTGTTTTTTTTTCTTGAACCGTATATTGAGTTGTTTCAATGTATTTTCAATTTGTTTTCTCATTCTTGATTCTTGCGAGTTAGTTCCGATTTCTTGGTTGTTCTTGTTCATGGTTGTTATTTTCGCTCTTTATTGTTGTCTCGTTCTCTTTATTTGTATTTTTGGGTGCTCTTGGTGATTTGGTGGTCTACCCCATTCCTAATCCTATTATTTTGATCCCTAATTGATTACCAAAGCCAAATTACCCAATCCTAGATTGAATTCTATTCAATTTGATCCCCATTTGTCTTATTGGACAAATCCTAATGCTACTCCTAATACCCACAACCCAATTACCCATTAACCCATCTCATACACTAACCCTAATTACCCCCTACAAATACTTTAATCCCTAACCAGAATATCCCCATACCCATACAAATCTCGGCCTCATTCCCCTTCCTCTTACTTGCACCGCAAGTATACCCCAATCCCGACATCCCCTACCGGCTGCTGCACCATCCCCTACCGGCTGCACTTGCACCCACCAACGACCTACTCCATTGCCGACATCTTCACCTAAGAACCAAGCACCCAAAGCACCGATCACCATCATCTCATTCGTCCCCTTGTCCTTTCTCTTTGCCATTGCCAACCGCAAGTCTCTCTCTCTCTTGATCGTTAGTGTGGACGTGTTGGTTTGCACGCGTGGTTTCGTGGATCTTGTTCGTGACGTAATTGTAGAACCCCGTATTTTCAAATATTATTTTATTATTTGAAAATGAATTTAAATGAATTTCTGAGGATTTAATTGATCTATCTTTTGTACACGTGCAAAACACGTGCAAATGAGTTTTGAGATGCTTGAAAAATTAAGAATTCTTTATGAAAAATCATTATTTATTATTTTGGAATTATGTAGTATTTTTCCGGATTTTTCTGAATTTAATTAGTACTATTTGCAAATTTTAAGAAAAGAAGGACCTTTTTGTAAAATTGACATTTTAAGGGCTAAAATGCAAAATTGGCATTCTGGACATTTTGAACAGTATTAGTTAGGATTTAGAAGTATATTTTCATATAAATCCTAATTTTAATGAATTATGAGATGAATTTCCAAAAGAAGATATATATATATAATTGTATTTGGATGGATTGTTTTGCAAATGTATTTCCTAAACCCTAATACTTGATCCCGGCCTATATAAGAGAGTTGCAGCCGTCATTCGCTGCACAACTCAGATCTTATTATATTTCTATTCTCTTGGTGATTGAAGAAGGAGTTCTTGGATCTAGCAAGAGGAAGGCTTGTGGATTCTTCTTGATTCTAAAAGGTGAGTGATATAGACTTGTTTGTTTATGTGTATGATTGCATGTTGTTTTGTTTGATGATTTCGTATCTTGTATGAAATCGATGCCATGGTTGTTATTCGTAATATACATGTGAAATCCATGATAGATTAGTAGATCTCGATTGACAATTCTTGATTGCTTGAAACATGTTAAGATTCGATTATGATTATTGAAGATAAGAAATTGGATGGAGGAATCTCTAGACATTGTTATTTACGAGTTGGATTAGATATGAGTAGAGGAAGAGATTTGGTATTTGAGATTGACTCCAGTATTGATTATTGATTTCAGACCTAAATTGTGAGATCTGTAGGCCGACATTCGACTGGGACTAGGTATCAGTCGACTGGTACGACCCTAATATTGTATCTTTAGTTTTTCTCGAAATTCTCTCGAGTAAGTCGACTTATGTTCTTATAAGTCGACTTATGTCCCCTTTTAAGTCATCTTATGTTTTGATAAGTCTACTTATGATTTTTATAAGTCATCTTATACTGTTGATAAGTCTACTTATGATTTCTATAAGTCACCTTATATTATTGATAAGTCTACTTATGATTTTTATAAGTCATCTTATACTGTTAGCACTTGGATTGTTTCTTGAGAATTATTGATAATTATCTCGGGTAAGTCGACTGATGGTTGGTTAAGTCGACTTACTGCACTTGTTATAATCTTGACTATTAGTTCTCGAGGCAGTCGACTTATTACGGCATAAGTCGACTGGTTCTGATGAGTTTTCATGATCTTGAAGGTTCTTGTTATCATTAGTTTGTTTGTAGATGAATATGTTCGTCAGTGTAATAGTCACCATTGGTGATGCATGCCGGGTTCGTATTCTATCTATACCCTCTTTAGTTTGTTTGTAGATGAATATGTTCGTCGGTGTAATAGTCACCATTGGTGATGCATGCCGGGTTCGTATTCTATCTATACCCTCTTTAGTTTGTTTGTAGATGAATATGTTCGTCAGTGTAATAGTCACCATTGGTGATGCATGCCGGGTTCGTATTCTATCTATACCCTCTTTAGTTTGTTTGTAGATGAATATGTTCGTCGGTGTAATAGTCACTATTGGTGATGCATGCCGGGTTCGTATTCTATCTATACCCTCTTTAGTTTTGTAGATGGATATATGGGTACCCGATCTATGGTATTATTGGAGATCGATTGTTGGACATACATCGTGGTATTGAGATTTATTGATAGTTGGGCATGATCAGAGAGGTGAGGATTATTGTTGTTCGGATCAGTCGACTGGTCCTTTGAACAGTCGACTGTACCGTACAGTTGAACTGTACATATTTTGAGAGAGATTGATTGATGGATACTTGATCGTTGGTATTGTTTCTCGACTTGGTTCACTCATGTACTGGCCTATCGTTCTTGTTTCAGATTACATGTTCAGTTTATGTATTTTTGTTCAGTACATGTTGATTGAGAATTTATGTTTATTTGTTATTTATGTTTGTTGTTTATATCACTCACACCAGTTATGGCTGACCCCGTAGTTTTGGGGGTTAGGGTTCAACTCTAGCCTCACATGTTGCAGGTTATTGCTTAGAATTGGAGGCTTGGATGCTTGGGTTAGCTTTAGAGAGTATGAGTGAGATGATAGAGCCATGTGTAATTTTGTAAAGAATAGTGTTGTAAAAGAATTATTGTAATGTAAGGTGTTTGTATTTCCGCTGCTATTTGAAAGAAGTTGTTGTAATAAAGATTTGGAATAAAATGACTTGAGTTTTTGGTCTATGTATATTGTTACATTGAAGTGGATCGCTGGGAAAGTGCCACGTATTTTCTAAAGTTTCGTATTTAGAAATTCGGGGCGCTACAGTTTGGTATCAGAGCACGCTTCAACAGTAATAATAGACATAGTATGAAAACCAACCTAGGTGTGGACACTAGAGAGTGAGTACCTAGGTGTGGACATTAGAAGTGTGAGTATCACATAGAGTTAAACATGATGTCTTGGTTTGTGGTATTGTTATGGTTTTGCCATAGGATGTTGATGTGAGTTTGAATTGTGTGTGTGATGCTCTAACTTTACCCTCGTTTTGCAGTATTCGAAATGGTTGCACCCAGGGGCAGGAATGGAGGCAACAATGAGGATGGGTCTGGTAGTTCCCAAGGAAATGGGATCGACCTTGAAGCTGAGTTTGCCAAAGTATATCAGACGTTGAATACGCTGATGGCACTCAATGTGGCGCAGCAGCAAGCGCAGCAGCAGAATCCGCCGCCAAATCATGGAGCTGGTCATGGATTGGTGAATGCCGACCCCATAAAGCAGATCGAATCCTTTAAGAGGATGAGGCCGCCAGTCTTTGAGGGGCAAGCTGATCCAACAGCGGCAGATGACTGGATTAGGAAGATGCAGACGATCTTCGAAGTGTCGGAGACTCCTGAAGCTAGCAAGGTGAAGTTAGCTTCGATGCAGTTGGAGAAAGATGCAGGTATCTGGTGGGAGTCGCTGAAGAGAAATTTGGGAGATCAGCAGCTGACATGGGAAGCTTTTCTGGAGGAGTTCAGAGATCGCTTCTTTCCTCTTGATGTTCAGGAGAAGAAGGCGACTGAGTTCTTGAACCTTCAGCAGGGGAGTATGACTGTTCGGGAGTATGAGACGAAGTTCGCTCAACTTTCAAGGTATGCGCCAGAATTGGTAGTGGACGAAGCAAAGAAGGCCAAAAAGTTTGAGCAGGGCTTGAGGCCAAACTTGAGGTCAAGGATGGTTCCGTTGGGCATCAGAAGGTTCGACAAGCTTGTCAGGAGAGCAGCTATGACCGAGGAAGATATGGATCAGTCCCGGGCTAAGCAAGAGACTTGGAACAAGAAGAAGAGGCCAGCAGAAGATCAGGAAGGGAAGGAGTTCCCAGTGAAGCAGAGCAAACCCAGTGATCCAGTGCAGAAGGCACCGGCAACTCGGGAGATGACTTGTTATTTCTGTAGGCAGACAGGACATTTCAGGTCAGAATGTCCGAAGTTGGCAAAGCAGACTTGTTTTCAATGTGGTCAAGTAGGGCACATTCGACAACAATATCCACAGCTGAAGAAAGAGAATGCAGAGAAAGACAAGGATCCGAAGCAGGGACGAGTGTTCGCGTTGACTGAAGAGGATGCGGGCAATCCAGAAATATGATCTGTGTGTGCAGGAATTTATTCTTTTGTATTAAGTAAAACTTTATTTTGGAATAATTGAAGATTGAGTATTTTCTTCATGTAACAATTTATTTGGATTAACGGAATAAAGACAGAGTTTTATTTAATACTATTTTCTTGCATACGATTGTATCGCCCATTTATTGCTAGTCTTAGTGTGGATCTTGAGGTGTTCCCAAGCAAGGTCTTGAGGTGGCTATCCTTAGTCGTGTCTCTTCTAAGGAGGGAGTGGCCACTGATTCTTGGAAGGACGAAGCAGTTGTGGAAGGTCAGAGTTGGATGCAGGAGTTCAGTAGTTGTTGCAGCGTGGCTTCCGATGGCAAGTTATCAGAGTCGCGCAGCGGAAGATTGTCTTTTCTGAAATCTTGCATGAAGTTGTTTCTTATGTATGATGTGTTTGTTTTGTTGGAATGCATTCTTTTACGTGATTGTATTTCCTAAAGTTATATTTCTATCTATGAGTTTTCAATCGTTATTAGTGGGTTGTTCGGACCTCATTAGCCGTAGTTCTGAGGACAGAACTCTTCTAAGGAGGGAGTGATGTAGAACCCCGTATTTTCAAATATTATTTTATTATTTGAAAATGAATTTAAATGAATTTCTGAGGATTTAATTGATCTATCTTTTGTACACGTGCAAAACACGTGCAAATGAGTTTTGAGATGCTTGAAAAATTAAGAATTCTTTATGAAAAATCATTATTTATTATTTTGAAATTATGTAGTATTTTTCCGGATTTTTCTGAATTTAATTAGTACTATTTGCAAATTTTAAGAAAAGAAGGACCTTTTTGTAAAATTGACATTTTAAGGGCTAAAATGCAAAATTGGCATTCTGGACATTTTGAACAGTATTAGTTAGGATTTAGAAGTATATTTTCATATAAATCCTAATTTTAATGAATTATGAGATGAATTTCCAAAAGAAGATATATATATATAATTGTATTTGGATGGATTGTTTTGCAAATGTATTTCCTAAACCCTAATACTTGATCCCGGCCTATATAAGAGAGTTGCAGCCGTCATTCGCTGCACAACTCAGATCTTATTATATTTCTATTCTCTTGGTGATTGAAGAAGGAGTTCTTGGATCTAGCAAGAGGAAGGCTTGTGGATTCTTCTTGATTCTAAAAGGTGAGTGATATAGACTTGTTTGTTTATGTGTATGATTGCATGTTGTTTTGTTTGATGATTTCGTATCTTGTATGAAATCGATGCCATGGTTGTTATTCGTAATATACATGTGAAATCCATGATAGATTAGTAGATCTCGATTGACAATTCTTGATTGCTTGAAACATGTTAAGATTCGATTATGATTATTGAAGATAAGAAATTGGATGGAGGAATCTCTAGACATTGTTATTTACGAGTTGGATTAGATATGAGTAGAGGAAGAGATTTGGTATTTGAGATTGACTCCAGTATTGATTATTGATTTCAGACCTAAATTGTGAGATCTGTAGGCCGACAGTCGACTGGGACTAGGTATCAGTCGACTGGTACGACCCTAATATTGTATCTTTAGTTTTTCTCGAAATTCTCTCGGGTAAGTCGACTTATGTTCTTATAAGTCGACTTATGTCCCCTTTTAAGTCATCTTATATTTTGATAAGTCTACTTATGATTTTTATAAGTCATCTTATACTGTTGATAAGTCTACTTATGATTTCTATAAGTCACCTTATATTATTGATAAGTCTACTTATGATTTTTATAAGTCATCTTATACTGTTAGCACTTGGATTGTTTCTTGAGAATTATTGATAATTATCTCGGGTAAGTCGACTGATGGTTGGTTAAGTCGACTTACTGCACTTGTTATAATCTTGACTATTAGTTCTCGAGGCAGTCGACTTATTACGGCATAAGTCGACTGGTTCTGATGAGTTTTCATGATCTTGAAGGTTCTTGTTATCGTTAGTTTGTTTGTAGATGAATATGTTCGTCGGTGTAATAGTCACCATTGGTGATGCATGCCGGGTTCGTATTCTATCTATACCCTCTTTAGTTTGTTTGTAGATGAATATGTTCGTCGGTGTAATAGTCACCATTGGTGATGCATGCCGGGTTCGTATTCTATCTATACCCTCTTTAGTTTGTTTGTAGATGAATATGTTCGTCGGTGTAATAGTCACCATTGGTGATGCATGCCGGGTTCGTATTCTATCTATACCCTCTTTAGTTTGTTTGTAGATGAATATGTTCGTCGGTGTAATAGTCACTATTGGTGATGCATGCCGGGTTCGTATTCTATCTATACCCTCTTTAGTTTTGTAGATGGATATATGGGTACCCGATCTATGGTATTATTGGAGATCGATTGTTGGACATACATCGTGGTATTGAGATTTATTGATAGTTGGGCATGATCAGAGAGGTGAGGATTATTGTTGTTCGGATCAGTCGACTGGTCCTTTGAACAGTCGACTGTACCGTACAGTTGAACTGTACATATTTTGAGAGAGATTGATTGATGGATACTTGATCGTTGGTATTGTTTCTCGACTTGGTTCACTCATGTACTGGCCTATCGTTCTTGTTTCAGATTACATGTTCAGTTTATGTATTTTTGTTCAGTACATGTTGATTGAGAATTTATGTTTATTTGTTATTTATGTTTGTTGTTTATATCACTCACACCAGTTATGGCTGACCCCGTAGTTTTGGGGGTTAGGGTTCAACTCTAGCCTCACATGTTGCAGGTTATTGCTTAGAATTGGAGGCTTGGATGCTTGGGTTAGCTTTAGAGAGTATGAGTGAGATGATAGAGCCATGTGTAATTTTGTAAAGAATAGTGTTGTAAAAGAATTATTGTAATGTAAGGTGTTTGTATTTCCGCTGCTATTTGAAAGAAGTTGTTGTAATAAAGATTTGGAATAAAATGACTTGAGTTTTTGGTCTATGTATATTGTTACATTGAAGTGGATCGCTGGGAAAGTGCCACGTATTTTCTAAAGTTTCGTATTTAGAAATTCGGGGCGCTACAGTAATTGTTCGTGGCTTGTGATTTTGTTCGTTGCCGGGATCTTTTCCCATTATTCTTGGTATTCTTCGTTTTCGTCTTTGTTTGAGGAAAGTAACTTGTACTCCAATTTCTTTGTTTGATACAAGTCAAAAATACCGCTTATAGTGTAGTTTGGTTCTAGAGACAACTCGTGTGCATGTTTGATTTGATGGGTTTTGTCTCTATTGTGCTATTTGACCATAGTTGCCACACGACACAAATTTGACATGAAACAAACTAGGTTTTACCCGTCTTGATTTGATTGTGTATTTGAGACCTATTGTGAGAAAATGTGATGGTTGATTGGATCCATGTGATATGATTGTTGTGCACACATTAGATACCCTATTTCATGTTGTTTGGACACCTAGTAGACTCGACTTCATGTTTGGTAGTGTTTGGATCAAGTTTCGTTTGATTTATGTTTGGTTTTGTTTTTGAGGAAAATATGTATTTTGTCAATGTTCAGTTTTGTTTACTGTTTTGGAGTATTTTACGGTCAGTACCTTAATTTCAGTATAAAACATGATTTTTAGAGAATTTCGTCTATTTTCAAATCCCTTTGACCATACTGGATTTCGTTTTCGTATGAGTGAGTTATGGTAGTTTTACTACAGAGGTGTACTCTATTTCCCGATTTTGCTTCTTGATGATTTCAGTAACTAAACTATTTTGAAACTGGTGTTAAACATATTATTTTGATCTGAAATTTTGGTCAGTGTTTCTATATCTAATTAGGGATTATCCAGAATTTGGGTGGATTTTATTGATGAGTTTTACTTATCGTTTTATGATTGTTTATGAAATCTATACTTGCTGTATTTTGCTCGCTATTCTGTAAAGAATCGTATTTTTACCCTATTTCCTTTGACTTTATGAAAAATATTTGTGAAATATGAAAGTTAGTTTATTTTGTGTATTTCATCTCCTTTTGGCGGATTTGGATTTTGTTTCACGTTTTGCGAGATATTACAGTTTTCGTACAGCAGTGTTGGGAATTCCAAATTTGCCAAACTATCTTTTCTTGATGGTTTCTGATTTTTGATGACTGATCTAATTTTACTGAAAAATTATGAAAGTTTATACTCTGATACTAGACATATAGGGGAATACCCCAAATTTTTCGTGGATTTATTTAATGAGTTTTCTTGTGTTTTTCTGCTCTTGAATTTGAATTTCTGATTTCTGGCTGAACCGATTTTCTGGATTCAAATCAGTTTTCAGTTATGATTTTGTGAAATACTATATGGCTTATTTATATTCACCATATTCGTGTGGAAGTCTATTTTCCAGATTTTTCGACGGATTCAGATTTGGATTTCTTTAGTAACAGGAATCACTATTTTAGTACTGTACTGTCATGCTGTCCTGAATATGAACATACACTGTTTTGCTCGTTTATGCGACTGTATATCATCTATACTTGTTTATTTGTTCCCCTGAACCTGATACTGATTATAATATGTTAGTTTGACACTATTTGATGCACCATCATGTCTGTTTGATAACATTAATAAAAGTGATCAAGCCGGGATTTCTTAAGGGAAGATCTAGTAGTGGATAATATGGAAACGTGTACTTGGAAGGGGACTAGTGTTCCATTCTGATTCTGATTCTGATTCTGATTCTGGTACTGTTACTATTACTGTTACTGTTACTGTTACTGTTTCTGCTTCTGCTACTGTTACTGATAACTGAGTATACTGCCCCATTATGGTCCACTACGAAATCTAAAAGCGAAACTGTTTGTTGTAGTAACCATGTGTTAAATAGTTGGGACGCATGAAGTGCTACCTAGTTAGTAATACACACAAGACTGTAAGAACATAAGACTGATACTGTTAGACTGATACTGATAGACTGTTACTGTTAGACTAATACTGTTATATTGTTATACTATTACACTGATTTACTGAACTTACTGTTACTGGACACTATTAGTTGACATATGACACTATACTTGACACACTCATTTGTACTGTTAGTATACCATGCTAGTTGACCTTGATTTACTGATTCATGGTACATTACAGTTGACACATTATACCATGCGATGATCTGTTAGTTAGATTTTTTTCCCATGTACTTGTATCCTACAATATAAGTGGCCCGTAACTGGCAATTGACGGGTACTGGTTTTATTCTTTCCCTTCTCTTACATATTATCAATTGCAGATCAGGATGACCGTTTGCCAGATGGTATTGGAGAAATGATATATTAGTGCTGGATATCTATTTTTGCTATTATTATTATTGTTATTTTGGAACGATGTAATTTGAGTACTTGGATATTTGTTTTGTATTTTGGGCAATGTGACCCAAGGATATTTGACTGATTCAGATTCTGATGTTATTTGAGATTATCATATTGTATTTCAAGAAATTCTGTTGGTTTGTTTGTTTGAGAATGCATGTAAGGTTGATTCTTTTGGCTTCCGGCTGTGATTATGTGTGTGATGTTGCAAAGATTTCTGAACAGCTTATGAATGATGAAAATCATTCGCTGGGCTTTTGTTGCGTATCCGTATTCAGTATTCTCTTTTGGGAAGCGGAGCGTGATAGGGTTTTTAGTGGTATCAGAGCCCAGGTTTGGCTAATGTATTAGTTTCCTAATATATTCGACAAGCTTGGCTCGTACTGGGATCTGCACAACATTTCACCAACCATACATGCATAATCAAATCAATAATCAACTCTGAATCTGTATGCTAATTATTTTTGGTTTTGTGCAGGCTATGGCTCGTGGAAATCCTTCTCAGTCTGATCCGCTTGAGGCTGTCACTACTGTGCTTGAGCGGCTGATTAATCAGTAGCAAAACCACAGTGATTTGGTGATGGCTGCCCATGAAGCTGCCGGGGTTCCGCCTCCTGTTGACCCTGTGCAGGAAAATCTCCCGCCTTGTCCAGAAACAATTACGGATTTTATGAGGCTACATTCCGATCGCTTTTCGGGCACTGAGACGCCTTTGGCGGTTGAGTAGTGGTTGATCCGGACCGAGCGCTTGCTCTTGGCGGCACGTGTTGCCGAGGCTGATAGGGTGGATGTGGTTTCCATCCAGTTGGTGGATTTGGCTCATATTTTGTGGATGGCCGAGTCCGAGCGTCTTGAGAGATCTATTACCTGGACTACTTTCACTCGGGGATTCTTGGAGAAGTTCTTCCCCAGTAGTACTCGAGTTGAGATGGAACAGCAATTCCTGGCCTTAAAACAGGTTAAGTCATTATTCTATTTTGAATTCTGTTACATAATTGTTCAAACAATATTGTAATATGGACTTCTTGCAACAGGGTTCTAGGTTAGTAGATGAGTACGCCGCTGAGTTTACTAGAGTTAGACGCTTCGCTGCCATTCTTGTGGCTACCGAAGAGGATAGGGCTCATAGATTCATAAATTGGCTTTAGCAGATATCAAGAGGCATCTTGTCTCTCTCAGCGTACTTATGCTGAAGGTCTTGAGGCTGCTCGAGCTCAGGAGCAGGCTCGTGGTGGTTTGGTTCCTTCTCTGTGGACTGTTCCGCATTCTGCTGCTAGGTCTTCTGGTGGTCCTATTCGGATGTCTGTCCCAACCCTCCCAGTCAGGGCAGCTCTGTATCCTTCTGCTGGTCTCCAGAAGGGTGGTTTTTGCGACTTCTGTCGGATGTCTGGACATGAGCATAAGAATTGTTGGCGCGTCAACCGCCTGTGCTTTAGGTGTGGCACCGCTGATCATACTGTACGCGATTGTCCGCAGCAGCAGCAACTGGCTCTTCCAGCCAGGGGTCCTATTCAGCAAGCAGGCCCAGCCCGTGCTCCAGTTAGGCCTTCCTCCTCAGCACCAGATTGTCGGTCAGAGTACCGCTGTTCCAAGGAGAGGTCATGCTTTCAATTTGACTGCTGCAGATGCTGAGACAGCTGAAGGAGTTGTAGCAGGTATATCTTGTTTTGTTGTTTAGTCGTTTTGTTTCTCTCATTTTCTTTCTTTCGGTCTTGCTTTGTTCTTCCTGTTATTTTATTTTTCTGCCTTGCTGTTTGTCCCTCACTCTTGTTTGTCTATTCTTTCTCCTTGTCTCTTGATTTCTTCTAGGTATCATCCTTGTTTGCTCTTTTCCTGTTCATGTTCTTTTCGATTCTGGGGCAACCCATTCTTTTGTTTCTTCTCGATTTGTCGCTCGCCATCAGTTGAAGTGTAGCAACATGTTAGAGGCTTGGACCATCTTGACAGGTGGTGGTGTTGTTAGTTGTTCTCGTGCGCGCAGGCAATGTCCCGTTGTTATTGGGGACGCAGATTTCAAAGCTAACCTGATTATCATTGGAAATTTGGGATTTTACATTATTCTGGGTATGGATTGGTTGGGTGTAGCCCATGCCATTATTGATTGACGTGCCAAGAAAGTTGTTTTCAGAATTCCAGATCGAGCAGAAATTGAATTCCATGCCGGGAAGTCTTTCCTTGCCGAGCAAAGACTGTAGTTGTACAGGTGGACTGTGCGATGGAATTGCACTCAGGCTGTGAGGTTGTGCCTCTTGTAGTTTGGGATTTCTTGGATTTTTTTCCAGATGAGTTGCCTGGCTTACCCCCTGTTAGGGAATTAGAGTTCGGTATTGATGTTCATCCTGGAACTGTGCTGATATCGAAGAGTCCTTACAGGATGGCACCAATTGATGTAGCTGAGCTTAAGGTGCAGATTCAGGAGCTTCTTGGTTTGGGTTTCATCTGACCAAGTGTTTCGCCTTGGGGTGCTCCAGTCCTTTTTGTCAACAAGAAGAATGGCAGTCGTCGTCTGTGTGTGGATTATCGGGAACTAAACAGTGTTACTGTGAAGAACCGGTATCCTTTGCCTAGGATCGATGATTTGTTCAACCAGTTGAATGGGACTGCTGTTTTCTCGAAGTTGGATCTTCATTCTAGGTATCACCAAGTCAGAGTGAAGGCTGCAGATATACTGAAGACTGCATATAGGACTAGATACGGGCACTATGAGTATCTTGTGATGCCGTTCGGGGTTACAAATGCGCCAGCTGTATTCATGAGTCTTATGAACCAGGTCTTCTCGCAGTTCTTGGATAGATTTGTGGTGGTCTTCATTGATAATATTTTGGTTTATTCTCGAAATCTGGAAGATCATGCTGAGCATCTTAGAGTGGTTCTGTAGACTTTGAGAGAGAATCAGCTCTATGAGAAACTTTGCAAGTGCGAGTTATGGCTCGACAAGGTTTCTTTCTTGGGGCACATCATCTCAGGCGATGGTATTTCTGTGGATCCTGCCAAGGTTGAAGCGGTGAAGGATTGGCCTATTCCTAAGTCAGTTTCCGAAGTTCGGAGTTTTCTTGGTCTCGCTGGCTATTATCGGAGATTCGTTCAAGATTTTTCAAAGATAGCAGGGTCGTTGACTAAGTTGACTAGGAAGGATCAAAAGTTTTGTTGGTCTGATGGGTGTAATGAGGCTTTTGTTGAGTTGAAGAACAGAATGACGTCAGTTCCTGTGTTGATTATTCTAGATGGTTCAGGCAGATTTGTAATTCACTATGATTCTTCTGGTAAGGGTCTTAGAGCAGTTCTTATGCAAACAGGTCGTGTCATTGCATATGCATCGAGGCAGTTGAGGCTGCATGAAAAGAACTATTCTACTCATGACTTGGAGTTAGCGGCAGTGATCTATGCTTTGAAGCTGTGGAGACATTATTTACTTGGAGACCGCGTGAAAATCTTTACAGACCACAAAAGTCTCAGTACGTTTTCACCCAGAAGGAATTAAACATGAGGCAAAGGCGATGGTTGGAGCTTATGGCAGATTATGACATCAGTTTGCAATACCATCCTGGTAAAGTAAACTTGTTGCCTGATGCATTGAGCAGGAGACCGGCAGTTATGTTCCTTACTCAGCAGAGTGATCTTATTGAGCAGATGAGGAGGTTGGATTTGGAGGTTTTGTTGCCGAATTCTGGTCGGACTTTTCTTGCGCTTCAGCTTCAGTCTTCTCTGGTTGATCAGATTAAAGAGGCTCAAGCTGGTGATGCGCAGTTGCAGAGTTTTCGAGTTGAAGTTGAGTATGGATCCAGGACAGACATGGTTATTCATGCCGATGGTTTGCTTCATTTTGGTTTTCGTTTGTGTGTCCCTAAGGGTGAAGTTCGTCAGAGGTTGCTTGAAGAAGCTCATCAATCTTCGTATTCTATCCATCCTGGCAGTACTAAGATGTATCGAGATTTGAAGCTTCATTTCTGATGGCATGGTATGAAGAGGGCTATTGCTCGGTTTGTGGCTCAATGTTTGATCTGTCAGCAGGTTAAGGCAGAGCATCAGAGGACAGCTGGACTTCTTCAACCGCTTCCTATTCCAGAGTGGAAGTGGGAGCATATCACCATGGACTTTGTGACTGCTTTACCGAGGAGTCCTAAGGGTCATAATGCTGTTTGGGTGATTGTCGACCGTTTGATGAAGAGTGCTCACTTCATTCCCTTTCGTGTCGGTCAATCTACTGTGAGCCTTGCTGAGAGGTACATGCAAGAGATTGTCAGACTTCTTGGGGTTCTAGTTAGTATTGTATTCGACAGGAGTACGAGATTCATATCTCAGTTTTGGGAGAGTCTTCAGGCTAGTTTTGGGAGTAAGTTGAAGAACAGTACAGCTTTTCATCCCCAGACTGATGGACAGTCAGAACGGACTATTCAGATTCTTGAGGACATGCTGCGATCCTGTATGCTTCAGTTCGGTGGATCATGGGAGGACCATTTGCATCTCGTAGAGTTCTCGTACAATAATAGGTTTAAAGCCAGTATCAAAGCTGCTCCGTTCGAGGCATTTTATGGGCAGAAGTGTAGATCACCAGTGTGTTGGGATGACATTGGTGAGAGGATGTTGTTGGGTCCAGAGTTGATCACCAGGACAGTTGATGCTGTGACTTGGATCAGAAAGCATCTTCAGGCAGCTCAAGATAGGCAGAGGCGGTGGGCTGATGTTCATCGGAAAGCTTTAGAGTTTGTTGTTGATGACCATGTTTTTCTCAAGATATCGCCGTGGCACGGTGTCATTCGGATCAGTAGTGGGGGCAAGCTTAGCCCTAGATTTATTGGACCATTTGAGATTTTGGAGCAAGTAGGCAGGGTGTCCTATCATCTTGCATTGCCGCCAGCATTATCTGGAGTGGATGTTTTCCATGTCTCACGACTCAGGAGATATATCTGAGATGAGAGTCACGTGATCGACTACTCTGAGTTGACCGTCCGACCGGATTTGACTTGTGAGATTCCGCCAGTTGCTATTGTTGATCGGCGAGAGTTTGTGCTGAAGAACAAGGTTATCAAGTTGGTTCGTGTTGCTTGAAATCCTCACTGGCCTAGTGAGTCGACTTGGGAGCTGGAGGAGGAGATTTAGCAGAAGTTTCTTCATTTGTTCGAGTAGTGGTTGCTTTGTCTTGTTTTGCTTTGTTTTCTTTTTCTTGGGGTTACCCTATGTATCTTCTTTCTAAATTTCGAGGACGAAATTCTTTTTGTTAGGAGGGTAGGATTGTAACCCCAGTTTTTCTTTTTTTATATTTTTGGTGTATTTTTCTTTTCTTGTGTATTTGTACTCTCTTGTTTTTTTTTTCTTGAACCGTATATTGAGTTGTTTCAATATATTTTCATTTTCCTTTCTCATTCTAGATTCTTGCGAGTTATTTCCGATTTCTTGGTTGTTCTTGTTCATGGTTTTTGTTTTTGCTCTTAATTATTGTCTCGTTCTCTTTATTTGTATTTTTGGGTGCTCTTGGTGATTTGGTGGTCTACCCAATTCCTAATCCTATTATTTTGATCCCTAATTGATTACCAAAGCCAAATTACCCAATCCTAGTTTGAATTCTATTCAATTTGATCCCCATTTGTCTTATTGGACTAATCCTATTGCTACTCCTAATACCCACAACCCAATTACCCATTAACCCATCTTATACACTAACCCTAATTACCCCCTTCAAATACTTTATAACCCTAACACTAATATCCCCATACCCATACAAATCCCGGCCTCCTTCGCATTCCTCTTACTTGCGTCACAAGTACACCCCAATCCCGACATCCCCTACCGGCTGCACTTGCACCCACCGACCACCCACTCCATTGCTGACATCTTCACCCAAGAACCAAACACCCAAAGCACCGATCACCATCATATCATCCATCCCCTTGTCCTTGCTCTTTGCCGTTGCCGACCGCAAGTCTCTCTCTCTCTCTTGATCTTTGGTGTGCACGTGTTGGTTTGCACGTGTGGTTTTGTGGATCTTGATCGAGAGTTCATTTTCCGTGGCTCGTGATTTCGTTCGTAGATTTTGTTCGTTGCCGGGATCCTTTCCTTTTATTCTTTGTGTGCTTCGTTTTCGTCTTCGTTTGAGGCAAGTAACTTGTACTCCAATTCCTTTGTTTGATACAAGTCAAAAATATCGCTTATAGTGTAGTTGGGTTCTAGAGACAACTCGTGTGCATGTTTGATTTGATGGGTTTTGTCTCTATTGTGCTATTTGACCATAATTGGCACACGACACAAATTTGATACGAAACAAACTAGGTTTTGCCCGTTTTGATTTGATTGTGTATGTGAGATCTATTGTGAGGAAATGTGATGATTGACTGGATCCATGTGATATGATTGTTGTGCACACATTAGATACCATATTTCATGTTGTTTGGACACCTAGTAGACTCGACTTCATGTTTAGTAGTGTTTGGATCAGGTTTCGTTTGATTTATGTTTGGTTTTGTTTTTGAGGAAAATCTGTATTTTGTCGATGTTCAGTTTTGTTTTCTGTTTTGGACTATTTTATGGTCAGTATCTTAATTTCAGTATAAAACATGATTATTAGAAAATTTTGTCTATTTTCAAATCCCTTTGACCTTACTGGATTTCATTTTCGTATGAGTGGGTTCTGGCAGTTTTACTACAGAGGTGTACTCCCTGATTTTGCTTCTTGATAATTTCAATAACAAAACTATTTTGAAACTGGTGTTAAACATATTATTTTGATCTAAAATTTTGGTCAGTGTTTCTATATCTAATTAGGGATTACCCCGAATTTTGGTGGATTTCATTGATGAGTTTTACGTATCGTTTTATGATTGTTTATGAAATTTATACTTGCTGTATTTTGCTCACTGTTCTATAAAGAATCGTATTTTTACCTTATTTCCTTTGACTGTATGAAAACTATTTGTGAAATATGAAAGTTAGTTTATTTTGTTTATTTTCATCTCCCTTTGGCGGATTTGGATTTCGTTTCACGGTTTGCGAGATATTACAGTTTTCGTACCGCAGTGTTGGGAATTCAAGATTTGCCAAACTATCGTTTCTTGATGGTTTCTGATATTTGATGACTGATCTAATTTTACTGGAAAATTATGAAAGTTTATACTCTGATACTATCCATATAAGGGAATGCCCCAGATTTTTCGTGGATTATTTAATGAGTTTTCATGCAGTTTTCCTGCTCTTGAATTTGATTTTCTGATTTCTGGCTAAACCTATTTTCTGGATTCAAATCAGTTTTGAGTTATGATTTTGTGAAATACTATATGCCTTATTTATATTCGCCGGATTCGTGTGGAAGTCTATTTTTCAGATTCTTAGACAGATTCAGATTTGGATTTCTGTAGTAACGGGAATCACTATTTTAGTACTGTACTGTCATGCTGTCCTGA
Source organism: Hemerocallis citrina (assembly GCA_017893485.1). Lineage (NCBI taxonomy): Eukaryota > Viridiplantae > Streptophyta > Magnoliopsida > Asparagales > Asphodelaceae > Hemerocallis > Hemerocallis citrina. The sequence continues at coordinate 161,219,929 of CM030364.1, read as the reverse complement.
ATATGAACATACATTGTTTTGCTCGTTTATGCGACTGTATATCATCTATACCTATTTAGTTTTTCCCCTGAACCTGATACTGATTATAATATGTTAGTTTGAAACTATTTCATGCACCATCATGTCTGTTTGATAACATTAATAAAAGTGATCAAGCCGGGGTTTCTTAAGGGAAGATCTAGTAGTGGATAATATGGAAACGTGTACTTGGAAGAGGATTAGTGTTCCATACTGATTCTGATTCTGATACAGTTACTGTTACTGTTATTGTTACTGCTACTGCTACTGTTACTGATACCTGAGTACACTGCCCCATTATGGTCCACTACGAAATCTAAAAGCGAAACTATTTGTTGTAGCAACCATGTGGTAAATAGTTGGGATGCATGAAGTGCTACCTCGTTAGTATTGGACACAAGACTGTAAGAACCTAACACTGATTCTGTTAGACTGATACTGATAAACTGTTACTGTTGGACTGATACTGTTATATTGTTATACTGTTACACTGATTTACTGAACTTACTGTTACTGGACACTGTTAGTTGACATATGACACTATACTTGACACACTCATTTATACTGTTAGTATACCACGCTAGTTGACCTTGATTTACTAATTCATGATACATTACTGTTGACACATTATACCATGCTATGATCTGTTAGTTAGATTTGTTTCCCATGTACTTGTATCCTACATTATAAGTGGCCCGTAACTTACAATTGACGGGTACTTCTTTTCTTCTTTTTCCCTTCACCTGCATCTTATCAATTGCAGATTAGGATGACTGTTTTCCAGATAGTATTGGAGAAATGAGATATTAGTGCTGGATATCTATTTTTGCTATTATTATTATTATTATTTTGGAACGATGTAATTTGAGTACTTGCATATTTGTTTTGTATTTTGGGCAATGTGACCCAAGGATATTTGACTGATTCAGATTCTGATGTTATTTGAGATTATCATATTGTATTTCAAGTAATTCTGTTGGTTTGTTGGTTTGAGAATGCATGTGAGGTTGATTCTTTTGGCTTCCGACTCTGATTATGTGTGTGATGTTGCAAAGATTTCTGAACAGCTTATGGATGATGAAAATCATTCGCTGGGATTTTATCGCGTATCCGTATTTTGTATTCTCTTTTGGGAAGCGGGGCATGACAGGATGGACAAGGAAGAGATGAACCAAGCGATAAGTCAATGGATGAAGACGAATACAATGGATGAAAAGAAGCACACAATGCAAAGGAGGAGAACCAACAAGAGGATCCTGGGACCTGTGGGTTATGGGCCCATAACACTTCCGCTGCGCCACTCTGATCGGGGAAGACTCTGCAAATGGCATCCAGCGATGCCGACCCGAAGAACCAAGCAGGAAAGAAAAGAATGGATGGCACCAAAATTAGAAAAATATGGGTACGAAAAGAATGAATTCAAACCCATGAAGGCATCAATCAAAGAGAACGACTAAAAAAGACAAAAGAATGAATTCATACCCAAGAAGGGATTGAATAAGAAGGGATCAAAATGAATAGAATAAGACCAGTATCCAGATCAATTTTGATTATGATTCATTTATGCATGCATGGTTGGTGAAATGTTGAGCAGATCCCAGTTCGAGCCAAGCTTGTCTAATATATCAGTCAAACTAATATATTAGCCAAACCTGTGCTCTGATACCACTAAAAACCTTGCCACGCCCCGCTTCCCAAAAATACGAAATACGAGCACATAACATTGGCCCAGCGAATGATTTTTATCATCCATAAGCTGTTTAGAAATATTTACAACATCTCACAAAATAATCACAGTCGGAAGAAAGAGAATCAACCACACATATGCAAAATTGAATTAATAAACCAACAGAATTTACTTGAAACAAAATATATTAATTTCAAATAAATCTGAACAAGTCAAAAATCTTGGGTCATACTGCCCAAATACAAAGAATCCAAGTAACAGATACATTGTTCAAAATGAGCAAGAGAAAATAAATAAACATAGCAAAAGCTCCAGCTAACAAATAACATGGAATAATGCATTAACAGTGATAACTAGCATGAATCAGTAAAACAAGGTTGATTAGCTTGGTATACTAACAGTACAGATGCTTATGTCAAATGCAGTGTCATATGGCAACTAACAGTGTCCAGTAACAGTAAGCTCAGTATATCAGTGTAACAGTATAACAGTATCAGTCTAACAGTCTCAGTCTAACAGTATCAGTCTAACTGTATCAGTCTTATCTTCTTACAGTCTTGTATGTATTACTAGATAGGTAGCACTTCATGCGCCCCATAAACATAACACATGGTTGCTACAACAAACAGTTTCGGTTTTAGATATCGTAGGGGATCATATAGAGCCGTGTACTTAGGTATCAGTAACAGTAGCAGTAGCAGTAACAGTCAGAACCTAGTGGTCCTCCTCTGATTACACCTTCCTATAGGGAAGTGTGCAGTCAGGTAATCAGTAACAGAAATCAGACAGTCAGAACCTATTGGTCCACCTCCCAGTACACCTTCCTATAGGGAAGTGTGCAGCCAGGTAATCAGTATAACAGTATAACAGATGCTCAGTATGGGAAATACGGGCCCCCTTTCAAGTACACATTTCTATAATTTTTCACTACTAGATCTTTCCCTTAAACCCCGACTTGATTACTTTTATTATGGCCATCAAACAGGCATGAATGTGTACAAAATAGTGTCAAACTAACATGGTACAATTAGTATTAGGTTCAGGGAAACCAATAAACATGCATAGCTGATATAGAATCACATAAATGAGCAAAACAGTGTATGTTCATATTTAGGACAGCAAGACAGTACAGTACTAAAATAGTGGTTCCCGTTACTACAGAAATCCAAATCTGAATCCGTTGAAGAATATGGAAAATAGACTTCCACACGGATCCAGCAAATATATATAAGTCATATAGTGTTTCAGAAAATAATAATTCAAAACTGATTTGAAAACAGAAAAAACACGTTCAGTCAGAAATCAATAAAACGAATTCTTAGTCAGACAAACAGTATTAAAACTCCTCAAATAAATCTAGAAAAAATCTGGGGTATTCCCCTATATGTCTAGAATTAAAATATAAAGTTTCATAATATCCCAGTAAAATTAGTTCAGACATCAAAAATAAGAAAACATCAAGAAACGATAGTTTGGCAAATCTGGAATTCCCAACACTGCTGTACGAAAACTGAAATATCTCGCAAGCCGTGAAATGAAATCCAAATCTGCCAAAGGGAGGTGAAAATAGAAAAAATAATGTAACATTCATATTTCATAAATATTTTCCATACAGTAGAAGGAAATAGGGTGAAAATACGATTCTTTACAGAATAGCGAGCAAAATACATCAAGTATAGCTTTCATAACCAAGCATGAAACGGCGTATAAAACTCATCAATAAAAGAGTAATGCTTCAGCCACTACCAATTTCACTACCATTCTCTTCACTACCTTAGGTGGCATACTCCTATTGGAGAGTTCTCCCACCTACTCTATTTTTCTCTACCTATTGGAGTGTACCACCTAAGGTAGTGAAGAGAAATGTAGTGAAATTGGTAGTGGCTCTAGCATTACTCTCAATAAAATCCACCAAAATTCTGGGTAATCCCTAACTAGATAAAGAAATATTGACCAAAGTTCTGGATCAAAATAATATATGTAGCATAAGTATCATAATGATTTAGTCATCAAAATCACCAAGAAACGAAATTTGGAAACGAATTACACCTCGCAGTAAAACAGTCATATCTCACACATAAGAAAATGAAATCAATCAAGGTCAGAGGGGTTAGAAAGAAGACGAATTTCTCTACAATTCATGTTTGATACTGAAATTAAGATTCTGACCTTATTATGGTCTAAATTACGGATCAAGACAGAATATTCGCAAAACACAGAATTTTCTCAAAAACCAAAATCAACATAATTCAAACGAAACTTGATCCAAACACACCCAAACATGAAATTGAGTCCACCAAGTGTCCAAACAACATGAAATAGGGTATACTAACATATCTAAAACAAGTCTATCACATGGTTCTCAACAAATACCCAAATTCTCACAAGAAGTCTCACATACATGATCAAATCAAGAACGGGCAAAACCTAAGTTAATTCATGTCAATATTGTGTCGTGAGGCAACTATGGTCAAATAGCACTATAGAGACAAACTCATCAATCATACATCACACGCGAGTTGTCTCTAGAACCCAACTATAATACAAGCGGTATTTATGACCTGTACCATACAAAGAAATTTGAGTACAAGTTACTTGCCTGAAAGACGACGACGAAACGAAGCAAAGAACGAGAATAACGGGAACGATTTCCCGAGCAACAAACACAATGAACGACCACGAATGAACACACGAACCAATCACGAACACAATCGGACGGCTAAGATCGAAGATTAAGATCAAGATCACCGGATCAGATCGGACGGTCAAATTTCCCTGATGATGAAGATAATGATGAAGATCAAGATCGATCGATCGAACGGCTGCGATCAAAGGAAATTGATGATCATCATGATCGTGACGATCAAGTGGAGATCGGACAGCTAGGATCTAGTCGGATGATCAAGAAGAGATCGACGGTCGACATCTAATCAAGCATGATGATCAAGATCCAACGACGGCCAAGATCACCCCGATGGTGATGATCAAGATCTCAATCAAACGGACGGCCCAAAAACGAAGTTGATCAAAACTCAATTAACGGCACACCTACGGCATGGTAGCAGACGGCAGGTGGCGAGATGCTGCCGGCGGACACTGTTGATGGATCACGGCACTAGGAGGTGCTGCTGCCTTGCATCGAGGAAGGATGCACACAGGCCAGGTCAGCGGGGCACAGGCGCGCGATGACGGTTCACAGCACAGGGAGCGCGCTGCGACTCAGACTAAAGTTGGCAGGGGGAGTGCGACGTGCTGCTGTCGCTGGCAGAAGGCGAAGCGCTCGATGTAGGGGCGGCGCGACGCATGGGGATGCACAAGGGAGAGCTACAGTTGTGCGGCTCGGTTGCACAGGGGAGGAGAAAGGGAATGGAAGGATGGGTTCACAGGGCGGCTAGGGGAAGAGAGTAGGGATGAAGATGAAGACGGGAGATGAAGAGTTACGGCTAGTGTAGGGTTGGAGAATACACTGGGTGTATTAAATAAGAATAGGGTTAAGGTTTTAGGTGATAATGGGTTGCGGGTGATTAAGTGGGTTAATCGGGTGTGGGGGTATTCAAACAGGGTAGGTATTTTTAACGGGTTTGGTATTGAAATGGGTTTGGGTCTGGGGTAGTTTAGATTAATAGGTTTTGGGGTTATAATGGTTAGTTGGGTTTGGTTTAGGGGATTATAATGGGCAATTGGGTTTGGAATAAATCGGTTTTGGGTATGGAAAAATAACCAATAGGTTGGTGGGTATTTAACAGGGTGATGGGTTTCGGTGAGATACTAATGGGTATGGGTTTTTATATGGGCTTATAGAGTTAACTAAATCCATTAAGGAAAATAGGAAGAAAAAGAAATATATAAATAAATAAAGAAATAGGATTTTTAATATAATATCAAAATGTAATGCAATAAAATAATAATACTGATAGTAGTAAAGAAAACAACAGTAGTAATAATAATACTAACAACAATAATAATAAGAAAAGTGATAAAACAATAATAGTAATAATAATAACAGAAATAATAATAATAAGAGTAATAATAACAAAAATATGAATTGTTTTACAATATAATATCATATAAATAAAGTTATTGATCCAAAATAGATTTTTATAAAAGATCCAATAATACAATTTGACAAAAGAAATTGAAAACCGAAAAAAAAAATTTGCAAAAAAATTTAAATACAGAAAATACACAAAAATACATTTTTTGGAAAACAGTGGTTACAACGTCTTCCGTTTGTTCCCGGAAGGCGGTTGAGAGCCTCTTCAGCTCGGATGTACTTCTCGCTCCTAAGGAGAAGCTCGGAGAAGTCCCGAGGAGGCTTCTTGGCCAAGGATGCCCTGAGGTCGGGGTTGGTGACATTGGATTGGAAAGCAGCCGAAGCTACCGACTGATCCAGTGAGGCGATGGACCTGGGCTCTGCAGTGGACCTCTTGACATAATTCCTCAACCGTTCGCCCTTCTTTTGGCTGAGGAAGAGCAGCGAGGTGCTCGTCTTCTCGGAGCGGCGACTACTCACAAAATGCGTGAGGAAGAGGCCTTAGAACTGGTCGAAGGAGAAGATAGATGCCAGTGTGAGACGAGAATACCACTCCCGAGCCGGCCCCTTGAGTGTGGCCAGGAAGGTCTTGCAGAGAAGGGCATCGGATGCATGATGGATCATCATGAGAGTTTTGAAACTCTCGATGTGATCTGTGGGGTCTGACTCCCCGGTGTAAGTCTCGAAGTGCGGAGGCTTGAAGTTGTCTGGGACAGGGGCCTGCTCGGGCGGAGGTTCCTCGCCCGTTGCTCCTCGTACCTATCCAGCTGGCCGAGGTGCCTCTCCATCTCGTGGAGACGACGGTAGACCAATCCTCCCTTCGGTCTTGCCTGACTGAGCCCCGAAACTCGTCCTCATGTCAAGGAGGGCTGGGGCTACGACGGCGGTGGCTTTGAATTGGTGGTGGAATGATAGAACGAAGGGGGTGACTCGGAGTAGGACACAGACTTCGAGAGCGGTGGTGGTGATCGGGAGAAGGGCGGCGATGGCTCGGAGCTAGCCTAGGACTTAGGGAACGGCATTGGTGGTTCGGAGTCAGCCTGGGACTCCAGTAGCGGCGATGATGGCGAGGAGCTGGCCGAGGGCTGGGAGCCTGAGGGCCGTTGTTGGGGGTGGCGTTGAGCGCCCGAAGGATTGCCTCCTGGAATTGCTGAAATTCTGCCCTTGTGACGGGGGGCTCCTACTCGTAATTGAATCGAGCTGCAGGACGGCCAACCGGGGAGCGGCTTCGTCTTGGGCGATGTGGGGGTGATTCCCTACGCCTCCGGGGAGAGTTGGACCCCCTGCAGTCTGATCAGCGTGGGGATCGATCACTCGGTTCTCCCGGCGAGGGTTCACCTTGCGGGTGTGCCTCTCGTCTAAATGGGTCCCAAGATATGGCCCTGCCTCGGTCTGCCGATTGTTGAGCACGTCCTGCAGATCCTTCGGCGTAGGAGGACTATGGGAGACCATAGAATCTGTAGAGGCATTGTGGATGGACACTCGAACCTGATGTATATGTTGCTTGTGGTGGCTCCGCTGAGAGGGCTCCCCCACCGTTGCTTGGGGCCCTATAGGCTGCAGAATAGACTGAGGAGCCTGTTGTTCAAGCTGTAGGGCCTGCTGGACGGGTGGAGGGAGATCCTCCGAATGAGGAGGATGACGAGAAGAGGTTGTTTTCGGTTGGAGGTTGCGGGCTTCCTCTTGGGAGGCATGGCGAGGAGTAGCTTTGGCTGAAGGAGGAAGGTGGGGTTGCTTGTCTAGTAGTTCCCACAGACGGCGCCAATTTGTTGCCGCTGAATCTGGTGAGGGGCAAAAGACAGAATTTGTAGGTTCGTAGGAACTCGAACGGGCTGAATCCTACTTCTTCCTTGTTGACAAGTTAACTCCTTGGTGCTCCCGCGGACATGCACAAACGTTTGGTACTCCCGTGGACCTGCACAAACGTTCGAAATACCGGGATGGATCCCGACGACGAACCCTTCGACGCTTTTGTCAATACCAGAAAAAGTAAAGGGAAATAGCTTAATTGCGCAAAGGGTGATCACCTGTGACAGTAGGAGGTAAGGGGGTATTTATAGTCGCCGTTGGGATCTGTTTCAAGATCAGGGTGAATCCCTACTTCCGGTGTGACTAGATAGGGGTGGTTATAATCACCTCCTCGGGATAAGGACAAGCCAGGATTTCCTCCTATCCTGTTGAACTGGTCCCTAACGGGTTGAGACCCGTTCTCAGCTGAATGGGTCCGTTCACAGGTTAGCGGGTCCAAGAGGAGAGACCCAGTTCCCAATTCGGACCCGTCTGTAGGTGAAATTACCATCATGCCCCTGTGACTTTAAGATTCTTGCCCACTTTGACCACTTTGAATGGTTCCGATTTAACCCCATTTTTAGCCATATCAATTTGATTTTACGATATTTTTATTATATATATATATAAACATTTTTTCAATATTTTATATTGTCTTATTAATTCCAATATGTTTTAACATGATTGGAGTATTTTTACTTATATAAATATAATATACTTCTACACACTGTATTATTTTTTTCCTATCTCGTTTTCATGACTTATACTCAACGCTATTGTTATTACTTACTATTTACTACTTTTTTTATACTCGCTCTTCACTATTAATAGCTACTAATTAATTGTATCACCTTATTTTATTATTTTTTTATACTTTTACTTCTATAATATATACTATAGTTTCTTGTTACTTTAATATTATGATTTTTACCCTCTTTGTTATTTTCTTACTACATATACTTTCTACTATTTACTGTATATTTTATTACATATGATTGTTTACGCTAACTTACTACACTGAATAGTTATTTCTCATTCGTCATTGCATCTAAGCTTATGCATTTACGTCATTTTATTTTCTTCTCCTTACTTTTTATATTATTTTCATACTACCAATTTCTACTAATTATATTCAACATTTATGACCTGTACCTTTTCATTCTATCATTGTAATCTTCTACTTTATTTCGTACTTTTGCTATCCCAGACATTTACTTTTAGTTTTATATGTATTGCTTACCACTGTTTTATTCTTTTGTAGTAGTTTATACTATTTTATAGTATTTAACAACCTATTCTATAATGTTCCAAATTTATTAGTCATACTTATATACACAATAACTCAACCACTTTATCACCTATACTTACTTCTGTAACGACAACATACTCTTCATCATTATCATTATTATTATTTTTCCATCCTATATCATCAGTGTTTACTATTAACTATTTTTGCTATCGTAATATTATTATTTATATATATATATACTTTATCTTTCCATGTGTTAGTATTCTTGTATTTTTTGAATTTGTAATGTATATTTAATTTCTAACATATATTCGTTTGCTACCCATGTAATATAACTTTTATTATTTATACTTTTATTTACTATCTACATTCTATTTCTATATATTTAATGTTATATACTATTTTGATAATATATTAATACTTTTACTGTTATTATACTTTGTTTACTACAACAACTACTTATAATTTTTATATTATAACATTGTTTGTTTTATTATACATTTCTTTCTTCTTTCTTGCTTATCCACGCAAATGATATAATAAAAAAAAATTCTTACTATACTTGAGAACTTATAAATATTTTGGTATATACTGATCATTAATTTACGTATTTAATTTTAAATCGTATATAGTTATTATATAACTTCACCAACGATTTGTATGTTATAAATTGCTTTGGGCATCATTATTTATTCATTTATCCATTATACTTATCATTGTTTATACTTTTTAACTGAAATTTAAAACTTGTATATCTCTCAGATTTTGTCACGCCCCGCTTTCCAATATACGGAACACAAGCATGTAACGTAGGCCCAGCGAATGATGTAAATACCATCCATAAGCTGTACCAGACTAACTCAGCAATAAGAACAACAAAATACAACCACGCAAGAAATATAACCACATGAATCAATGATAAAGTTCCAATAATAATGAAATAAACTAACGGTATAAATATCCAACATTTGGGATCAAAACAAACTATGGGTCATAGAGCCCAAAACAAAGTACAAGTTATAACAATATTCGGAAAATAAATCTAGCAGCAATTAATAACAACTATGAAGAGGACTAGATCCAACACTAGAAACGTTGCTCACCAATTCCTTCAAGAACAGATCCTTCAGTACCTGTAAAATCCTGATCTAAAAAAAAAGAAAAGAGTGCCCTTAGAGCAAGTCGTGGCCGGCAAGTAGAGAAAACAAAGGATAATAGGAGAGCATGAATATCAAATGAAAGAAACATGGTCAAAGACAAAGAACAAAGCAAAGAGCAGGCAATATTATCAAAGGTGTACAATAATCATACATGAAATGCGTGATGTCAAGTCAAGTTCAATACAAGATCAAGTATGCAAGTTGTTAAGTATTTTATTAACCTATCTAGTGCACGTACTGCTGCGTCCCCTTTCACAGGTTCCGCCCAACACAGTGATCGTTTTAGACCGATGGTGAATTCACGGTTCGTGTACTCAGCATTGATAACGATAATTTACAATCATGAATCATCAATAAATCATTGAAATCAATACTCCTTCCAAGATAATACAATATAACGATGAAGCCTTACCGAGTACATTTCCCGATTGTTCACTATCAAGTCTACCCATAATATCCCGACTTGTTAATAGTTTATTTTCATCCTATGTGAGCATGCAAGAGGGTGTCAATGTTGTATATTACTATGTGTGACTAATTAAGGACAGCATGACCTTGCTGAACCAAAACATGGATTATGGTCACTACACAATAGTAAATCTGAATCCGCCGGAAGATCTGGAAATAAACTTCCACACAGTTCCAGCGAGTATAATTAAGGCATATTAAAGACATAGGAACTATCGTGAAAACTCTATTCTAATCAGGTTTTACGTTCCGTCAGCATGCAGTAGGTTGTGTTCAACTAATTTTTTCGGGTCAGAAAACTCATTAATAAAATCAACAAAAATTCAGAGAAGTAGCTATATATGTCTAGGTCTAACCTAATTTATTTCAGGTTTTTCTTTCACTATTAACAGGGTCAAATAAAATAAACAACAGCAAGTTACGCATGAAATTAAGAGTCTGGAATTACTAACACAGTTGCAGTAAAGTGATGATATCTAACAGATAACAAATTGGAATTTAAATCCAGACTAGGGAAAAATTATCTAGACATTAAGGGCTACGTTTTATGTACAGTAAGTTCTTTCAAATTATGTCATTAGCAGGGTTAAAAATCTGATTCAAAGTGAAACATACAGCAGTCCAGAATTCAACTTAACATGAAACGATAACAAATAAATCATACGATCTTAGATAGCATGCAAATTGGTAATCAATGCAATCCTAGGTGTCAACATGTAAATTTCTAAGGTTTAAGATGCATTTATCATGGTCATGGTGTCAATTCATCGTGTAACTTCAATTTAGCACATATAATTTCAATATCCAATCTTTCAAGCAGTCTTATGCATGAATCTAGTTATTTAATGTGCATATGCATGAAACATTAGGGACTGGGTTTAGATCAAACAGATAGCACGATGTTAAGAGTACTTTGGGTTGGCTTGTGTAAACCCTCAATAATCTTAACGGAATTGTGAAAAACAGTTTTGATAGCAAAATGGACAGGATCTACTTGCAGGAGATCAATTAATCTTGAACACAAATAATAAAAAGGGTTCAAGAAGAGACTTGCATGTTATTGCAGATATAATTAAATAGGACTAAAGGGATCAGAATCCCAGGTGAAATCTCCCAAAAACACGTGCGAAGAACCAACAGTAACAGTAAAAGCCAAGAGCAAATCTTCACACCGGATCGGGACAGAACACAGAACACCAAGACTAGATCTGGTGCACACAGAACACAGCATGCCAAATTAGCCCAATAGGATTCCTTCCTCACACTGGATTCGATCCAAAACAAGGGACAGCAAGAGGGGGTCTGGTATGGCCAAACACGGGACAGCGAAGACACCCAATCAGCGGTCGTCTTCTTCGATGAGGAGAGAGAGAGAACACGGTGCGGCGACTGCAACGACTGACGTCACGACATCGCGACCACGGCGAAGGCGATGACACCACAGTCGGGAAGCGACGGTGGCGAAGACAACTCCGACAAGCGAAAGCTCTGTTTTGCGGTTGGAAACAGAGGGCGTCGACCACGGCAACTCCGGGGTTCGAACGGCGGCGTTAGAGGACTGCGCAGGCGCGACGAGAGACGACGAGGGCAATGGGGGTGCACAGAGATGGGTTAGGGCGACGGTGAGGGGTTTACGGCAATGGGGAAACTTTTGGTGATGGGTTCCAGTGATGGGGATGGCAAGGACGATGGGGACAACGACGGGATGGAGACGATGAGGGGATGGAAATGGAGAAGATGGTGGTGACGGAGGTGAAGGGCGATCGGAGTAGCGACGGGGGTAGGGTGGCTTGTGGTTGGGTTTAGGGTTCAGCGAGAAACAGAGAGAGAGGGAAGGGTGCGGGGAGAGAGAAACGGCAGAGAGAGAGTGATAGATAAATTATTAGGGTTTAATGGGATTATTTATACGGGTTCAAGAATAAGGATTTTGGGTTGAGATTATGTGGGTTATGGATAACGGTTTTGGCTCCAAAAAGAGACAAACAAATGCAATGAGATGAGACGAACACAAAGGAGAACAAATCAAACTCAAAATAGAAAGAGAAAAATTTGCAAAGAGAATAGGATCCAACCAAAGGAACACATATTGATCAAGAGAGAACAAAAGAACCCAAGAAAAGACAAAATACACCATAACAAAAGAATTCAAATACAATAATCAAAAGAATACAAAATATAATAAAATCTGAAAATAGGGCTTACAAATCCTACCCACCTTACAAGAAGAATTTCGTCCTCAAAATTCATACAAGATGTACTTGGGACAAACCCCGAGCAAACAAAGCAAAACAAAGCAAAACAAAATACTACTCAAACAAATGGGGGAACCTCTCCCGATTCTCATCCTCTAACTCCTAAGTAGACTCCCCTGGCGAGTGAGGATCCCAAGAAACTCGGACCAACTTGATGACTCCATTCTTAAGCACCTTCTCTCGACGGTCTAAGATAGAGACGGGTCAAATTTCACAGGACAAATCCGACCTCACAGACAAGTCTGAGTAGTCAACCACATGACTGTCATCTCTGATGTATTTTCTGAGCTGAGAAACATGGAATATATCATGGACACCTGCTAAAGCTAGCGGTAACGCGAGCCTGTAAGCTATCTTGCCCACACGTTCCACAATATCGAATGGACCGATGAATCGAGGACTCAACTTGCCTCCACTGCCAAAATGGATAACACCTTTCCAAGGTGATACCTTGAGGAACACATGCTCGCCTGCCTCAAACTCTAGACGTCTCCGGCGACATTCAGCCCACCTCTTCTGCCGATCCTGAGCGGCTTGCAAATGCTTGCGGATCTGAGCCACGACATCAACTGTCTTTTTGATCAACTCAGGGCCTAAAGCTTCCTTTCGCCGATATCATCCTAACAGACTGGCGGTCTACACTTGCGCCCGTACAAAGCTTCGAATGGAGCAGCCTTGAGACTCGCCTGATAACTTTTATTATAAAAGAACTTGGCCAAGTGAAGATGATCCTCCCACGAACCTCCAAACTGAAGAATGCAGGATCTCAACATATCTTCTAGGGTCTGAATTGTCCTTTCTGACTGCCCATCCGTCTGAGGATGGAACGCTGTACTGTAGCTCAACTTGGTACCCAAGCTCTTCTGCAAACTCTCCCAGAACTGAGACCTGAATCTCGTATCTCTATCCGATACGATGCTGACAGGAAATCCATGCAGATGAACAACCTCCTAAATGTACTGCTCGGCCAAACTCTCCATGGACTAGCCCACACGGAAAGGAATGAAGTGAGCACACTTCGTCAGCCAATCCACTATCACCCAGATGGCATTATGACCTTTAGGACTCCTCGGCAAAGCTGTCACAAAGTCCATCGTGATATTCTCCCACTTTCATTCAGGGGTAGGAAGGGGTTGCAAAAGTCCTACGGTCCTGTGATGCTCCGCCTTCACCTGCTGACAGATTAGGCACTGGGCGATGAATCGAGCCACATCCCGCTTCATACCATGCCACCAGAAATGCTGTTTCAAGTCCATGTACATCTTGGTACCACCAGGATAGATAGAATACGGAGACCGATGAGCTTCCTCGAGTATCTTCTGTCTAACTTCTCCTCTAGGTACACACAACCTAGAGCCAAACCGAAGCGACCCATCAGCATGGACAACCAAATCAGATCTCAAACAAACTTCATCCTCACTCCGAAACTCCTGCAATTGCTGATCACTCCCTTGAGCTGCCTTGATCTGCTCTACCAAGGACGACTGCAACTGTAACAACCTAAGCTGCCGATCTGATCCGGGAAGCAACACATCCAACTCTAGCCTCCTCATGTACTCTACTAGCTCCTTCTGCTGAGTGAGGAACATAGCGGCAGGCCTCCAAATCAAGCATCTGGCACTAAATTAACTTTGCCCGGGTGATACTACAAATTGATGTCAAAATCTGCCATCAATTCCAGCCATCTTCTCTGCCTCATGTTCAACTCCTTCTACGTGAACACATACATGAGGCTCTTGTGATCTGTGAAAATCTCAACTCTATCCCTAAGCAAATAGTGCCTCCACAACTTCAAGGCAAAGATCACAACTGCAAGCTCCAGATCATGCATAGGATAGTTCTTCTCATGAGGTTTCAACTACCTCGATGCATAAGCGACGACGCTGCCCCGCTGCATCAGCACTGCTCCCAGACCTGTCCCCGAAGCATCACAAAAGATTACAAAACCATCCGAAATGTCGAGTATAGTCAGCACAGGCGCTGACGTCAACCGACACTTCAACTCGACGAAAGCTCCATCACAAGCTTCATCCCAGACGAACTTCTACTCCTTCCTGGTCAAACTTGTCAAGGGTCCAGCGATCTTGGAGAAATCCTGAACGAACTTCCGATAGTTACCAACCAAACCAAGGAAACTCCGGACCTCAGAAACAGACTTCGGAATAGGCTAATCCTTGACCGCAGAAATCTTCGATGGATCCACAGAAACACAAGCACCGGAGATAATGTGGCCAAGAAAAGCAACCCGATCCAGCCAGAACTCGCACTTATCGAGCTTCCCATACAGCAGGTCATCCCTCAAAGTCTGCAGAACCACCTTCAAATGCTCGGCATGATCCTCCTTGTTCCGCGAGTACACTAATATGTCGTCGATGAAGACCACGAAAAACTGATCCAATAACGGCGAAAACACACGGTTCATCAAACTCATGAATACAGCCGGTGCATTAGTCACTCCGAAAGGCATCACCAAGAACTCGTAATGCCCATATCTCGTTCGGAAAGCCATTTTCGAACATCCTCTGACTTCACCCTGACTTGATGGTACCCGGAACACAGATCCAACTTCGAGAACACCGAAGCACCTCCCAGTTGATCGAACAAATCGTCAATCCTCAGCAATGGATACCGATTCTTGACAGTAACACTGTTCAACTCCCTGTAGTGAACGCAAAGCCTGCGGCTTCCATCCTTCTTACTGACAAACAGAACTGGGGCTCCCTATGGCGAAGCACTAGGTCTGACAAAACCCTTATCAAGTAGCTCCTGAACTTGCACCTTTAGTTCTACCAATTCAACCGTCGCCAAAAGAAACAGACTCTTGGAAATAGGGGCCGTAACGGGCTAGACATCAATGCTGAATTCCACATCTTGGATTGGCGACAAACAGGGCAATTCCTCGGGAAACACATCAAGGAAGTCCCGTACAACCAAGGGTGCAACAACCCTATCAGAACCCAGCAACGCAAGAGAAATAACCTTGGGATCCAATGAGTTCTTGACATGCCCTGACGGTGTCTCACCCTCATGGAAAACAAATTATGGCAGACCAGAAGGCCTGAAAGTCACCTTCTTCTCTCGGCAATCAATCATGGCACCAGAAACACCCAACCAGTCCATGCCCAGAATGACATCGAAACTGGATTTGGGAATCACAATCAAATCTGCTGAGAAAACCACACCACCAATCAGCAACGGACTCTGCTTGCAAACCCTAGAACAGACAACAACACCTCCGCCTGTGGTGATGTCCCAAGATGCGGGCATAGCATTGCAAGCCAAACCATGCCGATCGACAAAGCGAGAAGAAATGAAAGAGTGGGTAGCACCCGAATCAAACAACACATGAGCAGGGAAAGAGAAGACTAAAATCACACCTAGAAGAAGATCAAACAAAGAACAAGGTGTCAGCAGGATATATACATGAATAATTGTACAAAGGAGGGAAAAATAAAAATAACATACAGAAAACTGAAAGAAAGAAAAGAAAGTACAACTACTGTGCTATATCTGCAACCACTCCATCAGAAACTTCCGCTTCCTCGGCTGTCAGGTTATAAGCCCGACCACGACCACCAACCTGACCTCCTCTAGGAGACAGACACCTCTGATCAAAGACTTGCCTCTGCAGAGGGAGAGGCGGCCTGCCCTGACCACGCATCGGTGCTCCTAGCTGAGCAGCACCAGTAACCGGCGCAGGAGCTCTGTTCCTTGGACAGTCATGAACCATATGCTCACTTCTCCCACACACTAAATACTGTCGGTTGGCCATCCTGTAGTCTCGCTGTGAATGCCCAGTCTTATAGCAGTAGCCACAAGTCTCAACATTCCTCGGGACAACAGGTGCGTACGGCTGTGCTCTCGCAAGAGGGGGTAGAACTGGCCTCCGAATAGGTCCTCCGGAAGGCCGAGGTGTAATGCAGTGCAAAACAGTCCTCTGAGGAACACTAGACCTTCTAAGAGTTTGCTCCTGGATCCAAGCCGCATCCAGAACATCGGAATAAGCACGAAGCCGAAGAGCAGCCAAATGGTCCTGGAGGGGAAAGCTTAAGCCAGACAGAAAATGACTAGCCCGAGCCTCATCAGTGGCAACGAGGGTAGGGGCAAAGCGACTGAGCCGAGTAAACTCTGCAGCATTCTCGTTCATGGAACGGTTTCCCTAATTAAGATAATGCTCAAATTAATACCGTCACAAGCGAAGTAGGAAATAACAAATGACATTTAAGAATATTATCTAGCTGACCTGAGTTAGGAAAATAAACTGTCGCTCCATCTCTGCCTTGGTGACACTGGGAAAGAACTTCGCCATGAAGCTCTCTGAGAAAGTGGCCCACTCAATGAGTGGCGACATCCTCTCGGATTCAACCCCCCCAGATATGAGTAAGATCCACCAGCTGGATGTGAACCACATCCACACGATCCACCTCAGAAACACGAGCGGCGACCAGCAGTTGCTCCGTCCGGATAAGCCATTGCTCGGCCTCCAACGGCGACTCAGTACCTGAAAACTTATTCGGGTGCAGCCTCATGAAATCTGCTACCGTACCAGGCCTAGGTGGAGGTCCAGTGACATTTCCATTGGCTGCCAAAGTGGCTCTCATCAGCTCATTATGCTCCTGCTGAAGAGCCATCATCTGCTGAATCGTCTGGATAATAGCAGCGTTGTCCGGCTACTGATCCTCCGAGCGAGAAGAAGAATTCCCACGAGCCATAGCCTAAAACACGATCAAAGATAGTTAGTACCCACATTATATGTTGGTTATTATACAAGTATTCATGTGATTATCATGGCATGCAAATCACTGAGTTAACCTGGCTAGAGCCAAACTCGACTAATATACCAACCAAAGCCAAACATCGTAAAGATAGTCATGTTTGACTGATATATTACTCAACCTTGCACTCTGATACCACTAAAAATCCTGTCACGCCCTGCTTTCCAAAATACGGAACACGAGTACATAACGTAGGCCCAACGAATGATGTAAACACCATCCGTAAGCTGTACCAGATTAACTCAGTAATAAGAACAACAAAATACAACCTCACAAGAAATATAACCACATGAATCAATGATAAAGTTCCAATAAAAATGAAATAAACCAACAGTATAAATATCCAACATCTGGGATCAAAACAAAATACGGGTCATAGAGCCCAAAACAATGTACAAGTTATAGCAATGTTCAGAAAATAAATCTAGCAGCAATTAATAACAACTACACAGCAGAGACTGGATCCAATACTAGAAACTTTGCTCACCAATTCCTTCGGGAACAGATCCTTCAGTACCTGTAAAATCTTGATCTAAAAAGAAAGAAAAGAGTGCCCTTAGACCAAGTCGTGGGTGGCAAGTAGAGAAAATAAAAGATAATAGGAAAGCATGAATATCAAAGAAAAGGAACTTGGTCAAAGACAAAGAACAAAGCAAATAGCAAGCAATATTATCAAAGGTGTACAATAATCACACATGAAATGCGTGATGTCAAGTCAAATTCAATACAAGATCAAGTATGCAGGTTGTTAAGTATTTTATTAACCTATCTAGTGCACGTACTGCTGCGTCCCATTCCACAGGTTCCGCGCAACACAGTGATCATTTTAGACCGATGGTGAATTCACGGTTCATGTACTCGCCATTGATAACAATAATTTACAATCATGAATCATCAATAAATTATTGCAATCAATACTCCTCCTTCGAAGATAATACAATATAACGATGAGGCCTTACCGAGTACATTTTCCGATTGTTCACTACCAAGTCTACCAATAATACTCCGACTTGTTAATAGTTTAATTTCATCCTATGTGAGCATGCAAGAGGGTGTGAATGTTGTCTATTACTATGTATGACTAATTCTATGCGCTACAAACAGCATGTAGCAAATACATCATATAACACATTTCACAAAATCAGGACAGCATGACCTTACTGTACCAAAACATAGATTATGGTCACTACACAATAGTAAATATGAATCCGCCAGAAGATCTGAAAAGTAGACTTCCACACGGTTCCAGCGAGTATAATTAAGGCATATAAAAGACATAGGAACTAGGGTGAAAACTCTATTCTAATCAGGTTTTACGTTCAGTCAGCATGCAATAGGTTGTGTTCAACTAATTATTTCGGGTCAGAGAACTCATTAATAAAATCTACAAAAATTCAGGGAAGTAGCTATACATGTCTAGGTCCAGCCTAACTTGTTTCAGGTTTTTCTTTTACTGTTAACAGGGTCAAATAAAATAAACAACAGCAGCATACGCATGGAATTATGAGTCTGAAATTACTAACACAGTTGCAGTAAAGTGATGATATCTAATAGATGACAATTTGGAATTTAAATCCAGATCAGGAAAAAATTATCTAGACATCAAGGGCCACGTTTTATGTTCAGTAAGCTCTTTCAAATTATGTCATTAGAAGTGTTAAAAATCTGATTCAAAGTGAAACATACAGTAGTCCAGAATTCAACTTAACAGATAACAAATAAATCATACGATCCTAGATAGCATGCAAATTGGTAATCAAAGCAATCCTAGGTCTCAACATGCAAAATTCTAAGGTTTGAGATACATTTATCTCGATCATGGTGTCAATTCATCGTGTAACTTCAATTTAGCAAATATAATTTCAATGTCCATTCTATCAAGCAGTCCTATGCATGAATCTAGTTATTTAATGTGCATATGCATGAAACATTGGGGACTGGGTTTAGATCAAACAGATAGCATGATGTTAAGAGTACGTTGGGTTAGCTCGTGTAAACCCTCGATAATCCTAACGGAATTGTCAAAAGCAGTTTTAATAGCAAAATGTACAGGATCTACTTTTAGGATATCAATTAATCTTGAACACAAATATTAAAAAGGGTTCAAGATGAGACTTTCCTGTTATTGCAGATATAATTAAATAGAAATAACTGGATCAGAATCCCAGGCAAAATCTTCCAAAAACATGTTCGAAGAACCAACAGCAACAGCAAAAGCCAAGAGCAAATCTTCAAACCGGATCATGACAGAACACGGTACACCAAGACTAGATCTGGTGCACTGTAACACCTCGGATTTTAAAATAACGAAAATATTTGTTTTTACATCTTGTAGGGGTGAGAATTATTTTTAAGAGATATCTTATTTTAGTTATTTTCAATATTGATATATTAGGGCCATGAGTTGAGATTTTATATGAATAAATATTGTTCATCTTTATTTTATTTCCTTTGGGGGATTATTATCAGTTAATTTTAGTGTATTTGGTATTGTTCGTATTATTATAGAAAAGAGTTGGGGTTTATTTGTAATATATTGGATTTGGAGGGCTTATAGGTAATTATACCTTACTATTATTATTTATATATATTATATTTTCAAATAACCCCCTCCCCCATTTCTTTCCTTCTTTCTTTCTTTCTTCTCCCTTCCCGTTCATTTCACCCGACCGAAACCAAAAACCCACCGAAACCCAATTTTTGGCCTCCCTCTCTCCCACCTCAAATCCACCCAAATACTTTATGATTTTCGAATTAATTTGGGGAGATGACTAAGTGAAGGATGCTCTACCTAGTGGTGGAGTCAATTTGGAGAAACAACCACGGAAAAAGTGTATCCCTTTTTATTTTATTGGATAAAATTAAGTGTGGTTAGTTTTATTGAGTAAGATTATTATGGTAGAGAGATTTAGATATGTTGGAAGTGGTAGATTTGAGGAATTAGTAGATTATTAGGGAAATTGTAAGTTGTTGATAAATTAAGGTTTTGGGTTTGTAAAATAGAGATATATATATGAGAATTATCTCTTTTATCTTAGAAAAAAATTGTAGTGAGCCATTAGAATAAAATGGGGAGTGGTGATTTTAGCATAAACTCGAATTGTAGGGTTTATGAAATTGGGTAGGAAACTCGATCCTAATAGTTATAGAAAATGCATATGAGGGTGTAGAATATTATGAAAGTATTAATATGAATTTAGGATGATTTTTATAGACTTAAGCTCAATTAAATTGAGTGAAATAGACTATAGGTGAAAAGTGCATGCCGGGTGTTCGATGAAATGCCCGAGCGAGATTTAGGAGAGGATTTGATGGGTTCGAAGGTGTAGTTGAGTCTCATTATTATTATTAACCCTAATATGTGAAATTAGGAGAAAAAGGATTAAAGAAATTAGAAACTATGAATTTTTCTTATTAGAAAGCCTCCGATCAATATGAGAATGTTTATATTGGGACCCAAATTCGAAATCCGTCGATGTAGCTCGGTTACTTAGGTCATTTGTAACGAGTGGGTGAAGACGAATTCGAGTTTGGAGGTTCGTAGGTCGGTTTTGAGTTTTAAGCTAATCGGTCCTATAATTTCCTGTTTAGGTGGAAAAAGTCGAATTTCGACTGGCTACAGGATGGACGTGGGACATCGTTTGCTCGATCCGTCAGGTGAGTATGTTGTATTTATGTATATTTTATGTTGTGGACAAATTTTGTGACTTTTTGATGTATTTCGTAGAAGTTAGGCTAAAAACTGATTTTGAAGGAACATACGGATTTTTTAAGGGCCCGAAACTGAGTTTTTATGATATTTGAGGAAATTAACTATTTTAAGTATATAAAACCTATATTATGGGTTAATGTGACGTGTTGAAGTATAAAAATTAAATATATTAAACAGTTTATGCATATAATTACCCTGTGCATGTTTTCTGCATGTTTTTGGGTGAATAAGCCGATATAGGTGATTTGGTATATATGGAGCCTTGTGTATGGGCTAGCATGCTATAGATGGATACTATAAGATGTAATTAGACAAAATTAGTAATTGTGGTCATGTTTTGGAGATCCGCGTATATATAGTGTATGTTTTATGCTTATTTTGGGGCATATAGACCCTTATAGGTGATTTTACTCACATAGAGCATTGGGTATGAGTTAGTATGCTATGATTGGTTGTTATGGAGTTTAATTAGATGAAATAAGCGATTATGGCCCTATCTTTTGGAAACCCACAATTGTGAGGTATGTTGTGATATATAGGTAGATGATTATGGTTTGTGATGTAATAATTGATAAAATTAGTAAGTGGGTATATGTTTACAGTCTAATTATGTTCTAATGAATTAATGGGCAATAGTATGGTATTATAATGTGATGAATTATCTATTTTGATACTCTTACGATATGGAATAACATAATATAGTTCTTTTATTAATATTACAACTTGGCGTATGCCTATGTCTGATACAATGAGATAATGAATAACATGGTACCCGTAATGTGGGTTGTCATGGCAAAATAAATATCCTGGCGCATTAATATTATGCATTAATATGATATGATGAGTTATGTGTTGAATAACAGGGTGTGTGCATAATGTGGTATAATGATATGAAGATAAAGGATAAGATGGTACATGCTTATAAAATGTGTTACTAATTCACGTGGTTAAAGTCAAAGACATGACTGGTTTGTGAATCAAAAGGGAAATGCTTGTGTTGATAAAGTAAGTTGAAAAGATGAAGTGATTAATGCTAATAACAGATGATTTTGTTGACCAGTACCTACAGCAATCCTGGGGATTTGGGCTAGACCTCCTAATACCCAAGGACCGGCTTGGGGAGCGGTGTTTTCCCTCCTGGCTTCGGCTGGGAGGAAGTACCCAGTTTATCTGGGGTGCGGAGTTTTATCGCCCAAGCTATCGGCTTGAGGCCCAGTTTCCCTCGATGACAACTGTCACGAGGAAGTTGTAATACCCCGATTTTTCCTAATATATGAAAGGATAATTATTTTTTCTTATGATAGTCTATTATCATTACTTTTCTCCATGATAAATAAAGTGTAGCATTTCCTATGAAACATTCTTCTCAAAGTCCAAATGTGACTTGTTTATTTTCCTTTATAAAAATGCATATTTTGGCCCAAATGTATTTAAACCCATAAACTTAACCTTTTATTTTCACAACTTGTATATGTAGTTTTTCCTCTTATTTTCCCGGATTAGATGTACTCTTTGGAGTTTTGTGTGTGTACACGTGCACTTCATGTACACGTGCACAAGACACTTAAGCTTGGCCGGATTGGTGGAGAAGTGGCTAGGGTCATGGGCGGTTACATCTTGAGGTGTGGGTAGTTTCCTAACTTCCGATTAGATCTCAGCCTTTGATTCTCCAACTCCCCTATTAATCCTAGCCATCTATTCTATCTATTTTCTAGTATAAATACCCCCCTCCTATTCCCTATCTCTTTTACACTAAAATTTCCTAAGTTTTCAAGAGAGTATCTGTGAGTTGTGTGGGAGCTTTTCTGGAGGCAAGCAGCATTGCTGGGGAGCCGGTGTGGGACAAAGGAGCAAGAAGTGCTGAGCTATATTGAAGGACTTGCGGGATTTCGTTTATTTCTTCATTTAAGGTGGGTGTTTCTCAGGACTTCTAATGTAGGAATAATGCCATAAATATCGTGATTGATACTATGTGATAAAAAGTAATTTGAATGCCGTAGAAATTGCTTGCACATGCTAGAATGTTGAGACGAGACTGTCGGTACGGTCGACTGCCATGTGAGCCAGTCGACTGGTCCGAGACGTTATTTTTATAATATGCTGATAAACATGTGTGTGAATAGCCATGATGGTGTGATTATTAAATGTATATGATTTTCCCTATGACACACATGATGGAGGGAAGGTAAGTGAGAAGAACTAATAGTGATAAATATCTGAAGTTGTCGGCGCAGTCGACTGACTTGGTGTTAAGTCGACTGGTACTTCATTTCTGAATATGACTGTTGAAAGTTCCCTGAATAAAAATACTTCATTTATATAGACCTATTATGACTGTAAGAAAGTATGAGCAATGTGAATGCATGTTTAGAGTAGTTTTCTCTAAAAGAGCATGTTAATAACTGAGAAAATTGTGCTGTGAATGCTACTGAACGAGAGGAACTTTGCTTATGAAACATGAATTGATGCATACTGTTAATTGATATCATGATGCAAGTACACGTAAGAACTGGAAATAAATTCCCTAATTGAAATGGATCTGTCCAGTCGACCAATGCATATAGTAAGTCGACTGATCTGGACTTGGAAATTATGCTGTTTGAAATCTCCAGGACAGACGACTGATTAATGAACAGTCGACTGTTATGTGGACAATGTTGTGAATATAGAAGGTTGCGGGACAGGCGACTGGTTGAGTGCAACAGTCGACTATCCCGAGCTTTTATGAGGAACCTGTACGTGACTGTATAAGTCGACTGGTGTTCTTCCAAGTCGACTGTACAGAGTGGACTTTTGATAATTTGATTCATGTTATTTACTGTTGGTAATGATGAACTTTATGCTTTTAAATCAATGGATTCTGTTTACGGCTGTATGAATTATGCGAAAGGAATCATAGATGAGAATTGAGAATTAAATGAATAATTATGAAAGATTAAATCATGATGAGAAAGTCTGTGGGACTCAAAAATGAAATCATGAGCTGATGGCGCTCAATTGGATATTGTGAATTTGAAATTGAACGAAAGAGTAGCTAAGTCTCTCCGGCAGTGAAATGAAATGATATTGAGAAATAGACCAGGTTGGTCACGTGAAATGAAATGATAAGTCCGGTTGATGGAGAGGCTAACTCTAGAGCTTGATTTTTATTCATGATTCTAATGTAACTTAAATACATAGTGTGGAGGTGATGAAGGTGAGAGAAAAACATGAGTATGAGAGCTAGGGTACGGTGCGGGTGTGTGAGCCGCAGAATGCATGCTTGATGCGTCAAGACATGGCGCGGGCACAACTCAGTAATGATCGGACTCTAGTCACGCTTGTGGGATGTTTTGGTGACTGCAAGAGGAGTGTGTTCAGGGAGGAGGCTGAATTGTTGCAGAATGCATGCTTGACGAGTCAAGACATGGCGTGAAATTCTACTCCAGGGGCCAGGATACATGCTTGTACTCATAGAATCATCTAAGATACTCATTGGAATTACAGAAGTAGAGTAAGTCATGGCGGGGGATTGAACCCTACAGAAAATGAAGAACGATTAAGAGGCTTGCCCTCGAACCTATGTAGTATGGGATGCATAGAATTCGAACAAGTGTGCATTAGTGTCATGATTAATTAAATGAATTGCATTAAGGATTAAGTGCACAATCACGACACGACATCTCTAAAAGTTCCCTTTTGGTTTTATATGCTTATTATGAACAAGATTGTTGATTTGTTAAGAAATGAGATTCATTATACTATTTCTGGCATAGAGAGGATGGCCATGTATAATTATCGTCGGTTGAATAAACTGACGTACCCACAGTTTTGTATGCAGGATAAATTACATGTAAAGAGGAATGGATGCATAAAGATCTCATTATGTTGTTATTCATTTATGTAAATGTTGTATATTTTGCTTCCGCTGTGTAAATTTTAATGTGAGATGTTGTAACTCTGATGTAAAAAGAAAAGTTTGAATTTCCTTGGAAAATTGTACTCGAGAAAAGCGAAAAGATCCTGAAGAACATCTCGAATTCAGTGTATTTGGAATTCGGGGCGTTACAGAAGTACCCAATTTACCTGGGGTGCGGTGTTTTTTCCTCGATGACAGCCGTCGTGAGGAAGTACCCAGTTTACCTGGGGTGCGGTGTTTTTCCCTCGATGACAGCCGTCGCGAGGAAGTACCCAGTTTACCTGGGGTGCGGTGTTTTTCCCTCGATGACAGCCGTCGTGAGGAAGTACCCAGTTTATCTGGGGTGCGGTGTTCCCTCGCTGGCATAGGCTGGGAGGAAGACGTAGCCTCGGACGAGTAAGACTCTATGTGAGCATCGGTCCGCGTGTTTTACTGGGCTGTCGGCTTTCAGTATATTGGGATACTGTGGCTCACTGGTCGACAAACTAATAAAATAACTAGTGTAAATAAAAATGTGAGAGTAAAGGAAGTGGAAGGTGAATTGTGAATATGAAAGAAAGTGGTTGTGGATGAAATGCAGTACGTGGTTAATTTAAAATGAAAAGTATAAGAGATGTGTGTTAATATGAAGAGTATGAAGTAATTTTATTATGTAAATGATTATTAAAGTAAAATACAGTATGATATGAGTTGTTACACCTTGGAATTGTGTCAAGGAACTACCTGCCCGCTATTTCTGTGGAAATGGTGAGAACTACCTACCTTGGCATAATTCGCAGGGTGAGTTGGCATGATAGTGGTAATGATTAATGGAAATGAAGAATTAAATAAAGTGAAGATGAAAAGTAATTGAAGTGAATTAATAACCAAGCTATCGGCTTGAGATGTGATGTGATATTACGCAGACTATGTGTTTGGGGTGCGGTGATTATTACCCAAGCTATCAGCTTTGGGATGTGATATATTATTGCCCAAACTATGTTTGGGATATGGAGTATAAATTGATGAGAATGAAAGTGAAATTAATGATAAATTGAGATATTAGTGGAAATAATAATAAGATATATTACTTATAAGAATGAGAATTACTAAAGTGGTATCATGAGATGAGAATGAGCTATAAAACATGTTTTTGATGCAATGAGTATAAGCATTCTAATTAATGATGTGTTAATGATGTGATGAAATGTGAGAGCATTACAATGTGCAATAAGATGTTATGTTTGCGTCATAAGACATGAATGAATATGGTATTATGAGAATAGAAGCATATATGTAAGAAGTGATACTTGATATAACATAATAAAATAAATACCCGTATTATGAGATTGGTTATGAAAATGGGTATTAAAGAGAGTATGTTGTATTATGAGTTTGTATTCATATAAATGGTTATTAATGAAAGGGGTAATAACATTATGTAGTTATATATTCATCTAATGCTGGAAGAATGAATATTTGGGTTAGAGAATTTAAATTGAAAAGGAATGGATTGTATGTGAATTCGTATTATGCGAATGTAAAATAAGGATATATATATACATGAGGTGGATGTGAAGCATATAGTGAAATGTGTGAAGTCATGGGTAATTACATCGTTGGATGCAGATTCGAAGAGTAATTTGATATAAAATCGTATCGATGATGTTTTTATGTTCAGATTTCAGGGTGTATCTTCTTAACTTGATGTTTGTAAGTTTAAATTATTTTCTTTATTCAATTTAATTCATTTATTAGATTAATGATTATACTCACACCAGAAATGGCTAACCCCTGATGTTTTCTGGGGGTTAGGGGGGTCCTTCCCTGAGAGTGGACAACCCTAACTCTCCTGCAGGTTACTAGAAGCCTTGCGAGGTAGTTATAGAGTTAGGAATTATATTTTTGTTGAGATGATGGATTATTTATGTATTTAGTATATAAAGAAATATGGACAGTTGATGTATTATTTTGTAATAATGTGTATATATATAGATATAGTGCTGTGATGAGATAAGAAAGCCCGTACCCACCTCGTTGTGGAGTATTGGGTTCTGTGGTTGGCTTTTAAAAAGGTTTTCCTAAATTTTTACAAAAATCTTATATGTTTTCAAAAGAATTTATGGTTTTTATTTAATATTTGATATTCTGTTATGAGTTTGGCCCCCAGAGCATGATATTTATATTGCTTGTGTGATTCTGCTCATTTTTGGCCTGGGGAGCCCATGATTATATTGCCTGTATTGTGAACTACGGAATTTTAAGCAGAATTCCGTAAGCATTTTGTGTTTGGGGCAGAAATTTCTGGGGAGACTCAGCCCAAATTTTTATTGAAATATAACTATTTTGGTTTATGTTTAAAGTGATATAGAAATAGAAAGAATTGCATTTAGAGGTTTAGTTTAAAAAGAAAAAAAAAATTAGGGGTGTTACATGCACACAGAACACAGGACACCAAATTAGCCCAATAGGATTCCTTCCTCACACCGGATCTGATCCAAAACAGGGGACAACAAGAGGGGATCTGGGGTGGCCGAACATGAGACAACGAAGACACCCAATTAGTGGTCGTCTTCTTTGGCGAGGAGAGAGAGAGAACACGGCGAGGCGACTGCGACTGCTGATGGCACGACGACGCGACCACGACGAAGGCGACGGCACCACGGTCGGGAAGCAACGGCGGTGACGACAACTTTGACGAGCGAAAGCTCTGTTTTGCGGTTGGAAACAGAGGGCGTCGACCATAGCAACTCTGGGGCTCGAACGACGGTGTTAGGGGACTACACAAGCGTAGCCAGAGACGACGAGGGCAATGGGGGTGCACGGAGATGGGTTAGGGTGACGGTGAGGGGTTTACGGCAATGGGAAACTTTCAGTGATGGGTTCCGGTGATGGGGATGGTGAGGATGATGGGGACAATGATGGGATGGAGACGATGAGGGGATGGAGACGGTGAAGATGGTGGTAACGGAGGTGAAGGGCGATCGGAGTAGCGACGGGTTTAGGGTGGCTTGCGGTTGGGTTTTGGGTTCAGCGAGAAACAGAGAGAGAGGGAAGGGTGAGGGGAGAGAGAAACGACAGAGAGAGATAGATAGATAAATTATTCGGGTTTAATGGGATTATTTATAGGGGTTCAAGAATTAGGGTTTTGGGTTGAGATTATGTGGGTTCTGGGTAACTGTTTTGGCTCCAAAAAGAGACAAACAAATGCAATGAGATGAGACGAACACAAAGGAGAATAAATCAAACTCAAAATAGAAAGAGAAAAATTTGCATTGAGAATAGGATCCAACCAAAGGAACACAGATTGATCAAGAGAGAACAAAAGAACCCAAGAAAAGATAAAATACACCATAACAAATGAATTCAAATACAATAATAAAAAGAATACAAAATACAATAAAATCTGAAAATAGGGCTTACAGATTTTTATTATTTCTTTCCTTCACTTCTAACAACTTTCTCTTAAATTGCTACTTTCTTTTATCTCTTAATATATGGCCATAATTGGTTAACGATTATTCTTAATCACTCTATTCTTCATATTTTTTCTTCTAATTAATTTCTCTTCCCTTTAATTTTTCAAATTCTTATTAATTACTGCTAGCTACTTTCAAACGTTATTCTTTTCCCTGTTATTTATCAGCTCGCTTTGGATTTCGGCATTTTGTTTCATTTTGTTTCATACTATTTAATCATTGTCATAATACAGATTTTCCCATCATAGTCAAATTGTTTTTTTCATTATTTACGCTGTTAGTCTATTTTCAAACTCTTCCTACTTTATTACAATTTACCAATACTATTTCAATTCGTCAATTCTTTGCACTTACATTGTTTTTTTTTCTTATTTAGTTTTATACTTCTGTTTTATTTTTATTTTTTATTTTCGTCTTATTCTTTTTCAATCTACATCTGACAACTTTCCCATTATGCTTGTTATGCTTATTTTAGATCGTCCACTTTTACTGTGCTTTTCTTATCTCTTTTCAATTTCTTTTTGTTGCTTTTAATTTCTTTCAGAATTGATTACTTAATTTGTATTTTTCTTTTACTATGTTATCTAATACTTAACCTATTATTATTTTTTATGGAAAACTCTTTCGACCCATATTATCTTACGCTGTCACATTTCTTTTCTATTTCATTTTTATAATTTTTTCTAGATTGTATAATACTTTCGTGTCTTCGCTCTAATTGCTTTGTACTTTTATTCACTTATATATATCTTACTTGATATACTTATTTCTTCATTTTATATATATGTATATACTCTATTTTAAGTTTATTTTGTTTTCTACATTATGTATTTTTATTCTTTGTTTATTTTTCTTCTATTGACAACCTTGCTATATACAATAATGAATCCTTATATGGTGTGTTCAAAATACAACTTTTACCTTAGGAGTAGTTTTGAGGACAGAACTATTCTAAGGAGGGAGTGATGTAACGCCCCAGCATTTTAAATACCATATTTTAAATTAATAAATAATTTTTCAATCAATTTATATAATCATTTTGAATTTTGTAAAATTTTTGTTTTACACGTGCAAAACATGTGCAAATATTTTTGAAATGCAACTTTTGGAATTTTGAGTTGGTGAATAAATTCTATTATTTATTGATGGACATATTTGAATTTTTGAAATTTTTCTGAATAAAAGAAACTACTTTTGTAAATATTGAGAAAGAAAAGGGTTTTCTTTCAAAAAGGGCTTTGGAGGCAAATTTAAATTTGAAACAAATGGTTGGCTACCTAAAAGATCGGTTTTGACATTAGAGAAATTTGGGGGATGAGATTTTACCAAGTTGATTTGATTTGATCGATTAAATATATAATTATGCAATTTTGGGATTGTTGAAGGACTAAATTGCAAAATTGTGATCAAAACCCTAAAAATCCAGCACCCAGTCTTATAAAGGAGGGTTTGAACAGAGGATTTCGGCCTTCATCTTGTAGTGGGTATTTTGGGTGATTTTTTTGAGTTTTGGAGTGGGTATTTCGCTTTGAGGAGAAGGTTTCTAGTTTGCAACAATTTCTTCTTGAGGTGGGTAACGTTCCATCTCTCTTGATTTGTGGTAGAATAGATTATCATGCTAGTGAGTATTTTTTATATAGATCTATGGATGTGATAGCATGTGTGTTGAGTTGATTGTAGAGATGTTTGTAAAAATGAAAATTTGATGATCACTTAATATAAAAATCAAAACTTAAAATATGACAATCATGGCTAGTATGTTCTTGTGTGATGGGATATTTTAATGCATAAAAGATCTAGTTTTTATAGATCTTATGGACTTATATGTGTTGAAATGTGTGAAACTTGGTATATGATTCAAGAACATGAATTGAGTAATGAAAAGATGAAAATTTTGATAGTTTTAATGTGAGTTATCATGAGTCAAGTATTAAATTTTTTTATGCATGGTCAAAAACCTATTGAAAACAAAGTATATATATTTTTGAAGATTGGTGAACTAGGGTTAGAGTTTTGGGGGTTAAACCCAAACCCTAAGGCTTCGGTTTGGAGGGCTCGATAGTGCCCGGGGTTGAACATTGCAAACGGAGTACTGTGTAGTTCCCGAGCCACTGTTTGGGTGCTTTTGGCTTTTGGTTTTGAGCTTAAGGCTCGGGTATTGATGGAGTTTTGTGTGGATTTGTGTGTTAGGGTTTGAGGAACCTAGTATGCATGTAGATGAGTATATGTATATGTTTTAATCTAATATTTGTATGAAGTTTGATTGCTTCTTTTGAGCGAATTTCAAAGTACAAATTTCATATTTTTGGTAAGGTAAATTTCAGATTTTGGGTGTTCAAGTAATAAATTTGAGGTTTGAAGTAACCCCTGTGACTCATTATTGTATTTTGTTTGTATTTAATTATTTTTCCTAGGCATTTTATTCCTGATTGTATCCTTCTGTCCCTTTTGGACCCTGTATTTATGTTCCTCTCTTAATAAAATTCATTGTTGCCTTGATTCAGCTTTGTTTCCCAAAACTGATTGATCGAAAAATTTGTTCTTCTTCTTATATATTGACTAAACCTAATTCATGGCGTATTTATTTAATATTTGACTTTTTCCCTTCCTATTGGATACTACCCAATAACCAAAAACCGCTTTAACGCTATATAACCTAATCTCCACCCTAACCCTAATTATCAAAACCCTAATCCTATATACTCCTACTTTAGCCGTCACCCCCCCCCCTTACACCTCCCGCCTTCTCACTCTCTCCCCTCTTTGGTGAACCCATCTTCGTCCTTACCCTGCACACCATCGCCGGCATCCCCTCGCCCCTGTACCCGTCGCTGCACCCCGCAGTCTTCGTCGGTGCACATTCCCAATCCCCCGCTACCCTTCGCCCCGTTGTCCTTCCCTACATCGAGCTCCCCTCAATGCTGCCGACCCATCCCATGTCGCTGCTACCGTGGTCGACAACCACCCCCCTCAATCTCTCCGATGCTCCTCGCCGTCTGTCGAAGCTGTCGCCACCGTGCCTTGCTCGCTGCTGTCGTCGCTGTGTGCGTGAAGAACACGTGCAGCGCACGTGTTATTGTAGTCGTTGGCTACCCTTGCTATTGTACGGGTTGTTCCTTGTGCACGTGTCTCGTGTTCGTGTGCTGGGATTCGTTCCCATTATTCTATTTCATCGTCTTCGTCGTTTCTAAAGGCAAGTAGCTTGTATGTTATTTCTTTCTTCATACAAGTTAAATACCGTAAGTAGTCTTGCATGCATCTTTGTTTTGTACTCTCATGTTAATCCCCGAAATCATAATCTTGTTCGTTGATCCGTTTCCTCCATCTCATGACCATGATTAGTTCACAATAAGTTGTAGCACATTACACGGAAACAAATTGGATTTAGATTGACATCTTGATGTGTATGTGCTTGTTCGTAACATACTGTATGTTGTAAATTTTGTTACATGAATGATGTGATAGAAGTCTTATCTCGTTATATACTTATTAATACCCATGCCATGTTGATTTGAGTGACCAATATACCATGTTTTGCATTACATCTGAAATTGGATCTATTGTATTTGAGTTGTTTGATGAAATGCATGAAAGAAGTTTCTTTTTACTGCTGCCCTGTTTTAGTACAGCAATTTAAACCCTGTTTAATTCAGTAAAATAAATTAATTTGTGAATATGATTCGTAGGCCGTGTTTCCTAGTTTTCAGAACTTTCGACGGATCTCAATTCCGATTTTTAATGTGTATCACTGTTTTACTATAGTTGTATCGAAATTTTCAGATTCCGAATTTTAAGATTTCTGTACGAGTTATTATTTTATAATTGATGTTAAAAGTAAAATTTTTGTAGAATTATTTAATGTCTTTTATAAGTTATTTCCAAGCAATATATTTCCAAACTGCATGTTGTTCAGTAAAGAATTCTGTTTTCAACCCGATTCTAATCATTTTTTAATGAAAACTTTGTGAATATGAAATGTAGCCGGATTTGTCTATTTTACTACCCTTTTGAAGGATTGGGATTTCAAATTGTATTTTGTGAATTATCACTGTTTTGGTACCGCTGTCTCTGAACCTTTAGATTTACAATTTTGCTGCATCATTTCATTTTCAAAATTAAATAGACTATACTATCCGTAATGTAATTTTATGAAATTTTATATGTTGAAAATAGACATGCTAGGGAACCTTCTAGATTTTTCTCAGATTTTATTATGATGTTTTTAAACCCCTTCCATGCATATAAACAAAACTTTGCATATTCTGGCTGAACATAAACCCTGTATAAAACACTATTTTGGACCCTGTTACTGTGGCTGATGTATGGCTTGTGTATATGCGCTAGATTCGACAAAGAGTAGTTTCTAGATTTTTTGAAAGATCTAGATTTGCATTCCTATGGCAACGGAAATCTCAGTTTTGGTGCAGCAGCATCTTGCTGTCCAGAACTGGAAGTTTAGTTGATCTAACTATTATAAGTTGTTTTCTTACCCGTTTATGTTTCCTATTCGACTTAGACTTGTACTTGTTCTTGCCATGTCTTTTTTCCCTGTTTGTGTTCGTTCACACTTGTTTAATAATAATCACAACTAATCAAGTCGGGGTTTAAGGAAAAGATCTAGTAGTGGACAATATAGAAATATGTACTCATAAGGAGACTTATTTTCCCAATTGTTTACTATTGTACCGTGCTTCACCGACTGAAACTATTTACCTGACTATATACTTCCTCATTGAAAGGTGTACTCGGAAGGAGACCCAGAGGACTCAACTGTTTTTCTCTCGATGCATGATTACATGATCCATGACACTGTTACCTGTTTACTGTTACTGTTAGTGTTGCCCTAGTACACGGCCCTACAGATTCCACTACAAAATCTAAACGAAACTGTTTGAATGTAGCAACTATGTGGTAAATAAATGGAACGCATGAAGTGCTACCTAAATAGTAATGAACAATAGACTTAAGAATAACTGTTTCACTGACACACCCTGTTACTGTTGCTGTCATCTTCACTGTTACCGTTATCCTCTACTGTTACTGTTACTGTTATCCTTTACTGTTTACCTATTACTATTTCCTGTTGTTTGTAGACTGTCATTTACTGTTGCTTTCCTCCCTGTTAGTACATCATGTTTGTTTCATATTTTCCATTTCCACTTTTCCTGCTTGTACTACTTACGCCCCGGAAAATGCAACTAATGGGCGTAATGTTTTCCTGTTTTCCTATTTTTTTGTAATTGCTAAGTGAGCAGGTTTTGGTGATCAACCCGAGGGAGTTGGTGAGCAAAGGTTTTAGGCCTCGCTTTGGAAAATATTGCTTAGTGTTTTGTTTTTAATTATTTCAATCATGTTGCTACATTGAGACTTGTAACGGGCATGTAGTCCCGAAGTTGTTTTGATTCAGATCTTGTATTTGTTTGGGAAGTTTATATTGTTGCAAATAAATGTTTTTGGTTAATAAATACTGTTCATGCATGCGTGGTTGAGTATATCGCTATATTTACTGTTATGCTAAGTCGAGTAGATCTTTACCGCTTATGAATGGTGAAAACCATTTGCTGGACTTTGTCGCGTACCGTATTCCGTATTCCTTTTGGGAAGCGGGACGTGACGGGTGCAAAATCTATATTTTTATGAGTATTATTCTTAGTTTTGAGCGGTTGTGTATTTCAGTTTGAAGAACGAAAATTGAATTCGAAAAAGTTTTAGTTTTCAGTTTCAAAAGAGGTAAATTTCAGATTTTTAGAACTAAAGAATTTCATATTTTTGGATGCGATCCCATATATTTAAGAGACTGGTTTTAGTTCGAGTTGAATTGAATTAAAGGGAATTTTATTGGTGTTTTATGTATGTATGAAACGTGAGGATTGAATGTTAAAGTTAAAGAATTTTGTGGATTTGATTTTGTTTCCATATATGGAAGAGTCGTTTATGGTAGTAATGGTTTATTAAATGAGATGTGAATATTGAAGAGAATGTGATGTAACAATGTGTATTCTTGGAATGAGGTTTAGTGTTTGAGATTTTGATTCACAGCCGTGGTGTTGTGGAAAAAGTATTGTTTTTCAAATAAAAAGAGAATATAAAGAATATTTTGATGACTAAACCAAGTGGGGTTTTTAATTGTGATTTGGGTTATTGTGACACTCCTAGATGGACACTTGAGATGTTTAGCTGGGAGCACTTGATACTAAGCGAACCCAAGATTACCGATAGTGGATGTTTTCGATTGTGGGAATTTAGCCTGTGGGGCTAGTGTGCCTAGTTTGGCAAGTGAAGTCCGTAGGGTGGAGCTAGTTTTAGGTGGCTCAGGTTGCTATTAATACAAATCTAAGGACAAAAACTAAGTTGGGAGTTGTGATGGAACTTGGGCAACGTAAGTATGGGCTCTGTTGCCTGTCGGATGAATGCATTCCGGAATTGTGTATTTGTTGTGTCTCTCTAGTATGTTTGCGTGTCGATGGTCGGCAGGGCTATTTGTGGAATGTCTAGAAGTGAGACGGATTTGGTATGTTCGTGTGTCGAGGGTCAGTAGGCCTATTCATGGAACGTACGGTACGTTCGTGCATCGAGGGTCGGCAGGCCTATTCGCGGAACGTACGGTATATTCTTCCGTCGAGGGTCGGCAGGCCTATTCGCGGAATGTACGGTGTATCTGCACATCGAGTGTCGGCAGGGCTATTTGCGGGGTATACGGTAGGGAGGTGATTCTCTAGAGTTAGAGCGATGCTTACGGGATACTGGCGTGTCTACACTTGTATAGCTTAGCCGATTGTGTACCGGGGCTGGGGTCCATTCACGGAGTATCTAATCTTGTTTCCGTCAGTGATGTAGTCTTCATGGCGAGGGATTGAACCCTAATATGTGGTGAACGTTAAGGGTTTGCCCTCGGACCATTGTAGAATGGGATGCATAGAATCCGAACAAGTGTGCATTAGTGTGCATCGTGTGCATTGTGTTTTCTTGGATATTATTTTATGCATTGTCCTTTGTTTTCTTGGCACACACTTATTTATTTAGTGTGTTGATTTTATGAGCCTTTGTCATTATTTTTATTTTATGTTGTGCGGCAAGTTTGTGATTGTGAGGGTTGCTATTACTATATTATTGCATCAGTTTCCTTCAACTGATGTGCCCACTCTTCAGTTATTTTATAGGATTTGCAAGTGAGTAGATTAGCAGGGCTTGAAGTTGGAGCTATGAGAAGATTGAATCTTATTTTTGTTGTTCATTTGAGATGTATCAAAAATTGTAGTAATTGTCCGCTGTGCTTTATAATAAAGAACTGCTGTAAAGGAAAGTTGTAATTTTCCCTATATTTTTGTACTTTGTTTGGTTTACATTGAAATAAAGATTCTGGAGTTGTGTCTCTTATTTCTATTATTGAAATTCGGGGCGCTACATCCTCTTCCTCCTCCCTATCTGCTTCCTCAATAGGCAGCGGGAACAACGAGTACCCCGAGCGATCGAAACTTGAGATGTGCTCACTCACATGATTCAAGGCCCTGGCATATGTCTTCTCCATGTTAGTAGCTAGGTACCCCATGGCCTTCTTCTTCGTCTCCTCCTTAGCGGCATGCATTGCAGCGTCTCTCTCTCTAGTTGCACTCTCCCTCTCTCAGGTCGCCAGCTCCCTCTCCCGAATCACTTGCTCCTTCTCTGAGGCCACTAGCTCCTTCTCCTTGGCCTAGCCAGCCACCAGAAAAGCAATTCGAGTCTCCTGAGTCTCTACTCGGATTGCAGCAGCCTCTAACTTCTTTGTGGCTTTTGACCGCTCAACCTTCTCCCTATCCTGGATTACCTTCAGCTCCCACTCCTGCTCAACCACTTGTTTCAACAAGTGGCTAAACTGACACATGGCCTACAAAGGAATAATTCAAAGTTATGAATTAGAAGACAAATGACAAATACACACCGTTATGCTCACCATGGCAATTTCCAAAGCTGAGTCCCCCACGATCCCGGTCTCCATCGAAACCCTATACTTAGGGGTAGCTAAATGGCAAATCGCATCCATGCAACTCGCCG
Source organism: Hemerocallis citrina (assembly GCA_017893485.1). Taxonomy (NCBI): domain Eukaryota; kingdom Viridiplantae; phylum Streptophyta; class Magnoliopsida; order Asparagales; family Asphodelaceae; genus Hemerocallis; species Hemerocallis citrina. Next base: position 161,183,400 of record CM030364.1, on the reverse strand, counting down.
AATCCCCGAGGAAGCCGTCGTGCCTCATGACCTGCCAGTCGGGAACAAAGATCTTCTTCAGCTCGTCATTCAGGATCGCGTCCGCCATTGCTGTAAGAGGGGGAGCCTCAAGAGCTAGGCCGCAAACAATGTGAAGTCACCTGCAGCGGCAGAAGTAGTGGGGGGAGACTACAAGTCCACTACAGGGGGAGCACCCCCCGCACTCCTGGCAACCTTCGATGGGGAAGGCTTGGTAAACGTCTTCTTCCTCTTCTTCTCGTCTGGTCGCCTGCTGCTCCAGCCCGAACGGTGGGACATGATCTCATCGAAATTCATGTCTTCCTTTCCTGCAAATAGAAGACATGAAATATTGAGAGATAGAAAAATTAACATATATATATGAAATATTGAGAGATAGAAAAATTAACATATATATATATATATATATATATATATGCAAATAAGACAAAGGAAAATATATGAAAATGCGTACTCGGGTTCATCGAGCTGAAACCCCCCTTGCACATAAACTCCTCCTTTATCTCTCTACAATGAAAGGTCGGAGGATCCAAAAAAGTGTCAACCACACCATCCTCCTCGGGGCTCAAAATTGGGTCCGCCTTCGCCCTCTTCGGCACATCCTCCCTCCACATTGTGGGGATTTACCACTGCTCGCGATTACAGATCACAAAGTACTTATCTCTTCATGCCTTGATCGAGTCGGGGTTATCCAGTAGCTTCACACCCCTACGGGCCGTAAGATAGAACTGATACTCCGACCGTTCTTTTAATGGATCATGTACAACTTGCGCAGAATATTGAGTCGAGGCTCAAACCCCACCGCCTGGTAATGCAGCATAAACCCCAAAACATGTCTCCACATATTCGGTATCAGCTGAATAGGACCCAAGCCATACCACTTCAAAACTTCAATCACAAAGGGATGGAGAGGAAGGCGGAGTTCTTCATAAAAGGCATTGAAGGGGAAAATGCACAAGTCGGGGGAAAGCAGCGAGCAAGCTCTAACTCCGAAGTCTGGCACAACAAGATCGAACTCCGGCGGGATCTTGTAGCACTTTCTAATTATGCCCAAATCCGCCTCCCTAATCATGGAAATGACATTGTTAGCCTTTGAATGCTCGCAGGGCGCATTCTCTTCGTATGACCGCTCCATACCTTGCTCAGCTCGCCTCAACTTCTCGGTAGTATACTCTCGAACGCCGCCTAGAAGCGTCACAACGATCGAGTGTCTCCCAAACTTCCCTATTCTCTACTCTCTCTCTATAATTGTCTCCAAAATGACCGAAGGCAGATCTGCTACACCTTTCCCCTTATCCACTCCAGTAGAGGAAGTAGGCAGTTGCACTTCGACACGACCAGAGGGAGAGGTCTCATCGCCCGAAGAAACTTTAGATATCTTTAATAAAGAAAAAAAATTACGTTCGATTTGATAGTTATGGTTGGAATTTCTCGCCGGAGATCGGAAAAATTCGCCGGAGTTTCTCTAGAGCTGATTTCCACCGGTGAGAAGAAGTGACGAAGAAGTGACAAGGGGGGGGGGGATTTATAGGAGAACCTACCAATACTTGGGCTTCGATGATATTGAGCCCCCAAAACGAAGGGGATGCCCAAAAGGCAGGAAATTACAACAGTCGAGTAAGGCTAAGCGACAGAACTCAATCACTGATCGGTCAAAGTGGTCAACAGTCAAAAATGCCACGTGTTGCAAATGCCAAAACTCCAGAAATTGTTCCCCAACGTTCGCCAAATCACCCAAGGCGTTCGCCGATGATGCTACATTGATCGCCCCAAACACCAGAATTCATTTGCAAACACTCAGCCTTGTTCGCCACACCGTTTACCATAGCGCGCCGAGCAGATGAAGAACTGAATGAAACAAGACCAAACTAGCATTGACCAGTGGATGTATGTTGACCAGTCAATGGTCAAATGCCACGTGTCGCATTGTCATTGTTCGCCAAACATTTGCCAACGCTCGCCGCATCGTTCGCCAAAGCTCGCCCTCGTTTGCCACAACGTGCTCTAGAGTGTGCCGAGCAAACAAAAAACGAACAAAACAAGGCAAACTAGCATAGACCAGTCAACGGTTACGTTGACCAGTCAATGGTAAAATGACACGTGTCGCCTCGTCATCATTTGCCAGAATGTTCTCCAACGCTCACCACATCGTTCGCCAATGCTCACCCTCGTTCATCACATCATTCACTAGAGCGCGCCAAAAAGATGAAGAACTGAACGAAACAAGACCAAACTAACATTGACCAGACAATGGTCAAATGCCACGTGTTGCCTCGTCATCGTTGACCAAACGTTCACCAACTCTCACCATCGTTCGCCACATCGTTTGCCAGAGCGCACTAAGCAGACGAATAACCGAACGAAACAAGACTAAACTAGTCTTGACCACTCAACGGTGAAATGTTGATCAGTCAATGGTCTAACGCCATGTGTTGCCTCATCATCGTTCGTTAGACATTTGCCAATGCTCACCCTCATTCACCACATCATTTGCCAGAGCACGCCAAGCAGACGAAGAACCGAACGAAACAAGGCCAAACTAGCGTTGACCAGTCAATGGTCAAACACCACATGTAGCCTCATTATCGTTCGCCAAATGTTCACCAATGATCACCGTGTTGCTTGGCAATGCTCGCCAATTCTCGCCGCATCATTCATCAATGCTCGCCACAGCGCACCGAGCAGACGAGGAAACGAACGAAAAATTGACGATGAAGCATAAACCGGTCAACGCCTAGACGCCGTTCGATCTCCTCGATTTTCATCCGCAGCGCGATCAATGCTCTAAATAGTATCACATCATCAAGTATGTAATTAATTTCTATACTTAATTATTAAATCAAGTTAATTATTTAAAAATTACATAAAAATAATTAAAAATCATAAAAAAGTAATTATAAATTCTAAATTAATAATTATTAATTCGGAAGATTATTTTTAAATTCTAAAAAAAGTAAATATTAATTTATAATAATTAATTTAAAATTTTGAAAATTAATTATAAAAATCTGAAAATTTAATTAAAAAATCAGAAAATAATTTTAAATTGGAAAAATTCAAGAAAGCCTGGAAAAATCATTAATAATCCAGAAAATTCATGAAATAATTTAGGATATTTTAAAAGCTCAGAATAACACCGTTACGCCACGAGCTAGATCCAAACTAACCTGAGAACTCCGATAAGTTCTATAAACCAATAGAAACGGGCGAACTACTCCTCAAAGGCTGTGAAAATCAGTCTTCCGGAGTGGGGGGCTTGTGATATAGATAAAAATTGAACTAGATTGGGTCCATTCAAATTAGGCACGGATCTCAAAGCTCTCAGGGTCAAAATGGTAATTTACCTAACAAGCGGGTCTACAAATGGGAACTGAGTCTTTTCCAAGGCCCAATAACCAAAAAATGGACCTATGTTATCGGGTTATGATGGCAACCCATTATAAAATAACTCATACCATTTAAAGAGTTGTTTAAATTCATGATTATCCCTAAGAGACGATTTAAAACCAAATCTCTTATCAGGAAGGAATTTAAACTATATTTTATATCCAAAAACAACGAGAAGTAGAGATAAATTATTATCTCGAAACTGTCCCAAGGCGATTATAAATACTTCCTACCCCTGCCAGAAATAGTTAATCAATATTTTTCTCCACAAAAGCTCTCTCATATTATTCTTGATTTCTAACTTGAGCATCGGAAGGTCTGTCATCGGAATCAATCCCAGTGTTTCAGGCTTTTTGTAGGTTATCATAGGCAATCGTCACCACACGAATCGATTCCTGCGGCGCAAAAGAGTCAGATCGTCAAGTCAATTGCAGTCAAAGGCAGTCAATACCGTTGAAAGTCAAAAGGTCAAATTCTTGATTGTTCCTCAAAAGAATCCACATTATCTGATTGCTCCCACACAAAAAAGAAGTAGGAACACCGCTGCTATATTTAGAAGGATATTTTTCCTTCTATTTTTATATTTTGGATTTATAGCAAACGATAGGGGGGATTCATTTGCGAAAAAATGTAAAATATGATTTGATAGCAAACTATTGATGCTCTTATAACGTCCTAACACAAACTTGTCTTTTCTACCTACTACTGCTATCTAGTTTTACTATTTTACTTTACTACCCTAGTTCATGATAGTAAAACATAAAACCAAAACTTAATAAAGTAAAAGACAAATGTCACATAAATTGTCCTATGTTAGGTAGTTATAATATATATTGCCATACATCTGAGAAATACACTTCAAACCGCAACGTCTTTTTCGACATTTCTATTCGCGCATTTAAGTAGGAATGCCAGGATATAGGGTAATTTTGCTTTTATTTCAAATATTCTCCTATCTATCCTTGCATTCGGACAAAATTCCAGAAAATGGAGGATTGAAACAGAAGACTGGAGAACAAAAAAGCAAACGAGCAAGGGAGCAATATAATAGCCTAAAAACGAAAGCCCATATTCTAGCTTATTAAGAATGTTACCTCGCCGTATGTATAAACACCAGGTACATGTATGTTTGTTGTTAGTGGTTATAATGATTCTGGTAAATTAGGTTCAGCAAGATTTATATGCAAATTGTTCTTTATTCTTTATATGATAAGTAATGTGGGTGAAAATTGTGATCGAATCAGAGCCCCTTCTCCCTCCTCCTCCAGGGCAACATTCTTGCTGATTAACGCAGCCTCCGTTTAGGACTTTTGATTTTTAGAGAAGGAAAAAGAAAACATGGGGTGGTATTCGAGGTTTTTAGAGAGGGGTCTATCCTTGTTTTTATAAACAAAAAAAGCGGGGTTGGACCCCTACCCAAAAATATCGAAATGCTCCCCCCTCGTCGCCGTCACTACGATCACCGTCATCTTCCTCCCTCTGGAAAACCCCATGTATGAATTTGAGAATTTGTTAATTTGAGAATTTGAGATTGTGAGAAGAATAATTACAGTTTATGGAATTTTGGAAAAATTATGGTTTGTTTAACTGTGTGAATAGAGTTAATAATGAGTAGAAATGACGGAATAGACGTTAATTTTATATATTCATCCATGTATCCCCGCGTTTTTAAAAGAAACTCCGAGATAGACCAATATGTCCTGGTGGTTTTTTTGAGAAATGTGGGGATAGATATTGTTTTTTATCCCCCCCCCAATGCCCCCCAAAAAAACCACAATTTCTTCTTCTCTCTCTCTCTCACCCGAATCTCCAACCCGACCCTCCTGTCGTCATCGTGATTGCCACATTACCATAGTCGTCCCTCTCCAGCCGTTGTTGTCCACCTCCTGCCATGGTCGTGCCCCCCCCCAAAAAAAAATCATCTTGCCCCTATCTCATTTCAAAATCTAAACCCTAGCCCCAATTGCCTTTGTCACCGTTCTCGACAGCCATTCGAGGCTATGACCGTCTCTTGCTCTCTCTCACACATGAATCCCTTTGACCGCCATCATCGCTTTAAGCAACTCCCACCGTCGTCATCCCTCTCCAGCCGTCATCACCCCCACAACCTCCGTCAACATCCTTCTCCCTCCATCATCGTGCTCCCCCCATCATCGTGCCTCTCTCTTATCCAAAACCTAAACCCAACCATCAACCATTGCTGTCTCTCCCATAAGACACCAGAGCCCCTTCTTTATGTTGTTTGTATTCTTTTTCTGATTGGGTTCTTTTAGAAATATTTTAAAGTTGGGTTTTTTTGTGGATTGTTAATGTTTTAAGTGTGTGTGTGTGTTTGATTAGTGAAATGGTAATGTGTGCAGTGATTGATTTTAGTAATGGAGGTTGTTTGGGATGTGGGCATTGGTATATACTTTTGATTGCATGGTTAGATGAGATTTTACTTTTAAATTGGTTTGAATGGGCTAGTTGAATGAAAGTACATTTTTTTTACTTTTTGTGATAGCTAATGTGGGCAAGTGATGGAACAATGCGTGTAATGGGCATGTAGAAATGTTGTATTGTTCTTGAGAATTCATGTGTTCGTAGTTTTATGCTTTTTTTATTGTAGGAAATGGTTGATGTTCATGTTGATGATGTATTAACCAAGTCTTTTTTTTTATCATTATTAGTATGAGTATATGAATGTAACCCCTGTTTTTCCAAAAATGTATTTTTTTGTATTTTCTGTATTTAAAAAATTTTGCAAATTATTTTTTTGGTTTTCAAATTCTTTTGTCAAAATGCATTTTTTGGACCTTCTATTTTAAAATATGTTTTCGATCAAATGAATTAATTTGTATCTATTTTCTATGATTTTATATTTTAATACAATTCTTATTATTGTTATTATTACTTTTATTATTACTACTACTGTTATTATTAGTACTATTATTATTAAGTTTAATGGTATTGTTTTCATTATTATTATTAGTATTCTATAAAACCCAAACTTTATATTTTTATTTGTTATTTTAATTATTTATTTTATTTTATTTTATTTTATTTTATTTTATTTTATTTTATTTTATTTTAATTATTTATTTATTTTACTTATTTTATTTTATTTTAATTGTTTATTTATTTATTTATTTATTTATTTATTAGTTTATTTATTTATTTATTTATTTATACCCAAACCCATTAATTAAATAAATCAAAACCCACTTAACCCTATACTTAACTACCCATTGACCCGTTAACTATTCCTACCCAAACCCGAAAGCCACTGCACCCTACCCTATCAGCCGAACTAATATCCCCTAACCCTATTCCTATTTAAACCCATCGTATACACCCGTTCACCTACCCGCCGCTTCATCATCTTCTCCTTCCTCTCTTCCATTCTCCGCAGCCTTGTGCTTCCCCAGCCTTCACCTACCCGCCGCTGCACCGCCCTAACCACTAGCCGCTCTTCTCCCTTCCCTCCCGCTCTCCCCATCCGTCTCTCTCCCATTTCCCTCGGCGTCACCCTCGCAACCACCCAGCCGTTCGTTTCCCCATGCAGCCAGTGCCAGTGACTGCCCTTCGATGCCAGCGACAGCAACCAGTCGTGCCCTCGCGACCCCTCGGCGTGCCCCCTGCAGCGCAACTTACCTGCGCTGCACCTGCAGTCAGCCGCGCCACCACAGTGCCCTGCCGACAGTCACCCTGCAGCAACGATCCCCTGCAGCGTAGGCTGCCCGTCTCGCGACCCTAGCCTCCTGTAGCACCGCTCAGCCCAGCCTCGCCGGCGTTGCCCTCTCTTTCGACGCGTTTGCCGTGATGTCCCCTGGCCACCAGTCGCGCCGCTTGTCTCCTACGCCACCCTGAGCGCGACACTGCCGCCATCTACCGCCACCGATGGTCGCCAGAGCCAGTGCAGCCTTTTTACTGAATTGTTTTTGTTTTCACCATGATTTTGATCTTGTTCATCCAGAGCCGTCCGATTGAATCATGATCTACATCATCATCTGGGTCTTGATTGCTTTGATTGTGGGCTCAGATCTTCACAATCTCATCTTGATCTTCTTGACCTTCTTGATCATGGTTTGATCTTGGCCGTCCGTGGGATTCTTGATCATGGAGTTTTGATCATCTTGGAGTTCTTGATCATCTTTATTTTGGGCCGTTCGATCTTGATCTTTGATTGATATCCGTCGGATCTACATCATCTTGATCTCTTGTTTGATAGCCGTTCGATCATCCGATCTTGATCCACATCAGATCCGTGCTTAGTTTCGTGATTTCGATCGTGATCTTTTTCATGTTCGCTTGTTCATATTTTTGTGTTCGTCCCTGGGAATATGTTCTCGTTATTCTTGCTCTTTGCTCCGTTGGATTCGTCATCTTTCAGGCAAGTAACTTGTACTCCAATTCATTTGTTTGATACAAGTCCCAAAGTTCACCTATAGTATAGTTGGGTTTAGAGATGACTCTTGTTTGTGATATGCTTGATGGGTTTTGTCTCTACTGTGAAAACTTGACCATAGATGACTCACGACACAATCTTGACATGAATTAACTTAGAATTTGCCCGTTCTTGATTTTGATCATGTATGTGAGACTTGTGTGAGAATTCGTGTTTTGATTGAGACCCATGAGATACATTTAGTGTGGACATGTTAATAACCCTAATTCATGATGTTTAGATACTTGGTAGACTCAATTTTATGTTTGGGTGTGTTTGGATCAATTTTCTTGAATCTATGTTGATTTCATTTTTAAGAAAAGAATCTGTATTTTGTCGTTGTTCTGTTTTGTTTGCTCTTTTGGACTATTTTAAAGTCAGTATCTTAATTTCGATATAAAACATGAGTTTTAGAGAATTTCGTCTATTTCAAACTCCTCTGACTATGCTTGATTTTGATTTTGTATGACAGAGTCATGGCTGTTTTAGTACAGAGGTGTCGATCTTTTTCATATTCTATTTTTCGGTAATTTTGATAACAAATTATTTTAAAGAACCATGATACACATATTATTTTGACCCAAAAATTTGGTTAGTATTGCTTTATCTAGTTAGGGATTACCCAGAATTTTGGTGAAATTTATTGATAAGTTTTATGGGGCATTCCATGCTCGTTTATAAAATTTATACGTGCTGTATTTTGCTCGCTGTTCTGTAAAAAATCTTATTTTCACTATGATTCCTTTTATTGTATGAAAAATGTATGTGAAATGTGAAAGTTAGTATATTTTATCTATTTTCACATCCCTTTGTCGGAATTTGATTTCGTTTCACTGGTTGTGAGATATCATAGTTTTCGTACAGCAATGTTGAGATTTCCAGATTTGCCAAACTATGTGTTCTTGATGTTTTCTTATTTTTGATGGCTGATTTACTTTAACTTGAAAATTCTGAAACATTATATTTTGATACTAGCCATATAGGGGAATACCCCAGATTTTTTCTGAATTTATTAGGGAAGTTTTGATGCAGTTTTCCTGATTGAGAATTTGTTTTCCTGATTTCTGACTGAACATGTTTTCTGTTTTCAAATCTATTTTGAGTTAAGATGTTGTGAATTACTATATGACTTATTTATATCTGCTGGATTTGCGTGGAAGTCTATTTTCCAGATCCTTCGACAGATCCAAATTTGGATGGTTGTAGTAGCGGGAATCACTGTTTTAGTACAACACTGTCTTGCTGTCCTGAATTAGAAAACTAGTTGTTTTACCCTTTATATATTATCTTTTACCTCTACTTATTTATCTTGCACTCTGAACCTGATACATGTTTATACCCTGTTATCCTTGCTTTGTTTTGCGACAAATACATGCATGCCTGATTATAATAATAAATGACCAAGCCGGGGTTAATGGAAAGATCTAATAATGGATAGTTTAGAAACGTGTACTCGGAAGGGGGCTCGTGTTTTCCATTTTGATTCATGTTGATACATAAACCTATTGATGCAAGGACCTGTTGGTTCATGTACCTGTTACGTGTTGATGCACGGACCTGTTGGTCGTGTACCTCTTACCTGTTGATGCATGGACCTGTTGGTTCATGTACCTGTTACCTGTTGATGCATGGATCTGTTGGTTCATGTACCTCTTACCTGTTGATGCACGGACCTGTTGGTCGTGTACCTGTTGATTCATGAACCCGTTGATGTATGAATCGGATGATTCGTGTACCTGTTTGATTCATGAACCTGTTTCCTATTTCTGTTCTGATCCCTGAGTACACTGCCATCTATGTTCCACTATGAAATCTAAAGAGAAACTATTTGTTGTAGCAACCATGTGTTATAATATGGGGCGCATAAAGTGCTACCTAGATAGTAATAACTACAAGACTTAATACATGATACATGAGACTTGAACATGATACTTGAGACATGATGCATGCTTACTTGATACTTGACTACATGATACATGAGATTTGACACTTGATACATGTTACATGATTACCTGTTTACCTGTACACCTGTTACATGTTTACCTGTTTACTTGATTACTTGACACTTGATTCATGCCATTTACACCTTTTCACTTTGCCATGCTAGTTGTTTATTTTGACATCATGCTTATACCATGTTGCTAGTTAGTTTTCCCATGTGCTTGTATCCTACATTATAAGTGGCCCGTAACTTGCAATTGACGGGTACTTGTGTTTTCTCTTTTCTCTTTCCTGCTTTCGTTGAATTGCAAATTTTGAAGAACAGGTTCCAGATGGTATCGAAGACATGAAGTATTAGTGCTGCTTTTTATCATATTATTTCTTGTATCTTGCTTGAACAATAATTGTATTTTGTATTTGGATTTATTCTTATATTTGGGCAATGTGACCCAGGATATTTGCTTTATTCAGATCATGACTATTTGAGATTAATATTTTATTTCAAGTATTCTTGTTGGTATTTGGTTCATATGTGCATGTGGTTGACTTTTCTGGCTTCCGACTCTGATTATATTGTGATATGTGGTAAAGATTCTTGAACAGCTTATGGATGATGAAAATCATTCGCTGGACCAATGTTACGTGCTCGTGTTCCGTATTTTTGGAAAGCGGGGTGTGACAATGAAAGTTTTTACCTAATTCGTAAAATAATGTGAAGTTCCTGATGATTATTTTTTGGGTATCTCTTGTGCTATGATTGTATTGAACAAAATAATTATTGATTCTTTGAATTATTGAACTTCTTTAATTGTGATGTATTCTGATAGAGAATGTAGTTGGCATATGACATAGGTGCTATTTATTACTTCCAAGATGTGAATACGCATACATAGAATCATGAATATTTAGTATGATACAAAAGCATTTTATGATTGTTAAGAAAAGATTATGATACTAATCTAATCACTACTACTGGACTTAAACAGTCGACCATCGTCGTGCCTCTCTCTAATTATGTTGTTAATAGTTTATGTTCTTTGACATATTGTATAAGAATACACTGTATGCTTAGTTAGCTATTTGTGTATATTTTGGAATTTATCTACATATATTAGTTACTTTAACGAAAGAAAATAACTTTTAATTTACAAAATTTAAATTTTAGATTGACTGCTATTTTCGAAATGTATAAAAGTTAGATTAATAAGCCATGATTATCCAAGGAGTATCGGGTTATTGTTAAAGATTTTATTAACTTTGCATAGAGCAATTCTTCTAATCCGAACATAATTTTTTGTTCATGTGACCTTTGTACAAAATTTGATTTAAGGACATGCGACATTGTTGAGACACATTTGTTTTCTACTATGGTACACACATTGGTTTTGCCATTGAAAGTAAGCTCAGAAAGTTTATGTTGGTCCGGTTGTGCATGAAGACAAGTCTTTATTTAGAAATTATTTAAGTGATGTTGATGGGATGCACTCTTTAGTGCATGATGGTTTGGGTTTCCATGGTTTGAGACTCCATAACTTTCAAGTCTACACAAACAATCATATCAACCATGTCCATAATGAGTCAACGGAAACATCATATCATGATGTTGGGATGGAGGAAGAAATGTCCGGTCCTGAAACTAATAAAGAATATAAAGCCTTTAATAAGTTGTTGAAAGATGCAAATACTCTTGTGTATCGTGATTGCACCAAACTTTCTAAGTTTTCATTCATTATTAGACTATTTCAGATTAAATATCCAAATGGGTGGTCTACCACCTTCACCATGCTTCTTAAATTGTTGAATGTAGCTTTTCCTCATATCTGTATCCCAAATTCACCCCATGCCACCAAAAAATTTCTCAAGTCTTTTCATTTAGAGTATGAGAAGCTGGTAGCATGACCTCATGATTGTATACTATTCAGGGGGGATAAGGAGATCTCGAAATCTGTCAAGTGTATGGTACTTCAAAATGGGTAGAAATGACGATTGTAAATAAACAAACATGTGAGCCAGTTAAAACAACTAGGAGAAAGAAAACTGCAACAGCTGTGTTACTTTCCTCTGATTCCTATGCTGCACAGAATGTTCATGTCCTCTAAAATATCTTTTGATATGAGGTGGCATGCGGAAGGTCGCAAGAATGATGGAATTCTTAGGCACCCGGCTGATTTTGAATCTTGGAACAAATTTGAAGAAAGATATTCTAATTTGTTGAAGATGCTCAAAATGTAAAACTTGGATTGGCCAGTGATGTTTTAACCCATTTAGGTAAATGAGTAGCACCTATAGCATATAACCTGTTGTGTTAATTCCATACATTCTGCCCCTTGGTTATGCGTGAAACAGTCATCCATCATTTTGTCCATGATAATTCCTGGACCAAAAGGCCCATGAGCTGATATAGATGTGTATCTGTAACCGTTGATTGATGAACTTGTAGGGTGTTCCACATTATGATGCAACAGCTAAAGGAGTTGCATTGACTTGGACAATCAACATTTACCCTACATATGTAAATTTATGTGGTTATAGCATGAAATGATGTTATGATTTTCCTTATTGTGCTTACCAAATAGTTTCAAAGTGGTCGTATAATGGTAGAAAGTTTTGCTACATGGGTCATAGGAGATGATTGTATGACACATTTTCAGGGTAGAAAAAGAGACATTTTTTGGTACCGATGAGTGGAGACATGATCCTATAACTTCATCCAGGACAGATGTGTTGAGGTAGCTAGAAGGTCATCATTTCACTGGTGGTAAACAACCACAAGTCACCAAAAAATGTAAGAAGCGGGCAAGAGATTAGCAACATGAGAACGCCATTTTATGTGATGCAGATGAGTGTGACAGTTTTCTTGATTCACGGTCATGGGAGAAGAGTATTTTATTCCTGTTGTCGTATTGGGAGTTCAGCTTATTGCACCATTACGTAGATGTGATGCATTTTGGCAAAAAAACATCGGTGAAAATTATATAGGAACATTTATGGGGGATGACTGGAAGACAAAGGACAATCATTAGTCTCGGCTTGACTTAGTAGAAATGGGCATAAGGAATGAGTTATATTCTAAAGAATTACCCAATGGCAGAGTACGACTTCCTCTTGCAATTTACTCAATGTCAAAAAAGGAGTTGGAGAAGTTTTGCAAAGTTTTACAGGGACGTGAAGTGTGGCGCCCCGGATCCCCGTTACCGGATATCCGTGACACGCCCCAGAATCTTTGCCCTCAAATGCATCTCAACATAGTAATACCACAGAAATTTAAAAACTTTTTATTGCCAAATGAGTCATTACATCATTGATTACAACCAACGTCTTATTCTTGATAAGAATACAAATTACATAAACTCAGTACATCTTATTACAACATACATCACTCCTTTCTGTAAAGTTAACAACTTCTCTCTCTCTAAATGGCAGTCGACGACTCACTGCTGAAGCTCCGCTGAACAGTCAATCTGCTTTCCTGGGACTTGCTCCTGGGCTTGAGACTTCTGCTGCGCGACTCTGATATCTCTGCACCTGCTCGAAAGGTAGAATCGGTACCTAAAAGGTGGGGAACGTCAGTACTTCGACTGACGCAAAGCTGGTGATAACAGCGATCCTCCAAACTGGCAATCACAAACCAACTTGAATGGAAAAGGGAAACGTGCATCCTAAGTTATGTGGTGCTCGTGTATGCCATGATCTAACCACTAAATGCAGCAATCACAAACCCATTCTAAAGCAAGCAAGACTGGGGAATCTAGATCTGCATGCATCCTATACTACATGCATCCAAGACCCAAGCATAGCCTATTCTAATGCACAAATAAGAATGCACACGATGCACCTACTCTAATGCAATTCAGTTGGGAACGTATGCATCCCATACTACATACTTTCCTAAAAACAACTTCGATGGGAATGTATGCATCCCATACTACATACCTTCCACGGAGTTTGCCTCTCCTGATTGTAGGGTTCAATCCCTCACCATGTATCCTACCCATGTACCCATCCAGTTCCCAATAGACTGTCTGTCACCCAAGTAGATTGCAGCGGTCGGTCATATTCTGCTCTGCAGTGCCCAAGTGGTCACCACCAGTTGGTACCCACGCATGGACCTCCTTAGAAACCGCGTTGAACCTGGTCCTTACGACCCTTAGTTCCACATGTCCATTCATGGACTCTCGCATGCGTGTTCAGCCCTGGCCCGGGTTATGAACATATATATACCAAAAATACAAAACACAAACCCGCGCTTTAGGGACGTGAGCACCACGGGAGGTCAATTCCTCCGGGCCTCCCGCACCTTACTTCGGCAAAACTTTGGGAATCAACAGATCGAGATACGAGTCGGGGACGCAATCCATTAGCGGCCGAGAATGTATCCCTACGACTGGAAGATACAACACCGACTATGGTTTACTAGGACTAATGCAATTTTTCAACCCCTTAATAAACCAATCTAACCCCTACCTTACTGTAATTATTCAGGTAAGAATTAACTGCTTCCACACTTGCCTATCAACCTCTAGCCCAGGAAGACACCGGTCCGGTTCGCCACTTCCCCGACTTGGATTCATCCAGCATAATGGCCGACGCCTGCCGCTACCCCACAATAAATATAAAACTGCCCCGTGGGCTCCACTCACTGCATGCTCGGACGTCCTACACTCGGCAGAAGTCTAATAATATAGGCTTGATAGGTGCAGGGTATCCTTTACCCTAGTGACTAACTCGAGTCACACATCCGCTCAGGGAATCAACAACCTCAATAACAGAGATCAACCATGTAGAACCCCGTATTTTCAAATATTATTTTAACTATTTGAAAATGAATTTTAAATGATTTTGAGTATTTAATAAATATTTTCCAAAAGATTTATCTTTTGTACACGTGCAAAACACGTGCAAATGACGTTTAGAAGTTTGGGAAATTAAGTTTTCTTTATGAAAAATCATTGTTTATTATTTGAGAATTATTTAGTATTTTTCCAGATTTTTCTGAAATTAATTAGTACTATTTGCAATTTTTGGGAAAAGAAGGACTTATTTGCAAAATTGACAATTTTGAGGGTTGAAGTGCAAAAGATGTTTTCTGGACATTCCGATCAGTACTTGTTGAGGTTTGAGAATATACTTTTCTATTAGATCCTAATTTAAATGATATTTGGTTTATTTTTCAAAGAAAGGAATTATATATGCAAGATGTATTTTGAAAAGGAGTATTTTGCAAACTGGGTGAAAACCCTAATATTTTAATCCGGCATATATAAGGGATTTTCCTATTCCCAGCCGTCATTGAGTATACACAGGATTTTTGAGGTTATTTTGAGGAGCAAAAGAAGAGGCTTCTTGGATCTAGCAAGGAGGAGAACTATTTCGTGGATTTTCTTCAAAAACAAAGTGAGTGGTTGTTTTGGTTTGTTTGTTTGTTTGTTTACTTTGTTTGTTTGATTAATGAAGGACATGAGACCTTTGTTATGATGGTTGTGATCGCCATGCTATTGTTTGGTTAATCACATTGTATATATGATATGGATCTCTTATTTGATATGGATGATTAGAACTTTTAATTGATATTTGGACCATGATGAGGAAAGATTTAGAATGGTTGAGGATATGTTGATTTATGAGGTCTTGTTGTTAGAAAGCAAATTAAGAACTGATTATGTTGTGATTAGATATTAAACATCTGGATCCATTGATTGCAAACCAATCTTAATTATGTGTTGAGGAAGACATTTAGTTTTGTTGAGAAAAACCCTAATGGGAGAAATAAAGAGTTTAGATCATGAGGAGATGAGATTTGAGTATTCGTTTGATTGAGAAATGTATCCATGACGGGATTATTGGGAGTTGTTATTTGCCTGGATACAAGTTAATTTTATGATCAGTGAATCTTTAGAAAAACTTCAGTATGATTTTGTGTTCAGATCTGTAGCCGACAGTCGACTGGTTTACAGAGCAGTCGACTGGTACGTGCCTACTGTGTATTTTTGAGTCTTGAGATTTGTTCGGGACAGTCGACCTGGACTGAGGTCAGTCGACTGGTCCTCTGGTTGTATTTTTGTTCAGTTCTTTCGGGACGGTTGACCGATGACTTGTCAAGTTGACTGGTCATGCCTTAGATTATTTTTGTAAAATGTTGGGATATGCCCTCTGGACAGTCGACTGGTCCATCATGCAGTCGACTGGTCCTGTAGGATCTTGTATTTGATTTGAGATATTTTGTTTAGTGTTTGATTTTGAGACATTAGTTCAGTACTTGATTCTGAGATATTTGTTCAGTGTTTGATTTTAAGATGTTCAGTTAAGTATTGGTTTTTGAGATGTTCAGTTAAGAACATGACTTTGAGATATTTTGTTGAGCCACTTGTTAAGTGGGATTTGTTCAGATATTTGTTTTTGAGTCTCTAGAGGTAGGTGACCCTAGTATACCGGTGTTTGTTCAGTTATTTGTTGAGGCCCATTGAGGCAAATTTTCAGTTATTCAAATTTTTAGTCCGGTAGGGTACACTACTCTAGGAGATTTGTTCAGTAACCCAAACTAATAAGGACAGGCATTAGTAGTGTCATGACGAATGGGAACTTGAGTTATGCACCTCAGTATGGCTTTTGATGTAGGATTTAATCTCCTGAATTATCCAAGTAGTTAACTTGAGATGTGTGATTTATCTCCGGAATTATCCAGGTAGTTAACCTGAGATGTGAGGTATTTCTCCGGAATTATCCAAGTAATTATCTTGAGATGTGGGATTGAACTACGGAATGATCGGAGTCGAGGCGACGCTTTTGGGGTATTCTTGTGATTATGAGTCTATGTTTAGATGTGGGATGATCTCCTGAATTATCCAGGGAAAATACCTGTGATGTGGGATCAATCTCCGGAATGATCAATCATAGGCAAATTATCATAGTTTATCTTCATCTCTTAGTAGTCATCGTTGTCAGCATGTAGTCATGATGTTTTCTTGAACCACTTTTATGCATTTGGATTCCCTGTTTTCGGCACACACTTGGCTTTTGGTTTTGGTATCACCCCTTATTCTTTTGTTGTACTTCATACTTTAGTGTTTGATTATTATTTGTTGGATAATATGTTTTAAGTTCATTTATGTTATTGTTTTGATTAGTCACCACTCACACCATTTTTATGGCTGACCCCTTTAGTTTGGGGGTTAGGGTTCAACTCTAGCCTCACATGCTGCAGGTTATTGCTTAGATTGGAGGTTGGATGCTTGAGCGGGCATTTTGAGATAGTTGGATTATTTAGCGTTTGTTGTAAAATTGTAATGACATAATGAGTTATTATTGAGTTGTAAATAAAAGATTAAATTGTGTTGAGATGTTTAGACTTCCGCTGTAATCGTAATAATTGTTGTAAATAAGAAGAAAAATTTTAGTGGTGTTGTTGGTGTTTATTGTTCTATTGAAGTGGATTACTGGGATTTCGCCACTTATTTTCTAAGCTCTCATATTAGAAATTTGGGGCGCTACAGAGATTGGTATCAGAGCTCCGCTTCAATGTAATAATAGACGTAGTATGACAACCAACCTAGGTGTGGACACTAGAGAGTGAGTACCTAGGTGTGGACATCAGAGCATGAGTATCGCATAGAATTAAATTATGATGTTTGGTTTGAAATTATGGTTTGGGGTATGGTTATGGCTTTGCCATAGGGTAATGATTTGAGTTTGAATTGTATGAGTACTCTAACTTTACCCTCGTTTTGCAGTATTCAATGGTTGCACCCAGAGGTAGAAATGGTGGCAACAATGAGGATGGATCAGGTAGTTCTCGAGGAGCGGGAGTTGACCTAGAAGCTGAGTTTGCCAAAGTATATCAGACCTTGAATACATTGATGGCATTCAACGTGGCGCAGCAGCAAGCGCAGCAGCAGAATCCGCCGCCGAATCATGGAGCTGGTCATGGATTGGTGAATGCCGACCCCATCAAGCAGATTGAATCCTTTAAGAGGATGAGGCCGCCAGTCTTTGAGGGGCAAGCTGATCCAACAGCAGCAGATGATTGGATCAGGAAGATGGAGACGATCTTCGAAGTATCGGAGACTCCAGCAGCCAGTAAGGTGAAGTTGGCTTCTATGCAACTTGAGAAAGACGCTGGTGTCTGGTGGGAGTCATTGAAGAGGACTCTGGGAGATCAGCCTTTGACGTGGGAAGCCTTTCTGGAGGAGTTCAGAGATCGCTTCTTTCCTCTGGATGTTCAGGAGAAGAAGGCGACTGAGTTCATGAACCTTCAGCAGGGGAGCATGACTGTTCGGGAGTATGAGACGAAGTTCGCTCAACTTTCGAGGTATGCACCAGAGTTGGTCATGGATGAAGCAAAGAAAGCCAAAAAGTTTGAGCAGGGCTTGAGGCCGAACTTGAGGTCAAGGATGGTTCCGTTGGGTATCAGGAGATTCGAGAAGCTGGTCAGGAGGGCCGCGATGACTGAAGAAGATATGGAACTGTTTCAGAAGAAGCAGGAATCATGGAACCGGAACAAGAGGCCAGCATCAGGCCAGAGTGGGAAGGGATTTCCCGTGAAGCAGGCAAAGTTCAGTGGACCGGTGCAGAAGGCATCTGGAGCTCAGGGAGTGACCTGCTACTACTGCAAGGAAGTAGGACATTACAGGTCAGCATGTCCGAAGTTGGCAGAGCATGTTTGTTCTCAGTGTGGGCAGACTGGACACTCCAAGCCCCATTGTCCACAACTGAAGAAAGATGGTTCGGGTGGAAGCAAAGTCCCGAAGAGGCAAGGGCGAGTATTTGCATTGACCGAGGAGGATGCGAAGAACTCGGAAGATGTAATACAGGGTATGCAGGAATTTTGATTCTTTCATTTTGAATCAGTGTAATGAATAAAAGCTTTTATTTCAGAATAATTTAAGATTGAGTATCATTCTTATTGTAACAGGAGTTGTTTTAATAAACGGAATAAAAGCAAAGGTTTTGTTTGACACTGGTTCATCGCATACATTTGTATCGCCAAGTTTTGCAAGGATCTTAGGTTTGGAACCTAAGTTATTTCCAGGCAGGGTTTTGTCAGTGGCAACGCCGTCAGGTGAAGAGCTAGTAGCAGATCGATATTACGAGGGCTATGATATCGAGATTGGTGGAAGGATGTTCGGCATCGACCTGATCGAGCTACAAGTGTTGGGAGTGGATGTCATTGTAGGCATCGATTGGATGGCTATATATGATGCCACGATTGATTGCAAGCAGAAGGAGGTGTTGGTGAAAGCACCAGGTGGACCTGCAGTAACTTTCCGAGGGAAGAAGAAGATCCCGCAGGTGGCTGCAATGGTATCTAAGAAGTCTATTGCAGATGAAGTCAAGAGCATTCCGGTTGTTCGAAAGTTTCCTCAGGTGTTCTTGGATGATTTTCCAGGACTACCGCCGCAGAGAGATGTGGAGTTTTGCATCAACATTCAGCCGGGGAGTGCGCCGATTTCCAAGGCTCCGTACAGGATGGCACCTGTAGAGCAGGATGAAGTGAAGAAGCAAATTGAGGAGCTTTTGAGTAAAGGGCTTATCAGACCGAGTTCATCTCCGTGGGGAGCGCCAGTGTTGTTGGTCAAGAAGAAGGATGGGTCGATGAGGATGTGCATTGACTATAGGGAGCTGAATAGGGTGACTATTCAGAACAAGTATCCGTTGCCGCGGATTGATGATTTGTTCGACAGGCTTCGCGGAGCAGCAGTATTTTCGAAGATTGATCTGAGGTCAGGGTATCATCAGGTACGAGTTAAGGCAGAAGATGTGAGCAAGACAGCTTTCAGGACTCGTCATGGGTTGTATGAGTTCTTGGTGATGCCATTCGGGTTGACGAATGCGCCAGCAGTGTTCATGGATATGATGAATCGGGTGTTGAGGCCATTCATTGATTCCTTCGTAGTGGTCTTCATCGATGATATCTTGGTATATTCGAAGTCGGAGGAGGATCATTCTAAGCACTTGACAGCGGTATTACAGACATTGCAGGAGCACAGCTTGTATGCCAAATTGTCGAAGTGTGAATTTTGGAAGTCTGAGGTAGCTTTTCTTGGTCACACTCTTTCTAAGGAGGGAGTGGCTACTGATCCTCAGAAAGTGGAAGCAGTAAAGGATTGGCCCAGGCCGACGTCAGTGAAGGAAGTCAGAAGCTTCTTGGGATTAGCTGGTTATTACAGGAGGTTTATTCAGGGGTATTCTCAGATTGCAGTTCCATTGACAGGTTTGACCCGGAAGAGTGTGGCATTTGTGTGGACAGACAAGTGCGAGTAGAGTTTCCTTGAGTTAAAGAAAAGGTTGACTACTGCACCCATATTAGCATTGCCGCAAGCAGGGAAAGATTATGACATCTACAGCGATGCATCTCTCAGAGGTTTGGGATGTGTCTTAATGCAGGAAGGCAAGGTCATTGCTTATGGTTCGAGGCAGTTGCGTCCGCATGAGAAGAATTATCCGACGCACGACTTGGAGTTAGCAGCTATCATATATGCCTTGAAATTATGGAGGCATTATGTCTATGGTGAGAAGGTCAATATGTACACTGACCACAAGAGCCTGAAGTATATCTATCAGCAGAGGGATTTGAATCTTCGTCAGAGAAGGTGGTTGGAAGTTTTGGAAGACATTCGTCCTGAGATCAAGTATCATCCGGGCAAGGCGAATGTAGTGGCAGATGGACTTAGCAGGAAGAGTAGTTTGTCAAGGTTGATCACTACTCGAAGAGAGTTGGCAGCAGAGATTGATCAGGCAGGTATTGAGGTGGTACTGCGAGGTTTAGGGGCATCTTTGGCTCAGTTGAGGCTGCAGCCGTCCTTGAGAGAGAAGATTGCGGAAGGTCAGAGATCAGATTCAGAGATCCAGAAGATGTTGCAGCAGGTTGCAGAAGGCAAGTTATCAGAATTTCGTGCCCAAGATGGAGTTCTTTGGTTGGGTGAGAGGTTGTGTGTTCCAGATGATGCAGAGCTGAGAGAGAGTATCTTGCAGGAGGCACACAGCACATTGTTATCAGTTCATCCAGGAGGTACGAAGATGTACAGGGACATCAAACCACATTTTTGGTGGTCTGGTATGAAGCGAGATGTAGCAGATTTTGTGGCAAGGTGTCTGACTTGTCAGCAGATCAAGGCAGAGAATCAGAGACCTGGAGGTTTGTTACAGCCTTTACCCATTCCGGAGTGGAAGTGGGAGAATGTCAGCATGGACTTTATTACGGGTTTGCCGAGGAGTTCGAAGGGCAATGACTCGATTTGGGTTGTTGTGGACCGATTGACTAAGTCGGCACATTTTCTAGCCATGGAGATTACTTGGTCGATGGAGAAATTGGCTGAGTTATACATTGGAGAGATTGTGAGACTTCATGGAGTTCCAGTTTCGATTGTGTCTGACAGAGACGCAAGGTTTACTTCGAGGTTTTGGAAGAGCCTACAAGCAGCTTTGGGCACCAGGACTGATTTCAGTACAGCATTTCATCCGCAGACAGATGGTCAGACGGAGAGGGTGAATCGAGTGCTGGAAGATATGTTGAGAGCTTGTGTTATGGACTTTGGTGGTAGTTGGGAGAGATACTTGGCATTGGTCGAGTTTGCCTATAACAATAGTTACCACGCAAGTATTGGGATGGCACCGTATGAGGCTTTGTACGGCAGGAGGTGCAGGACACCTGTTTGTTGGTATGAGGTTGGGGAGAGACAGATGTATGGTCCTGAGATCGTGCAGCAGACGTCAGAGCAGATTGAGTTGATTCGCAAGAGGTTGGTTGAAGCTCAGAGTCGGCAGAAGAGTTATGCTGACACTCGACGAAGAGACTTGGAGTTTGAGGCTGGGGATGCAGTTTTTCTCAAGGTTTCTCCGACCAAAGGAGTGATCAGATTTGGTAAGGGTGGCAAGTTGGCGCCAAGGTACATTGGTCCGTACAGGATCGTGGAGAGGATTGGCAAGACCGCATACAGATTGAAGCTTCCAGAGGAGTTGGCTCAAGTACATGATGTGTTTCATGTATCTTTATTGAGGAAGTATGTGGCCGATCAAAAGCATCAGTTGGTAGGAGTTCCCGAAGATCTTCAGGTGAACCTGAGTTACAAGGAACAGCCGGTTGAGATCGTTGATCGTAGGGAGAAAGTCCTTAGAAGCAAGGTGATACCTATGGTCAAGGTATTGTGGAGGAATCAACAGTTCGAGGAGGCTACTTGGGAGCCAGAGGATCGCATGCTGAATGATTTTCCTGAATTGTTTGAATGAATGTATTTCTTGTATGTGAATGGAATTCTTTGGATGATTGTACTGTTGATTGACATATGATGTAATCTTTAATTTGATTGTGATGTTATATGAAATTATTTGGATTATGGTCTATCTATGATGTATTGTTTCCTTTTGTTGGTATGTGTTTGAACTCATTAGTAGTAGTTCTGAGGACAGAACTCTTCTAAGGAGGGAGTGATGTAGAACCCCGTATTTTCAAATATTATTTTAACTATTTGAAAATGAATTTTAAATGATTTTGAGTATTTAATAAATATTTTCCAAAAGATTTATCTTTTGTACACGTGCAAAACACGTGCAAATGACTTTTAGAAGTTTGGGAAATTAAGTTTTCTTTATGAAAAATCATTGTTTATTATTTGAGAATTATTTAGTATTTTTCCAGATTTTTCTGAAATTAATTAGTACTATTTGCAATTTTTGGGAAAAGAAGGACTTATTTGCAAAATTGACAATTTTGAGGGTTGAAGTGCAAAAGATGTTTTCTGGACATTCCGATCAGTACTTGTTGAGGTTTGAGAATATACTTTTCTATTAGATCCTAATTTAAATGATATTTGGTTTATTTTTCAAAGAAAGGAATTATATATGCAAGATGTATTTTGAAAAGGAGTATTTTGCAAACTGGGTGAAAACCCTAATATTTTAATCCGGCATATATAAGGGATTTTCCTATTCCCAGCCGTCATTGAGTATACACAGGATTTTTGAGGTTATTTTGAGGAGCAAAAGAAGAGGCTTCTTGGATCTAGCAAGGAGGAGAACTATTTCGTGGATTTTCTTCAAAAACAAAGTGAGTGGTTGTTTTGGTTTGTTTGTTTGTTTGTTTACTTTGTTTGTTTGATTAATGAAGGACATGAGACCTTTGTTATGATGGTTGTGATCGCCATGCTATTGTTTGGTTAATCACATTGTATATATGATATGGATCTCTTATTTGATATGGATGATTAGAACTTTTAATTGATATTTGGACCATGATGAGGAAAGATTTAGAATGGTTGAGGATATGTTGATTTATGAGGTCTTGTTGTTAGAAAGCAAATTAAGAACTGATTATGTTGTGATTTGGCATTTTGGAAAAAAACATCGGTGAAAATTATAGAACATTTATGGGGGATGACTGAAGAAAGGACAATTTAGTCTCGGCTTGACTTAGTATAAATGGGCATAAGGAATTAGTTGTATTCTAAAGAATTACCCAATGGCAGAGTACGACTTCCTCTTGCAATTTACTCAATGTCAAAAAAGGAGTTGGAGATGTTTTTGCAAAGTTTTACAGGGACGTGAAGTGTGGCGCTCCGGATCCCCGTTACCGGATATCACACTCCCCAGAATCTTTGCCTTCAAATGCATCTCAACACAGTAATACCACGGAAATTTAAAAACTTTTTATTGCCAAATGAGTCATTACATCATTGATTACAACCAACGTCTTATTCTTGATAAAATACAAATTACATAAACTCGGTACATCTTATTACAACATACATCACTCCTTTCTGTAAAGTTAACAACTTCTCTATCTCTGAATGGCAGTCGACGGCTCACTGCCGAAGCTCCGATGAACAGTCAATCTGCTTTCCTGGGACTTGCTCCTGGGCTTGAGTCTTCTACTGCGCGACTCTGATATCTCTGCACCTGCTCGAAAGGTAGAATCGGTACCTAAAAGGTGGGGAACGTCAGTACTTCGACGGACGCAATGCTGGTGATAACAGCGATCCTCCAAACTGGCAATCACAAACCAACTTGAATGGAAAAGGGAAACGTGCATCCTAAATTAAGTGGCGCTCGTGTATGCCATGATCTAACCACTAAATGCACCAATCACAAACCCATTCTAAAGTAAGCAAGACTGGGGAATCTAGATCTGCATGCATCCCATACTACATGCATCCAAGACCCAAGCATAGCCTATTCTAATGCACAAACAAGAATGCACACGATGCACCTACTCTAATGCAATTCAGTTGGGAACGTATGCATCCCATACTACATACTTTCCTAAAAACAACTTCGATGGGAATGTATGCATCCCATACTACATACCTTCCACGGAGTTTGCCTCTCCTGATTGTATGGTTCAATCCCTCGCCATGCATCCTACCCATGTACCCATCCAGTTCCAATAGACTGTCCGTCACCCAAGGAGATTGCAGCGGTCGGTCATATTCTGCTCTGCAGTGCCCAAGTGGTCACCACCAGTTGGTACCGCACATGGACTTCCTTAGAAACTGCGTTGAACCTGGTCCTTATGACCCTTGGTTCCACATGTCCATTCATGGACTCTCGCATGCGTGTTCACCCCTGGCCCGGGTTATGAACATATATATTCCAAAAATACAAAACACAAACCCGCGCTTTAGGGACGTGAGCACCACGGGAGGTCAATTCCTCCGGGCCTCCCGCACCTTACTTCGGCAAAACTTTGGGAATCAACAGATCGATATACGAACCGGGGACGCAATCCATTAGCGGCCGAGAATGTATCCCTACGACTGGAAGATACAACACCGACTATGGTTTACTAGGACTAATGCAATTTCGCAACCCCTTAATAAACCAATCTAACCCCTACCTTACTCTAATTATTCAGGTAAGAATTAACTGCTTCCACATTTGCCTATCAACCTCTAGCCCAGGAAGACACCGTCCGGTTCGCCACTTCCCCGACTTGGATTCGTCCAGCATAATGGCCGACGCCTGCCGCTACCCCACAATAAATATAAAACTACCCCGTGAGCTCCACTCACTGGCATGCTCGGACGTCCTACGCTCGGCAGAAGTCTAATAATATAGGCTTGATAGGTGCAGGGTATCCTTTACCCTAGTGACTAACTCGAGTCACACATCCACTCGGGGAATCAACAACCTCAATAACAGAGATCAACCATCCCTAGACACGAGTCACTGACTCGGCTCACACACAAGGGAAAAATGCTTTCACAACCCTTAGTCCAAACCCAGACTAAGCGACCTACGGATTTCTGTCCAAATCTCAAAATGGTCATCCCTCTCTCGATACAACTCCGATTGGAGTGTATGGGCCCAACCTGGGAAGGTACGATCCTAGGCTACAACTTCCTAGTTGATCACGAGCTTAGATTCAACCATCTAAGTCCTCGACATAGCTTCTCAAGCTCTAGCATGCGTGCTTCCTGTGCACGGGCTGCACCTTACCAATAACACAAAATCATACTCGTTCATCAGAACGACACAAACTCAAATTCTGTAGAAGGGTGTGGGTGTCCTCAACAACTCTCTAGTTGGTCATGAGTCCAAATTATACCATTAAATCACCCTAACACACTCATCTATCATCGATATACCAATTCACACAATTGGTCTCTCCAATTCAGAGCACTCAGCTCTACTCTAGTCCTCTTTCAAGTCTTACAAAAATCATAATAATTCAATTGTTTACTGGAATTGCCTCAAATTAGTTTTGTTGGAAATGTCTAGGTGTTCCCTACAACTCTCTCCTGAGTCGTGATCCTCAAAATATGCCTCTAACAGGTCTCACTTTCCCAATCTTTACAAAGTATCAAAACTGGCTGAAACCAGCACAGTGCTTAATCACAAAATCACAGTAAATTGCATACTTGTCCAATTGACATAAAATTTATGTTGGTGAAACTAGACATCATACCCAACATTATGCAAAATACCTCATGTCAAAATTCCAATAATACAGTGAGTACTATCTATTGCAAGTGAGCACAGAAACCATCAAGTTTTCTAATTCAACATCAGCTACTGGTTATGGACCGATTTTTTCTCATGTCTATAAGCTCATCCAAATAATTTACTGATTTTTTTAAATAATCAACATGCATTCTGGAACATTGAGGAAAAAATTCAGATCAATATCATGTTTCAATAAATCACCAAAATTTCTACAATATCAGCCATCCTGTTTTTCTTTTTCTGAGTCTGCCTTACTACACAGATCCATCTCACGATTTTATTAGCATATCAAATGATCATAGAAAAATCTAAAATAAATCATGAATGATCCTAACACATATATGAACAAACCCTTTTAATTTCATGTTCAAATTCATCATATTCTGCTCTCGGAAAAATCCACAAAATGGTACTCCGAACCAGTTTTTTCTAGTTCCATTCTGACTTCAACTTCTAACCTTTAGAATATCAATCCTATGCATTCTAGCACACATGCATGCAATCGAAATGAATTAAAAGACAAGAATTTCAAGTTTAGAGAAACTTTCCACCCTTGGTTGTAGTAGTAGAAGGAACTTCTTCAAGCTTCTTCTCTTGGAAATCTCTTTTTGATCCTTCTTCTTCACTTCCTTCTTCTTTCTCTCCTCCTTCTCTTGAGGTGTTTTCTTTTTGAAATTTCCAGAGTAAAAGGGAGGAAATGAAGTGGGAAATGAAGAAGATGGGAGGTGTAGGCCGGATTTGACAGGGGGGGTAGGTTTAGGATCTAGGTGGTTTGTAGACCAAAACCATGGCTTAAGCCCATTGGTTTTGTGTTAGTTATGTTGGCTGCCCAACATAGCCCTTAACGAGTTCCAACGAGTGTGAGACGAGTGTTTTAACGAGCGCACGCAACCTATATCCGCTGTAGCATCATATAATGTTATATTTGTATGGGCGTCATACCGAAAACTAGCGTTTATACTAGTATCGGTCCTCCTCGTTCTCGTGCATTTTTTAGAATGCAATTCACCCATGAATCGTCCTGTAACCCTAACCATATACCACGATATCAAAATCAAACAAAATACTGCAATCGTGTGCACGCATACCGTCAATATACATACATACATATATATTCAGGTATCGTACAATACGGGGTGTTACTTCACTCCCTCCTTAGAATCGTTCTGTCCCCAGAACGACGTTAGGGGCCCAAATAATAGATACTCATTAATGATCAGAAGATACTTTTTTGGATCATCACTAATTCCTGGAGGAACATCCTCGAAACTCACTCTTAGAGTGCTCAATACCGGCTCCCAAGCCTCAAGTGCTCAATGCACTCCTCCACCCTGGAGATCAATCTCGTCATGTGGATCATTTTAGGGCATACCGCATCTGGTATCCACTGTACTTGGGATGAAGCACTTTGGGGTGTGTTGCTCTCGTCCTGGAGTACTGGAGATCGATCCCTCTCGATAGAACATCCCTGGGGTCTATTGCGGCCCACGTTCCGGAAATACCGGGGAATATCTTGCTCTACGGATTATTCTGGAGCCCTCACCACACGAACTCCTCATGAGTTTTGCTCTCGTCCCGAACTACTGGAGATCATTCCCACTCCATAGAACACTCTGGGGACTATTTCATCTCTCGTCTGGAATGCTGGGGAATATCCCTCTTTGCAGATCTTCTGGAGCCCCCTTATTCATTCTTGAATTTCTTCGTGGGTACTACTCTCGTCCTCGGAATACTGGAGACCAATTTCTACTCCGCAGATCATTATGGGACCTATTTCATCCCTTGTCTGGAATACTGAGGAACTTCTCACTCCGCGGATCATTATGGAGCCAACGTCCCACCAACCTATTTGTGTATGCTACTCTCGTCCCTGGAATACTGGAGACCAATTCCTACTCCACAGATCATTCTGGGGCATATTTCATCCCTCGTCTGGAATACTGAGGAATTTCTCACTCCATGGATCATTCTGGAGTCAACGTCATACACGACCTTCTCGTGCACATTGCTCTTGTCCTCGGATTACTGGAGATCATTCCCACTCCACAGAACACTCTGAGGCCTATTTCATCCCTCGTCGAGAATACTGGGGAACATCTCACTCCTTGGATCATTCTGGAGCCCTTACTCATCCTCGAATTTCCTTTGTGGGTATTACTCTCGTCCTCGGAATACTAGAGATCAATCCCTCTCCACAGATCATTCTGGGGCCTATTTCATCCATCGTCTGGAATACTGGGGAATATCTCACTCCTTAGTTCATTCTGAAGCCAATGTCCCACTAGCCTGCCCGTGAACGTTGCTCTCGTCCCTGGAATACTGGAGATCAATCCCACTCCACAGATCATTCTGGGACCTATTTCATCCCACGTATGGAATACTGGGAAATATCTCACTCCTTGGATCATTCTGGAGCCAACATCACACAATCTTTCTCATGAGCGTCGCTCTCGTCCCTTGGAATACTGGAGACCAATCCTACTCCACAGATCATTCTGGGGCCTATTTCATCCCTCGTCTGGAATACTGAGGAATGTCTCACTCCATGGATCATTATGGAGCCGACCTCACCACACAAACTCCCCATGAGTATCGCTCTCGTCCCGAAATACTGGAGATCAATCCCCCTCTATAGAACACTCTGGGGCCTATTTCATCCCTCGTCTAGAATGCTGGGGAATATCTCCCTCCGCGGATCAGTATGGAGCCTCCATACTCATGATCGTTCTCCGTTCATCATATCTCCTTCTAGTGCCCGAGTCAAGTTCTCAGCACATCTTCCAGCTCTCGGTTTGAACTTCTAGAGGGTCGGTGACCACTCCCTCCTTAGAAGAAAACGAGGCTTACCAAGGAGAAGGCAAATATTTCAGCCTTATACCTTATCCCAAACACTTAATAAATAAAGTATAAGACGAGACGACCAACTGCCCAAGCTTTCATGCTTTATAATAGTCATAATATCATGCTACAAAACATAGTACAAGTTCATCATCCATATCTTGCAAAAATGCAACCAACAAAACATTTTATTATTTCTCGACTATGATAGCCCTTACTATTACATACTTCTTCCCAATTAAGCTGAGGTTCGTCCCTGACGAACAGGCTTCTTTTCTTTATCGGTCACCTTTAGTAACTGGTCATTGGGGTTCCCTTGCAGTCGTGAACAATCTGATTCCTTGTGCCCGGCTTCTCCACAATTATAGCAAGTGCTTGTCTGGGCTCTTTTCGGACATTGACTCTTGAAATGACCTTGTTCTTTACAAAAGTAACACACCACCGTCTGGTTGGTCCCTTTGCTGGTGTTAAGCTTTCTGGACTTGTGAGTTGAGTCCCATTTGTCTTAGTCATTGGTGAGAATATGTCTCTTCCCCTTCTTCTTCGTCTCGGCCTCGCCTCAGCCTCATGTCCATTTCTGTTACCGCAGCTCTCTTTACTAGCTTGTCGAATCGGCGAATGCCTAATGGAACCATCCTTGACCTCAGCCCAGGCCTAAGCCCTTGCTCAAACCTCTGGGCTTTCCTTGCTTCCTCCTGGACCATCTCTGGTGCATAGCATCTTGAAGCTGCTTTCGTTCTTTCTTTAGTTGTGTTATCTGTGCCTGACGAAATTCGATCTGCTGCTGTGCCCAGTGGATCACCTTGTCCCGGCGTTTCCCCAGCCCTTTCATTTCTAGATACCCGATGGCTATCCTCTGCTGCTCCGCAGTTGGGTCTAGCGATGGTGGAGGTGAGTTCTCCTCACCTTCAGTCTTCTGTAGCACTTCCCTCATTTCTTCCTCCATCGTCATCATTTTCCTTGTAGGTATTGGCTCATCTACTGTTACTGACCCATCCTGGATGAAGATATCTTCGAACACCATCTGTAAAACATAACCAGGGTTTAGTTTCGGAATCACAGACACATATTGTTCTGTTTGCCTCCACTAATGTCTGGTAACAGACTGGCCACCATTTGGACTTGACTGCTCCAAGCTTGTTAGTAAAAATGAAGTAAACTGAGACAGGTTCACATATAGGGAAGATCATAATCATAAGTTGTAAGTGCTACCATATCATTTATAATCATCCTATCTGCCAAATAGAATCACTTTATCTGGCCTTCAAGTCTAATTTCCTACCGTGTTAGACTGCAAATTGAAGTCAGCTCTGATACCACTTCTGTAGCGCCCTGGATCCCCGTTACCGGATATCCATAACACTCCCCAGAATCTTTGCCTTCAAATGCATCTCAACACAGTAATACCACGGAAATTTAAAAACTTTTTATTGCCAAATGAATCATTACATCATTGATTACAACCAATGTCTTGTTCTTGACAAGAGTACAAATTATATAAACTCAGTACATCTTATTACAACATACATCACTCCTTTCTGTAAAGTGAACAACTTCTCTCTCTCTGAATGGCAGTCGACGGCTCACTGCCGAAGCTCCGCTGAATAGTCAATCTGCTTTCCTGAGACTTGCTCCTCGGCTTAAGTCTTCTGCTGCGCGACTCTGATATCTCTGCATCTGCTCAAAAGGTAGAATCGGTACTTAAAAGGTGGGGAACGTCAGTACTTCGACTGACGCAAAGCTGGTGAAAACAGCGATCCTCCAAACTGGCAATCACAAACCATCTTGAATGGAAAAGGGATACGTGCATCCTAAATTATGTGGTGCTCGTGTATGCCATGATCTAACCACTAAATGAACCAATCACAAACCTATTCTAAAGCAAGCAAGACTTGGGAATCTAGATCTGCATGCATCCCATACTACATGCATCCAAGACCCAAGCATAGCCTATTCTAATGCACAAACAAGAATGCACACGATGCACCTACTCTAATGTAATTCAGTTGGGAACGTATGCATCCCATACTACATACTTTCCCAAAATCAACTTTGATGGAAATGTATGCATCCCATACTACATACCTTCCAAGGAGTTCGCCTCTCCTGATTGTTGGGTTCAATCCCTCGCCATGCATCCTACCCATGTACCCATCCAGTTCCCAATAGACTGTCCGTTGCCCAAGGAGATTGTAGCGGTCGGTCATATTCCGCCCTGCAGTGCCCAAGTGGTCACCGCCAGTTGGTACCCGTGCACGAACCTCCTTAGAAACCGCATTGAACCTGGTCCTTACGACCCTTGGTTCCATATGTCCATTCATGGACTCTCGCATGCGTGTTCCTGGCCCGGGTTATGAACATATATATACCAAAAACACAAAACACAAACCTGCGTTTTAGGGACGTGAGCACCATGGGAGGTATATTCCTCCGGGCCTCCCGCACCTTACTTCGGCAAAACTTTGGGAATCAACAGATCGAGATACGAGCCGGGGACGCAATCAATTAGCGGCCGAGAACGTATCCCTACGACTGGAAGATACAACACCGACTATGGTTTACTTGGACTAATGCAATTTTCCAACCTCTTAATAAACCACTATAACCCCTACCTTACTCTAATTATTCAGGTAAGAATTAACTGCTTCCACACTTGCCTATCAACCTCTAGCCCCGGGCGACACCGGTCCGGTTCGCCACTTTCCCGACTTGGACTCGTCCAGCATAATGGCCTACGCCTACCGCTACCCCAGCTATAAATATAAAACTGCCCCGTGAGCTCCACTCACTGGCATGCTCGGACGTCCTACGCTCGGCAGAAGTCTAATAATATAGGCTTGATAGGTGCAGGGTATCCTTTACCCTAGTGACTAACTCGAGTCACACATCCCACTCGGGGAATCAACAACCTCAATAACAGAGATCAACCATCCCTAGACACGAGTCACCGACTCGGCTCACACACAAGGGAAAAATGCTTTCACAATCCTTAGTCCAAACCCAGACTAAGCGACCTATGGGTTTCTGTCCGAATCTCAAAATGGTCATCCCTCTCTCGATACAACTCCGATTGGAGTGTATGGGCCCAACCTGGGAAGGTACGATCCTAGGCTACAACTTCCTAGTTGATCACGAGCTTCGATTCAACCATCTAAGTCCTCGACATAGCTTCTCAAGCTCCAGTCTGCGTGCTTCCTGTACACGGGCTGCACCTTACCAGTAACACAAAATCCTACTCGTTCATCAGAACGACACAAACTCAAATTCTGTAGAAGGGTGTGGGTGTCCTAAAAAACTCTCTAGTTGGTCATGAGTCCAAATTATACCATTAAGTCACCCTAACACACTCATGTATTATCGATATACCAATTCACACAATTGGTCTCTCCAATTCAGAGCACTCAGCTCTACTCTAGTCCTCTGTCCAGTCTTACAAAAATCATAATAATTCAACCGTTTACTGGAATTGCCTCAAATTAGTTTTGTTGGAAAGTTCTAGGTGTCCCCTACAACTCTCTCCGGAGTCATGATCCTCAAAATATGCCTCTAACAGGTCTCAATTTTTCAATCTTTACAGAGTATCAAAACTGGCTGAAAACAGCACAGTGCTTAATCACAAAATCACAGTAAATTGCACACTTGCCAATTGACATAAAATTTATGGTGGTGAAACTAGACATCATACCCAACATCATGCAAAAGATCTCATGTCAGAATTCCAATTATATAGTGAGTACTATCTATTGCAAGTGAGCACAGAAACCATCAAGTTTTCTAATTCAACATCAGCTACTGGTTATAGAACGATTTTTTCTCATGTCTATAAACTCATCCAAATAATTTACTGATTTTTTTAAATAATCAACATGCATTCAGGAACATTGAGTAAAAATTTCAGGTCAATATCATGCTTCAATAAATCACAAAAATTTCTACAATATCAGCCATCCTGTTTTTCTTTTTCTGAGTCTTCCTTATAGCATATCAAATAATCATAGAAAAATCTGAAATAAATCATGAATGATCCTAACACATATATGAACAAACCCTTTTAATTTCATGGTCTAATTCATCATATTCTGCTCTCGGAAAAATCCACAAAATGG
Source organism: Hemerocallis citrina (assembly GCA_017893485.1). Classification (NCBI taxonomy): domain Eukaryota; kingdom Viridiplantae; phylum Streptophyta; class Magnoliopsida; order Asparagales; family Asphodelaceae; genus Hemerocallis; species Hemerocallis citrina. The sequence goes on along the minus strand of CM030364.1, from coordinate 161,150,751 downwards.
TACTCCGAACTAGTTTTTTCTAGTTCCATTCTGACTTCAATTTCTAACCTTTAGAAGATCAATCCTATGCATTCTAGCACATAGGAATGCAATCAAAATTAATTAAAAGACAAGAATTTCAAGGTTAGAGAAACTTTCCACCCTTGGTTGTAGTAGTAGAAGGAACTTCTTCAAGCTTCTTCTCTTGGAAATCTCCTTTTGATCCTTCTTCTTCCCTTCCTTCTTCTTTTTCTCCTCCCTCTCTTGAGGTGTTTTCTTTCTAAAATTTCCAGAGTAAAAGGGAGGAAATGAAGGAGATGGGAGGTGTTGGCCGGATTTGACAAGGGGGGGGGGGGGGGGGGGGGTAGGTTTAGGATCTAGGTGGTTTGTAGACCAAAACCATGGCTTAAGCCCGTTGGTTTTGTGTTAGTTATGTTGGCTGCCCAACATAGTCCTTAACGAGTTCCAACGAGTGTGAGACGAGTGCTTAAACGAGCGCACGCAACCTATATCCGCTGTAGCATCATACAATGTTATATTTGCATGGCCGTCGTACCGAAAACTAGCATTTATACTAGTATCGGTCCTCCTCGTTCTCGTGCATTTTTTAGAATGCAATTCACCCATGAATCGTCCTGTAACCCTAACCATATACCACGATATAAAAATAAAAAAAAACACTGTAATCGTGTGCACGCATACAGTCAATATACATACATACATATATATTCAGGTATCGTACAATACGGGGTATTACATGAAGTCCCCAATGGCTATCTATAAAATAAAACACAAAGAAAAGCTATCAAGTGGCTCTCCTTCAATAGTAAGAAAATCAATGGTCTATATCTAAGCTCCCAAAAGATATTTCCCCCCCTCCCCCAAAAGTTTCCACCCAAAACTCAAATTCAAATCCCCCCCCCCCCCGCACCCCAAAACAACTCCTTTATTTATTTAATTATTTCTCTTTCTCTCTCTCATTCTCTCTCTATTTACACAGAAATTTAGATTTTCAGATTTCAGGTTTGTAAATTTTCAGATTTTTAATATTTTTTTATTGCTCATGTTACATTGAAAATAGTAAATATCTCGTTAATAGTTAAATTTCATCAATTTTACTTTTATTTACAGCTAATTATTGTCATATTATTCAAACTTAAGTTATAGAATTGTCGTTTAACTGTTTACCAGGCTTTTCATATGCTGTATCGTTCGGAAGACGTGCCGTGGGCACGTGCCCACGGGCAAATCTAGTTCATCTAATATAGCAAGATGTGTCAACTATAACGAGAATAGGCTTCAGTATCTAAAGTCACACAACTACCACATCTTGATGCAAGATCTCCTTCCTATGACTCTAAGGTCATCAATCTGTGAGCAAGTCACTTTCGTTCTTAAAGATCTATATAGCATATATAAAGGACTTTGCTCACTAGTGGTACTTGTTAAAAATATTGCTAAATTGAAGCAATGTGCGACATTGACACTTTGTCAAATGGAGACGATATTTCCACCCTCATTCTTCACTATAATGATTCACTTTATAATCCACTGTGCAGATAAAGAAATACTTGGTGGACCATTACATTATCGATCGATGTATCTCACTGAGAGGTAATTTTTCAAGCCTCATTCAATTTAATAATCAAGTACTTCTTTGGGATGTATTCTCATACATTTTCTATTCCAAATATTTATGTTTAGGTACCTTTACCAACTTAAGGGCTATAATAGAAATATAGTATATCGAGAAGGCTCAATTGCATAATGGTATCTTTCGGAGGAGTGCTCAAATTTCTATTCAAGGTATCATCAGGGTGTGGAGACATGTCTTACTAGACTAAGGAGAAACTCTGACACTTCAAACCTCAAATAGGTTAAATATCTCTTCCAAACTGTTGACACTACTATCAGGAATATTGATAGATTTGAGTTAAATGACTTAACATGGGAACAAGTACATTGATATGTGTTGGATCACTATGCATCTTGAGCCATATCGAGTTTAAGTTGGATTTGAATTACTATGAGTTTAATTCTCACAATTAGAATGTAACACCCCGCAAAATTGAGTTATGAAAATTTTTGCCCACGGGTATTATACAAATGTATTTTGTACTGTTACGAGTAATATCTGTAACGTATTTTAATATAAATATCCAACATATATCTGCATTTTTACTATTTATATATTTCCGTCCTCTCAAAATTCATTTTTATCCTATTCTAAGCCAACTTAAATATTTATTTTAAATTTTTGTGTTTTTACGTGCATTGCGTGTGCTTTCAATACACGTGTCGATTACGTATATTTTACTATTACATGTAATATCTATAACATTATTATAAATGTTCTACGTATTTTATATTTTTATTGTTTACGAATGTTTTTCATTCTCTCGAATTTATTTTTGTAGTGATGCGTGCAATGCACGTGTTTGCTGTACATGTGTTGGTTGTTTTCTTTTTTTAAAATAAAAAGTTATGAAGTGTGTATATTTTTTTTATTTATGCATAAAAACTTTTATTATTAACTTAAACTAGTTTTATTAAATTTATATTAATTATAGTAACATATGCTATTTTATTTAAATAAAATCCCAAATTTTTGAGTGTACTGCACGTCCACCAACACTTGCTTTCAAAATACGCACTTTCCCCACCCTTATGGCTGGCCGGTTAGTGAGAGAGAAGGAGGGGTGAGTTGAGTGAGTGGATTTAGTGGAGAGTTTAATTAGGATTAGTGGGTGGTAAAATAGTTTAGTGGGTGGTTAATTAAGTCCCATATTAATTAGTCCCTTCAACCAACCCCCCCCCCCCCCCCCCCCCCCCCCCCTCTCTCCTCCTCCTAGCTTCTAACAACAAACCAAAAACCCAAAAAAACAAAAGTGGAAACAAATTTTGTGCTTCTTTGCTATTGAGTTACTTTTCGGAAAGAAGTAAGCTTTCATTTCATTCTTTTACAAATTCTATGCACTAGTTCATTTTGGACCACGGTTTTGGATAGGGGATTCGAGATTTTTGGAGTTCATTTGCTAGGGAGTAATTAAATTCTTCAAATTGGTGGGGGTGTTCTCATTGTCTTCTAAATTTTTGTAGATTGTGCATGCTTAGCAATAACATGTGTAGATGCTAATTCATTTGATGTGTATAAGTGTAGAAGTTTTCTAGATTTTTTATTGTGCACTCTTAGTCATAGTTAGTATGTGATTATATGGGTGTTTTATTATCTTCTAAGGGGTTAATAAATATTCATGATAAATTAGAAATGTGAAGATGATAATTAGTAGGTGTATGTGGAGGAAATTTTCTAGAAGTCTTATTGGTACATGCTTAATTATAACCATGTAGTAGATAATTGAAGTAATGTATGTGTAAGCGTTTTATGGAATTCTCAACTAGTGAAAACTTTATAAAAGAGGCTCATGGAATTAATTTTTTATACACAATATAAAAACACCTCAAAAATATAAGTTGCATAAGGAGCAATAATTTATATAGTTCAAGTTGTAGAATTATGAACAATTCATACAAGTTGGGTAATAATTTCCTCATTTTTAGAATAGATGATTATAGGATTTTATTTCGGGCTAATACACTAATGTCGAAGGATCTTATTCCCTGATTATGATTAGAAATAATAATGCATAGCGAATACAAAATCAAAATTTTTTTTGAAGAAATTTAGAAACAGAGAGTTACGATAAAAGAATTACCATAGTATTATAATCAGAATTCGAGGCTTGACTGTCTAGCTAGTGTGTGAGGGTTAGAGTGCTAAGTACAGTACATTGGTTGCGGGTTTGAGTCTTGGGAGGCGTTGTTCTTTTTTGAAATATTGATTTCAATATATTAACAGTATGCAGGATATAAAAAACAACTGAATGGGACTTTATTTGCCAACCGTGAGTGGCTCACTAGCTTTGGGCTGTGGTTTGGCTTGCTGAGCGGCCTAGGTTTGATTCCGGGCTTACACATTTTAGTTTTATTTTTATTTTTCATGGTTTTTCATGTTTTAAATTTTGGAAAAATTGTAGAAATATTTTAGAATATTATTAGAAGATTTGGAAATAATTTTACAATATTTTAAGATGTATTTTAGAGATTTAAAAGTTATATTAGACAATGTACTAGATGAATCTAGTTTCTAGTCTAAATTTGAGGGTATTTGCTTATGTAAAAATGATCTGAAATTTTGGGAATGGAATATAATTTAGAAACTCATGTAAAGGGTGCTATATGAGAGATTATGAGATAATAAAAGCAAAGAATTTGAAATATTAATCATGCAATGTTTTGCAAAGGTTAATCAACTGAAAGTTGTTAGTTATTGTTAAGTGAAAAATTAGAAATGTCAACTAAGTGTTTGTCTACAAGAAATTGATCAAGTATTCATTTACATTGAGATAATAAACATAAATAGAATAGATAAAGAAGAAATATTGAATAATGAGATGTTTATGAGGAGCTTAGATATAACCTATGTGATCTCTTTAATTGAGATGGTTGTTGGTTCTAAAGTGAGCAGGACCCAAAATACATGCAGATTTTGATATATGAAATTTGAGAAGTAACCAGTGTGGGTTAACTTTCTTTTTGAGAAGTGTCCAGTATGGGCAATCACTCTTCGTATATTGTTTTAAGTCTGGTAGGGGTTAAGCTAACTCTAGGTGTTATTATTATTTATGTTTGAACTTAAGGGCAAGCACTAGGTGGAGTTATGGCTGAAAACAATAACGAACATGTTCGGTAAAGAACTTGTGGTTTGAGATTGACAAGAAGGCTAGTAAAGAACTTACGGTTTCTAGGAATGTTCGGGACAGACAGGATACGTTCGGTAAATCCATGGTTGGTGGGCTAGGGGTAGGCTTGGTTCGTAATTATGGGTGATCGACTCGCTGGGCTCGGGAACTAGGATACGTCCGGTAAATATACATCTGTGGGCTAGGGGTAGGCCGGTGAGGTCGATGAAATGGACGGTAAAGAGATGCGGCTCCTAAGACAGTTCACGAGTGAGGATACGCCCGGTAAATCTACATGTGTGGGCTAGGGGTAGGCCGATAAAGTTCACGGTCCTAAGGGGTGTGGTTTGCACGTGATTACGCATTGGAGTACAGTCATCGAGTTAGGATTTCATAGAGATGGATTGAACCTGTAAAACTCTGTGATAAGAATAGATACATATATAATTAATTAATTAGAGAAATTCCTATAGAAGGATTCTATAGGGGTTAGTTTGGAATTTAATGAGTGGGCCCACCGGTTTGAAGAAATAGCAAAGAAAGTTGTTTGTGAATGCTCATTGACGTGGCATTCAGAGGAGGGGGGGGCACGGGTTGAAGGCAGCAGCACTGCTGCTGTGGCGCAGTGCTGGCGTCAGCAGTGGGGGCCACCTTTTTGATGACTTCAGCTGTCTTTTACAAGAGAGAGAGAGAGCAGGAGAGATGTGGGAAATTTGTCCCACATCGGGAGTTGCAAAATATTAATTAAATATATATATGATTTCCTAGGATTGAAGATCATCAACATGCTATAACACCTTTTATGAGGCAGCCTGTAGTGGGCAGTTGTTTGCTAAAATCGCTGTTTCGGGCCGAGGTATTACAAATGGTATTAGAGCAGACTTTCGACACTGATGTGGAAAAAAGTGGGGTGTGTCTTGTATGCCTGAGAGGGAATCGTGGTCAGTACGCTGGCGGTGTAGCCAGGGGCAGTACGCTAAGATTGATTGAATCAAGTGTACGCAACTTCACATCGGCTAGAAAGGAGGATCCTGCGCTACGTTGCAAGTCCCGGCTTCAGCGAGGACGCTGAATTCTTAAGGGGGGTGTCTGTAACACTCCGTGCTAAGAATAGATATATATATAATTAATTAAATAGAGAATTTCCTATAGAAGGATTCTATAGGGGGTTAGTTTGGAATTTAATGAGTGGGCCCACCGGTTTTAAGAAACAGCAGAGAATGCTGTTTGTGAATGCTCATTGACATGACATTCAAAGGGGGGGCACAGGTTGAAGGCAGCAGTACTACTGCTGTGGCGTAGTGCTGATGTCAGCAGTGGGGGCCACCTTTGTGATGGCTTCGGCTGTCTTTTGCAAGAGAGAGAATGGGACAGATGTGGGAAATTTGTCCCACATCGGAAGTTGCAAAAAATTAATTGAATATATATATGATTGACTCGGACTTAAGGTCACCAACAAGCTATAGCACCTTTTATGAGGCAGCCTGTGGTGGGCAGCTGTTTGCTAAAATTGCTGTTTCGGGCAGGGGTGTTACAGAACCCTATAATGAGGAATACGATAAGGGCTTGCCCTCGGACCTATCTAGTATGGGAGAACAAGTATGCATTAGTGTCATCATAAGTTTAAATATCTGCATTAGGCATTAAGTTCATATCATACACTGACATAATTAGGATAGTTACTTTTCTACATTTCTACATTCAAGTTTGTGATTGTTAAAATGGTGAAATCGTTGTATTATAGAATTGCGTCAGTTGTATGCAACTGACATGCCCACAGTTTTCTAGTTGTAGGACTGCATTTAACATGGACTTGAAGTCATTATGAAGAATGTCACGAGATTGAAGAACTTTCATTGTCATATGTTGTAACACCCCAAAATTTTTTTTTCTTTATTCCAATGATCTTCAACTTAACCTATTACTCATCCACATCATTTCTTACTTAGAAAAATACTCATAGATTTTTATTAAAATTTTTGGCAGAGTTTCCCCTGAAATATTAGCCCTTTTACAGAGATTCCTTACGGAATTCTGCAAACAATTACAAATATTAATGTACCTATAATATATATCAATCCTCCCTAGGCCAAGTCATTCAACATCACACAGAAAATAATATATGCTGCACTGGGGGCATAATTCTTTATAACAAACAAGATACAAATTAAAAACCGAAAATTCTTTTGTAAACATACAAGATTTTTAGAAGAACTTTAGAAAAACTTTTTCAAAAACCAATCACAAAATCCAGTACTCCACAACGAGGTGGGTACGGGCTTTCATACTTCATCACAACACTATAGATGTATTACCTCTTACAATTATACACACAATCTTCCATACTACAATATAATACATCATTCTACTCTCATTTCTACGTATAATACATACATACATATATAATACATTTTACTACAAGCAAAAGTATAACTATCAAACTACAACACTAGCTCACCTCCCATCTATCAAACTTGCAGGACAATTAGGGTTGTCCACTCTCAGGGAAGGACTCCACTAACCCCCAGAAAACAATAGGGGTTAGCCAAGTCTGGTGTGAGTATAATTTACTAACTCAACAATAAATTAAACTATATAAAGAAAATTGGAAGGACTTACGAATATCATGATAATAAAGTTCAACCTGAAATCTAAATATAAAAACATCATAAAAGTGACTTTATACCATGATAACATTCTTAATCAACACCCTTCTACAAATCCATATCTACTCTCATCACATCCATTCATTTTCATCGCATATCCACCCATGTATTTAATCTCGTGATATCACATTCGTTCAATCTTATAATATCAAGTTCTTCCAATCTCAAAATATCACATTTCTCCATTATTTATAACATCTAGTAACAAATTAACCATCATTCCCATTATATAATACAATTTACCTTCTTTTCATTCTAATTTTATCGTACAACTTATTTTAAATGTTCATTCTTATTTTATCATATACTTTACTTTTTAACTTATTCTTATCTCATCATGCTATTTAAGTTACTTCTCGTTCTTATTGGTAATCTATCTTACTTTCATCTTCACTTACGTCTCATATTATACTTTGCTTTAACATTCAATCTTATCAAATTATACTCCACACCCCAAACATAGTTTGGATAATATTACATCGCACCCTAAAGCCGATAGCTCGGTTATTATTTTACTTTATTTTTATTTTCATCTTACAATTTACTTTTCTTCATTTCCCTCTTGCAATCCAACAATTATTTCACAACCCACCAATTCAGCCCGGGAGTTGTGCCAAGGCGGTAGTTCCCGCCATTTCCATGGAAATAGCGGGCGAGTAGTTCCTCGACACAATTCCAAGGTGCATCAACTGATATCATACCATATTGTACTTTAATAATCATTCTCATAACCATTCTCATCACCTAATACCACTTACTTATATTATTCTTCACATAATACACTTCATACTGTATTGTTCATTCTTATAATATATCTTACTTTACTTTTCCGTTTACAATATATTTTCTTTACTTTTCATTCACTTAATAAGTACCACATTTTCTTTACTTTTCAAACTTATTCTCTTCACACATTTTCTTCACCTTTCATGCTTATTTACATAACACAATTTCTTCACCTTTCATACTTATTTACATAACACAATTTCTTCATTATGCATATATATAATCACATAACACAATTTTTTTTACCTTCCATTCTCATTCTCATACCTTATTTACCTTTCATATTCATTTGCATACTCATAACACATTTTCTGTATTTCTTATCTTAATTCACATACACATTTTCTTTTACTTTTCATATTCATTTCAAATCCTACACGAACTTTACTTTCTCATTTCCATTTCACTTCAATTTCTTTCTTTACTTCCTCATTCTCATTTCACATCATATACTTTCTTTACTATCTTATATTTACTTCATAATACAATGTACTTTACTTTTCATTCCATCTCATAATCCAACTTCCATATCACATCCCACCGATCCACCTTGGAGTTGTGCCTAGGCAGGTAGTTCCTACCATTTCCCCCGAAATGGCAGGCGAGTAGTTCCTGGACACAATCCCAAGGCGTACTAATCTCATGTCATATCAAGTCTTTACTTTAATATCCATTCTCGACACATAATATTACTTACTTTTATTTTCATCTCATAATACACCTTTCTTTAACATTCATTCTCATTTATAATATACTTTACTTTGATATTTATTTACATCTCACATTACAATGCACTTTAACTTTCATTCTCATTGGAAAATACATCGCACTCCAAATTTAGTTTGGGTAATACACACCGCACCCCAGATAAACAGGGTAATATAACAGTACATCTCAAGCCGATAGCTTGGGTAGTACCTCAGTTTTTGATATCCTCTTCACATTAAAAATTACTTTACTTTTCAATCTTATAATACAATTTCCTTACTTTTCATATTCATTCTCTCAACACAATTGCTTTACTTTTCATTCCCATACACATAACTCAATATCTTAACTTTTCATTCTTCTTTTAGAACACATAAATACCTCTTTTATTTATTTGTCAACCAGTGCCCACATCATCACCAAACTGATCGCTGCCGACCAAGGGTCTTACGCATCTGCTCGCTGCCCACCAAGGGTCTTACGCATCCAACAAGACTAGAGCTGATAGCTCCATCAAAACATTGATCGCAGCTTACCAAGGGTTCTACACGTCTGTTCGCTGCCCACCACGGGTCTTACGCACACCGCACCCCAAACCGATAACTTGGGTATTCGGAGGTCTAACACAAACCCCCGTGATTCTGTAGGCATAGATAATCATTTATTTTTACAATCACTTTCATCTCATTATTTTATTCCATCACATTATCTCGTATCATTTCATCATTTAATCTCGTATCATTTCATCATTTAATCTCATTTATATCTCCTTATATATATATATATATATCCTTTATACCTCCATATATAAATATATCTCCTTTATAATTTCTCTTTTATAACATAATTTCTCAATTATAATATAATTTCTCCTCATATCAAAAGTGTATATAACTCCATTAATTATATAAGCACATACACGCCATCCATATCATACACAGGATTACACAACTCCATACATATACATGCCTTTAAGATCTTGTATATAATACACAACTCTCACCACCAGGGTATATAACTATATTTATATCACATATGTATAAGCATAACTTTAACCGTAAAGTATTGTCAATGTATTAATATATATATATATATATATATATATATATATATATATATATATATATATATATATATATATAATAAAATACAAAGAAAGCTATCAAGTGGCTCTCAGTCATTTGGAAGAATTCAACGGTGTAGATTTATGCTCCCAAAAGACATTTTTCCTCTCAAATTTCCCTCCCCCCAAATTAAAAATTTCCCCCCCAAAACAAAACAACTCATTCATTTATTACTCTTTCTCTCTGTCTCTCTTCCCCCTATTTTCTCCTTTTTCATAATTTTTTCTCTCTTTCTTCTCTCTTTTTTTTTACCCAGGTATGTCCCTACAAAAAAAAAATTGTGAATGTTTATTTGTTATGCAATTTCGAATTATGCCTTTTTTTATTATTTCAAATTTTTAATTATGTTTTTTTCCCAGATTATGCTTTCATAACTCAATAATATTCACTTCCATTTAATTGTTTTTGAATTACCCTATTTGATCTGATTGTATTATACTTCACTGAGTAATTGTTTTATATTAGAATTCTTCACTGAGTTAATTTTGATTAGAATAATTTTTTTATTATGCAATTTTGGATTATGCTTTTTTTGAATATTTGGGCATTTGCTGCTTTGAAAGATCGTTACAAATTCTTTAATTGACTCGCTTGATCGTACTTTTATGGACAAATCCTTGCTTAATCCCCGTATTTCGAGTTTTTGCAGCTGCAAAATTGTATCTTGATCTGCTTTGCCGTAATTTCACTTCACGTATTCATCACAACAAATTTTCTCTTTTAAATTCATACATGGTTAACTACATAAAAAACAAACAAAGGAGAACTAACTCATGCAGTTTGATATGTTAACCGTAACGTTAAAAAATGAATTGCTACTTATGTTAGATTCCAAATCAAAAAAGAAATCTCTTATGCTCAAGTCACACATAGCAAAGAATTTCCGATTCACTACTGTTGTAGATTCACAATACTATTTTTGAATCCCGAGCTGCTGACAAATAATACTGCAATATACAAATCAATAAGCATCAAGGTCACTTCATAATCCTACTTCAAAGTACATCAATACATCAATGTCTACTAGAAAATAAACATCTATATAAATCATCCCTTACTGTTTACATGATTTTCCATATATTGTATCATTCTGAATACGTGCCGTAGGCACGTGCCCACGGGCATTCCTAGTATATATATAACTCCCACGATATCTTCTTATATCCTCTTTATCAAATAAAATAACCTTGTCAATATATTTATATATCTCCCGTAACAAACATCTATATAATGAAACACAAAAAAAGCTATCAAGTGGCTCTCCTTTAATTCCCCCAAAATCAAAGGTCCAGATCTAACCTCACAAAACACATTCCTCCCCCCCCCTCCCAAAATTTGTACCCAAAACTCAAATTCAAATCCCCCCCCCCCCCCCCAAAAAAAAACTCATTTATTTATTTAATTATCTCTCTCTCTCTCTCTCTATATATATATATATATGTATATATATATATATATATATATGTATATATATATATATATATATATATATATATATATATATATATATATATATATATATAATAATAAAACACAAAGAAAGCGATTAAGTGGATCTCCTTCAATCCCCCCAAAATTAAAGGCTCAGATCTAATCTTACAAAACACATCCCCCCCCCCCCCCCCGGCGCGAAACTTTTCCCCCAAAACTCACATTCAAATTCAAATCCCCAATACAAACTCCTTTATTTATTTAATTATCTATATAATTAATAAATAAAGGAGTTTTTATTGGGGATTTGAATTTGAGTTTTGGGGGAGAACTTTTGGGGGGGCAGAATGTGTATTGTAAGATTATATATATATACTTATTTTTCTACCCCAATTTATAATTATTTTTCAACATATACTAATGAAAATATAGACTTTTATTTACAACTAACTATTGTCATACTATTCAAAATTGAGCTGTATAATTGTTGATTTACTGTTTACAAGGCTTTTCATATGATGTATCATTCTGAAGTCGTGCCGTAGGCACGTGCCCACGGGCAAATCTAGTATATATATATGGAAACATGGACTTTTATACTCCAATTTATAATTATTTTTCAACAAATACTAATGAAAACATGGAGTTTTATTTACAACTAATTATCGTCATACTATTCAAACTTGAGCTATATAATTGTTGATTTACTGTTTACAAGGCCTTTCATATGCTTGATCAATCTTAAGACGTGCCATAGGCACGTGCCCACATGCAAATCTAGTATATATATAAATCTCAACACACTTGCATACACATATATATTAATTCCTTACACCCAATAATTCACTCCGTATCATACTTATGAATTCCTTAATGCATCACACAAAGCAAATCATAATATAAACTTTTACATAGCACATCATATACATAAAATATAAGAAATCATACTCACAATGCCAACGGTAAAAACCCGACAAATATCCGCTCCGCTGTCCAACAATCCCCGAACTGCAAATAAAACATACTACAGTTTCAATCTATAAATCCAATAAACATTCTGTAATAATCTATTAAATTTATTCACACTCTACACCATATATAATCTCTTCGTACCTTATCAAATTCCAATACTATTTTCCAAATCTACGGAAATTTCATTCAACCCTATAAACTCATCCAAAATTAATCAATACATCAAATAAACTTTCCCATATTTTTTTTCCACCCTTCGACACATGATCCACTATCATTAGGTATCAATCTCACATTCATTTCACAACCCGAACTCCTAATTATTTTTTCAATTTAATTTCTATCTCTAAATTGCAAAATCTATCACTTCTACTATCAAGAGAATCACATATTCTCCCTACTGCACCATTTTACAGCTCAAAATTTGCAAATCATATAATCTCATAACATTTAAATAAAATCCAACTCACCGTAGGGTTGATGATTTCAAATATGAACACTGTAGGGTTGAAGAGCACCCTTCAAATAGCTAAAACCCTAAAATTATTTGAAAAATAGGTGGAGATTTGATGGGGATAAGAAGTCTCGGTTTGGTCGTGATTAGGTTCGGCCGAAAGGAAAAATGGGGAAGGGGAGGTTGCCATCTGACGTCGTGAAGAGGAAGGGAAAGAAGAAAGAAAAAGAAAAAATTAAATATAGACCCCTATTTGACCCATCCTTTATTATAAAGCCCTCCCCATTCATTATTTACAATATATTTCTAAAATCACTTCACTGTATATCTAAATAACTCCCGAGTCTAAAGGAAATTAAAATTTCATATTTAAGTAAAATAATAAAAATAACAATAATATTTGATCAATAAAAGAAATACAAACGACTATTTTGAAATTATAAAATAGAGGAGTGTTACATTATACACACCTCAAAAGAAGCTCGTCCTCAAGCTATGAGGACTGAGGAAAACAAATCAAACACCTTTCGACCAGCTCATTAATATCCTTCATCATACTAGGCCATCGAATGGTCCTCTCAAAATCTCTTTAAACAAATAAAATTTTTAAAATTATTCTCAAAGCTGAATCTCTACAAACAGAAATGATCATTATAACAAACGTAACAATGAAAACACTATAAACTGATTACAAAAACACCTGTAGTTGGAATACAAATCTACGTAGTTGTAATAGCAATATTCATAAGAAAACAGGTAGTGATTATTTACATATCAAAATATTGAAGAAAAAATATCAATATTAAACACTTGATGCTTTAAGAAAAGTATCCAATATTAAATTCCGCTCAATTAACCTATGAAAGTTCTCTTAGTAGTATTTCAAAAAGATAAGCTTTCTTAGTGATGTATGTTCATAATCAAGACGGATATGTTCAAAAAGGAAAAAGCAAAACAACATGATCCATACAAACCACTCAGACAATACTATATCACACCAAACACATCAAACACACATTTCTTCAAGTGGAAACGAATTAGGTCAACTGCCCACACTTTCCATTCACAACATTAGAAATTTTCTAATTTAGAGTTCAAGAAAAATACTTAAGACTCAGGTAAACTCATTTCCAACATGGATGAACCCACTCCCACCTATTACAGGATCACTACGATATGGGTCATTCTAGACCTTATCATCTTAGTTAACCAATGATCTTAAACCAAACTATAACACCGCAATTTTTTTTCCTTATTCCAATGATCTTCAACTTAACCTATCACTCATCTACATCATTTCTTACTTAAAAAAATACTCATATATTATTATTAAAAATTTTGGCAGAGTTTCTCCTGAAATATTAGCCCTTTTACAAAGATTCCTTACGAAATTCTGTAAACAATTATAAATATCAATGTACCTATAATATATGTCAATCCTCCCAGGCCAAGTCATTCAACATCACACAGGAAATAATATATACTGCTCTGGGGGCATAATTCTTTATAACAAACAAGATACAAATTAAAAACCAAAAATTCTTTTGAAAACATATAAGATTTTTAGAAAAAACTTATGAAAAACATTTTCAAAAATCAGCCACAGAACCCAGTACTCCACAACGAGGTGGGTACGGGCTTTCATATTTCATCACAACACTATAGATGTATTACCTATTATAATTATACACACAATCTTCCATACTACAATATAATACATCATTCTACTCCCATTTCTACATATAATACATACATACATAATACATTTTACTACAAGCAAAAGTGTAACTACCAAACTACAACACTAGCTCACCTCGCAGCTATCAAACCTGCAGGACAGTTAGGGTTGTCCACCCTCAGGAAGGGACTCCCCTAACCCCCAAAAAACAATAGGGGTTAGCCAAGTCTGGTGCGAGTATAATTTACTAACTCAACAATAAATTAAACTATATAAAGAAAATTGCAAGGACTTACGAATATCATGATAATAAAGTTCAACAAGAAATCTCAATATGAAAACATCATAAAAGTGACTTTATACCTGTAACTCCTGTTTTCCCAAAATTGTATTTTTCGTATATTTTCTGTATTGAAAATTTTTGTAAATTATTTTTTTCGTTTTCAAATTCTTTTCGTTAAAATGCATTTTTGAATCTTCGACTAAAGTTTGTCTTTAATCAATAATTTATTTGTAACTATTTCCTATGATTTTTTTTATACAAATCTTATTATTTAAATTGATACCCTAATTTCTATTATTGATATTTTTTAACACTATTATTATTTTCATCATGGCCTTATTATTATTATTGTTATTTGTGTTATTGTTATTATTGTTGTTTTTGAATGTTTAATTAAAAAATCCATTTTATGTGTTAAATATATTTGTACATATAGACTCTATACTTTTAATGCAAATTATATTAGTTTGTAAAATTATATTTTATTAGTTATTGTATTTAGTTTTCTTATTGGATTTTTATTTAAAACCCAAATCCATTTTTAATTTTTAATCCATTTATACACTAAACCCCTTTTATTGCTTTTCTAACCCATACCCATTTCAACCTTAGACCCATTATTAACCCATCTGTATACCCAAACCATACATCCACTACCTTATTATACAACCCGTACCCGGTTACCACTCCACCCGTCACCCCTATACTCACCTAACCCTAAAACCAACCTATTTAAACCCATCCTATAGCATGTTCGAATCCTTCCTTCCGCCGCTTCATCTTCCCTCCCTCATCTCCCGCTCTCCTAGCTCCCGACCGCCCACCATCCCGTTCTCCCTCTCATTGCGACCCAGCGGCAGCACAACACTGCCTCCACCCTGTGCCGCCCCCGTGCTCCCTGTTCAGCGCCACACAGGTGTTGCCCTGCCTCTTCCTCTTCTGCCTATCATTCCCTGGGCCCCCTCGGTGGTAGAGACAGCCAGGGTGTTTTTCCCCGAGCGTCGCCGCCACCTCCTCGCGATACTGTGCTTCCTGATGCTTCGACCTCCCCCTGTCGTTCAGTTGGAGCAGCGGTAGACAGCAACCTAAAGTGGTGGCTGCCGTTGTCGTGTCGTCTCTCCCTTCGGTGTTCTTGTCGGTTGTTTTGTGGTGGTGCGCGCGTGCTCCTTCGTGCACGTGTTGTCTTGGTGGTGCGTGAGTACCGTTCTTGGTTCGTGTGTTCTTGAGTTGGTTCGTGGTTTCATTGTTCGCTCATTCGTGTTCATTTTTGGGTTCTTGTTCGTTTGATTCTTGGTGCACGTGTGTCTCGTGCACGTGGAGTTTTGGTTATTCCGTCGTTCGTTCTTGGCTCATGATTGTTCGATCGTGTTTGTGCCTCGGGAATCTATTCTCGTTATTCTTGTTTGTTGGATCTTCGTTTTCGTCATCTCGCAGGCAAGTAACTTGTACTCCAATTTCTTTTGTGTTATACAAGTCAAAAATACCATCTATAGTGTAGCTGGGTTCTAGAGACAACTCGTATGTGTGTTATCTTTAATGGGTTTTGTCTCTATTGTAAAAACTTGACCATAGTTGCCTCACGACATTTATGACATGAGTAAAACTTAGGATTTACCATTTAATTGAAGTGATTTGAATATGGGAGTTAGTTATGAGAAATTGTGCATTTGTTGGATCCATGTGATAGATTTATTTTAGATATGTTAATTACCCTATTTCGTGATGATTGGACACTTGGTAGACTAGATTTCATTTTTGGTTGTGTTTGGATCAAGTTTTGTTTGAATTATATTGATTTTGGTTTTTGGGAAAATTATGTGTTTTGCCGATATTCTGTCTTGATCAGTAATTTAGACCAGTTTAGGGTCAGCAACTTAATTTCGATATAAAACATGAGTTTTAGAGGAATTCGTCTTCTTTCCAACCCCTCTGACCATGCTTGATTTCGTTTTTGTATGTGTGAGATATGACTGTTTTACTACAGAGGTGTAGATCTTTTCCAGATATCGTTTCTCGTTAATTTTGATAAGTAAATTATTTTGATACTTGTGCTACACATATTATTTTGATCTGAAATTTTGGTTAGTTTTTCTATACATATCTAGGGAATACCCAGAATTTTGGTAGATTTTATTGATGAGTGTTATGTGTCGTTTCATGCTCGTTTATGAAAATTATACTTGCTGTATTTTGCTCGCTATTCTGTAATGAAATATATTTTCACCCTGATTTCTTTTACTCTATGAAAAATATTTGTAAAATATGAAAGTTAGTTTGTATTGTCTATTTTCATCTCCCATTGGCAGATTTGGTTTTCGTTTCACGGCTTGTGAGATATTATAGTTTTCGTACAGCAGTATTCGGAATTCCAGATTTGCCAAAGTATCGTTTCTTGATATTTTCTAATTTTTGATGACTGATCTAATTTTACTGGAAAATTATCAAACTTTATATTCTGATACTAGACTTATAGGGGAATACCCCAGATTTTTCGTGAATTTATTTAATGAGTTTTCATACTGTTTTCCTACTCTTGAATTCGATTTTCGGATTTCTAGCTGAACCTAATTTCTGAATTCAAACCTGTTTTGAGACTAGTTTTTGTGAAATACTATATGACTTATTTATACTCGCTGGATTCGGCTGGGAGTCTATTTTCTAGACGTTTCAACGGATTCATATTTGGATTTCTGTAGTAATACGTATCACTGTTTTTTGTACAACATTGTCTTGCTGTCCTAAATTAGAAAACTAGTTGTTTTACCCTGTTATGTGTTATCTTGCACCCAGAACCTGATACATGTTTATGCCCTGGTATCCTTACTTTGTTTTGCGACACATACATGCATGCCTGATTATAATAATAAAAGTAACCAAGCCGGGGTTAAGTGAAAGATCTAGTAGTAGAAAATATAGAAATGTGTACTGAGTGAGGACCTGTGTCCTGCCTGCCTGTTATGTGTTCATGACTATATGATTCGCGATCCTGTTACCTGTACCTGACTACAAGCTTTCCTATAGGAAAATGTACTCGGACGATAACCACTAGGTTATACCTGTTACCTGTACCTGACTGCATACTTCCCTTAGGAAGTTGTACCTGGAAGAGAACGACTAGGTTCTACCTATTCCTGTTATTCCTGTTATCCTGAACCCTGAGTACACTGCCCTATGGACTCCACTATGAAATCTAAAATCGAAACTGTTTGTTGTAGTAACCATATAGTAAAAACCGGGATGCATGAAGTGCTACCTAGCTAGTAATACACACAAGACTGTCAGAACATAAAACTGATACTGTTAGATTGATACTGTTAGATTGATACTGTTGGACTGATACTGTTATACTATTACACTGATATACTGAGTTTACTGTTACTGGACACTGTTAGTTGCCATATGACACCATACTTGACATATTCATTTGTACTATTAGTATACCATGCTAGTTGACTTTGTTTTACTGATTCATGCTAGTTATTACTGTTGATGTATTATTCCATGCTAATTGTTAGTTTTCCCATGTGCTTGTATCCTACATTATAAGTGGCCCGTAACTTGAAATTGACGGGTACTTATTTTCTCTTTCCTTCACCTACAATTATCAATTGCAGATTTTGGTGATCAGCTGCCCGATGGAATATGTGATCTAAAGTTCTAGTTGGTTGGAGGTTTTGCTATCTTCATTTATTTCTTGTTGCTCATTTTTAACATTGTATCTTTTACTCGGATTTATTTTGTATTTGGGCAGTATGACCCATAATTTTGACTTGTTCAGATCTGATTTATTTGAGATTAATAAATTTTGTTTCAAGTAAATTCTGTTGGTTTATTAATTCAATTTTGCATGTATGTGGTTGATTCTCTTGCTTCCGACTCTGATTATTTCTGTGATATATTGTAAAGATTCCTGAACAGCTTATGGATGATGAAAATCATTCGCTGGGCCAATATTATGTGCTCGTATTCCGTATTTTTGGAAAGCGGGGCGTGATAGGATTTTTAGTTGTATCAGAGCCCAGGTTTGGCTAATTTATTAGTTGCCTAATATATTAGACAAGCTTGGCTCGAACTGGGATCTGCTTAACATTTCACCAACCATGCAAATGAATTATTATCAACATTGATCTGGATACTAGTCTTATTCCATTCTTGTTGATCCCTTCTTATTCCAGTCCTTAATTCCTTGATTCTTCCGTCGTTTTCAGTCTTCCTCTTTGCTTGTTTTCTTCTTGGGTATGAATTCATTCATTTCGTACCCATATTCCTTTGATTTTGGTGTCATCCATTCTTTTCTGCTTGGTCCGTCGGTCGGCCTCGCTAGATGCTATTGGCAGAATCTTTTCCGATCAGAGTGGCGCAGCGGAAGCGTGGTGGGCCCATAACCCACAGGTCCTAGGATCTTCTTGATGCTTCTCCTCCTATGTATTGTTTTCTTCCCTTTATCCCTTGCATTTGTTCTCATCCGCTGATTCATTATTTGATTCAATTCTTCCCTATCCTTTCTCTCCTTGGTTCCAGTTCGGCCTACTCCCTATTTTGCTTTGTTATTTTGTGTTGTTTCCTTCCTTTTGATATTGTTTGTTTCTTTTCTTGCATTCCATTTGACCTCGTTGTTGTCTCCTTCCTTCTGTTTCTGGTGTTGTCACTACTTTGTTCTTTTCTCATTAGCCCTCTTCTTTGTTACCCTTCCACGGTTTGTTTTTGCCCTTTCTTATGTACCGCCTAAGCAAATTTCGAAAACGAAATTTTGTGGTAAGGTGGGTACGATTTGTAACCCCTGTTTTCCCAAAATTGTATTTTTCGTATATTTTCTATATTGAAAAATTTTGTAAATTATTTTTTTCGTTTTCAAATTTTTTTCGTTAAAATGTATTTTTGAATCTTCCACTAAAGTTTATCTTTAATCAATAATTTATTTGTAACTATTTCCTATGATTTTTTTTTATACAAATCTTATTATTTAAATTGATACCCTGATTTCAATTATTGATATTATTACTGTTATTTTTTAACACTATTATTATTTTTATCACGGCCTTATTATTATTATTGTTACTTGTATTATTGTTATTATTGTCGTTTTTGAATGTTTAATTAAAAAATCCATTTTATGTGTTAATTATATTTGTACTTATAGACTCTATACTTTTAATGAAAATTATATTAGTTTATAAAATTATATTTTATTAGTTATTGTATTTAATTTTCTTATTGGATTTTTATTTAAAACCCAGACCCATTTTTAATTTTTAATCCATTTATACACTAAACCCCTTTTATTGCTTTTCTAACCCATTACCCATTTCAACCTTAGACCCGTTATTAACCCATCTGTATACCCAAACCATACATCCACTACCTTATTATACAACCCGTACCCGGTTACCACTCCACCCGTCACCCCTATACTTACCTAACCCTAAAACCAACCTATTTAAACCCATCCTATAGCCTGTTCGTATCGTTCCTTCCGCCGCTTCGTCTTCCCTCGCTCATCTCCCGCTCTCCTAGCTCCCGACTGCCCTCCATCCCGTTCTCCTTCTCATCACGACCCAGCGGCAGCACAACACTGCCTCCACCCTGTGCCGCCCCCGTGCTCCCTGTGCAGCGCCACACCGATGCTGCCCCGCCTCTTCCTCTTCAGCCTATCATTCCCTGGGCCCCCTCAGTGTCTTTCCCCGAGCGCCGCTGCCACCTCCTCGCAATGCTGTGCTTCCCGACACGTCAACCTCCCCTGTCCTTCAGTCGGAGCAGTGGCAGACAGCTATCGCAAGTGGTGGCTGCCGTTGTCGTGTCGTCTCCCCCTTCGGTGTTCTTGCCGGTTGTTCTGTGGTGGTGCACACGTGCTCCTTCGTGCACGTGTTCTCTTGGTGGTGCATGAGTACCGTTCTTAGTTCGTGTGTTCTTAAGTTGGTTCGTGGTTTCGTTGTTCGCTCATTCGTGTTCATTGTTGGGTTCTTGTTCGTTTGATTCTTGGTGCACGTGTGTCTTGTGCACGTGGAGTTTTGGTTATTCTGTCGTTCGTTCTTGGCTCGTGATTGTTCAATCGTGTTTGTGCCTCAGGAATCTATTCCCATTATTCTTGTTTGTTGGATCGTCGTTTTCTTCATCTCGCAGGCAAGTAACTTGTACTCCAATTCCTTTTGTCTGATACAAGTCAAAAATACCACCTATAGTGTAAATGGGTTCTACAGACAAGTCGTGTGTGTGTTATCTTTGATGGGTTTTATCTCTATTATGAAAACTTGACCATAGTTGCCTCACGACATTTATGACATGAGTACAACTTAGGATTTACCATTTAATTAAGGTGATTCGAATATGCGAGTTAATTATGAGAAATTGTGCATTTGTTGGATCCATGTGCTATATTTGTTTTAGATAGGTTAATTATCCTATTTTATTATGTTTGGACACTTGGTAGACTCGATTTCATGTTTGGTTGTGTTTGGATCAAGTTTCGTTTGAATTATATTGATTTTGGTTTTTGGGAAAATTCTGTGTTTTGCCGATATTCTGTCTTGATCAGTAATTTCGACCAGTTTAGGGTCAGCAACTTAATTTCGGTATAAAACATGAGTTTTAGAGGAATTCGTCTTCTTTCCAACCCCTCTGACCATGCTTGATTTCGTTTTCGTATGTGTGAGATATGACTGTTTTACTATAGAGGTGTAGATCTTTTCCAGATTTCGTTTCTTGTTGATTTTGATAACTAAATTATTTTGATACTTGTGCTACACATATTATTTTAATCTGAAATTTTGGTCAATTTTTCTATACATATCTAAGGATTACCCAGAATTTTGGTAGAATTTATTGATGAGTTTTATGTGCCGTTTCGTGCTCGTTTATGAAAACTATACTTGCTGTATTTTGCTCGCTGTTCTGTAATGAAATGTATGTTCACCCTGATTCCTTTTACTGTATGAAAAATATTTGTGAAATATAAAAGTTAGTTTGTATTGTCTATTTTCATCTCCCTTTGGCAGATTTGGATTTCGTTTCACAGTTTGCGAGATATTATAGTTTTCGTACAGCAGTGTTGGGAATTCCAGATTTGCCAAAGTATCGTTTCTTAATATTTTCTGATTTTTGATGAATAAACTAATTTTACTGGAAAATTATGAAACTTTATATTCTGATACTAGACTTATAGGGGAATACCCCAGATTTTTTGTGAATTTATTTAATAATTTTTCTTACTGTTTTCTTGCTCTTGAATTCGATTTTCTGATTTCTGACTAAACCTAATTTCTGAATTCAAACCTGTTTTGAGACTTATTTTTGTGAAATACTATATGACTTATTTATACTCGCTGGATTCGGTTAGGAGTCTTTTTTCTAGACGTTTCGACAGATTCAGATTTGGATTTCTGTAGTAATAGGGATCACTGTTTTTGTACAACATTGTCTTGCTGTTCTGAATTAGAAAACTAGTTGTTTTACCCTGTTATGTGTTATCTTGTACCTGTATTTGTTTATCTTGCACCCTGAACCTGATACATGTTTGTGCCCTAGTATCCTTGCTTTGTTTTGCGACACATACATGCATGCCTGATTATAATAATAAAAGTAACCAAGCCGAGGTTAAGGGAAAGATCTAGTAGTAGAAAATATAGAAATGTGTACTGAGATGAGGACCTGTGTCCTGCCTGTCTGTTACGTGTTCATGACTACATGATTCACGATCCTGTTACCTGTACCTAACTACATGCTTTCCTATAAGAAGATGTGCTCGGAAGATAACCACTAGGTTATACCTGTTTCCTGTACCTGACTGAATACTTTCCTTAGGAAGGTTTAATTGGAAGAGAACCACTAGGTTCTACCTATTCTTGTTATTCCTATTATCCTGAACCCTGAGTACACTTCTCTATGGACTCCACTATGAAATCTAAAAGCGAAACTGTTTGTTGTAGTAACCATGTAGTAAAAACCGGGATGCATGAAGTGCTACCTAGCTAGTAATACATACAAGACTGTAAGAACATAAGACTGATACTGTTGGATTGATACTGTTAGACTAATACTGTTGGACTGATACTATTATACTGTTACACTGATATACTGAGTTTACTATTACTAGACACTGTTAGTTGTCATATGACACCATACTTGACACATTCATTTGTACTGTTAGTATACCATGCTAGTTGACTTTATTTTACTGATTCATGCTAGTTATTACTATTGATGCATTATTCCATGCTAACTGTTAGTTTTCCCATGTGCTTGTATCCTACATTATAAGTGGCCCGTAACATGCAATTGATGGGTACTTGTTTTCTCTTTCCTTCTCGTGCAATTATCAATTGCAGATTTAGGTGATCAGCTGCCCGATGGAGTATGTGATCTAAAGTTCTAGTTGGCTGGAGCTTTTGCAATCTTTATTTATTTCCTGTTGCTCATTTTTAACATTGTATTTTATGCTCGGATCTATTTTGTATTTGGGCAGTATGACCTATAATTTTGACTTATTCAGATCTGATTTATTTGAGATTAATAAATTTTATTTCAAGTAAATTCTGTTGATTTATTAATTCAATTTTACATGTATGTGGTTGATTCTCTTGCTTCCGACTCTGATTATTTCTGTGATATGTTGTAAAGATTCCTGAACAGCTTATGGATGATGATCATTTGCTAGGCCAATGTTACGTGCTCGTATTCCGTATTTTTGGGAAGCGGGGCGTGACAATACCAAGGTACCATTCTGAATCTGAACCAATCTACAAATCCATATCTACTGTCATCACATGCATTAATTTTCACCGCATATCCTCCCATGTGTTTAATCTTATGATATCACCTTCACCTCACATATTATCACATTCATTCAGTCTCATAATATCACATTCGTTCAATCTTATAATATCAAGTTCCTCCAATCTCAAAATATCACATTCATTCATTTCTTATAACATCTAGTAACACATTAACATTCATTCCCATTATATAATACAATTTACCTTCTTTTCATTCAAATTTCATCATACAACTTATTTTAAATGTTCATTCTTATTTTATCATATACTTTACTTTATAATTCATTCTTACCTCATCATGCTATTTAAGTTACTTCTCGTTCTTATTGGTAATGTATCTTACTTTCATCTTCACCTACGTCTGATATTACACTTTGCTTTAACTTTCAATCTTATCAAATTATACTTTGCACCCCAAACATAATTTGAGTAATATTACATTGCACCCCAAAGCCGATAGCTCGGTTATTATTTTACTTTATTTTTTTTTTCATATTAAAATTTACTTTACTTAATTTCCCTCTCGCAATCCAACCATTAAATCACAACCCACCAATTCACCCCGGGAGTTGTGCCAATGCGATAGTTCCCACCATTTCCATGGAAATAGCGGGCGAGTAGTTTCTCGACACAATTCCAAGGTGCATCAACATCTATCATACCATAATGTACTTTAATAATCATTCTCCTAACCATTCTCATCACCTAATACCACTTACTTATATTATTCTTCACATAATACACATCATACTGTATTGTTCATTCTTATAATATATCTTACATTACTTTTCCGTCTTACAATATATTTTCTTTACTTTTCATTCACTTAATAAGTGCCACACATTCTTTACTATTCATACTTATTATCTTCACACATTTTCTTCATTTTTCATATTTATTTACATAACACAATTTCTTCACCTTTCATACTTATTTACATAACACGATTTACTCACTGTTCATATACATAATCACATAACACAATTTCCTTTACTTTCCATTCTCATTCTCATACCTTATTTACCTTTCATATTCATTTGCATACTCATAACACAACTTTCTGTAATTCTTATCTTCATTCACGTACACATTCTCTTTTACTTTTCATATTCATTTCAAATCCTACACGAGCTGTACTTTCTCATTTCCTTTTCACATCAAATACTTTTTTTATTTCCTCATTCTCATTTCACATCATATACTTTATTTACTATCTCATATTTATTTCATAATAAAATGTACTTTACTTTTCATTCCATCTCATAATACAACTTCCATATCACATCCCACCGATCCACCTTGGAGTTGTGCCTAGGCAGGTAGTTCCTACCATTTCCACTGAAATGGCAGGCGAGTAGTTCATGGACACAATCCCAAGGCGTACTAATCTCATATCGTATCATGTCATACATAGGATTACACAACTCCATACATATACATGCCTTTAAGATCTTGTATATAATACACAACTCTCACCACAAGGGTATATTACTATATCTATATCACATATGTATAAGCATAACTTTAACCGTAAAGTATCGTCAATGTATATATATGTAGCGCCCCGAATTTCTAGATGTATAACATAGAAAATACGTGGCACATTCCCAGTGATCCAATTCAATACAACAATAAACATAACCAACACCACTAAAATTTTCATCCTTTATTACAACAAAGCTTTTACAAAAACATAGCGGAAGTCTAAACAATTCAAACAATAATTCTTTTGCTTACAACTCCAAATCATCTTAATGAAACCTTACAAGTTTTACACCAACACTAAATAAACCATTTAATTCAAAAGCTGACTCAAGCATCCAATCTCCAACCCTATGCAATAACCTGCATCATGTGAGGCTAGAATTGAACCCTAACCCCCAAACTAAAGGGGTTAGCCATAAATGGTGTGAGTGGCAACAAAGCAAACAAATAACATAAATGAACTTTAAATCATAATAACCAACAAATGATAATCAAAACACATGAGTATGAAGTGACAACGAAAGAATAATGAGTGATACTAAAACCAAATGCCAAGTGTGTAAAAACAGGAAATCCAAATGCACAAAAGTGAGTCAAGAAAATCACGTGACTGAATGCTGACAACGATGACTACTAAGGGATGAAGATAAACTATGATAATTTGTCCATGCTTGATCATTCAGGAGATAGATCCCACATCTCAGGTGTTTCCCTGGATAATTCAGGAGATCGTCTCACATCTAAACATAGACTCATCATCACAGGAATACCCCAAAAGCGTTGCCTCGACTTTGATCATTTCGTAGGTCAATCCCACATCTCAAGATAGTACTTGGATAATTCAGGGAATATATCTCACATCTCAGGTTGTCTTCCTGGATAATTCAGGAGATAAATCCACATCTCAAGTTAACCACTTGGATAATTCAGGAGACTAAATCCCACATCTAAAGCCTTACTGAGGTGCATAACTCATGTTCCCATTCATCATGACCCTACAATGCCTGTCCTTATTAATTTGGGTTACTGAACAAATCTCCTAGAGTAGTGTACCCTACCGGACTAAAAATATGGATACCTGAAAATTCGCCTCAATGGGCCTCAACAAATAACTCAACACCGGTATACTAGGGTCACATACCTCTAGAGACTCAAAAACAAATAACTGAACAAATTTCCACTAAACAAGTGGCTCAACAAAATATCTCAAAATCATGTTCTTAACTGAACATCTCAAAATCAAATACTGAACAAATATCTCAACGTCAAATACTGAACAAATATCTCAGAATCAAGTACTGAACAAATGTCTCAAAATCAAATACTGAACAAATGTCTCAAAATCAAATACACAGATCCCTCAGTACCAGTCGACTTATGCTGAGGTAAGTCGACTGTCCAGAGGACAATTCTACAGAACTTTACAAAATAATCTAAGGCATGATCAGTCGACTTGAGAAAGTCATCAGTCGACTGCCCCGAGACAAATACAAATAATTTCTCATCAAAATATTCTAAGTATTTAAGTCGACTGAAAGGTTCATAGGTCGACTGTCCCGAAAGGACTGAACAAATTCACAAACAGCGGACCAGTCGACTGACAGTAGTCTAAGTCGACTGTCCCGAACAATTCTCAAGACTGAAAGTACAGCAGTGGGCTCGTATCAGTCGACTGCTCCGTAGTCCAGTCGACTGTCGGCCTACAGTTTTTTTTAATAAAATCAGGTCTAAATACAAATCAAACTAAAGGTTTCTAACGATCCATTGTTTATCAAACAATAGTTCGTACACAGGCAAAATAACCAATCTAAATAGTCTCCATTACGGATACGATATTCATCAATCAATTCCTCAAATCTCAAATTCTCAAGATCTAAACTTCTAATCTTTTCATTAGGGTTTCTCAACTAAACTTCTTCCTCAACTCATAATCAAAAATCTGGTTTATAACCATAGATCCAGATATTTTAGCATCCGTTCACAAACATAATCAAATCTTAATATGCTTCCAACCATATGATCTCATAAAATTCAATATTTCCTCAACAAATCTTAATATTTCTCATACATGATCCAAATATCAACAAGAGTTCTCATCATCCATATCAAAATAGAAGATCCATATCATACATACAATGAGACTAACAAAACAATAGCATAACGATCACAAACAAGCGTAACAAAAGATCTTACGTCATTCATCAACCAAAGTAAACAAAGCTACAAACAAAACAAACCACTCACCTTGTTTTGAAGAAAAATCCACAAAAGCTTTCTCCTTGCGAGATCCAAAAATCCTCTCTTGCTCCTCAAACAAATCTCAAAAATCTGATTATTGTAAATGACGGCTGGGAAAAGGAATCCCTTATATATGCCTGATTAAAATATTAGGGTTTTCACCCAATTTGCAAAATAATCCTTTCCCAAAATATAACTTACATATACATAGATTCTTTCTTGAAATTGCATCAAATATCATTTAAATTAGGATCTAATAGAAAATATACTTCTAAACCTCAGCCAATACTGCTCGAAACGTCCAGTAAATATGTTTTGCGTTTCTAACCCTCAAAATTGTCAATTTTGCAAATAAGTCCCTTCTTTTCTCAAAAATTGCAAATAGTATCAATTAATTTCAGAAAAATCTGGAAAAATACTACATAAATTCTAAATAATGAATAACGATTTTTCATAAAGAAATCTTAATTTTCCAAACTTCTAAAAAGTCATTTGCACGTGTTTTGCACGTGTACAAAAGATAAATTTCTTAGAAAATATTAATTAAATCTCCAAAAATCATTTAAATTTATTTTCAAATAATTAAAATAATATTTGAAAATATGGGGTTCTACATCACTCCCTCCTTAGAAGAGTTCTGTCCTCAGAACTACTACTAACGAGTTCAAACTCATACCAAACAAAAGAAACAGTGTTTCAGATATATAGAACATAGTCCAAACAATTTCTTACAACATCACAATCAAACAAAGGATACATCGTATATCAGTCAATAGCACAACTCGTTCAAAGAATTCCAATCACATACAAGAAATACACTCATACAAACAATTCAGGAAATTCCTTCTGCATGCGATCCTCTGGCTCCCAAGTAGCCTCCTCGAACTGTTGATTCCTCCACAATACCTTGACCATAGGTATCACCTTGCTCCTAAGGACTTTCTCCCTACGATCAACGATCTCAACAGGCTGTTCCTTGTAACTCAAGTTCACCTGTAGATCTTCAGGAACCTCTACCAACTGATGATTCTGATCGGCCACATACTTCCTCAATAGCGATACATGAAACACATCATGTACTTGCGCTAACTCTTCTGGAAGTTTCAATCTGTAAGCTGCCTTGCCAATCCTCTCCACGATCCTGTACGGCCCAATATACCTCGGCGCCAACTTGCCTCCCTTTCCAAATCTGATCACCCCTTTGGTCGGAGAAACCTTGAGGAAAACTGCATCCCCAACTTCAAACTCCAAATCTCTTCGTCGAGTGTCAGCATAACTCTTCTGCCGACTCTGAGCTTCAACCAGTCTCTTGCGAATCAGCTCGATCTGCTCTGACGTCTGCTGTACGATCTCAGGACCATACATCTGCCTCTCGCCAACCTCATACCAACAAACAGGTGTCCTGCACCTCCGCCCGTACAAAGCCTCATACGGTGCCATCCCAATACTTGCATGGTAACTGTTGTTATAAGCAAACTCAACCAATGCCAAGTATCTCTCCCAACTACCACCGAAGTCCATAACACAAGCTCTCAACATATCTTCCAGCACTCGATTCACCCTCTCCG
The DNA here is from genome assembly GCA_017893485.1 of Hemerocallis citrina. Lineage (NCBI taxonomy): Eukaryota > Viridiplantae > Streptophyta > Magnoliopsida > Asparagales > Asphodelaceae > Hemerocallis > Hemerocallis citrina. Next base: position 161,121,869 of record CM030364.1, on the reverse strand, counting down.
TCTGACCATCTGTCTGCGGATGAAAAGCTGTACTGAAATCAGTTCTGGTGCCCAAAGCTGCCTGTAGGCTCTTCCAAAACCTCGAAGTAAACCTTGGATCTCTGTCAGACACTATCGACACCGGAACTCCATGAAGTCTCACAATCTCTCCAATGTACAACTCAGCCAATTTCTCCATCGACCAAGTAATCTTCATGGCTAGAAAATGTGCCGACTTAGTCAATCGGTCCACAACAACCCAAATCGAGTCATTGCCCTTCAAACTCCTCGGCAAACCCGTGATAAAGTCCATGCTGATATTCTCCCACTTCCACTCCGGAATGGGTAATGGCTGTAACAAACCTCCAGGTCTCTGATTCTCTGCCTTGATCTGCTGACAAGTCAGACACCTTGCCACAAATTCTGCCACATCCCGCTTCATACCAGACCACCAAAAATGCGGTTTGATATCCCTGTACATCTTCGTACCTCCTGGATGAACTGATAACAATGTACTGTGTGCTTCTTGCAGTATACTCTCTCTCAACTCTGCATCATCTGGAACACACAACCTCTCACCCAACCAAAGAACTCCATCTTGGACACGAAATTCTGATAGCTTGCCTTCTGAAACCTGCTGCAACATCTTCTGGATCTCTGAATCTGATCTCTGACCTTCCACAATCTTCTCTCTCAAAGACGGCTGCAGCCTCAACTGAGCCAAAGATGCCCCTAAACCTTGTAGTACCACCTCGATACCTGCCTGATCGATCTCTGCGGCCAACTCTTTTTGAGTAGTGATCAACCTTGCCAAACTACTCTTCCTGCTAAGTCCATCAGCCACTGCATTCGCCTTGCCCGAATGATACTTGATCTCAGGACGAATGTCTTCCAATACCTCCAACCACCTTCTCTGACGAAGATTCAAATCCCTCTGCTGATAAATATATTTCAGGCTCTTGTGGTCTGTGTACATATTGACCTTCTCACCATAAACATAATGCCTCCATAGCTTCAAGGCATAAATGATAGCTGCTAACTCCAAGTCATGCGTCGGATAATTCTTCTCATGCGGACGCAACTGCCTCGAACCATAAGCTATGACCTTGCCTTCTTGCATCAAGACACATCCCAAACCTCTGAGAGACGCATCACTGTAGATATCATAATCCTTCCCAGCTTGCGGCAATGCCAATATAGGTGCGGTAGTCAACCTTTCCTTTAACTCAAGGAAGCTCACCTCGCACTTATCCGTCCATACAAATGCCACACTCTTCCGGGTCAAACCTGTCAATGGAACTGCAATCTGAGAATACCCCTGAATAAACCTCCTGTAGTACCCAGCTAATCCCAAGAAGCTTCTGACTTCCTTCACTGACGTCGGCCTGGGCCAATCCTTCACTGCTTCCACTTTCTGAGGATCAGTAGCCACTCCCTCCTTAGAAAGAATATGACCAAGGAAGGCTACCTCAGACTTCCAAAACTCACACCTTGACAATTTGGCATACAAACTGTGCACCTGCAACGTCTGCAACACCGCTGTCAAGTGCGTCGAATGTTCCTCTTCCGACTTTGAATATACCAAGATATCATCAATGAAGACCACTACGAATGAATCAATGAACGGTCTCAACACCCGATTCATCATATCCATGAAAACTGCTGGCGCATTCGTCAATCCGAATGGCATCACCAAAAATTCATACAGCTCATGACAAGTCCTGAATGCCGTCTTACTCACATCTTCCTCCTTGAATCGCACCTGATGATACCCTGACCTCAAGTCAATCTTCGAAAACACCGCTGCTCCTCGAAGTCTGTCGAACAAATCATCAATCCGCGGCAGTGGATACTTGTTCTGAATAGTCACCCTATTCAACTCCCGATAGTCAATGCACATCCTCATTGACCCATCCTTCTTCTTAACCAACAACACTGGTGCTCCCCACGGAGAAGAACTCGACCTGATAAGCCCTTTGCTCAAAAGCTCTTCAATCTGCTTCTTCACTTCATCTTGCTCTACAGGTGCCATCCTGTATGGAGCCTTGGAAATCGGCGCACTCCCCGGCTGAACATTGATACAAAACTCCACATCTCTCTGCGGCGGCAATCCTGGAAAATCATCCAAGAACACCTGAGGAAAATTTCGAACAACCGGTATGCCCTTGACTTCATCTGAAACTGCCATCTTAGACATCATTGCAGCTACCTTCGGGATCTTCTTCTTCTCTTGGAAAGTTACTGCAGGTCCACCTGGTGCTTTCACCAATACCTCCTTCCGCTTGCAATCAATTGTGGCATCATATATAGCCATCCAATCGATGCCGACGATGACATCCACTCCCAACACTTGAAGTTCGATCAAGTCGATGCCGAACATCCTTCCACCAATCTCGATATCACAGCCCGCGTAATATCGATCTGCGATCAGCTCTTCTCCTGACGGCGTTGCCACCGACAAAACTCTGCCTGGAAATAACTTAGGTTCCAAACCTAAGATCTTTGCAAAACTTGGCGATACAAATGTATGCGATGAACCAGTGTCAAACAAAACCTTTGCTTTCATTCCATTTATTAAAACAACTCCTGTTACAATAAGAGTGATACTCAATCTTAAATTGTTCTGAAATAAAAGTTTTATTCATTACACTGACTCAAAAAGGAAAGAAATCAAAATTCCTGCATACCCTGTATTACATCTTCCGAGTTTCTCGCATCCTCCTCGGTCAATGCAAATACTCGCCCTTGCCTCTTCGGGAATTTGCTTCCACCTGAACCATCTTCCTTTAATTGCGGACAACGGAGCTTGGAATGTCCAGTCTGCCCATACTGAGAACAGATATGCTCTGCCAACTTTGGACATGCTGACCTGTAATGTCCTACCTCCTTGCAGTAGTAACAGGTCACTCCTTGAGCTGCAGATCCCTTCTGCACCGATCCACTGAACTTTGCCTGCTTCGCGGGGAATCCCTTCCCACTCTGGCCTGATGCTGGCCTCTTGTTCCGGTTCCAAGACTCCTGTTTCTTCTGAAACAGTTCCATATCCTCCTCATTCATCGCTGCCCTCCTGACCAGCTTCTCAAATCTCCTGATACCCAACGGAACCATCCTTGACCTCAAGTTTGGCCTCAAGCCCTGCTCAAACTTTTTGGCCTTCTTTGCTTCATCCATGACCAATTCTGGTGCATACCTCGAAAGTTGAGCAAATTTCGTCTCATACTCCCGAACAGTCATGCTCCCCTGCTGATGGTTCATGAACTCAGTCGCCTTCTTCTTTTGAACATCCAGAGGAAAGAAGCGATCTCTGAACTCCTCCAGAAAAGCTTCCCATGTCAAAGGCTGATCTCCCAGAGTCCTCTTCAGTGACTCCCACCAGACACCAGCATCTTTCTCTAGCTGCATAGAAGCCAACTTCACCTTACTGGCTGCTGGAGTCTCCGATACTTCGAAGATCGTCTCCATCTTCCGAATCCAATCATCTGCTGCTGTTGGATCAGCTTGCCCCTCAAAGACTGGCGGCCTCATCCTCTTAAAGGATTCGATCTGCTTGATGGGGTCGGCATTCACCAATCCATGTCCAGCTCTATGATTGGGCGGCGGATTCTGCTGCTGCGCCTGCTGCTGTGCCACATTGAGTGCCATCAGCGTATTCAACGTCTGATATACTTTGGCAAACTCAGCTTCAAGGTCGATCCCATTACCTCGGGAACTACCCGATCCATCTTCATTGTTGCCACCATTTCTACCTCTGGGTGCAACCGTTTTGAATACAGCAAAACGAGGGTAAAGTTAGAGTAACACACACAATTCAAGCTCATATCAACGCCCTATGGCAAAACCATAATCATATCTCAAACCATAATTTCAAACCAACATCCTATTTTAACTCTATGTGATACTCACACTCTGATGTCCACACCTAGGTACTCACTCTCTAGTGTCCACACCTAGGTTGGTTTTCTTACTATGTCTATTATTACCATTGAAGCAGAACTCTGATACCAATCTCTGTAGCGCCCCGAATTTCTAGATGTATAACATAGAAAATACGTGGCACATTCCCAGTGATCCACTTCAATACAACAATAAACATAACCAACACCACTAAAATTTTCATCCTTTATTACAACAAAGCTTTTACAAAAACACAGCGGAAGTCTAAACAATTCAAACAATAATTCTTTTGCTTACAACTCCAAATCATCTTAATGAAACCTTACAAGTTTTACACCAACACTAAATAAACCATTTAACTCAAAAGCTGACTCAAGCATCCAATCTCCAACCCTATGCAATAAACTGCATCATGTGAGGCTAGAGTTGAACTCTAGCCCCCAAACTAAAGGGGCTAGCCATAAATGGTGTGAGTGGCAACAAAGCAAACAAATAACATAAATGAACTTTAAATCATAATAACCAACAAATGATAACTAAACACATGAGTATGAAGTGACAACGAAAGAATAATGAGTGATACTAAAACCAAATGCCAAGTGTGTAAAAACAGGAAATCCAAATGCACAAAAGTGAGTCAAGAAAATCACGTGACTGAATGCTGACAACGATGACTACTAAGGGATGAAGATAAACTATGATAATTTGTCCATGCTTGATCATTCAGGAGATAGATCCCACATCTCAGGTGTTTCCCTGGATAATTCAGGAGATCGTCTCACATCTAAACATAGACTCATCATCACAGGAATACCCCAAAAGCGTCGCCTCGACTTTGATCATTCCGTAGGTCAATCCCACATCTCAAGATAGTACTTGGATAATTCAGGGAATATATCTCACATCTCAGGTTGTCTTCCTGGATAATTCAGGAGATAAATCCACATCTCAAGTTAACCACTTGGATAATTCAGGAGACTAAATCCCACATCTAAAGCCTTACTGAGGTGCATAACTCATGTTCCCATTCATCATGACCCTACAATGTCTGTCCTTATTAATTTGGGTTACTGAACAAATCTCCTAGAGTAGTGTACCCTACCGGACTAAAAATATGGATACCTGAAAATTCGCCTCAATGGGCCTCAACAAATAACTCAACACCGGTATACTAGGGTCACATACCTCTAGAGACTCAAAAACAAATAACTGAACAAATTTCCACTAAACAAGTGGCTCAACAAAATATCTCAAAATCATGTTCTTAACTGAACATCTCAAAATCAAATACTGAACAAATATCTCAACATCAAATACTGAACAAATATCTCAGAATCAAGTACTGAACAAATGTCTCAAAATCAAATACTGAACAAATGTCTCAAAATCAAATACACAGATCCCTCAGTACCAGTCGACTTATGCTGAGGTAAGTCGACTGTCCAGAGGACAATTCTACAGAACTTTGCAAAATAATCTAAGGCATGATCAGTCGACTTGAGAAAGTCATCAGTCGACTGCCCCGAGACAAATACAAATAACTTCTCATCAAAATATTCTAAGTATTTAAGTCGACTGAAAGGTTCATAGGTCGACTGTCCCGAAAGGACTGAACAAATTCACAAACAGCGGACCAGTCGACTGACAGTAGTCTAAGTCGACTGTCCCGAACAATTCTCAAAGACTGAAAGTACAGCAGTGGGCTCGTATCAGTCAACTGCTCCGTAGTCCAGTCGACTGTCGGCCTACAGTTTTTAAAAATCAGGTCTGAATACAAATCAAACTAAAGGTTTCTAACGATCCATTGTTTATCAAACAATAGTTCGTACACAGGCAAAATAACCAATCTAAATAGTCTCCATTACGGATACGATATTCATCAATCAATTCCTCAAATCTCAAATTCTCAAGATCTTAACTTCTAATCTTTTCATTAGGGTTTCTCAACTAAACTTCTTCCTCAACTCATAATCAAAAATCTGGTTTATAACCATAGATCCAGATATTTTAACATCCGATCACAAACATAATCAAATCTTAATATGCTTCCAACCATATGATCTCATAAAAATCAATATTTCCTCAACAAATCTTAATATTTCTCATACATGATCCAAATATCAACAAGAGTTCTCATCATCCATATCAAAATAGAAGATCCATATCATACATAAAATGAGACTAACAAAACAATAGCATAACGATCACAAACAAGCGTAACAAAAGATCGTACGTCATTCATCAACCAAAGCAAACAAAGCAACAAACAAAACAAACCACTCACCTTGTTTTGAAGAAAAATCCACAAAAGCTTTCTCCTTGCGAGATACAAAAATCCTCTCTTGCTCCTCAAACAAATCTCAAAAATCTGATTATTGTAAATGACGGCTGGGAAAAGGAATCCCTTATATATGCCGGATTAAAATATTAGGGTTTTCACCCAATTTGCAAAATAATCCTTTCCCAAAATATAACTTACATATACATAATTCTTTTCTTGAAAATTGAATCAAATATCATTTAAATTAGGATCTAATAGAAAAATATATTTCTAAACCTCAACAAATATTGATCGGAATGTCCAGTAAATATGTTTTGCATTCTAACCCTCAAAATTGTCAATTTTGCAAATAAGTCCTTCTTTTCTCAAAAATTGCAAATAGTATCAATTAATTTCAGAAAAATCTGGAAAAATACTACATAAATTCTAAATAATGAATAACGATTTTTCATAAAGAAATCTTAATTTTCCAAACTTCTAAAAAGTCATTTGCACGTGTTTTGCACGTGTACAAAAGGTAAATTTCTTAGAAAATATTAATTAAATCTCCAAAAATCATTTAAATTTATTTTCAAATAATTAAAATAATATTTGAAAATATGGGGTTCTACAATATATATATATATATATATATATATATATATATATATATATATATATATATATATATATATATATATATATATCTCCCATGATATCTTCTTATATCCTCTTTATCAAATAAAATACACAACTTTATAAATATAACCTTGTCAACATATTTATATATCTCCTGTAACACAAATATATTTATAAATCTCAACACACTTGCAAAGACATATATATTAATTCCTTACACCCAATAATTCACTCCGTATCATACTTATGAATTCCTTAACGCATCACACAAAACAAATCATAATATAAACTTTCACATAGCACATCATATACATAAAATATAAGAAATCATACTCACATTGCCAATGGCAAAAACCCGACAAATATCCGCTCCGCTGTCCAACAATCCCCCGAATTGCAAATAAAAGAGACTACAGTTTCAATATATGAATCCAATAAATATTCTATAATAATTTATTTCATTTATACACACTCTCCACCATGTATAATCTCTTCCTACCTTATTAAATTCCAATACTATTTTCCAATCCTATGGGAATTTCATTCAATCCAATAAACTCATCCAATTTATCAATACTTCAAATAAACTTTCCCATATGTTTTTTTCCACCCTTCGACATATGAACTACTATTATTAGGTACCAATATCACTTTTATTTCACAACCCAAACTCTTAATTATTTTTTCAATTTAATTTATATCTCTAAATTGCAAAATCTATCACTTCTACTATAAAGAGATTGACATATTCTCCCTGCTGCACCATTTCACAGCTCAAAATTTGCAAATCATATAATCTCATACAATTTAAATAAAATCCAACTCACCATAGGGTTGATGATTTCAAAAATCAATACCGTAGGGTTGAAGAGCACCCTTCAAATAGCTGAAACCCTAAAATTATTTGAAAAATAGATGGAGATTTGATGGGGAGAAGAAGTCTCGGTTTGGTCATGAATGGGTACGGCCGAAAGGAAAAATGGGGAAGGGGAGGTTGCCATCTGACGATGTGAAAAGGAAGGGGAAGAAGAAAGAAAAAGGAAAAATTAATTATAGACCCCTATTTGACCCATCATTTATTATAAAGCCTTCCAAGTTCATTATTTACAATATATTTCTATAAAAATCACTTCACCGTATATCTAAATAACTTCCGAGTCTAAAGAAAAATAAAATTGCATATTTATGTAAAATAATAACAATAACAATAATATTTAATCAATAAAAGAAATACAAAGGACTATTTTGAAATTATAAAATAGAGGTTTGTTACATATGTTGTATTGTACTTATTTATTTCTACTGTGTTATTATAAAGAACAATGTTGCAAATGAACAAGTTTTAAATTCCTTTGTAAAAATTGAAGTAAAAGTTCCTGTATTTGCTACGAATTACGTGTGTTCGAAATTCGGGGTGCTATAGACTGGTATCAGAACCGACTTCAACAAGTAGTACAAAACTATAAGGAAAACACAATTAGTGTGAACATTATAATGTGAGTGTCTGTTTGGAGTCATGAATGATGAAGATGTTGAACTTTCATGAATGATGAAGTTATTGAACTTTCGTGAATGATGAAGTTATTGAACTTGTATTCATGATACTCTCCTCATATACATTGATGTGATATTGTATGCGAGCATGTTTTTCCTTGGTATCACGACTGGTATGGTTTATTTCGACCGACATTCATCATACCCTATATGTAGATTAACTTTTCTCTTTAATTTTTCTTCGTGAATTTTCCTCATAGTACTTTTCATTTAAACCTTTAATATATTTTTTTTAAAGAATTATATTCTACTACTATTAATTCACTTTGATATTTATTTTATCTACATTCTTTGGTTTTAATCTTTTAATATTGTCTTACGCATTTTTCATTCTTAAACTTTTGTCCATATTTCCCTTTATGTATACCCATTTATTTTGCTATTATTTTTACATATTTTATAAGTTTTAATTACTACTTATTAAATTATTATTAAGACTATGATTTTCATTTGTTACTATTTCTATTAGATTTTGATTTTTTTGATTTTTCCATATTTACATTCATTTTATAAATGCTATGATTTTACGATACTATATTTTTTTTTATTATTTTATATTGTCTTATTCATTTCAGTATATTTTTAACAAGATTGTAATATAAATGTGACGTACTTCTACACATTATAAACCTTCTTTTCCTACTATTTTTGTGTTATAGCTTATATTCGATACTATTGTTATTACATATTCTTTGCTATTTTGTCTTGTTATATTTACTTTCTACTATTAATAGCTACTTATTAATTTTGTTGCTTTATACTTCTCTAACATACTATATACACTCACTACTTATATTTTACTTTATTTCAATTTTTATTATCTTTACATTCTTTGTTACTACATATACTTTCTACTAATTAATATATATATATATCATATATTTCAACATACTCATTATACATATTATTTTACACTTATATTATTATTTATGTTTATTATCCTAATTTAGTACACTACATAATTATTGTTCTCATTCGCATTTGCATTTAAGCTCATGCGTATATTTTTCTATTTTAATGTTCTAAATCCCTTTCACTATCACTAATTTTATATATTCGATATTTAGAATCTATATTTCTATTTTAATATTTCATTATTGTTGTTTCCTACTTCATTCCCTACTTTTACTCCTATTTTTATATCACAAATTTAAAAAACATAACATCATACTTAAAGTTAAACATCCAATATACAAGTACATATAGAAGATGCCACGCCCCGCTTTCCAAAAAAAATACGGAATACGGATACGAGACAAAAGCCCAGTGATTGATTTTTATCATCCATAAGCTGTTCAGGAATCTTTACAATATTTCACAAGATAATCAGAGTCGGAAGCAAAAGATACAACCAGGCATGCAAAATTGAAACAAGATACCAACAGAAATTACATGAAACCAAATATAATAATCTCAAATAATCAAATTATGAACAAGTCAAATATTCTGGGTCACATCGCCCAAATACAAGATAAATATCAAAGTAATCAAATACATCTTATTCAAGTTCAAGTAACAATAATAATAATAAAATCATACAGCAGAAAATCCAGCCTAATACATCATCTTGCCTACACCGTCTGGCAGCCGACCATCTTGATCTGCAATTAGTAAATTTGCAGGAGAAGGAAGAAGAAAAAAAAAGTATCCGTCAATTGCAAGTTACGGACCACTTATAATGTAGGATACAAGTACATGGGATAGGTAAATCTAAATAACAAACCTATCATGGTATAATCATGATAACATGATATAAATCATAGCATGGCAAGATGAGCAAATATAATAGTATGTGTTGAGTGTCAAGTAAACAAGTGTTATGCATCAAGTAATCAGTGTCAAGAATCATGTAATCATTTAGCATGTATCAAGTATCAAATCTCATGTATCATGTAGTCAAGTGTCAAGTAGGCATGTATCATGTTCAAGTGTCATGTTTAAGTCTTGTAGTTATTACTATCTAGGTAGCACTTCATGCATCCCGATTTTTACTACATGGTTTTTACAACAAACAGTTTCGCTTTAGATTTTGTAGGGGACCATACAGGGCAGTATACTCAGGGACAAGCTCCAAGTATCATGTAATCATGTATCATGTAAAAAAGCTCCAAAACCCAAACAAGTTCCAGTGTCATGTGTGTACGTGTTATGTATATCGTGTCAAGCTCCACATGTAAACAAGCTCCAATAACCACTAGGTTCTTCCGAGCACATGTTTCTGCACAATCCACTACTAGATCTTTTCCTTAACTCCGGCTTGGTTATTTTGTTATTATGTCAAACAAGCATGTTGGTGTACAAAACATATCAAGTATATCATGTCATGATCATATAACAAGTTCATGTTGCAAGATAAATATGTACGTGGGCAAGATATCCCATAAAAGAACTAAAAATAAACAAATCTCAAGTTCAGGGCAGCAAGACCATACTGTAGTGAAACAGTGATTTCCAGTGTTACAAATATGCAAATCTGAATCTGTCAAAACATCTAGAAAGTATACTCCCAAATGAATCCAGCGAGTATAAATATGTCATATATTAATTCACAAAAATATAGCTCAAAACTGATTTGAATACAGAAAATAGGTTCAATCCGAAATCAGGAAAACAAATTCAAGAGCAGGAAAACAACATGAAAACTCAGTCAATAAATCCACGAAAAATCTGGGGTATTCCCCATTATGTCCAGTATCTAAATATAAAGTTTCAGAATTTTTCACTAAAATTAGATCAGTCATCAAAAATAAGACAACATCAATAAACAGTAGTTTGGCAAATCTGGAATTCCCAACACTGCTGTACGAAAACCATAATATCTTCCAACTAGTGAAAGAAAATCCAAATCCGTTAAAGGGAGAAGAAAATAGACAAAATACATTAACTTTCATATTTCACAAATAATTTCCATACAGTAAAAGGAGTCATAGTGAAAATAAGGTTCTTTACAGATTAGCGAGCAAAATACAGAAAGTATAGTTTTCATAAACGAGCATGAAACGATGTATAAACTTATCAATAAAATTCACCAAAATTCTGGGTAATCCCTAACTAGATAAAAAAAATACTGACCAAAGTTTTGGATCAAAATAATATGTGTAGCACAGTTAATAAAATCATTTAGTCATCAAGAACATCGAAAAACAAAATCTGAAAAAGATCGACACCTCTGTAGTAAAACAGTCATAACTCACTTATACGAAAACGAAATCAAGCAAGGTCATAGGGGTTTGAAAATAGACAAAATTCTCTAAAACTCATGTTTTATACCGGAATTAAGATACTAACTTCTGACAGTCCAAAACAGCAAACAAAATAGAATAGCGACAAAATACAGATTTTTCTCTTTAACAGCAACTCAACATATATCATACAAAACTTGTTCAACACACAACCAAACATGAAATCGAGTCTACCAAGTGTTTAAACATCATGAATTATGATATCTAGCATGTCCACACCAAGTATGTCACATTGGTCTCAACCAAATCACGAATTCTCACAAAAGCCTACATACATGATCAAAATCAAGAGCGGGTAAATCCTAAGTTAATTTATATCCATATTGTGTCGTAAGTCATCTATGGTCAAATTTTCACAATAGAGACAAAACCCATCAAACATAATACAAACACGAGTCGTCTCTAGACCTAACTACACTATAGGTGGTATTTTTTGACTTCTATCAAACAAATGAATTAGAGTACAAGTTACTTGCCTTAACCGAAGATGAAGAACAACGAAGACCAAGAGTAAGGAGCAAAACCCACGAACAAAAATTCATGAACCAATGAATCCAAGCAAACTAGAGCGAAAAATATCAACACGAACAAAAACTCCAAAAACGGGATAATAGTGGCTTGCGGCCACAAGAGAACACCACAAGAAAGACTAGGGGTTATATGTGGTGGTGCGAGGTGGTGTGAAGGGTGGTCGGGATGGCCAAGAGGAGGAAGAGGGGAGTGAAGGCTCGGGTTGAAGGAGATTGGGCGGCTCGGGTTTGGAGGCAGGCCGGGAGGGGGAGTCGGCCTGGGTGACGGGCTGGGTTGGTGTCGGCTGGGTGTCGGGCTGGGTTGGTGTCGGCTGCAGGTGGGCGGCGCAAGCAAGGAGAGAGAGGGGGAGGCCGGGTGAGAGAGGTGGAGGGACTAAGGTTAGGGTTTTGTGTGAGGGAGGGTGTATTTATATCGAGGGATTAGGGTTAATAATACAAGTTGGGTTAATGGGTAATGGGTTGTGGGTATATAGGAGTAGTAATAGGATTTGTTTAATTTGGCTTTAATTAGGATACAAATTGTATAGGATAACAAATAGGATTGGGGATTTAATTTGGCTTTGGTAAATCTTATTAGGGATCAAATAATAGGATTGGAAAACAGGATCACAACCAATCACCACCACACACCCAAGAACAAAAATAAAAGGGACAAGAACCAAAATGAAAGAAAGAACAAAATATTGAAGAACGAAACAAAAGAGACAACCAATTAAACACAAAGAGCTCAAAATGAAATAAAACGAATATATATTGAAAACAACTCCAATATACGGTTCAGAAAGAATACAAGAGAGAAAATACACCAAAACGAAAAATACACTAAAAAATACACAAAATGAAAAACAGGGGTTACAGAAGATTACATCATTCTATTTACCATTTTAATGCAACCTGGTGTCGAGAGGGTAAATCTGCAACTAGACATCAATAGAGGCAAACTGCAACTAGATGTCAGGGAGGCAAAATCTGCAACCGAATATCCAGAAGGCAAACTGCAACCGGATGTCGTGGAAGCAAATCTGCAACTTGATGTCAAGTAGGCAAACCTACCGTTGGACACCAACGAGGCGAACCCAACAAAAGAGATTTTTCTACTTTAATAACCCCTACTTTTATTTCTATGTATATTACTCACCACTATTCCATTTTTGTATTAGTTTATACCATTTTATAATATTTTACAACTTAGCTTATACTACTTCAACTTTATTATTTATAATACATATATACTTATATACGCATTTAATTAATTACCTTACTATTTATATTTGCTTCTATATCTATCATATATGTGTTATTATTATTTTATTTATTTTTCTATCTATATTACTAGTTACTATAAATTATTTTATTACTTTGTATTTTTTATACTTTATTGCTAACCAATCTCCGATATGTTTGCTACTCATATAATATGATTTTTATTATTTATACTTTCGTTTACTATCTACATTTTATTTCTGTCCCAATTAATATTGTATATTATTTCAATTATATATTGCTACTTTTACTATTATTTTATTTCGTTTCTTAAATTTTTTACAACTTTCATGTTATAGTATTGTTGTTTTGTCATATAGTTTTTATGCTTATTTACGTATAAAATATTATATGTCGATTTTCGTGCTATACCTGACAACTTATAAATAATAGATATATACTAATCATTATTCTATAAAATTATTATGTAACTTTTACATAGGAAAATTTTATGATATTATTTAAAACACATCATTAAAATTTCTACTATTATACTTATATTAGATTGTTTATACTTTTTTTTAAAAAACTTGACACTCATATATTTTTCGATTTTTATCCAAGGTTATTCTCTTAAACTGCTAATTCCATTTTAATCTCGTAATATATAGTACTAGTTCAATTTGCGATTTTAATCATTCTCCCACTTATTACTTTAATAGATTTTGCTAACTAAGTCTATTAATAATTTATTGAAGTATCTATTTGACTATGCTTCTCTTTATTCTTACGAAATTCTTTCATAATTGATAACTTAATTTGTATTTTCATTACACTATATTATCTAATGTTTCATCTAATATTATTTTGTATGAAAATTTCTTTCAATCTATATTACATTTTATGGTCCCGTTTCCTTTCTACTATTTTTCTAGTTTTTCTTATTTTTTTCTTATTAACTTTGATACTCATAGCTTTCTTATATAAGTTTACTTTGTTTTCCACATTACATACTACATTTCTTTTCTTGGTATTGGTAGCTTTTCTCTATATACAATAATGATTTTTCTTTGGTGTGTACAAGATACAACTTTTACCCTAGTAAGTTCTGATGACAGAACTATTCTAAGCGGGGACTGTTAACACCCCGCAAAATTGAGCTATGACAATTTTGTCCACGGGTGTTACTCACATGTATTTTGTACTGTTACGAGTAATGTCCGAAAATTACTTTAATATAAATATCCTACGTATATATGCATTTCGACTATTTATATATTTTTTGACCTCTCAAAATTTATTTATATCCTATTTTGAGCCAACTTAAACATTTATTTTAAATTTTTGTGTTTTTACGTGCATTGCACGTGCTTTCAATACACGTGTCGATTACGTATATTTTGCCGTTACGTGTAATATCCGTAACATTATTATAAATGTTCTACGTATTTTATATTCTTATTGTTTATGACTGTTTTCGTTCTCTCGAATTTATTTTCATAGTGATGTGTGCAACGCACGTGTTTGCAGTACACGTGTTGGTTGTATTCTTTTTTTAAAATAAAAAGTTATGAAATGTGTATGTTTATTTTTATTTATGCATAAAAACTTTATTATTAACTTAAACTAGTTTTATTAAATTTATATTAATTATAGTAACATACGCTATTTTAGTTAAATAAAATAAAAATTTTTGTGTCTATTGCACGTGCACCCGCATTTGCTTTCAAAACACGGGCTTTGCCCACCCTTATGGCTGGCCGATTAGTGAGAGAGAAGGAGGGTTGAGTTGAGTGAGTGGATTTAGTGGAGAGTTTAATTAGGATTAGTGGGTAGTTAATTAAATCCCCTATTAATTATTCCCTTCAACCCCCCTCCCCCCTCCCCAGCTTCTAACAACAAACAAAAAAAACAAAACAAAAACAAAAGAGGAATCAAAATTTCTGTGCTTCTCTGCTGTTGAGTTACTTTTCGGAAAGAAGGAAGCTTTCATTTCATTCTTTTACAAATCCTATGCACTATTTCATTTTTGAGCCGGTTTTGGAGAGAGGATTGGAGCTTCTTGGAGTTCATTTGCTATGGAGTAATTAAAATTTTCAAATATGTGGGTGTTCTCATTGTCTTCTAAATTTTTGTAGATTGTGCATGCTTAACAAGTGTAGATGCTAATTTCTTAGATGTGTATAAGTATAGAAGTTTTCTAGAATTTTGATTGTGCACTCTTAGTCATAGTTAGTATGTGATTATATGAGTGTTTTATTATCTTCTAAGGGGTTAATAAATATTCGTGTCAAATTAGAAATGTGAAGATGATAATTAGTAGGTGTATGTCGAGAAAATTTTCTACAAGTCTTATTGGTACATGCCTAATTATAACCAAGTAGTAGATAATTGAAGTAATGTATGTGTAAGAGTTTTATGGAATTCTCACCTATGAAAATTTTATAAAAGAGTCCCATGGAATTAATTTCTTTATACATAATGTAAAAACTCCTCAAAAATATAAGTTGTATAAGGAATAATAATTTATACAATTTAAGTTGTAAATTATGAACAATTCATACAAGTTGGGTAATAATTTTCTCATTTTGAGAATAGATGGTTATAGGATTTTATTTCGGGATAATACACTAATGTCGAAGGAGCTTATTCCCTGGAAATGATTAGAAATAATAATGCATAACGAATACGAAATCGAAATCGAAATTTATTTTGAAGAAATTAATAAACAGAGAGTTGCAATAAAAGAATTACCATAGTATTATAATCAGAATTCGAGGCTTCACTGCCTGGCTAGTGTGTGAGGATTAAAGCACTGTGTACAGTACATAGGCTGCGGGTTCGATTCTTGGGAGGTGTTGTTTTTTTTTGTGAAATATCGATTTTAATATATTAACAGTAGGCGGGATATAAAAAACAATTGAATGGGACTTTATTCGCAAACCTTGAGTCACTCACTGGCTTTGGGCTGCGGTGTGGCTTGCTAAGCGGCCTAAGTTCGATTCTGGGCGTACAGATTTTAGTTTTATTTGTAATTTGTCATCGTTTGTCATGTTTTAAAAATTGGAAAAAATTGTTGAAATATTTTAGAATACTATGAGAACATTTGGAAATAATTATACACTATTATAAGATGTATTTTAGAGATTTAAAAGTTATGTTAGACAATGTACTAGATGAATCTAGTTTCTATTCTAAATTTGAGGGTATTTGCTTATGTTAAAAAGATCTAACATTTTTGGAATGGAATATAATTTTAGAAACTCATGCAAAGTGTGCTATATGAGAGATTATGAGATAATAAAAGCAAAGAATTTGAAATATTAATCATGCAATGTTTTGCAGGGTATATCAATTAAAAGTTGTTGGTTATTGTTAAGTTATAAATCAGAAATTTCAGCCGAGTGTTTGTCTACAAAAAATTGTTCAAGTGTTCATTTATATTGAGATAATAAACATAAATAAAATAGATAAACAAGAAATGATAAATAATGAATGAGATGTTTATGATGAGGTTAGATGTAACCTATGTGATTGCTTTAATTGAGATGGTTGTTGGTTCTAGAGTGAGCGGGACCCAAAATACTGGCAAATTTTGATATATGAAATTTGAGAAGTAACCACTGTGGGTTAACTTTCTTTTTGAAAAGTGGCCAGTATTGGCAATCGTTCTCGGTATATTGATTTAAGTCCGGAAGGTGGGTAAGCTAGCTTTATGTTGCTGTTGATTTTGGTGTGGGAGCAAACATATGAATTTGTGGAGTCTTTTAGGAAACGAATGATAAAAACCTGTTTACTTTCACCGGCATTTGACTGGTTTTTTGCCGCTGCCGTTGACCTGCAAAAAGGTCGATACACTGGGATGGATCCCGGCGACGAAACCTCCGACGCTCTTGTTAGTAATCAGGAAGATTATGAAAGAGCTTTATGTGGAAAAAGATTGATTACCTTTTTTATGGTGGGGAAGAGGGGTATTTATAGTTGCCTTCAGAGACAGTTTAGAGATAATCAGTTATCCCTATGTCTTGGTGTTTTTGGATAAGATATCGAGTTTAAACTCGTTTCGTGATAATAAAGGCTGTTTAAACTGCCTCTTAAAGATAATCACGAATTTCAATTACTCCTTAAATATCTGAATTGGTTTGTAATAGGTTACTACCCGTACCCAATAAGATAGATCCATTTTTGGGTTATTGGGCTTTGAAGAAAGACCTAGTTCCCATTTCGGACCCGTTGAAGGAGAAATTACTGTTTTACCCCTGACAGCTTTGAGATTTGTTCCCGATTTGAACGGTCCCGATGTAATCCTATTTTTTACCATATCATGAGCCCCCCACTCCCGAAGACTGAGTTTAACAGCCTTTGAGGAGTAGTTCTATTGTTTTAATGGCGTACAAATTTTTTATCGGGGTTCTTATGGGAGTCTGGATCTTGCTCGAGGTGTAAAGGTGCCAATTAGTTTTGTAACATACCCAAAATTATTCTCCGAATTTTATGGATTTTTTCTAATTTTTTAATTATTTTTCGAATTATTTATTCAATTTTGTGAAGTAACAATCTATTTTCAAAAAGTATTAATCAGCCGTTCTAATTAACAATTATTTATCGAGGAGTTCAGAAATATTTTTCCAGAATTCATAATTATTTTTTAGAATTTTTAATTAATTTTCCTGAAATTTTAATTATTTTTTGCAACTTTTAAATAATTAATTCGAATTAATAAATAAAAAAAAAATTAATCGAGAAATTATCGACGTGGCACAATCTGGAGCGTTGATCAAACCTCTGGCGCGATTTTACAAACAATCCGACGGTTGATATGCCGCTTGGCGACGTGGCTTAATCTGGGCGCTTGGATCGTGGGCGCGCATCGGGAAGGGGCGTTTCCCTCTCTTTCATGCTCAAAGCCACGTTTGCTTGAATTTGGCTCCGAGGGACATTGCTCGATCTGAGTCACTGGATCTTGATCGAGAGCATTTTTTAAGGCAACGTTTCCCCACGCTTTCACGCTCGGAGCCACATTTGCTCGAATTTGGCTCCAAGGGACGTGGCTCAATATGAGCCATTGGATCTTGATCGAAGGCAATTTTTAAGGCAACGTTTTTCCACACTTTCACGCTCGGAGCCACGTTTTCTTGGATTTGACTCCGAGGGACGTGGCTCAATCTGAGCCGTTAGATCTTGATCGAGCGCGATTTTTGAGGCAACATTTTTCCCAATTTCACGCTGGAGCCACGTTTGCTCAGACTTGGCTCTGAGGGACGTGGCAACACCAAAGCCATCTGATCTTGATCACGCGCGAATAATGAGATGAAGTTTTCACCATTTTCACGTTCGGAGACACATTTGCTCGGATTTGGCTACGAGGGACGTGGTAAGATTAGTTTTGACTAGGCGTGAATATTAAGACAAAGTTTTCCCCAATTTCACGTTAAGGGACACGTTTGCTCGGATTTGGCTCCAAGGGATGTGGCAAGACTAAAGCCGTTGGATCTTGGTGAGGCATGAATATTGAGACGGGTTTTTTCCAAATTTCACGTTCAGGGACACGTTTGCTCGGATTTGGCTCTGAGGGATGTGGAAACACCTGAGCCATCTGATCCTGATCAGGCATAAATATTGATGCAAAGTTTTCCCCAATTTCACGTTCGGGGACACGTTTGCTCGGATTTGGCTCCGAGGGATGTGGCAACACCAGAGCCGTCTGATCTTGATCACGCATGAATAATGAGACGAAGTTTTCCCCATTTTCACGTTCGGGGATGCGTTTACTCGGATTTTGTTCTGAGGGACGTGGCAATATCAAAGCCGTCTGATGATCATGTGCGAATAATGAGACGAAGTTTTCCCCATTTTCACGTTCGGGGACGCGTTTGCTCGGATTTGGCTCCGAGGGACGTGGCAACACTAGAGCCGTCTGATCAATATCACGTGCAAATAATGAGACGAAGTTTTTCCCATTTTCACGTTCGGGGACGCGTTTGCTCGAATTTGGTTCCGAGGGACGTGGCAATATCAGAGCCGTCTGATGATCACGCGTGAATATTAAGACGAAAAGTTCATTGGCGTTGCTTGAAATTTCGCCTTTTCGTATTCTGTCGCTTAGTATTCGATGTTTACTTGGGCTTTTTACTGGTTTTGGGGTCCAAAAGTCTTGAAGCTCAAGCGACGCCCCTTTCTTACTATAAGTTTCTACCCCTCTCACCATCCCCTCATTCTTCGCTTTCACTCTTTGAAAAAATTTCTTTTGCTCTCGGGTGGCTTTACTAGCGGTTGCGGCCAAGCAGTAGATTTTTTGGTTATATATTCCGACCATAGCCGTCACATCAAGGTAAATATATATTCTGTTTTTTATATTTTACGAGATTTCTAGGGTTTCTTCGGGGAGTGACACCTCCACCTCGGACCACGAAGGGGAGCAACAGTTGGCAGTTGCCACGGCAGTGGACAAGGGGAAGATGGTGGTAGGATCGGTGGTCACTAAGACTGTTGTGGAGAAAGAGAGGCGAGCTGGAGCGCTTGGCCGGCATCTGGGTCCCCTAACAGGCCTTGGGGGAGTTCGGAGATACTCAGAAGATCCTTTTGGCAATGGTCGTGTATAGGATGTCTACTTCGAACGAGGAGAGCAGGTCGAGAGAACATTCTAAGGTTGATGACATCCCCTCCATGCTAACGGAGAAGGACTTGGTTCAGATCCGAGAGAGTTTCAAGATTCCAAAAGAACTCACTCACCTTCTTCCTGGTCCGGGTGTCCGAGCCTGTAGTGTTTTCCCATTCGATGCATTCATTGCCGGTCTCCGCCTGCCTATCCCTCCATTCGTGGTCGATGTGTTGCAATGGTACGGTTTGAGCCCGATCCAATATATGTCGAATATGTGCTGGCATGTAAATGCATTTGTCCTTCAGTGCCTAGCGATAGGGGTCGTGCTTCAACTCACCATCCACCGAAGGCTTTACCATATCCATCGGAAGAGTAGGGCAGAGTAGCGGTACTATTAATCGCCGCGTCAGAGTGTGAAGCTGATAAACAACCTGGACTCTATCAAGTTTTGGAAGGAGAAGTACTTCTTGATTCGAGGCAATGCGTCGTGGCAAATTCCCATGAGGTGGAGGGAGGAAGTGTCAAAATGGGCAAAGGCCGAGCAGATGTTGACTCCGTAGGAGGATGAGATCGTAGGCAAACTCCTCGCTCGTGAATCCTTGGGTTGGAAGGAGTTAACCGAGGAGGTCCTCTTCGGTGAGGGACTTAGCTCGATCGACCCTAGTATGCCCTGCTTTTGTTATTCTTTTAACTCGAGCTTTCCCCCTTTTCTTTTTCACATGCCCATCTCTTTGTTGTCTTTATTTTTTACAGAAGCTTCGTATATGGACTTCAGGGCGATGTTGCTTGACCGAGCCGCCGTAAGCAACAAGGCCCCCGATGGGAGGAAGAGGAAGAGGATGACCTCAGGGCCGCAGTTTGCCAAAGTTGTGAAACCCCGGTGTCGGAGGAACCGGTAGTCAACTTGGAATCCAAACCACCCGCCCCGCCTACCTCCCCTTCTTTGACCGCCGAAGTAACTTCCATCAAGCAGGTATTGGCGCTCGAAGCCCCCCTCTGACAGCGGCAGCGGAGATAATTCGTACCAAGGAGCAGAAGAAGCTCTTCGTCCCTGACTAGCGTGTGATGAGGCACGACGGTTTCCTTGGGGACTCCATCAGTTGTATGCAAGCGGTTCGACACTTGCCGACCCCAAAGGATCGTGCAGCGCTGAAGGTGGGGATGATCGGTGATGATGCCCTCGAGATCGCTAAGGCGACCATGTCAGTGAGTGGAGTCTTGTTCTCCCCCTTTTCCCCTCCCCTTTTTTTGGGTGACTTTCATGCTTAAAAACTTCTTTCTCGTTTTTGTCTGGGTAGATCACCTGCCATTTTAGTCATATGATGGTGCAGTTCGTCGAATAAGAGAAGGAACTTAAGGTGATGATCTTGGATTTTGCAAAAGAATGACTTTTTCTTATTCTTTATTAATTTGGTTGATTTCTTCAATTAGGTGAGTGACATATGTTTGTTTTCTTTCGTTCTATGCATGTTGTATGTGATGATTTGTCTATTAGAAAACATAGGTATTCGATGAAGATAGAATGAATTGTTGATAAGTGGATGAATAAAAATTGAATCTTTCAACAAAACTATGTCTTTGATGATTAAACTTTTATATAGATGACTTGAGATTGTTAAAAACCTAATAAAAATCATGAGTAGGTTGTTTTCTTTCATATGCTTGCTGAATTGATTGAGTTTAATGAGTTATATGTTGTTTACTTCAAAAAAATGAATAAAAACCTAACCTTTATTGTGGATGTATGCATATGTGAACTGTTGGGTGATTTTGATGAGTAAAACTTGATTATTTACATGTTATGTTTGCTATAATCATGGAAAAATTAACCTAACTCGTTGTAGATGTGTTTAACAAAGTTCAAGAGGGGTTTATGGATAAAGAGATCAAGCTTTGAGAGTTGAGGAATTTCTTGATTTCGGGTCTGTGCATACACATGCCGATATTGCTTCTTTTTGTATCTTTGATTTTTTTCGATTGAATTTTGAGTTGTTTCGATACTGAGATTCTTTGAAAATTATACGACTTCCTATTGATGAGATTTTGAAGCTTTAACTAAAGCAAATATACACATATACACACCTACATATATATATAAACACTGTTTTACTGTTTTGGAGAATTATTGTGATTTCGTGATGTTTTCCAATTGTATCCTGATTATTTGATGCTGAGATGAAGTTAAAAATTATAATACTTCAATTTGGTAAATTCTAAGGCTATAACTGATGCTTAAACCCTCATATGAACATATATATATGTATATTGCTATTTCGGAGTATCTTGTGAAAAAAATGACTCTTTTGGGATCTAAATGTGATTTTGATTTGTTTTATAAACTCCTATATGTTCTACAAGTCATATTTGATCGTCTCAGGATGTTGGTTTTACAAAAATTGTGATTTTATAAAGTACAATCGTGTATCTGTTAAAACATGCACAAAATTTCGAAACTACAACCTGTTATAATTGACAGTTGACCAAACTAAAGTTGTCAGTCAACTGTCAGTTATTGAATTTCAGAGTTTCTTTGCAATAACAGTCGACTGCTTCGTCTTTGAACTGAAGTCGACAGTCGACTGTCGGTTCTTGAGTTTCGGATTTTCGCAGGACATTCGACTGGTCATTTTCGACAGTCAGCTGTCATTGTTCTGGTGATGGGTTTTCTTGAGTTTTGGATTTCCGCAGGACAGTCGACCGACCATTTTTGACAGTCGACTGTCATTGTTCTGGCTGATGGGTCTCTTGAATTTTCTGATGTTTTCTTTAAATGATTGGTTCTTCGATATTGTGGGTTATTAATCTACTGTTTTTAAATGACATTTTGCTATAGATTACAGTATTTTACAGAAAGTTGTATTTTGTTTATAACAAACTTTAAATTACTTTCCTATCTATATAATAAATTACAAAGAAAGCTATTAAGTGGCTCACAATCAATCCCCCCCCCCCAAAATTAAAGGCCTAGATCAAACCTCACAAAACATATTTTCCCTCCAAAATTTCAAACACCAAAACTAAATTTTCCCCCCCAAAACTAAAAAACTTATTACTTTATTACTATCTCTCTCTTCTCTCTTCAATTTTTCATATTTCTCTCTTTCTCTCTCTCCCTATCTCTCTCTCCCATTCTTTCTATATTTACTTAGAAATTTAGATTTTCAAATTTTTAATGTTTTTTTCCGCACATGTTATATTGAAAATAGTAAATATCTCTTCAACTCCACACTTAAAGTTCTAAGAAGTTAGATTTTATACCCCCATTTATAATTATTTTTCAACATATACTAATGGAAACATGGACTTTTATTTACAACTAATTATTGTCATACTATTCAAACTTGAGCTACATAATTGTTGTTTTACTGTTTACAGGCTTTTCGTGTTTTGTATTGTTTCGAAGACGTGTCGTAGGCACGTGCCCACGGGCAAATCTAGTGACCTTATAAAGAGAGACATATGTGGTTTTCAAAGGAATTGATGTTTTGTGATATTCTACGACTTAAAATATGATTTCTGCTATTTAATGGATTTAATATTTTATTTAAATTCTGGAATTTTATGAGTACATTAAATGGATTTGTATTTTGTCATTTTCTTATTGTAAACGTTTTGATGATGGATTTATGAGTTTTATTGAAAAATTTTGGGTTAATGGTTGAGTTATGAGTCTCTAGAGGGTAAGTGGGACCCTAATTACCAGCGGTTGAGATTTTGTGATTTGATCAGTTGAGGCCTTGTTGTTGATCAGATCAGTTGAGATTTTGTGATATGATCAGTTGAGGCCTTGTTGCTGATCAATTGATCGGTTTAGATTTTGTGATTTGGTTAGTTAAGACCTTGTTGTTGATCAATTGATCAGTTGAGATTTTGTGATTTGGTTAGTTGAGGCCTTGTTGTTGTTCAGTTGAGTTAAGTCCGATAGGGTACACCAAACTTTAGGAGATTCATAATCAACTAATTAACGTAAAAAGATATGGACAAGCACTAGATGGTGATATGACAAAATGAGAACATGGTTATGGACCTCAGTATGGCCTGCGGTGTGAGTGAAATAGTCTCCGGAATTATCGGGGTTGAGGCGACACTCATGGGGTATTCATGTGATGTGGCGCCATTGCTTGCGGTGTGGAGTATTCTTGAAGATTCCCATGTGTGAGTGAAATAGTCTCCGAAACTATCTGTGGATAGAGATTGACCTCCAGAATTATCGAGGCATGGGCTAATACTAACAGTTTATCTAGAGCTTATAGTAGTCATCGTAGTAGGATTAGCTGCATAATGAGGGATTAAACCCTATCAAGTGGAGAACGATAAGGGTTTGCACCGGACCTATGTAGACTGGGATGCATAGAATCCGACAAGTATGCATTAGAGAGTCAACATATAGTATTGGTATTTCTTGACTTGGTTTTATACATGTTGTTTCCTGTTTTCTACAATTGACACTTAGTCTAGTTTCACTTAATGTTTTCATATTTTATTTATTGTTATTTCATACTCTTTTCATTTATTCTTACTGTTGATACATGTTGTTTATAACTTTATCCTTTATGCTTTATTTCTGTTTCTTTTCTTTTGATGTCACTCACATCGTTAAGGCTGACCCCTGTAGTTTTGGGAGTTAGGGTTATCTCTAGCCTCATGTTTCATAGGTAGGTACTGTTAGCTTGGGATTGGATGCATGTGGTAGAATGATAATGTGGCTTATGTAAATTTTAAAAGAATGTATTGTAAAAGAAAAAGAAATTGTAATTCAAGGTGTTTGTTTTCTGCTGTGCTTTGTAAACAATTGATGTAATAAAAAAAAATTTAATTTTCCCTCTATTTGGATGCTATGTTTATGATTACATTGAAGTTGATTATGGAATTGTGCCACGTATTTCTGAGATATTATATTGGAAATTCGGGGCGCTACAACATTAAAGGCTTCCTGAAAAACGGAGACATGATCCAGTTTGCTGATGCTTTTTACCAACATGTCATCTATGTAGACCTCTATGTTCTGGCCGATCTGTTCTTTGAAGACCTTGTTAATAAGGCGCTGATAAGTGGCACCGGCGTTCTTTAGTCTAAAGGCATGACCCGGTAGCAATATAGGCTCTGGTAGGTTACAAACGAGGTCTTCAGAATATCGGAAGGGAACATCCTGATCTGGTTATACACAGAAAAGACATCCATGAAACTTAGGAGTTCATGGCCGAAGGTTGCATCAACCAGAGCATCAATGCTTGGGAGCGAGAATGGATCTTTTGGACAAGCTTTGTTCAAATCAGTGAAATCGATGCAGATTCTCCAACCCCCGTTGGTCTTTTTGACCATCACTGTATTAGACAGCCATTCGGGATAGTTGACCTCCTGAATGAACCAAGCTTTCACGAGTTTCTCTACTTCTTCTTTGATAGCCTGCTGTCGCTCAGGAGAGAATTTGCGTCGCTTTTGCTGTATAGGTATGGCCCCCGGAACAACACTAATGTGATGCACGAGAAGCTCTTCTCTGGCTCCAGGCATGTCGATCGCGGTCCAAGCGAATAGATCACGATTTTCCCCTTATACATTGGATAATGTCATTTTTGATGGGAGGGGGAAGGACCTTGCTAATTTGGAATGTCCTGGTCGGATCTCCTTCTGAGAAAGCTTCCACTTCCAACTCGTCGACCGGCTCTGAGATGGCTTGGCTATTCCCTTGTGGGAATTCAAAGGCTTCAAGGGAGAGGACCGGCCCTCCTACTGAAGTCATGTAACATTTGCGAGCCGTCTTCTGGCTCCCTCTGACTTCTTCTATCCCTTCTGTGGTAGGGAACTTCATCTTCATGTGGTAGGCTGAAGGTACGGTCTAGAGAGAAGCAAGGCTAGGTCGGCCCAGAATGACATTGTAGGCGGCCTTCGCATCCACCACCATGAAATCCATCGGCTCGGTTCGGGTGATCGGGGTTTTGCCAGCAGTTATGTCGAGAGTTATCACTCCCTCGATCGTCACTGGCACCCCGGAGAAACCGTGGAGAGTGCAGCTCGCGAGCTTGAGTCGGTCTCTAGACTACTTGAGACCCTGGAAGGTTTCTAGAAATAAGATGTTGATGCCTTCCAAATTCTTGTCAGAAAACGTAATAGGGACTCCAAGGCCCTTGGGGGAGGATGGTTCTGCACGAAGTTGACCGCTTGGACGAATGCTTTTCGAGAGGAGTTCGAACCTCACCCTACTGGGCCTTCATGTATGAGATGTAGGACAGCTTCAACTTCAGAATTTGCGGTCTCGGCGTGTCGCTCAGTTTGCTTATTAGCCCCTTTGGGGGCGGAAGAGGATCTACCTTGTCCTTCCTTACGAACCTAGAATGTTGCCCCCTCTAAATGAGGGCTTCGATCTCGTCTCTGAGGGCCTGACAATAATCCGTGTCGTGGCTGTGAACCCTACGGAAGCAGCACCATTTGTCCCTGTTTCTCTTCTTGCCTGGTGTATTCATTTTCGACGGTGGGGGGGAGGAGCCCTTCTTTCCCGACCTCCATCAGGATGGCTTAAACACTAGCGTTAAGAGGAGTAAACTTCTCAAACCGGGGAGGAGGGCGACGCTGGCCACCATTATCTTTCTGGAGCTTCTTAGCTCCTTCATCTTCAGCGCCCCTCCATTTGTTCCCGGACATGGTCTCTTTCTGCTCAGGTGGGTGGATGGCCTCCTCTGCCCTAATATGTTTCTTGCTCCTCAGCAGGAGTTCCGAGAAGTCAAGAGGCAGATTCTTAGCGAGAGATGCCTTCAAGTTAGCGTGGTTGATCTTATGCCGAAAAGCAGCAGAGGCTACCAACTAGTCTAGGGAGGCATTTGACCGGGCCTCGTCGGTGAAACGCTTGACATAGTCTCTTAATCGCTTGTCCTTCCTTTCATTGAGTGCAAGCAATGATGTGCTTGTCTTTTCGGTACGACGACTACTCACAAAATGGGTAAGGAAGAGCCCTTCGAACTGATCGAAGGAGAAGATGGAGGCTAGGGCAAGTTGGGAATACCACTCTCTCGCCGGCCCCTTCAATGTGGAAGGGAAGGTTTTGCAGAGAAGTGCATCCGAAGCCTGGTTGATCATCATGAGAGTTTTAAAACTCTCAATGTGGTCAATGGGTTCTGATTCCCCATTGTATGACTCAAAGCGGGGGGGTTTGAAGTTCTTTGGAATCGGTGCTTCCATGATGGTTTAGAAGAACGGAGACCTGCTTGGGCGGAAATTCCTTGCCCGTTGTTCCTCTTCTCTGTCAAGTCTGCCAAGGCGCTTCGCCATCTCGTGGAGACGGTGATAGACCAAGTCCTCCCTCCAGTCATATCATGCTGATCCCCGGGACTCATTCTCCCGTGGAAGAGGACTGGGAGTGCGACGGTGATGGCTTCGGGTAGGTTGAGGACTGGGTGCCCGTTGACTGTGGTCAGGACCATTGAGGGCCCACAGAACTGCTTCTTGAAAATCCTGGAACTCCACCCTTGTGGCAGGTGCCTCCCGATCTCGATGGTCCCTTGGAGCGGATCGACCGGTCGGGGTGTGGCTCCTCCTTTGATGGTGCGGGGGTGATTCCCTCCACCTTCTGGGAGAGTTTGATCTTCTGCGGTCTGGCCTACGGGGGGATCAGGCTCTAAGGAACCGAGTCACGGGATCACTTTGATGCTCATGGCGAGGGATTTGGTCATGGGTCCGCCTCTCGTTCAAATGGGTTCGGACATCTATCCCATGTTTCCTATTGACAATAACGTGTCAGATATCCTTTGGCGTTAAGGGACTGTGAGAGGCCATGGAGTCGGAGGAGGGGTTATGTAATGAAACATGGTTATGGAAAGGAGGTGGCCATTGTCGACTTCGATGGGACCCCCCCGGTGCAGCCCTTTGAGGCCCTAGAGGGGCCTGCTGGAGGTAAGGTTGTTGAGGAAGAGGTTGTCCAGGCTGTGGTTGCTGGACAGGTTGAAGGAGAGGCAGTCTAGGCTGTGGATACTGGACTTGCTGGACGAGTTGAGGGAGAACATCATGAAGTGGAGGAGGAGAAGGAACAGGTGTGGCTCTGCGGCTGGAGACTGGTGTCTTCTCCTTCTTCGGATGCATAGCTTGGGAAACAACTACACCAGTGCAGTAAGGCTGGATTGCTTTTCGTTTTTCACAGACGGTGCTAATCTGTTACTGCTAATTTTGGTGTGGGAGACAACAGATGAATTTGTTGATTCTTTTAGGAAACGAATAGGCAAACATGTTTACTTTTATCAGCGTTTGACTGGTTTCTTGCCGCTGCCATTGACTTGCAAAAGTTTGATACACCAGGATGGATCCCTCCGACAAACCCTCCGACGCTCTTGTTAGTAATTAGGAAGATTATGAAAGAGCATTATGTGGAAAAAGATTGATTACCTTTTTTATGGTAGGGGGAGAGGGGTATTTATAGTCGCCTTTAGAGAAAGTTTAGAGATAATCGGTTATCCTTATGTCCCACTATTTTTGGATAATATATAGAGTTTAAACTCGTTTCGTGATAAGAAAGACTGTTTAAACTACCTCTTAGAGATAATCATGAATTTGAATTACTCCTTAAATATCTGAATTGGTTTGTAACTTGTTGCTACCCATACCCAATAAGACAGATCCGTTTTTGGGTTATTAGGCTTTGAAGAAAGACCCAGTTCCCATTTCGGACCGTTTGTAGATGAAATTATCGTTTTACCCCTGAGTGCTTTGAGATTCGTACCCAGTTTGAACGGTCCCGATTTAATCTTATTTAGCCATATCACTCTAGGTGTTATTATTATTTATATTTGAACTTAAGGATAGCCACAAGGTGGAGTTATGGCTGAAAACAATGACAAACATGTCGGGTAAAGAACTTGCAGTTCCCAGGGGTTCGGGATGAGGAATATGCCTGATAAAACCACGGTATGTGAGCTACGGGTTTGTCTGTCTATCACGAAAAGGCTGGTAAAGAACTTGCGGTTCCTTGGAATGTTCGGGACAAACAGGATACGCCCGGTATATCCACGGAAGATGGGCTAGGAGTAGGCCTGGTTTGTAATTACAGGTGATCGACTTGCTGAGCTCGGAACCTAGGATACGCTCGGTAAATCTACATCTATGGGCTAGGGGTAGGCCGGTGAGGTAGATGAAATGGCCGGTAAAGAGCTGCGGATCCTAGGAATGTTCACGACTGAGGATACGCCCGGTAAATCTACTTGTGTGGACTAGAAGTAGGCCGGTAAAGTTCACGGTCCTAAGGGGTGCAGTTTGCACATGATTACGCGTTGGAGTACAGTCATCTAGTTAGGATTTCATAGTGAGGGATTGAACCCTATAATGAGGAGTGCGATATGGGCCTACCCTCGAACCTATGTAGTATGAGATGCATCAAATCCGAACAAGTATGCATTAGTGTCATCATAAGTTTAAATGTCTTCATTAGGCATTAAGTTCATATCATACACTGACATAATTAGGATAGTCACTTTTCTACATTTCTGCATTTAAGTTTGTGATTATTAAGATTGTGAAATTGCTGTATTATAACATTGCGTCAGTTGTATGCAACTAACGTGCCCACAGTTTTCTAGTTGTAAGATTGGATTTAACATAGACTTGAAGTCATTATGAGGAATGTCACGAGATTGAATAACTTTCATAGTCATATGCAGTAATGTACTTATTTATTTCCGCTATGTTATTGTAAAGAACAATCTTGTAAATGAAAAAGTTTTAAATTCCTTGTATTTTTGTACGAATTGAAGTAAAAGATCCTGTATTTGCTACGAATTACCTATGTTCGAAATTCAGGGTGCTACATAGAAAGTAGTTAACCAAAATTTTAATCCACATTGTCTTGTTCCAGTGTATTTGCCAGGACATTGAAATGATGACATAGACCACGAAAACTACAACCACATGAGAAAAATAAGTTAATCATTGAACAATTCCATAAGTGGTTTGAATCTTACGTAAGTAACATACCAAGCGTTGAATTAAAGTATTTTAAAAAAAATTACATCTTATGCTAATATGATTTACTTTATAATTTTGGGTTTCCTCGTTGAATGATAATGAGGTAACATCAAAAACAAAGATTCTTGTCAAATGTCTTTATAAAATGGTTATAAGATATAATGGATATATATACAATGGCTTCAGATTTCATACTAAGAATCGTTAGAGAAGGTTGAAGTCTCAATTACTGGCATTGCAGTGACTTTAAAAACTAGAAGTTATGCCTTTATTAAAGACACAAATCCTATAGACAGAGATGTTGACTATTATAGGGTGCTCATAGATATCATAGATTTGGATTATTATGGGCACTATCGAGTAGTCTTACTTCGTGGAGATTGGGCTGGGTTAAATAAGAATAATCAGGATAAGTTGGGTTTTTAAATTGTAAATTTTTTACATCTGATTCACACTGGAACACACATTAGCCTTGAAATATTTGTGTTCCCATCTCAAGTACTTCAAGTTTTCTATATTCAAGGCCCAAAAGTACCAAATTCTTGTGTGGCACTATGTAGCCAACAGATGTATTTCAATTTGGGGACAATTCGGAGGATTAGGACGCTGATGTTATGAAAAATTTTATTGCTTCTGAGTTTCCTACGTTTGATGTAAACGTTATTGATTCTGATGGTGGCCCTACTTTGGCCCGTACGGATGGAGAAGAGAGCAATGTATTTGATGATGTTTTAATATAGCATCTTATATACTTTCTTGTTGTTATGTTATTTCAATTGAGTATCAACTGTTTTCATATGTGTCACTATTCCTAATAACTGATACTTAAGGTTTAACTGATTGTAATTAATGTTAATGTAAAAAAAAATTGTTGGTATATTGTGATGATTTGTGGGTTGATTAATTTATTGCAAATAACGTAACTCAATTTAATGATTTTACGTAACATATATCTCTGAGTTGTTAGGTCATTTTAATTGAGTATCAATTGTTTTCATATATGTCACTAATGCTAATTAGAAATACTTAATGTTTAACTGATTATAATCAATGTTAATCGATGTAAAATTTCTTTGTTGGTATATTGTGATGACTTTTTGTTTTATTAATTTATTACAAATGACCTGACTCAATTTAATTATTTTAGTTTACATACATATACTTGTTGTTAGGTCATTTCAATTGAGTATCAATTGTTTTCATATATATCATTACTGTTAATTAGCGATACTTAATATTTGACTCTTTATAATTAATGTTAATAGACAAAAAAATTTCTTGTTTGTATTTGCGGTTTTGTTAATGACTTGTCTCAATTTTCTTTTAACATGTGACAAATAGTGAGAACGTAAAGCAAGTTGGCCCCATTTGTGAACAATGAAGAGCAAGCTTCAGATCAGCCAACCACATTTGCTTCTACTAAGAACAATATGGAAGAAAGTGGAGGAGCGGCGCCTGCAGAGGGTACTCAAGTCGAGTTGGGAGAAGAAATCGTGCCTAGCACCTTTGGAAGGTCGAGATGGCCGATGAATATGAAGGAAATTTGGAAGCTTCCAAATAATGAGATGATATTGGTAAATATAAAGAATTCAAATTAATTGATAGGAGAAGCTGGGAGTAAGCTACCGAAATTTACGGGGGTAGTTGCGAGGAATTCCCCCAGTAAATATAAACAGTTACAAATATCCTTCCAAATAATGAAAGGATATTGGTAAATATAAACAATTCAAATCAACTGATATGAGAAGCTGGGAGTAAGCTACGGAAATTTATTGGGGTAGTTGCAAGGAATTCTCGCCTCCTTCGTTTAAGCTATGAAAGTTGTTCGAAAATACTGAACACGACTAAGGCGAGTGCAATTTCTACTATTAAGGTATGTCTACAGTGTATTAGTAGAAATTGTTGATTCTCTTGAAAAAGGTGATATAATTGGCCAACAAAACTATTTTTTTGTTAAACTCTGTTTTAGCACCTCACTTTGAAATAAACACCCAATTATATCTATTACATTGTGTTTTAACTACAAGATTACTAACCTAGAACTGAAATATGTTTGGATTGAAATGGATGTCAGGTCAATATTCGGTTAATTTTTCTTTGAAAAAACTTAAAAGTTTGCACTATGTGTTGACTCACATGAAAAAGATAATTAGTTTCCTAATGTAAAGGTAATATTGGTCTCCTAATGTAAAAGGTACATATATCACACTTAATACTAAATGTGGGTACATTCAAATATAATTGTGATGATAAGTAGTTTCTAGTTTCTCTCTGCATTGTTGGTATATTGTGATGAATTACAAGAAAAGTTATTTTTAATTGATGTTATTTTGCAGTAAAATCTTTCTTACCCTGACGTTCTAGATGTATGAGTGGACAAATCGGTTTCTAAAATTGGATAAATCACAAGAGCTTTCTAAAAGGGAAGTTCTATGTAGCGAAGAGGACCGAGGCAAAAATGCAAGGAATGTTTCAGAAGGTGATAATGCTCAAGATTGACAATTTCTTGTAAACTTTTGAAAATCAAAGACATGAAAGGTGTATATTTTCATAAGAATATAAGATGATGTTGTAGTGTTTGTTTTTTTCCTGTTCATTGGGTACTAATTTTAAATATTACAAAAAAGAACTATTTTGCTACTTTGATAATTGGAATTTTTATTCTTAACAAACATATTGATATTTACCAATACTATCAACTATATTAAAGTAAGTATTTATTTGGTTCTTGGTTTTTTTAACTTTTCAATTGAGAATTACATGTTTCTGAAAGGTATATATTCATATGCATATAAGATACATGTTGTAAGTTTTTTGGTTTTTTCGTGTTGATTGAATAGGGATTTTAAATTGTACAAAAACTGTCGAGAGTAGCTATTAGTCAAGCAAACGATTCGGGAGTAGCAATTTTGCCATACTTCGAGATGAACTGGTAAAATACAATTCATGTCATTTGACGTCTTTTTTATGGTTTTAAGCATTTTGGCCATTCAGTCTTTTATAATTTAAATATTGCATCTTATTCATATACTAGATTTGCTCGTGGGCACGTGCCTACGGCACGTCTTCGAAACGATACAACATATGAAAAGCCTTGTAAAAAGTAAAACAACAAATATGTAGCCCAAGTTTGAATAATATGACAATAATTAGCTGTAAATAAAAGTCCATGTTTCCATCAGTATATGTTGGAAAATAATTATAAATGGGGGTGTAAAATCAAACTTCTTAGAATTTTGAAGGTGGAAAATGATGAAATTTAACTGTTTAGGAGATATTTGCTATTTTCAATGTAACATGCGCAATAAAAAAAGCATAAAAAATCTAAAAATTTACAAACATGAAATCTGAAAATATAAATTTCTCAGTAAATAGATAAATAGAGAGAGAATGAGAGAGAGAGAGGGGGGGGGGGGGGGGGGGGAGAGATAGAGAGAGAAATATGAAAAAGTAAAGAGAAAAGATGGAGATATAAATAAAGTAATGAGTTTTTCTAGTTTTAGGAAGAAAAAAATTGGTTTTGGGGGAAAAACTTGTTGGGGGAAAATATGTTTTGGGAGGGTGAATCTGAATCGTTGATTTTATTTCAGCTAAAGGGGAACCACTTGATAGCTTTTTTTCAAATTGTCTTATATTTTATTATATAAAGAGGAGGAGTCAAATGATGGTGCAAACATCAGTGAGGTAGACTTTTTTGAAGCTACTCACAAGAGTACAGATAGGACCTTAGTGGATGATCAGACAACCGATATAGTGGTAAATATGAAGTTTTAAAATAAATTTTAATTTAGTATTTAATTTTATTTTATATTTTTTAATATTAATGTTTTCGTTGGTATCTTTTGTTGAAAAATGCCAGAACGCTAATTGTAGAAGGGTCGT
Source organism: Hemerocallis citrina (assembly GCA_017893485.1). Classification (NCBI taxonomy): domain Eukaryota; kingdom Viridiplantae; phylum Streptophyta; class Magnoliopsida; order Asparagales; family Asphodelaceae; genus Hemerocallis; species Hemerocallis citrina. Next base: position 161,088,143 of record CM030364.1, on the reverse strand, counting down.
CCACTTCTTCTGCTGATCCATTAACAATCCAGTGTGAAGTTATTCTGAAGTGAGGGGAAGAGAGCAACTGGTCGTGTACGTGGAATGAGATTAGGACCAACACCCTCACAGGTATTTGGTCATTTGGTCATTTAATTTTGAGTGTAAGTTGGATTTGGATCAGTGTTAGTTGGATTTAGATATGTGCTGGATCATAGGTATTCAGTCCTTCTGCATCTACCTCCAGGCATCCCCCTACCCTGACGAGCATAAGTTGCTGAAAGAGATGCAATGCCGAAAAGATTTGGTTGCTTCTCAACTTCGGCAACAAAATCTCAATGCCGAGATTTCACTCCAGGCAACGGTAAGTAATACAACTTTTTTTATTATTATTAGCAACGTTATTGCTTTATTTAATTTACATTCGTTGTGGCTAAATTAGGGTGTAATGTTAGAATGTATTTCTAGCCAAGTTACACTTGTACTCACACATCTTAACAAACAAATCCTAAAAAAATGAAACTTGCATCAAAGATATCACCATGTGTCACTTACAAGTAATAACATAAGCTTAATGGAAAAGTAATAGTGAAAAAAGTGACATTTTAACAAACGAGTGGAGTTCCAAAATAATTAAGAAACATCAGTCACAGTTAGAAAAACATCGTTGTGAGCTAATCCAATATGTAGACTTGAATATCGACTCACGGTTTGGAAAGTTATCTCCCCGTGTCACATTAAAATATTAACATAAGATTAATCGGAAAATGAGAGCAAAATAACCGAAATCTTAAAAAAACAATTACTCAAAAAAATATGAAACTTCTGTCAAAGTTAAAAAACAATGTTTATGAGATAATCCAACTTATCAACTTGAATTTCGACTCACGATTTGAAAGATATCACCACCATGTCACTTTCAAATAATAATATACAAAAAATGAGAGCGAAACAAGTGAAATATTAACAAACGAGTTCAAAAAACAACACGAAACATCCTTCAAATTTAGAAAACATTATTTTTGAGATAATCCAACTAAGACTGCAATTTCAACTCATGGTTTGCGAAGTTGGACCCGTTATCACTTTGAAGTAATAATTCTACTCTTATACGAGAACTTAGAGTGAATAAATGAAATATTAACAAAAACGATGTTTAAAAAATACGAAACTTCTTTCATAGTTATAAAACTTCGTTTGTGAGATAATGCAACTTGTACACTTGAATTTCGAATCACGGTTTGTAAGATAGGATCTCATATCATTTTCAAGTATTAACTCTACACTTATAAGAAAAATAATAGCGGAATAAGTGAAACTTAACAAAAAGGTCAAAAATATATATATATGTACATAGAACTTCGGTCAAAGATTGGAAACATCGTTGATGAGCTAATCCAATTTGAAAACTTCGGTCAGAGACTGGAAGCAACTCCGGGGTATGTCGGGAGACTCAACAACCCAAGTTTTATCAACAAAATTTTCTTTATTTATGTTTTCTAGTAAACTGTGTGTTGTAAACTTAATTATTTAAGACTCTCTGTGCTTAAAGTTCTTATATGTTAATTGATGTTGTTTTCTATTGAATTGTTGTTTATTTGGGTGAATTTTGATTGTTTATTATGTGATTATTAATGTTTAAATGATTTGAGAATGCAAATTGATGTGATTATAGGTATTTTTAATATAAGTATTTTAAATCGAAAAATAATCACACACAAAATTACATATTCCGACATTTTATATATAAAAAACGCTGGGATAGAATATTATGTAAAAACGGAAAAAAATGAGCTATCCCGACATTTTAGAAAGACCGGGATAGCATAATAAATAATAATAATAATAATTAACATATCTCAGCGTTTATGAAACACCTGGATAGATTAATTATTAAAAAATAAAAAGGAAAAAATTAGCTAACGCCAGGATAGCTTAATAATTTAAAAATAATAATTAATATATTACGGTTTTTCATAAACGTCGGGATAGCTAAGAAATAGGAAAATGAGAAAAAATGCTATCCCGACATTTTCAAAACATTGGGATAGGTGGGGCACCTATAGCGGCATTGTAATAAACGTTGGGACAGAACCTATATCTGTCCCAACAGCATCTATCCCAACATATGTACCGGCATTTTAAAAAATGTCAATGTGTTGTATAGCAAAAAAAAGGTTGCCCACATGGTTGTAGTGATAATATTCTCTATATGTTTGGACAAACTATTTGCCCACATCATTTAAAATTTTAGAAGATTAATTGAGTCATCTCATTAATTCAATTAGTATGCGGGTAGTACTACAACCATTGGTATTCATTAAAATATCAATTAATGTAATTAATGTGTCAGATTCTTACATGGTATCCAATTAGCTCTAATAGTTGTGGTTTATATCATCACGTAATCAACCATTGTTAAGATTAATTATTTTTATTTTATTATACCACTATAATTGTTTGTGCCAATTGGATATCATGTAGGAATTTCAACACATCAACTAAAATTTTTGGTATAACTTTATCCTCTAACTCTGTTTATAGATCTGTCTGGATTTTTCGTATTTGTTGTTTGCCTTTATTGAGTACAGGAAGTCTTGGTCTTATTGGCTTCCTTGAGTGAGCTAGGCTATTGCTCCTTGGTTTTGTTGTCGTTGCTGTGAGTCTCTAAGCTTGTTTGATCAGCTGTTTGGTTCATTGCTCTCTCAATATTGAGTTCGTTCGGCTGTCTGGCGGCACGACCACGAGGGCAGTGTTCAGGTCCGATCTCTTTTGCGGCACCTTTCATCTCTTTTTTGGACGGACTGAAGGCGCCAGAGTTCTCTTCTCGGCCACACTTCCTGTGTCCTGATCCTTAGCGTTGTTTTTTTCATGTTGTTGCTAGCTGTTCATTATTTGAGTTTTATTATGCTTTGTAGATATGTTTGTCTTTTGGGTTTTACCTCTTGTAAAGCTTCTTATCTGTACTGTTATCGATTATAATATATGCGTTTTTGATGCGGCTGGAGTCGAAAGACTCTATCCTTTCTCATCAAAAAAAAATTTTTGGTATAACTTGGGGGTATTGAAAACATTTCTTTATTTAGTATAATGCACGTGCGATTTACGTCTATAAAAAAATTTAGTCATTAAATTAAATGTATTTGTATATCGTATAAGAAAAGAAATAGTAAAACATTTAACTTGAAAAATAGCAGGCTTCAATAATAGAATTTAAGTGTGAACGATTATATAATCAAACTTCAATAATACATTATACGATATGACAAATCAGTTCACTTTTATATATATATGACAAATCATGAATGACAAACCAGTTCACTTTTATTTATATACTAGGTTTGCCCGTTGACACGTGCCTACGACACGTCTTCGGAACTGTGCACCTTGTTTGATCATAAAAAATAGTTTTGGAGGTCCAGCAAATTAATTGAAGTAGCAAACATAGAGCAAAAAACATATTATATGTTTTTTTTTATTTTTTTGAATTATTTTTAAAGTTTTTAAAATTTTAAATTTTTAAATTTTTAAATTTTTAAATTTTTAAATTTTTAGTTTTTTAATTTTTTAATTTTTTAATTTGTTAATTTTTAAATTTTTTAAATTTTTCAAATTTTTCAAATTTTTTAAAATTTTTAAATTTTTTAAAATTTTTTAATTTTTTGATTTTTTAATTTTTTTAATTTTTAAATTTTTAAATTTTTAAATTTTTAAATTTTTAAATTTTTAAATTTTTAAATTTTTATTTTTTTTTAATTTTTATAATTTTTAAATTTTTTTTAAATTTTAAAAAATTTTTAAAATTTTAAAAAAAATTATTTTCTTAATTTTTTTAATAGAAGAGGTAGGGAGGGAGAAAGAGAAAAAAAAATTAATAAATATAGGAGTTGTTTTGGGTGGGAGATTTGAATTTGAGTGTTGGGGGGAACTTTTGGGGGGAAAATATGTTTTGTAAGTTTACATCTGGGCCTTTGATTTTTGGGGGGATTGAAGGAGAGCCACTTGATAGCTTTCTTTGTGTTTTATTATATATATATATATATATATATATATATATATATATATATATATATATATATATATATATATATATATATTTACCTCATACTCTCTGCGCACTTATGAATGACAGAGGTATATATATAAGTTTCTCTGTCATTCAATTAACAACGACAGAGGTATATATGAATGACAGATGTATATAAAAAAAGTATCTCTGTAATTCAATTAACAACGACAAACACACCTTCTTATCAGCAAAATCAGCCCAAAATCTAGTTGAGGATGTAAGCGCACTTAAGGAGCAATGGTGCAGGAAAAGCCCACTTCTCATCAATGTAGTTGAGGATGACAACGGACTCGCAGATGGGCTTCCTGTCTACCAACAAAACAGGCACCTTTCTATTAATAAAGGGTATGAATGGATTTTAATCACCTTCCAGTAATCACCCATTAATAATTAAAGTCATGGAGCGTACCAAGACCATTCATTTTAATCACCTTCTAGTAATCACCCTTACGCCATTCATGCACACCGAGACCATTCATACCGAGACCATTCATTAAAACGTGCATGACTATATATCTTATTGTTCACTTATCTCAGTCACTTATCTTATTGTTCATCTTTCTCTGTGTGTAATTAAAACGTGATGATATATACATGCATGGTCCTTTAATTGTTCAATTAAAATGTGCCCAGGGTGGAGCCTTCCAGATCCTTTCTTTAATTCATTCCAAAAGCAAGAAAGAGATTAGTGAACAACAATTAAAACTTGCACGATATACTAAGTCATGCTAATTTATTAGTCATGCAAATTACTTTTTTTAACCTTATATATAGAGCTTTGTAAATTACAAATTTAACCTTATATTTTTTTTTTAGATTTTTATGTTGATAGGGGTATGATAGTAAAAAACCGCTAAAATAGGGCTTTGCTTAATAATAGTATAGATATTGTTCACTTATCTCAGTCACTTATCTTATTGTTCACCTTTCTCTGTGTGTAATTAAAACGTGATGATATATACATGCATGGTCCTTTAATTGTTCAATTAAAATGTGCCCAGGGTGGAGCCTTCTAGATCCTTTCTTTAATTCATTCCAAAAGCAAGAAAGAGATTAGTGAACAACAATTAAAACTTGCACGATATACTAAGTCATGCTAATTTATTAGTCATGCAAATTAATTTTTTTAACCTTATATATAGAGCTTTGTAAATTACAAATTTAACCTTATATTTTTTTTTTAGATTTTTATGTTGATAGGGGTATGATAGTAAAAAACCGCTAAAATAGGGCTTTGCTTAATAATAGTATAGATATTGTTCACTTATCTCAGTCACTTATCTTATTGTTCACCTTTCTCTCTGTGTAATTAAAACGTGATGATATATACATGCATGGTCCTTTAATTGTTCAATTAAAATGTGCCCAGGGTGGAGCCTTCCAGATCCTTTCTTTAATTCATTCCAAAAGCAAGAAAGAGATTAGTGAACAACAATTAAAACTTGCACGATATACTAAGTCATGCTAATTTATTAGTCATGCAAATTAATTTAACCTTATATTTTTTTTTTAGATTTTTATGTTGATAGGGGCATGATAGTAAAAAGCCGCTAAAATAGGACTTTGCTTAATAATAGTATAGATATATTTTCATTACATGAAAAATGTGCACTTCTAAAGAATATTGCCTTGAAAATATATTAAGTATTCCATCGCTCTTGCACATTCTCAACCGATATTTATAATTTCATTGTAAATGTACCGTCTTAAATTTATGTGATAGAAATGCTAACAGTCTTGATAACATTCTTTACTTACATTAAAAAGTAAATTGCGATGGTTTGTAGGTGACAGATTTGTACATCACAACTGGGTCATAAACCATCAGGTATAAATTTTCTTTTCCGACGAATTTTATTGTCAAAATTATCATTCTCGATGGAAATTTGTTGACGATAATGTTATACATTTTTTACACATTTAGCCTCATAAAAAGCTTTCTATTTTGAAACATGATGCATGCCCATACATCCATTTATTTAAGAATTTTGCGTAGATCCATCGAAAATGTTGATTTTGACGATTTTAATTTAATTTTTGAAACTTGCCCACGAAAAAATTATCATAATAAACATTTTGCTGTAAATCGAAAGAAATATTGAGAAAATAGAGAAGATAGTAATCCCCAAAAACTTCTATCTCATTCACGTTCATAAGTTCTCTATTTATAAGCTTACATGATGTAGGTAAATAATTATATCTTTTACAACATATGTTACATAACTTTTCATATGATGGATGTAAATAAGTGTTTATGGTAGTCCACAAGCATGTATTTACAGCACCCCCGTGGATGTCCACCATACATGGTACATGCCACGTTAAAAAACTTGCAAAGAAACTCAATGGGATAAAACCTTATCAAAGAGAAAAGAGTACATATCCATGTGAGATGTTGACGAGCGTGCGACATGACTCATTAAAACCTTGCCAAAAATATATAGTTGGACAAAAACTTGGACAAAGGAAAAAAAGTACAGTGTGAAGGTATTTGTTGCTGCTTATTTTTGTGTGGGAACAACCAGATGATGTGGATTCTTTGGAGGAACAATCATGAACTTGACCTTTTGACTTTCAACGATGTTGACCGCTTTTCACTGCGATTGACTTGACGATCTGACTCGTTTGCGCTGTAGGATTCAATTCGTGTGGTGACGATCGCCTCTGGTGACCTGCAAAAAGTCCGAGACACCGAGGTTGATAGTAACCCCCATTCCCGACAATAGGTATTTTTTAGTGTATTTTCTATAATTTGATTTTTTGTAAATCTATTTTGTACTAAATTATTTCGGATCTTTTATTAAAGTATTTTCTAATCGAAAATTTTATTCATTTCGAATAGTGTAGTATTTTGATCTTATTTTCTATATCTTTTTGATCGGCTATTTATATTTGAGTCCAAAATCAAATATTTTATTATTATTGGATTATTTTAATAAAATTTTTAAACCCAGATACTATTTTTTTGTATGATTTTATTATTGTTATGATTATAATTATTAATTGTTATTTCTTGATTATTTAATTAAAATTATTCTATCGAAATATTTTATTATTGTACTAGATCTGGTTTTCTTGGCAAATTCCAACTTATTTTTATGCCCAATTTACATTCTATTCATTTGTATTATTTAATTGTTTATTTGGATTTAAATTTTTGTTGTCGAAATTCTTTGTTTTTCTTGATGAACTATTCTCTTGTTGATCATACTTTTCTTTTATTTAATTGTGAGTATTTTATTTGAATCCTATTGTCTTCAAACCCACCTCTTATTGAACCCTAAAATTCAATTGCAGTTTGTTCTCAACCCAAACTCACTATTATTGGATCCTAAACTCAACAATCTACTTGTAATCTATAAATACAACCCTGATACAAACCCTAAAAATCCAAAAATACAATTTTCTAGCCGTCATCCTCTCTCCTCTCTCCTCTTTCTCTCTCCTCCCTCTTTCTCCCTCCCCGTCAGCCATTATCTCGACCTTCTTCCCCGACCTTCTTCTCCGGCCACCCCCCACGCCTCTCCACCCCTCATCGACCTCCCTTTTCGCTCGTCGATGCCCACAGCCAATCTGCAACCCCCTGTTCTCCTCCCTTCTCCGATCAGTCCCGACCTCCCATCGACGCCCCCTCTAGTCGGGCCGCTCAGCCCACCGTGAACCTCCAGTCGACGACCCTCGTGCCTCCGTCCTTTGCCGCCGCCGCCGTCGACCATTGCTGGCATGCCTTTGGTTACTGTTGCAGTTGTTGTCTTTCTTGTTGCTTTTGCTATTGATTGCTGGGACTCTTTTGCACATAGTTCGCACGTGCCAATTGTGTTAGTTTGTGGGTTCGTTGCTTCGGGATACTTATCCCGTTATTTTTGGTGTTCATTTTCACCGTTTATAAGGCAACTCACTGTCCTCTTGAATTGTTAATTGTATCATATTCAAGTTTTGTTGAAACTCTTACAAGTAGATCCCATTCGTTATCGTATTATACATTGTTCATCTCTTTCGCTGAGTCTATTGAGGGTTTACACGAGCTAACCCCAATATTCTTGACATCATGTCACTTTTGACTCCAAAAATTAAATCTTTCATGTATTCATTTAGAATTGATAATAGGGATGTTCATATAATTTTCACACAACTAAATTATTGTAGAGAGTTGCTAGGTAGTATATTGTTTGATCGGTTGATGGTTGATTGATGATAAATTGATGTATGTATGTGTTCTTAACCTTATTTACTATGTTTTTATACCCTTCATGCTGATTGAGAAGTTTGTTGGCTAGTAGAATTGATACCCATTATGTTTAATTAATTTATTTCATGAAAACTATCCAAAACCTGTATATTACTTGATGGCTGTATGTTGACTGCTATTTTTGACCCAAAAAATGATCTTAAAATAAATAATTTCTGAATTAGACTTGTAGCCTTATCTTTTTAATTTCCAGAACATCTTGAATTTCTAAATTCCGAGTTTTGTGGCAAAAGTTATGCCCTTTTTACTACATCTATGTTTTTACTTTCGGATTTTCAGATTCTTGTATCTTGCATGCTTAAACAGTAAAAAGGCTGATCACATGATAAAATTTTGCTATCATAATTTTCAGAATTTTACTTAACATGTTTAGGAGTCTAGAAAATATTTTTAATGAATTTATTATTGAGTTTTTACTGTATCTAAAATTAAAATAACATGATATCGAGATTCTATCTAAACATGAAATCTGTAAAGAATAATGTGATTGTCCTAGCTATTGTTGTCGAATTTTGAACTTTAAATATGCGTTGGAACCGTATCGAAGTCTAGTTTCTAGAACTTCTGACGGAATCAGTTTTTGATTTCTGAAACAGCAGGAAACTGCATTTTTTGTACAAACTACTCTTGCTATCAAGAATTTTATGTTCCAGTTTTTATTCGATTAATTATTTCTATATCATTGTATTATATGAATTGGAGTGTATATGTTGCATTACATGATGCTAAAGTCTTATTGTCACCATTCTAATTGTCCTATCTAAGTTATCGTCCTATTGTTCTCCTATAGATACTATTGTTCATCTCATGTCTCAAATTGCATAATGTATTGTTGCATTGATAAAATAGTTAACAAGACGGGGTTTAAGGGTTGACTTTAGTAGTGGACAATATAAGGACTGTACTCAGAGGAGGGTCCCGTATTTCCCTATTTGTCTGTCTATTAATCTATTGGTTTATTGGTCTATTGGTCATTTCGGTCATCAATTAATTGTAGATTACTGACTATAGTATCTCGATTGATTCGGTCATTGGTCATTATTGTATATCGTTGTCGAGTACATGAACTATAAAATCCACCACTAAGTCTAAACGTAACTTATTTGTATGTAGCAACAATGTGGTAAATGAATGTGACACATGAAATGCTACATTAGTTAGGATTAAAATGATTAACAGACTTAAGGATTGACTCGGTATTGACACTGCATATTGTTCATTATTGTTCCTATTGATATCGAATATTGTCTAAGTGTTATTGATATTGATCATTGATTATTGTTACCGAATATTGAATCATTGTTTATAGCCATTGAATTGATTATCATGATATTGATTGTTGCTATTGTCCCATGTTATTGATTCCTATTGATCCATTAAATTCATTGCTATATCTTTATTCTATTGTCTTTGCTTTCTCTACTTATTGTCCACGACATGCTCTAAGGACAATTTCTCTCCTCTTTTTAGATGAAGTGTTCATAGGTAATGAAGGAGAATTGTCTGTTAGAATTGGAGAACAAACGTTCTGAAGATCTTAATGCTTTCTTATTGCTTATTGTTTTATTGATCATAGTTTATCGAGATTTATTAATTATTTGTTATTGGATTATTATTGTATTGGGCTTAAGACACGAATTTTATTATTGTTTCAAGATGTTGGTTTATTGTATTTGGATATCTTATATTCTTTATTCCAAGTATTATTATTCATAAGATTATTATTATTGCCTGCGTAATTATCCTGTATTTATTATATTGTTGAGTTGATCGGATAAACAGCTTATGGGTGACGTTAGTCATTCAATGGGCCAATGTCATGTGCTCGTATTCCGTATTTTTGGGAAGCAGGGTGAGACATTGATTCCGGCAACAGACCCTCCGATGCTCAAGTCAGAAATCAAGAAGACTTTAAAAGAGCTTTTTGTGGAGGAAATAATGATTACCTGTTTCTGGTGGAGGTAGGGAGTAATTATAGTCGCATTGGTCAGTTTCAAGATAATGATTTATCTCTACTTCCTGATGTTTTTAGATTGAATCAGTTATCTCTTCTTCATGAAGAGATATGAGTGGTTGAGGAGTGTTTAAACCTCCTTCAAGGTAAGAGATATGGTTTTTGAACTACCTTATATGGATAATCATGAATTTAAATAACACTTAAAAAGATATAGGTTTATTCATAATGGGCTGTCACCCTGAACCAGTAAAGCAGACCCATTTTTGGGTTATTGGGCTTGGAAAAACCTAGTTCCCATTTTCATCCCGTTTGTAGTTGAAATTACTGTTTTACCCCTGAGCTTTGAGATTCGTGATCAATTTGAACGGTCCCAATTTGGTTCTATTTTTAACCATATCAAAAGCCTCCCACTCCTGAAGACTAAGTTGCACAGCCTTTGAGGAGTAGTTCGCCCGTTTTTAGAGGCTTATAAAATTTATCGACGTGCTCGGAGATGTTTAAATCATGCTTCGGGTGTAATGATGCTTTTCTGTGTTTTTAGAACCTTTAGAATTTACTTTTGGAATTTTCTGGATATTTTGTGAATTTTCAGGATTTTGTGAATTTTTTCCAATTTTTAATCATTTTTCGAAATTTTTATTGAATTTCTGAATTGTAATCATTAATTTTTGAAAATTTTAATTAATTATTCTAATTTAATAATTATATTTTAGAAATTTAAAATTATTTTCAAAATTAATAAATTTGATAGAATTTTTTAATAAATTATTTTTCGATTTTTAAATCATTTTTTTAGATTTATAATAATAAATTCAATTTAATAACTACAAAAAGATGAATTTAAAAAGGAAATTACCTTGATGACGTGGCATAATCTAGAGTGTCGATCATGATGCCCGTGAAAATCAAGGAGATCAAACGATGCGTTGGCGTTTACTGTTCAACGCTTCTACGCTTTTTCGTTCAGTACTTCTTCTGCCTGGTGCAATCTGGCAAACGATGTCGCACACTTCGGTGAACGACTGGCAAGCATTGGCTAACGATAACGATGCGACACATGGCATTGACCATTGACTGGTCAGTGTTGTGAACGATGATGAGGCGACACGTGGCATTGACCATTGACTGGTCAATGACACTTTGGCATCTTTTCATTCGGGTTTTTTGTTTGCTCGACACACTCTGGCGAACAATGTGGCAAATGTTGGCGAATGATGTGGAGAGAGATTAACGAGCATTGGTGAACAATAACGAGGGACACGTGGTATTGACCGTTGACTGGTCAACGCCATTTTGGCCTTTTTCGTTCAGTTGTTTGCTCAGTGCTATCTGGCAAAAAATGTGGAGAGCGACTGGAGAACGATGACGAGGTGACACATGGCATTAATCGTCGACTTGTCAACGTTGACCGTTCACTAATCAACACCATTTAGGCCTCTTTTTGATCGGTTTCTTATTTGCTTGGGGCTCTCTGGCGATCGACTGGCGATCATTGGTGAACAATGACGAGGCGGCATGTGGCATGGATTGGTCACTGTTGACCATTGACTTCAACACTAATTCAGCCTCTTCGTCTGGTTTCTTGTTTGCTCGGCGCTATCTGGTGAACGATTTCACAAGCAATTAGCGAGCGTTGGTGAACGATGTGGTGAGCTACTGGCGAACGATGATGAGGTGACACGTGGCATTGACCGTTGATTGGTCAACGCCATTTCAGCATATTTTTGTTCAGTTTTGTGTTTGCTCGGCGCTCTCTGGCGAACGATGTTGGGAGCTAGTTGAATGCTGGCGAATGAAGGTTGGTGAAGAACGGGGGCAGCACTGGAGAACGGTGGGGCAAGCGCTGGCGAGAGATGATGAGGCAACATGTGGCGTTTGACCGTTGACATATCAACGTTGACCATTGATGGGTCAACACGTTTTCGGCCTCATTTTGTTCGATTCTTCATCTGCTCGGCACACTCTGGTGAACGATGTTGGGAGCCAGTTGAATGATGTCGAACGAATGTTGGCGAACAATGGTGGACGATGCTGGCGAACGGTGGTGAGGCAACATGGGGCGTGTTTGACCATTGACTACTTTGACTGGTCAAAGATTGAGTTTTGTCAATTAGCCTTCCTCGACCGTTGCACTTCTCTTTCTCTTGGGCTTTCGCGTCATTTTGGGTGCCCAGTAACTTGGAAGCCCAAGAGTTTGATAGACTACTATAAATCCCTCCCCCTCTTTTCACTTCTTTATTTTTCTTCCAAAAAAAATTCTCTTCTCCAGCGAGAATTAGCTCTAGAGAGACTTCGGCAAGCTTTTCCTATATTCGGTGAGAAATTTTGACCGTAATTGTCAAATCGAAAGTAAATTATTTTTTTTATCTAATTAAAGCTGTCTAGAGCTTCCTCGGGCGATGAGACCTCCCTCTTTAATCGCATTGAAACGTAACCACCAACTCCTACTATAGTGGACAAGGGGAAAGGTGTAGCAGATCCGTCTTTGGTCATTATGGAGACAATTATAGAGAGAAAGGAGAATGGGGGAGTTTGGGAGACACTCGATTGTTGTGTTGCATCTAGGCAGCGTTCGAGAGTATACTACTGAGGAGTTGAGGAGAGTTGAGCATGGTATGGAGCGATTCTATGAAGAGAATGTGCCGCATGAGCATTCAAATTCTAATGATGTCATTTCCATGCTTACGGAGGTGGATTTGGGCGTTATTAGAAAGTGCTATAAGATCCCGGTGGAGTTCGATCTTGTTGTGCCAGGCTCCGAAGTTAGAGCTTTCTCGCCGCTTTCCTCCGACTTGTGCATCTTCCCATTCAACGCCTTTCATGCAGGGCTTTGCCTTCCTCTCCATCCCTTTGTGAGAGAAGTTTTGAGGTGGTACGGTTTGGGTCTCATTTAGCTCATGCTGAACATATGGAGGCATGTTACAGGGTTGGTGCTGCATTACCACGTGGCAGGGTTCGAGCTTCGACTCAATGTTCTGCGAAAATTGTATAAGATCCACCAGAAAAATAGGTCAGATTATCGGTTTTACCTTACATCTGTGTGGCTACTTGATAACCCAGATTTGATCAAAGCTTGGAGAGACAAGTACTTTGTAATCCGTAGTCGCGAGCCGTAGGGAATCTCCATAATGTGGAGGCAGGATGTGACCAAGAGGTCAAAGGCAGATCTGATTTTAAGTCCCGAGGAGGAAGGTATGGTTGACACTCTTTTGGATCGTCCGACCTTTCATTGGAGAGAGATAATGGATGAGTTTCTCTTTAAGGGCGGTCTCAGTCCGATGAATCATAGTACGCATCTTTTTTCATATGTTTGCCTTGTCTTCTTATTTGCGTATATATATATATATATATATATATATATATATATATATATATATATATATACACAATTTGTTGGAAGTACTCCCGATATGGGACTAATCAAATTCCACATCTCACCCTTCCTACGTGTGCTGACGACAGCCAAGCAACACAGTAGCCCCCTCAACGGGCCCCTCAGCCACGTGGTAGCAGGGTGTTGTTGCTGTAATATCCTAGAATTTTATTTTTTTAAAAATATTGTTTTTCACGTGTGATGCACGTGCAAATTTCATGTGCGCATTATTTATTTATTTTATATATAAGATTTCATTTTAGTATGAACAATTATTTTCCTTTATTTTTTCTAAAAGCCCATTTCTAAAAGCCTAAAACACTATTTATTTGTTTTAGCCCACTTTAATTTATTTAATTAATTTGTTGCCTTGGCCCACAAGCCTAAGCCCACTAATTGTGAAGCCCACCAGTTTAAAATCAATTAAATGGTCACACTCGTCATGTGGAGACAAATGGTGAACATTTTGATCAATTAAATTGTACAAACTTCTAAATAGGGGTACTAGGTGGCACATGCAATGCACACTATTGGTAAGCCGGGTGTGCTTGGAGAGATGGGGAGTGTGGGTAAGTGTGCATGGGTAGTTACTTTGTGTGTGGGTGGTTGCTACAACTTCCACTCCTGTCCTAGCCCTCCATTCTACAACTATCCAACAAATCCTAGCCTTCCAATCTACTTTAAAAATAGTATAAATACCCCCCTTCATGCTTGTATTCTACACTAACGCAAATATTAAAAGGAGACATTATATAGGAGATATATACATATTAGTGTGTGAGTTATGTGTTGTGTTCCCCTTGGAGGCCGGCTATTCAAACCCTACTCTGGGAGCTCACGGTTTTGGCAAGGAGCAAGGAGGAGGAATCGTGCATTGCAATCTAAAAGGAGAAGACACTCGCTCGCAATCGAGGAGGGTCTAGGGGATTTTTCTTAATTTGGTTTTCTTCAAAAGGTGGGTGTTTCTCATGACTTCTAAAGTAGAAATCATGCTAGGGAATGAAATTGAATTGTTATTATAAGCTACTAGTTGAAATGAAATGCATGCTTGCCTAATTAGAAGGGAATTGATAAATTAGCAAATGTGTGTTGTTTGATCACTATATTTATTAATGATGAGTAAAGTGAATGTTCTCTTTATTTCTAATGTTAGTATGCAAGATATGTCCTAAATGCGAACTATGTGGATTAACTAGTAAAAGACTAGCATCATGTTTATGGATTAAAGTACTAAAGTAGAATGGTATGTTAAAGATGAATTGATAGATAAATGTAATGAAATTACTCATTGCTATGTGAAAATTAGAATAAATGGAAAGAATGTATTTTTAGCAAACAAATAATCGAATGCTTCATGTCTAGACTAGTTGATAAAAATAGAGGTTTATTCACTTATAAAGATGATTTTTTTTTGTGTTCTAAAAATATCATAATTGTCAACGAGTAAGAAAACATCATTGTAGTGATTTTTGTGAAAAACGATTTTTTTTGTTTTGGAGAAGTATGTGTTAGTTTTCAAATGTCGAAATAGTGTTCATAAAATACAAACTAAGGGTAAATATATGTTTTAAAGAGTTAAAAATACCCTTAAAAATACTGGTTACATTAGAATTGAATATAGTTTTATTCTGGACATTTTTGTTTTCAGAAGAGAAGAAAAAGAACTAAAACCTTTTTTTGAGAAATTGAAAACCAGTAGCACAGTCGACCTGCTGTTGAAATAGTCGACTGTCCTCTTCATTTTGATTTTTGAGTTTAAAAAACCTCGCAGAACAGCCGACTGGCCATATGTGACAGTCGACTTGTCTGATTATTTATTTTCGAGCTTTGGAACCTCGCAGAACAGCCGACTGGCCATAGTTAACAGTCGACTGCCCTGAAGTTTCTAATAGTATCTGTATTTTTGTGAGAAAATCTCTCTTTCCTATGGCTTTGCATAAGTTAGACTGTTTTTACAAGAAGGAACTTATTTTTAATTACTGAAAAATTATTGGAACTTTATAAGAAATATTGATGCAACTTTTGATAAAGTGCGAATAAGAAAATTGGGGTTCTTGCAAGGAATGACTTCTCTTGAAAATTAAATTATTCTTTTAAATAAAAGGAAAATAAATGGAAACTTTTGAGTTGTAAAAGTTGAATTTCTGAAAATTGGGACAGTGTGATTAAATGGAATTACAGAAATGTGTTGTAGTAAGATTTTGAAATGTGAATAATAGATTTGTGAAATGCATGAAATTGTTGGTGACTATTAATTGAAAATTTATTCTTGCACATGGATTGCACGTTAAATTGAATTAGTGATTGCGATGAATTATGAAAAATATGAATACATGAATACCATGCTTTTGGAAACATGAATTGTGATTAATCATGAAAATATCTTATGAGTATGACATTGTAATTATGAGTTGAAATTGAAAATTATGATATAGCCAAGCCTTAAGAATTGTGAAATGATATTTTAAATGAGAAGACCAAGGTTGGGTCATGTGAATTAAATGAATAAGACTGGTATAGTGGAAGTGCTACATTCTAAGAGATTGATTTTTATTCATGATTCAATTAAATTAAAGATTAGATACATAGTGAAGATGTGATGAAAGTAAGAGAAAAACATTGAGTATGAGGGCCATTGGATTGGTGGCGTGAGAGTATTCACAGGATGTCCCATGATGCGTCATGATAGGGCGTGGATACTGCTCCAGAGTATCGTCCAGGTGGCGACGCTCGTGGGGTGTTTGACGACTGTGGGTGGTGTCATGTCTATGGTAGGAGCTGAATTACCACAGGATGCGTGCATGATGAGTCATGTGACAGTGCATTGGGATTCCCTCCAGGGCGCCCAGACATGAGTTCGTAGGTCAGAAAACATCTAGGATACTTACCGTAGTTACAGTAATAGATTAAGTCATGGTGAGGGATTGAACCCCACAAGATGAAGAATGGTTAAGGGCTTGCCCTCGGACCTATGTAGTATGGGCTGCATAGACTCTGAACAAGTGCGCATTAGTGTCATATAATATAAATAATTGTATTAAGGACTAAGTGCACATTCACAACACGACATCAAGAGGATTGTCCCTTTAGTTCTGTTTGTGACAAGTTTATGGTTTGTTAAGAAATGAGAATCGTTATATTGTTTCCGGCATAAAGAGGATGGCCGTGTATAATATTTCGTCAGTTGAATGAACTGACGTGCCCACAGTTTTATATGCAGGGTAAAGATGATTGACAATTGAAGTATACATGCTGCGCAGGATTGAGTTAAATATTGTTTCATGTAAATTTATTGTAATATTGCTTCCGCTGTGATAATGTACAAGTGTAATGTAACTCTGATGAAAGAAAAGTTTTTATTTCCTTGTAAAATTGTACGAAAGAAGTGTAAAGATCCTGTGGAACTCGAATTCAGTTGTATTTTGGAATTCAGGGTGTTACAGTTGCTGCAGCCCTCCCCCCGACGACTGGGCCTCAACTGACACAACGCCCACATGGACAACAAGCAGGAGCAACGTTGCTGCTCTTACTCCCCTACACCCCACTACAGCCAGAAATTCCCATACATCACCCCTATAGAGGGCATCTCTCAATTATATATATATATATATATATATATATATATTCTTAACACGGGGTGTTACACACACACCCCCTTAACAATTCAGCGTCCTCGCTGAAGCTGGGGCATGCAACCTAGCGCAGGATATTTCTTTCTAGCCGATGTGGAGTGGAGTACCCTAATTCTGCTAGCTGCACCTTGACTCTGCTAGCTGTACCCTGATTCTGCTAGCTGTACAGCCCCTACCTAGGACTCGCATATCCACTAACTCCATCTTAGGCATACATCCACTAACTCCATCTCCGACATACATCCGCTAACTCCATATCAGACATACATCTCACCCACTCTTACCCACACTCGGTGTCAAAAGTCGGCTAAATACCATTTGTAACATCCTGGCCCAAAACAACAAATTTTCTAACAACTGTCCACCACAGACTTGCCTCATAAAAGGTGCTATAGATGATTGGTGACCTCTAATCCCAGGCAATTATATATATACACAATTTATTGGAAGTACTCATGACATGGGACTAATCAAATCCCACATCTCTCCTTTCCTACGTGTACTGACGTCTGCCAAGCAACACAGTAGCCCCCTTAGCCACGTGGCAGCAGGGTGCTGCTACTGCAGCCCTCCCCTTTGTGACTGGGCCCTACCTAACACAATGCCCACGTGGGCAACAAGTAGGAGCAGCAATGCTGCTTTCACTCCCTAGTCCCCACCGCGGCCAGGAATTCCTATACATCAGCCCTGTAGAATCTTCTATAGGTCATCTCTCAATTATATATATATATATATATATATATATATATATATATATATATATATTATCTCCTTAATATTTCATGTCTTCTATTTGCTGAAGAGGAAGGCATGAATTTCGATGAGACCATGTCCCAGCGTTCAGGATTGAGCAGCAGGAGCCCCGACGAGAAGAAGAGGAAGAGGATGGTTACCATGCTGTCCCCGTCAAAGATTACCAGGAATGTGGGGCGTGCTCCGCTCGTGGTGGACTTGGAATCTCCCCTGCTACCTCTGTCGTTGCAGGTGACTTCACATTGTCTACGGACCTAGCTCTTGAGGCTCCCCTCTTACGGCGGCGGTGGATGCGATCTTGATCGACGATCTGAAGAAGATTTTTGTACTCGACTTGGAGGTTAGGAGCCATGACAGCTTCCTTGGTGATTCAGCGAGTTGCATGGATGTGATTTGCCACATGGCTACCCCTAAAGATAAGGCCTCGATGGAGCACGGGACCGTAAGAGACTCAGCCTTAGAGATTGCCAAGGCGAGTATGACGATATGTATTTGCTATCTCCTTTTCATACAATTGTTTTGGCGGAGCGTTGGTATCTATCTTCTGATTTATAACTTTGAATTATTTCTTTGTAGACCATATGTCACTTTAGCCACTTGTAGAAACAAGTGGCAGAGCAGGAGTGGGAGCTGAAGGTGACCCAGGATAGGGAGAGGGTTGTGCGGTCAAAGCCGCTAAGGAGTTAAAGGCAGCTGCACTACGAGCAGAGACTCAGGAGACTCGAATCGCTTTGCATGAGGGTGCCTTGGTCATGGAAAAGGAGCTAGTGGCCTCAGGAGAGGGAGCTGGCGTGTAACCCCCGTTCCCGCAAATACATATTTCTTGAATATTTTCTAGATTTTGATTATTTAGAATTTATTTTGTGTTAAATTCGTTTGAGATATTCTATTAAAGTGTTCTTCTAACCGACAATTATATTTATTTCGAACGATGGTATATTTTATTCCTAATTGATCGACTATTTATATTATTATTATTTCAATTATTTTAATAAATTTGTTAAACCTAATTCCTATTTGTTATATAATCTTATTATTACTATTATTATTATTATTATTTTTATTTTTATTATTGTTATCATCATTATTATTATTATTGTTTTGTTATTATTATTATTATTATTATTATTATTATTATTATTATTATTATTATTATTATTATTATTACTTTTGATTGTATATTAAAAACCTAACTTTTGTTAGTGTGAAAGCCCATAGATTTTAATCCATCTATTACTATTATTATTATTTTAAAGTACAAACCAAGTATATTATGTATATATGATTATTCTAACTATTTGTGAAAAGTTGAACCTTAATCTAATTGTGTTCGTTCAACTAACTTTATTTTCTATTAAACCCTGTAAAATATTGTTTTGCAACCAATGAGAATTTGTGCATTGTATTTTATAAATCCTATTTGTATTTACTTATCCTTCTCCCTATTGGATTTAAACCCTACAAGTCGTTAACCCTATACCCGAACCATTCTTATTGGATCCTACCCGTTAACTTGTTAACCGACTATCCTATTTATTCTCTATATACACTAATTCATTAACCCTAAACCCTAATCAACCCTCTCAAAATCCCCAGCCGCCATTACCCCAACCCTAACCCCGATATTGTTGAAACCCCCCATCCCGCTCTTGTGCAAACCCTATCTACAACGCATGTTCACCATCCTTCTTCCCATCTTCACCTTGTGATCCTTCACCAACAAAGAAACCCATCGTGCCACCTGCACCCACCGTCTTCCTCTCCCTCCTCGCAACTGCTGTTGCGCCATTGTCACCCTGTTGCTCCATCATCCTCCAGCCATCACCCTCATCGCTGCCATCCCGAGAACCCGAGCGCCGCCTCGCCAGTCACCCCCATAGCAAGCACCCAATGCCGATGACTCACCCTACCTCTCCTCCTCGTCGTCACGCCATCACCATCCAACCACCGTCAGCCGCCAGCCGTCGCCACCAAGGTTAAGCCAAGCCGTTGTCCCTGCCGTTTGCTGTTTTGCTGCGTGCTGTTTTGGGATCTAGTGTTGCTATTGCTATTTGGGGCCTTGCTGTCACTATGCTGTTGTTTGTTGTCTCCGTGCACGTATATTGCACGTACTTCGTTGCCCCGGGATCCTAATCCCGTTATTCTTGCATATTCGGATATAACGTCGTTGTAAAGGCAAGTCACCAATTCTTTCTTGAATTGTTCATTGTGTCTATATTCAAGAATGTTTATTGAGATTCTTGCAAATAGATCTCATCGTATTCATCGTATATTGTTATTTTCTTGTTCTTCATTTGGAATGTAGAGGATTTACATGAGCTAATCCTTTTATTCTTGACTTTGTGCCGATATTTGACTCTAAAGATCGTGTCCTTCATGCATTTCATGTAGATCTTTTGATTTTAGGATTAGATTGATATTGAATGAACCATGTAGATCCTTTTATTCATGCATGTCATCCCGTCGATAAACTATTGTAGAGTTATATCATAGTTTGATATTGAATGAACCATTGATTTGATGTATTGTTTAGCATTAAATTATGGTTGTTTCCTTGCTTTGATTTCCTTGTCATCATGCCTACCATGTTAATCGACTAATTGAATTGATAACTATAATCCAAAATCACTTTGGTACCATGAAATATGTTAATCCATAACTTTTACCGTCTGTCTGAAATTTGTATGATCTTTTCGACCCATCTATTGACACTGAACCATGAAAGTTTGTAAATATGAAATGTAGCCCTATGTTTCTAGTTTCCAGAACACTAAAATTTTAGAATTCCGACTTATTTTGCATGAGATATGATTATTCTACTACTGCTGCGTTTTATTGCCAGAATTTCTTGATTCATGAGTACACTATGTTAAACTGATTAAATAAATAAACTAATGATCAAATCTTGCCATGATAAATTTCATATTGATAGTTAACATGCTTAGGGTCAAGATAATTATTTATAATAATTTTTAAAGTGAATATTTGCTGATTTTATTACTGTAACATCAATAACCAGCTAGAATTAGTAATCTGTAAACAATCCTGTAATTAACATAGCTACTGTTATCGGAACTTTGACTTTAAATATGCATTGGAACCGGGCAAGAGTCAATTTTCTAGAACTTCTGACAAACCCAGCTTTGGATTTCTATAGCAGCAGAAAATCCGATTTTGGTACAGTAACCTATGGCTGTCCAGAATTGAGTTTCCATGTTTTTGATAATATAATCGAATCTGTATTGTTGTATTTGATGCATTGAATTGTGTGAATTGCATTGCATGATCTTAGTGTTGTATTGTCATCATTCTAGTGTTCCCAATTGATCGTTTTAACATTTTCCCATTGATATTATTGTCCGTATTGTTCCCTATTAGTATCGTAATATCGCCAACCGTTATTTCAAATTGATTGAATAAGGAATTATTAATCAAGCCGGGGTTTAAGGGTTGACTTTAGTAGTGGACAATATAGGGACTGTACTCGGATAAGGGGCCCGTGATTCCCTATATTGTTATCTTGTGATCTTGTAGTATCTTGTGGATAAACTCTCGTCATGGATGGAATATTGTTATTGCAAGACCCGAGTACATGATCTATAGAGCACACCACTATATTCTAAACGACATTGATTGTATGCATCGAACCTGTGGAATGGGATGCAGTAGTCAGTGTATTAGGACTAAATTGAATAATAGACTTAAGATTGTCATCGCATCATCATTGCATATTGTCATCGTTATTGAATATTGTTATCGTTAATTTTTACCGTTATTATTATCATTTATTGTTATTGTTATTGACTATTGTTATTGCATATTACATCCATATTATTTTGCCAGTTTTTATTGCTATCGATCCTATTGTTTCATTGAATTCATTGTTATATCGTTATTGCCATTATTCACAGCTTTCCTCTACTTGTTGTCCATAACTTGCTCTAAGGACATATTATTTTTTCTTTCTTGATGAACAACTTACATGTAATCAAGGAGAATTGCCTGATGGATTGAGAACAACACTAGTGAAGGAATTAATTGCATTGCCGCTTATTTATTTATTTATTGTTTATGTTATGGAGACTTAAATAATTGAATATTGTAATTTCATTGTATTGTGGGCATTTGACCCATAATTGTTACTTTTCCCAGATTTGGTTATCTTATTGTTATTTCATGTTTGAATTCATTTTGTGATTCATGTGATTATTCTTATATGTATGTGTGGTTGTATCGCTTTCTTGTTTTTATTGTTGAGTTGAATCGGTAACAGTTTATGGACGACACAAGTTATTCGCTGGGCCAATGTCACATGCTTATGTTCCGTATTTTTGGGAAGCGGGGCATGACAAGATTTTTAGTGGTATCAGAGCCTAGGTTTGGCTAATATTGTTAGTCATGTTTGGCTAATATTTTAGTCAAGTTCGGCTTAGCCACGTTTAACTCAATAATAAGCAGGCCATGCAAATCACATGAACAATCGATAATCAACTTGATTTGGATACTAGTCTTATTCCATTCATTCTGATCCCTTCATATTCAATTCCTTGATTCTTTGTTTCCTTCCGTCTCTTACATTCGCCCTCTTTGATTTATTCCTTATTGGGTATAAATTCATTCTTTTGTATCCATATTCTTTTTATTCCAGTGCCATCAACTCTTTTTATTTATGCTTGTCTCATTGATCCTTTTATATTTCAGTTGTTGCATCGTTCATTCCATTGTGTCTTGCATTCATCTTCATTTATTGATTCATTATTGAGTATCATACTAATTGTTTCTTCTCTATCATGTTATTCTCAATTCCGGTGCTACCATTCTATTAGTCTTGCTTGGTTCGTCGATTGGCTACACGCGATCTACAATGACATGTTTGCAGCTTGGAACATCACCATCAGAGTGGTGTAGCGTGTTGGATCCTGTAGGTAAGGCAAATAACACTAGAGGGGGGGTGAATAGTGTTGTATAAAAATTAATTAAAAACTTTGACTTTTCGTACCGTTAAGTCGACTGAAAATAGATATACAGTCGACTGTTGCGTCAGATAAGAAGAGTATTTTACTGAACAGTTACAAGTCTGATCAGTCGACTTATAGCAGAAAACCAGTCAACTTACCAGACAAGTTTTTGAAATAAAACTCAGAGAAATTGAAATTTCAATTTGAGAGAATACAACAACAGAGTGTCAATCACAGCCAAACACAACGATATATCCTAGTTCCGTCCTCCCGACCTACATCCACACCCCAAGCAACTCACTTTAGATTTTCCACTTTTCTTGAAAAAGTACAAGAATACTCTACGGCCTTTGACAATAACAATGTCAAATCTGTAGACCTCTCTCACCACTAGAGAGAGCACACCTACTATACACCCTAGAGTGAAACTGATTCTAAAACCAAGAGTCCTACTCTCCAACCGAGAGGACCACTCTCACAACCCGAGAGTGAAAACAACAACAAAAATTGAGTTTACAACAACCAACAGCCTTGTATGTGATAGTGCTTTTGTATAGTGGCTATTAGGTTAACTTCTGAATTCAGTCTGAAACGTAATCAATGTTATATTAGACTGAAATTTAGAGAACAAAGTCTTAGAGAGTTTGTATGTTTTGAAACACTTGTTCTTATTGAAAACAAAAGACTTGAAAGTTAAAAAATGCTTGGAATCTTTTCCAAATGATTCCAATACTCTATCTATAGAGTAAGAATCAAGGAACGTTGTAAAACAGTTCCATAAACCGTACTAAAATGGATACAAAAGATTTGAATTTGAAAAACAAGTTTTAAATTCAGAAAATCGTCGAAACGACTTGAATAGTCGACTGGGTTGCCATAATGACTCGGCTGGCCAGAGCTCGTATGAGTTCAGACAGTTCCGTACTATGACAGTCAACTGGTTCCAAGGAGCGGTCGACTGGTACTCATACAGCTGAGCTTATTCAAGCTTGTTTTGACATTTTGATTTTGTAAAACACTCAGATTATTTAAATTATTGGTGAGTGTGTGTGTGTGACAAGGCTATTACAAGTTTCAAAGACTCAAAGAAAAAAAAATACAATATTACAAGACACTTTGTTTAAACATTTGAAGCACTTTGAATCTTGTCTTGAACTTGAGTCTTTGTCTTGAGCTTGAGCCTTTGCCTTGATATCTTGAAGCTTGATCAATTACTCTTAAAAGCTTCAATAGATTGTGTTGCCTTTGTGTATTTCACCATAGTATTGACTTTGATATACTTTGCAAGAGATATGTGGTAGAACAACTTTGTATTGTGTTGTAGTCATCAAAACCAAGAATAAACATTCTCTTCCTTTTTGATGATGACAACACAATAACTTATAATAATAACAATATACATAGCAAGATGTTACACATAATATAAAGATATACAAATGTGAAATAAGCTCCCTCTTAAATAATGTACAATATGCACACAATTGTGAAATAATAACAATATATATAAAACATGCACAAAAAAACCACAAAAACCATATTTTGCTCCCCCTTTGTCAATATGGAGGAAGGATACATCATAAAGAACAAAATCAACATTGCATAACCGTAACACATTTATACATAAGAAATAAAGTAAATTGTTGCAGATTACAAATAGAAGATAGAAAAATAACAAACATAAAACATAGTTGAAAATTAAAAAATACATCAAGTTTATTCTTCTTCTTCGTCGTCATCACCTTTGGAGGCAGGAGGTTGTGGAAATTGTTGAGTGAAAATGTGAGTAAGGTTAGCAAGGCTAGCCTCAAGATTATCCTGTCTACCTAGGATAAGATCGATACGATCCATGAGATAATTAACCGAAGTATAAAGACTCTCGGGATCAGCAAAGACAGCTCTAGGACGAGAAGAACTAGAAGCAGAAGACCGACGAACGGAAGTGGCTAAAGAAATAGGAGGTACATTCCTTTGAGGAGACCGAGGAGGATAGTTAAGGATCTTCATATGAGCTAAACTCGCACGAACAAAACTCATAGTGAGTAACAACACTCGACTCAGAATCAAGATCAACTTCATAAAAAATGAAAAAATGAGTAAGAAGTGCACCAAAAGGAAGAAAAGAGGTGTGAGCCTTATGGAGACGATTAAAAATGACTCGACTCCAATTGATTTGAATATTGCCAAAAATTGCATACACAGCTTGTTGCAACTCATGTGAAAATTGGTCGTAAGTACCCATTTTAGGGATAATGTTATACAACAAGATTCTTACAACGAGCTTATTGGTCATAGGAGGACCTCGATTAGACAAGAAATTTTTTGACAATATAGAATCCTCATCCATCTCTATTTCACCCAAATCTAACCCTTCGTTAGGGATACCCAAAATAATTCCCAATTTTTTAGGAGTTAACCTCATTCGAATATTTTCCACCGTAGTAGTAAAAAATATTTCGTTACGATCCTCGGAGGTGGAAACCTTCATATTTGTACAAAACAAATAGATAAGTTGTGGATAGTAATAGGGTTGATTGACAAGGAAAATTAATTCAAATAACCCACATTGTTCAAACAATGGGGCGATGAGGAACCTATCTAAATTAGGAAAATTCTCAAATCTATTCGGAAATATTGCAATTTGATAGATGAGAAAAAATTTCTCAACAAGATTTGGATTCCTTAAGTATTGATGGTAGTTCTGAGAAAATTTAACTTCTTCTACATTAGAACCTCTAGCTCTCTTTGGTTTAGACATTGTTGAAAACCTAGGAAACTTGAAAAAGATTGAGAGATCAAGAGAGATACCCAATAACAAGATAAAGAACCCAAATAGCTTCAAGAGACACTAAAAGAACTCAGATCTGGATGGAAGTCTTCAAGCCAAGAGCAGCAAGTCGAAATTGCCAAGAACTGGAAATGGGCAACCAACTTGAATCTTCTTGAGAGAAAAAGTGAAAGTGAAAGAGGGGTAAGAGATTAAGGGTTTTCACATTAGGTAGACGACTGAGATGAAGACTAGTTGGGAATGGACGGTTAAGATCCATCAATGGGTAAAAGTAAGAAAGAGAGATGCCTCTGTTAAGTGATGATTTGGGATTACAAAAACCAAACTAATATCGCGACAGTCGACTGGTTTTTATATCAGTCGACTTAGTCTAGAGAAAATTAAACCAAACGAAACATGAAGTAAAATTTCTGTCAATCGACTAGTTACTGAAATAGTCGACTGTCCAGAACACAAAATTCTGCCAAAATATGGACAACAAAAATACTTTATAAGTCGACTGAAAAAGACGTTTAAGTCGACCTAAACAAAATAAAATTTCAAGAAATGTCATAAAAACAGCAAATTCCTAGTTCTCTTATAAAATTGATAAAAGTGTCTTCCTTAGCTAGTTTGGTAAATATATCTGCTACTTGTTTATCAGTAGAAATAAAATTTAAAGTTATATCTCCCTTTAAAACATGATCACGTCGAAAATGATGTCGAATATCAATATGTTTTGTACGTGAGTGTTGAACCAGATTTTTAGATAGATTAATAGAACTGGTATTATCACACATTATAGCAGGTTTTGAAAATGAAATACCATAATCTAATAAAGTTTGTTTCATCCACAAAATTTGGGCACAAGCTAAACTTGCAGCAATATATTCAGCTTCTGTAGTACATAGGGATACCAAATTTTGCTTTTTACTGCACCAAGATACTAGTGAATGTCCCAAAAAGTGACAAGTTCCACTAGTACTCTTACGATCAGTTTTACTACCTGCAAAATCATCGCCACTATACAAAAAAAGTTGAAAATTATCGGTGTGTTGATAAAACAAACCATATTCAGACATGCCTTTAATGTATCTTAAAATACGTTTCATAGCTTTTAAGTGAGATTCTTTGGGATTCGACTGATATCTAGCACACAAATATACACTAAACATAATATCTGATCTACTAGCAGTTATATATAAGAGTGAGCCAATCATACCTCGATAGAGTTTTTGATCGACACTCTTACCTAAATCATCTTTGTCAAGTTTAGTAGTAGTAGACATAGGTGTGGTCTTACTACTAGTGCTATCCATACCAAACCATTTGAGTAATTTCTTAGCATGTTTTCCTTGATTAATAAATATGCCATTTTGTGACTGCTTTATTTGTAGTCCAAGGAAATAATTGAGTTCACCCATGTGACTCATCTCAAACTCATTTTTCATGGTATTAGCAAACTCTTGATAGAGATTACTATTAGTTGATCCAAAAATTATGTCATCTACATATATTTGTATGATTAGAATATCTGTCTCTATTTTCCTAATAAACAAGGTAGTATCTACTTTACCTATTTCAAAACCAGTTTCTAAGAGAAAAGTTTTTAACCGATCAAACCAAGCATGAAGTGCTTGTTTAAAAACATATAAAGCCTTTTTCAATTTAAAAATGTGGTTTGGGAATTGTTCATGTTCGAAACCGGGTGGTTGCTTAACATAAATATCTTCCTTAATTAATCCATTCAAGAAAGCACTTTTAACATCCATTTGAAAAAGTGTAAAATTCATAAAACACACAAAAGATAATAAGATCCTAATTGATTCTAGTCTAGCAACAGAAGCATATGTTTCATCAAAATCGATTCCTTCTTCTTGATTATAGCCTTGAGCAACAAATCTAGCCTTGTTCCTAACGACCTGTCCTAATTCATCTATCTTATTCTTAAATACCCATTTGGTATCAATTATAGTATGATCGGGAGGTCGTGGAACTAGATCCCATACATCATTTCTTATAAATTGGTTAAGTTCATCTTGCATGGCATTCATCCAAAATTCATTCTCACAAGTTTCTTGTATATTATTCGGTTCAAAATCCAACAAGAAAGCCGGATGAGAAATCATGTTAACATGAGATCTTGTTTGAATACCACGTGAAATGTCACCAATTATTAAGTCATGAGGATGATCTCTAACTTCAACAAACGCTTTTGGTAAAGTTTGAGTCCTCACAACAGGATCAGTCGACTTAACAAGTCCATCAGCTGACTGATTCACATCAGTCGACTTGTCTAGGGTAGTTTGCTCTAGTGATTTAATAATGTTATTTAAAGGTGATGATTCAATTTTATCATCTTTAATAACAGTAGATGAAGGCAAGGATTCATCAAATGAATATGCATAGATTCTTCAATAATCAAAGTTGACTTATTGAAAATTCTATATGCCTTACTCCTATTTGAGTATCCAATGAAGATACCTTCATTAGATCTAGCATCAAATTTATCTAAATTATCTTTAGTGTTTAATATGAAACACTTACATCCAAATACTTTAAAATATGATACTTTAGGAATTCTTTCATAGAATAGTTCATAACAAGTTTTCTTAAACTTAGGCCTAATCAATATTCTATTTAAAACATAACATGCTGTAGAAACAGCTTCAGCCCAGAAGTACTTAGGAAAATTGCTTTCAACAAGCATAGTATGTGCACACTCTTGCAATATCGAATTCTTTTTTTTGACCACTCTATTTTGTGGTGAAGCTCTAGAAAATGCAAATGAATGTGTTATACCATTCTTGTTGCAATATTCTGAAAACGTTTCATTCTCAAATTCTTCACCATCATCACTTCTAATAGTGACTAGGGTTAGAGATTTTATTGACCCATTTGGTGCCTTCTCATGCTGAGTTGAGAGTACGACTCTAGGTTGAGAGTATCTTGTAGCTCGTACTGCCCCATTTGATTGGTTAGGGTTAGTGACATCGTTAGGCTAGTAACTTGTTACTTAACCATTTTTATCTATAATTACCGAAGGGTGAGAGTTGGTGTTAGGGGTGATAACCTATATTCCGACTTCTCCTGTGGGCTGACACTAGGTGGTGTTATTGGGATGTATTCCCCTGTCAAGGGGATACGGGCGATGCTTTTTCATGATAAGTTGGGAGCACGGGATCCATATCTTGATTGTTAATTCCTGAATGTGCCATGATAAGAACGGGAGGTTTTCTTAGGGAAATAGAACCTACGATTCTGTCAGGTTCTATGCCTTCTCATGACCAGTTGAGGGCATGGAAGAAGGTTGACAAGTATCTTGTAGTTCGTGTTGGCTTTTGAGTGGAGTCCGGTGCGACCGGACAATAGTGGCAAATGAGGACACCATTATTGACCGTAGTAACAGAGCTAGATCATACCTGCAACTTCACCAGTCATGTAGTATTAAGTCAGGAACATGATGGGTACAAAAGGTAGAATTCATGGCGGGGGTTAAAATCCCTATATATGGAGAACGACTTAATATGGACGTATGTAGTATGGGATGCATATGATTTCAGATTCTCGCTTGCATTAGAATAAGAGAATCCTAGTCTTAGTTGACATTGCATTAGATTCTAGTCATTGCACTCACGAATACTTAAACTACACCGACATATTTTACCATGTTTTATATATTTGTTTTTGGAGATTCGCTGCTAGTCATCAGCCTTGAAGCATCAGTATATGTACCGATGTCCCCACTTTAATAGGTTGTGGATACATGATCACCAAACCAGGAGGACTCTAGTCAAGGCATTGTCTACACGTGAAGAGCCCGATGTTATCATTTTTATTCTTGTGTACTTTGATGTAATGTATCGAATCAATGGAAAACACTCGGCCTGTAATATTGTATTAATAAAATGTTTTAAATTTTCTTGTTTTCTGTGTATTGTGACTAATTAAATGTAAAGATTCTGGCTCGTGTCTCGAATTCTCCATATAGGAAGTTCGGGGCGTTACATAAGTGAAAAATATTGCCTTATGTTAGTAACTTGATTAAGGAGAAAAGAAACATATGTAAAATTGCATGAAATGACTAGTGAAATGGATTGAATGGTATGATCATAATTGTTGTTGTGATAATTTGATATTTCTCTAGCATGTTATTTTAGAATGAATGATTCTCCATGTTGAAATGTTCATGTATGTGGGAAAAGTGCAATTTAAGAAATGTGCTTATGTGAAAAATACAAATTAACAGAATCTCCATGTTATTAAAATCAGATTGACTAGAAAATTATGTATGTTTATGGCTAGTATGATTGTTACTAATTAATCCTAAAGTTGTATGTTAGTTGTTGGAGAAACGAACATTTTGTAAGTTAGGCCAAATGCAAGAACTGATCAATTTGTGTGTCAAAAAGGAGGAAGAAAAACTCATTAGTCTATAAAGAGGAACTAAAATATGATTGAAAGAAATCAAGAAAATTGTCTCTTTGAAAAAGAAGTTGTTAATAGAACATTATGTGATTTTCATGTACACTTTGAATGAATAAAGAGTAGGACTTTATATGGAAAAAAATAAGATTTTAATGGCTTTAAAAACCCTAAATTTACTGTTTATAAGAAATTCAGTTAGAAATTTATTTAATTTCTAAAGAAGAACAAATCACATATTTGAAGAAATGAGTTTTTTTTATGAACTAGAATAGTTACAGTCTTGTACAAAACAAATTGGAATTATTTCTGTACGGGTTAGTCACTCTGTCCATACTGGTCAGTGGGTGCAAATTAAAAACGTCACTGTAGTAGGAGTTCATGGGTTCAAATCTTGGCATAAACTCTTTATTTCGTTTTTCGAAAATAACCCAATACCGAGACCCAAGTATAAAAGAGTTACAACCCCCTTTGTATCATGTGGGCGCTCTGTCCATTTTGGTTAGCTGCTGCGCCACAGTAACGTTACTGTAGCGCATGCTGCTGCTGTTGCTGGTTCGAAACCTGGCTTCGGCCTAAGTTTTGAGTTTTTTGATTTTTTTGGGAAAAATTAATATTTTAATGATTTCTTTTTTAAAATTAAATTAGAAAAAATATGATAATTATCCTGAGATTAATTTGAACTTATCTAGAAAATTTCTATGGATTGATTATGAAATTTTAATCAAGATTAAAGAGATTATACGGTTGTTCATGTGATAAATTAAAGCAATATGTATTTCCTCTTCTTTAGGGTAAACTATGTAAAATTATTTTGAGAATTCATGACTTAATGCAAATGAGAATAATTTTGTTTAGGTTAAATAAATGAGATTTTAGACCTATGAATGCAAAGAAAAATTTATGAGATTAAATATGTAAGTTAAGAAATCATGAGAATGAAACTATCTTGTCTCATTGTTGTGAAAAGTAATACATGAATTGAAATGAAGAAAATTATGATGACTTATGAAAATATTGATGAGTATGAATACTCGATTTATGAACATGGAATGAGATTTTAAACTAGAGGGTAGCTAAGTCCTGTTACCGGCAGTTGAATAAATTATAATTGTTGAGATGAATTATTGAGTTGAAAGACCAAGTTGGTCATGTTGTTGATTAAGACCGGTATAGAGGAAAGAGCTAACTTTAGGGGTTGATTTTATTTATGATTCCATAAACTAAGGATTATATACATTGTGGTGATGTGACGAAAGTAAGAGAAAAACACGAGTATGAGGGCCATCGGATTGGCAGTGTGAGAGTGATTCACAGACTGCCTACTTGATGCGTCATGACATGGCGTGAGCACTACTCCAGAATTATTATCCCGGTGGCGATGCTTGTTGGGTGTTTTGGTGACTACAGGTGGTGCCATCATTCCATGACGGAGGTTGAATTGTCTATAGTCTGCCTGCATGATGCGTCATGTCAGTGCGTGAGGTTCCCCTCCAGACTGTCTGGACATGGGCTCGTAACTCATAGAACATCTAGGATACTTACCGTAGTTACCATAGTAGTTTAAGTCATGGCGAGGGACTGAACCCTACAAGGTGAAGTACGATTAAGGGCTTGCCCTCGGACCTATGTAGTATGGGATGTATAGAGTCCGAACAAGTGCACATTAGTGTTATGTAATATAACAACTGCATTAAGGACTAAGTGCACAGCACAATACGACATCTATAGGATAGGCCCCGTAGTTTTGCTTGTGACAAGTGTGTGCTTTCTAAGTAGGAGAATCCTTGCGTCAGTTGAATGAACTGGTGAGCCCACAGTTTCCATGCAGGATAAAGAGATTGAAAAGAATAAAGTGTGCATGCTGCTTAAAGAATGTTTCAAGTGTTGTACAGTTTATTCATGTAATTATTGTAAATTGCTTCCGCTGTTTAAATATAATTTAAAGATGTAACTCTAATGTAATGTAAAGTTTTAATTTCCTTGCAAAATTGTACAAAGAGAAGTGATAAGATCCTGTGGAACTTCGAATTCAGTCTATTTTAGAATTCGGGGTGTTACAGTATGGTATGAGTGTCACGCTTCCAAGTAGTACAAATTTATAAGGAACGACACCCTAGAGTGGACATTAGAGTGTGTGTTGAGTCTAGAGATTTAAATGTAAGTCACTTACATTTGTGTTGCTCTATAATTTATTCTTCTTCTTCTTCTCCTTTCTCTAAGATGGCGAACCACTTCGACCTAGCAGGAGATGATGACTGGCACATAGTTGAGGAGGATTACTACCCCGGGTAAGCTGATCAGACGAAGAGGATCCTGAAGAATTTGAAGAGAAATGGCCTGAGTCGAGAAAGATCACTCCACCTCCGGATTCATCTGATGATTCCGCTGACAAGGAAGAACCAGTTCCGAGTAGTCTTATTGTGTCTCTTCAGAGGCAAGTAGAGACTTAGAGGGAGAGAGCAGAGCTGCTGTAGGCACAGTGTGCGAAGTGCAAGGAGAGCATTGCCATGCTCAGTCATCGTGTTTGGGAACTCGAGAAGAGGAAAAATATGTATGATGTACTGAAGGAGGAAATGGCAGAACTACGGGAAGAGCTTCATGAAGGCAAGAGGAACCGTAGGAACTCGAATGTTGTATCTTCTTACTACATTCATTTGATGTCAGAAATGTTTTAAATTCGAATGTATAAAGTTTGAAATTCAATAAAATGAAGAGTTGATTTAAATTCATATTTTCTACTTCGAATTTAATGGATCTTTTGCATCAGAATATGGCTAGAAGATGAGCTCGAAGTGGAGAAGGTCTGGACTTGGAAACAGAATTAGCGAGGGTCTATCAGACACTTAATGCCGTTGCGATGAATCAGAACAAGGGAGGGTGCTTGTGAATCAGTACCCAAAGCAATCAAACTCGTGGAATCATTCAAACGGATGAAACCACCTGTGTTTGAGGGGAAGTCAGACCCTGATGCGGCTGACAATTGGATCCGACAGATCGAGACTATCTTCGAAGTCTTGGAGACTTCGGAGAGCAGCAAGGTGAAGTTGGCGGCACTGCAGTTCGAGAAGGATGCGGCAGTGTGGTGGTAGTCGATGAAGCGGACGATGGGAGATATTGTCCTTGTCTGGGAAGAATTCTTGGATGAATTCCGCAGTCATTATTTTCCATCAGACATCCAGGAGAAGAAGGCCATGGAATTTCTGGCGCTGCAGCAGGGCGGCATGTCGGTTAGGGAGTATGAGACAAGATTCAATCAGCTCTCGAGATATGCTCCCGAATTGCTGATGGACGAGGCAAAGAAGGCTAAAAAATTCGAGCATGGTTTGAGGCCAAGTCTGAGATCCAGGATGATACCCCTCGGTATCAGGAGGTTTGACAAGTTGGTCAAATGAGCTGCAGTCACTGAGGTGGACATAGAGCAGTTCCACACTATTTAGAATCAGAGGAACAACTAGAATGTGGGAAAGAGGCCCGTAGTTGCTGTAAATATCAGGGGACAGCCGTCGGCCCAAAGGTTCAAATCGATTGGGGCGAACGCAGTTAGTGTGGCAGGAAGACCCGAGAATGCATGGGTGAGACCTCCTGTGGTGACTTGTTACAACTGTGGGGAGACAGGTCACTACCGATCCCAGTGCCCTAAGTTGCAAGATTTCGTCCGAAAGGGACCAACTTAGCAGGCTTGGAAGAAGCCGTACCAGCAGGGACGAGTATTTGCCTTGACTGAAGTTGACACTGATGAGGTGGATTACATCATCACTGGTACGAGGGAGGATGTTTAAGAGTGTTTTTTGTTGTTTCTCTTTTTTTCGCTTTTATAGTGAACTGTTATGGAATGAGTGTGTGTTATGTAATAGAGAATTTTATTTGAATCGAAAGAAAGCTGTTGTTTTGTTCGATACTGGGTCCTCTCAAACTTTTGTGTCACCTAAGTTTGCTAAAGTTTTGGGAGTCGAACTGAAAGTCATTCCAGGCAAGGTCTTAGCAGTAGCTGCTCCATCACGGGAGACTTTAACCACTGATCGGTACTATGCAGACTGCGAGATCGAGATTGGAGATAGAATTCTCAAGATTGATCTGATCGAGCTGAATGTCTTGGGAGTCGGTGTTATCATTGGCATTGATTGGATATCGGTGTACAGTGCAAGACCAAAGAAGTAATAGTGAAGGCTCCAGATGGACCTGAAGTCACTTTCCAAGGTAAGGGAGATGTTCAGGCTTGGTTGCTGCCATCAGCAAGAAGAAGAGGATTCCTATAGAGGTGCAGCAAATTCCAGTGGTTCGGAATTATCCGACGGAATTCTTGGAAGATTTGCCTGGGTTACCCCCGCATCGTGATGTAGAGTTCAGCATCACTATTCAGCCAGGGAGTGCACCTATTTCCAAGGCACCGTATAGGATGGCACCTGTGGTGCAGGATGAGATCAAATGGCAGATTGAGGAACTGTTGGAGAAAGGCTTTATTCAACTGAGTGCATCACCTTGGGAAGCACCGGGGTTGATGGTAAAGAAGAAGGATGGTTCGATGAGGATGTGCATCAATTACCGAGAGCTGAATAAGGTCACTGTTCAGAACAAATATCGGATTCCACGAATTGATGACTTGTTCGTTCGTCTACAAGGAGCAGCTGTTTTCTCCAAAATAGATCTTCGATCAGGATACCATCAAGTTTGAGTGAAAGCTGGAGATGTGCATAAGACCGCATTCAGAACTCGACACAGACATTACGAATTCTTAGTTATGCCGTTTGGAGTGATGAATGCACCTGCAATTTTCATGGATATGATGAACTGAGTTCTAAGGCCGTTTATTGATTCTTTCATCGTGGTGTTTATCGAAGATATTCTTGTGTACTCCAAGTCGGAAGAGGAGCACACGGAGCATCTGGTAGCGATTTTGAGGAAGCTTCAGGAGCATGAGTTGTATGCCAAGTTGTCCAAGTGCAATTTCTGGAAAATTGAAGTGGCATTCCTAGGTCACATCTTTTCTAAGGAGGGAGTGGTAACTGATCCGCAGAAGATAGCGGGGGTGAAGGATTGGGCAAGGACTACTACAGTGAAGGAAATTAGGAGTTTCCTTGGGCTAACTGGATACTACAGGATATTTATTCAGGGCTATGCTCAGATAGCCGTGCCACTCACTGGTCTAACCAAGAAGAATGTGAACTTCAATTGGAATGAGCAGTGCGAGGCAAGCTTTCAAGAGTTGAAAGAAAGGCTGACTACTGCTCCCATTTTAGCTTCGCCTAGAGCAGGTGTTAAGTATGATGTCTACAGCGATGCTTCACATCGTGGACTTGGTTGTGTCTTAATGCAAGAAGGAAAAGTGATCGCTTAGGGGTCTTGGCAACTAAGACCGCATGAGAAGAATTATCCAACTCATGATCTAGAGTTGGCTGTGATTATCTTCGCCTTGAAGCAATAGAGACATTACGTGTATGGCGAGAAGCTGAACATGTACACAGACCATAAGAGAAGTACATCCATCAGCAGAAAGATCTGAATTTGAGGCAACGGAGATGGCTGGAAGTACTTGAGGACATTCATCTGGAGATTAAGTACCATCTGGGGAAGGCTAATGTTGTTGCTGATGCACTTAGCCGCAAGAGCAGTCTAGCTAGTTTGATTACAACTCAGAGGCAGCTTGCAGAGGAGTTGGATCGAGCTGGTATTGAAATTGTTCTGCAAGGCTTGGGATCATCTTTAGCTCAGTTGAGGCTTCAACCAATGCTGAATGAAAGGATTATCACAAGTTATAAGGAAGATGCAGGGATTCAGAAGATGAAGGAGCAAGTTGGTGCTGTCAAGTTGTCAGAGTTCTAGATCAGGGATGAGGTATTGTGGTTCCGAGAGAGGCTGTGTGTTCCGGATCAAGCAGAATTACGGGAGAACATTCTTCAGGAGGCACATGCTACTCTTTTGTCTGTACATCCTGGGAGTTCCAAGATGTATAAGGACATTAAGCAACACTTTTGGTGGTCAGGTTTGAAGCGGGATGTGGCCGAGTTTGTGGCGAAGTGTGAGATCTATCAACAGGTCAAAGCCAAGAATCAGAAACCCGGAGGTCTATTACAACCATTACCTATTCCGAAATTGAAGTTGGATAACATCAGTATGGATTTCATCATGGGCTTGCCTAAGAGTTCAAAAGGCAATGATGTGATTTTGGTCATAGTCGATCGACTAACCAAGTCCATTCACTTCTTGGCGATGAAACTCACTTCGTCTATGGACAAGTTGTGTAACACCCCATATTGTACGATACCTAAATATATATGTATGTATGTATATTGACTGTATGCGTGTACACGATTGCAGTGTTTTGTTTGATTTTGATATTGTGGTATATGGTTAGGGTTACGGGACGGTTCATGGGTGAATTGCATTCTAAAAGATGCACGAAATCGAGACGGACCGATAATAGTATAAATGCTAGTTTTCAGCACGAAGTACATGCAAATATAACACGGTATGATACTACAATGAATATAGGTTGCGTGTACTCGTTAAAACACTTGTCTCGCACCCGTTGGAACTCATTAAGGGCCATGTTGGGCAGCCAACATAACTAACACAAAACCAATGGGCTTAAGCTATGGTTTTGGTCTACAAAACCACCTATAGCCTAACCCTACCCCCCTTGTCAAATCCGGTCTATACACCTCCCATCTCCTTCATTTCCCACTTCATTTCCTCCCTTTTACTTTGGAAATTTCAGAAAGAAAATACCTCAAAAGAAGGAGGAGAGAAAGAAGACGGAAGTGAAGAAGAAGGATCAAAAGGAGATTTCCGAGAGAAGAAGCTTGAAGAAGTTCCTTATACTACTACAACCAAGGGTGGGAAGTTTCTTTAAACTTGAAATTCTTGTCTTTAAGGATTAGAAGTTGAAGTCAGAATGGAACTAGAGAAAACTGGTTCGGAGTACCATTTTGTGGATTTGTCCGTGAGCAAAATATGATGAATTAGACCATGAAATTAAAAGAGTTTGTGCATAGATGTGTTAGGATCATTCATGATTTATTTCAGATTTTTCTATGATCATTTGATACGCTAATAAAATCGTGAGATGGATCTGTGTCGTAAGGCAGACTCAGAAAAAGAAAAACCGGATGGCTGATATTGTAGAAATTTTCATGATTTATTAAAGCATCCTATTGATCTGAAATTTTTACTCAATGTTCCTGAATGCATGTTGATTATTTAAAATAATCAGTAAATTATTTGGATGACTTTAGAGGCATGAGAGAAATCTATCTATAACCAGTATCTGATGTGGAATTAGAAAACTTGATGGTTTCTGTGCTCACTTGTAATAAATAGATAGTACTCACTGTATAATTGGAATTTTGACACGAGGTCTTTTGCATGATGTTGGGTATGATGTCTAGTTTCACCATCATAAATTTTAGGTCATTTGGACCAGTGTGCAATTCACTGTGATTTTGTGATTAAGCACTGTGCTGTTTTCAGCCAGTTTTGATACTCTGTAAAGATTGGGAATTTGAGACCTGTTAGAGGCACATTTTGAGGATCTTGACTGCGGAGAGAGTTGTAGGGGACACCTAGACCTATCCAACAAAACTAATTTGAGGCGGTTCCAGTGAACGGTTGAATTGTTATGATTTCTGTAAGACTGGACAGAGAACTGGAGTAGAGCTGAGTGCTCTGAATTGGAGAGACCAATTGTGTGAATTGGTGTATCAATGATAGATGAGTGTGTTAGGGTGACTTAATGGTATAATTTGGACTCATGACCAACTAGAGAATTGTTGAGGACACCCACACCCTTCTACAGAATTTTAGTTTGTGTCGTTCTGATGAACGAGTAGGATTTTTGGTTACTGGTAAGGTGCAGCCCGTGCACAGGAAGTACGCAGGCTGGAGCTTGAGAAGCTACGTTGAGGACTTAGATGGTTGAATTTAAGCTTGTGATCAATTAGGAAGTCGTAGCCTAGGATCGTACCTTTCAGGTTGGGCCCATACACTCCAATCCGAGTTGTATCGAGAGAGTTATGATCATTCTGTGATTCGGGCAGAAACCCGTAGGTCGCTTAGTCTAGGTTTGGACTAAGAGTTGTGAAAGCGTTTTCCCTTTGTTATTTGAGTCGATGACTCGTGTCTAGGAGTGGTTGATCTCTGTTATTGGGGTTGTTGACTCCCCGAGTGGGATGGGTGACTCGAGTTAGTCACTAGGGTAAAGGATACCCTGCACCTATCAAGCCTATACTATTAGACTTTTGCCGAGCGTGGGATGTTCGAGCATGCCAGTGTGTGGAGCTCACGGGACAATTATATATTTATAGCCAGAGTAGCTGCAGGCGTAGGCCATTGTGCTGGACGAGTCCAAGCAGGGAAAGTGGCGAACCAGACCGGTATCGCCAGGGGCCAGAGGTTGATAGGCAAGTGTGAAAGCAGTTAATTCTTACCCTAATAATTAGAGTAAGGTAGGGGTTAGAATGGTTTATTAAGAGGTTGGGAAATTGCATTAGTCCTAGTAAACCATAGTTAGTGTTGTATCTTCCAGTCGTAGGGATACGTTCTAGGCCGCTAACGGATTGCATTCCCGTCTCGTATCTCGATCTGTTGATTCCCAATGTTCTGCCGAAGTAAGGTGCGGGAGGCCCGGAGGATTTGACCTCTCGTGGTGCTCACGTCCCTAAAGCGCGGGTTTTGTGTTTTGTGTTTTTTGGGTATATATCAGTTCATTACCCGATGAGGGGTGAACACGCATGCGTCAGTCCATGGGTGGACATGTGGAGCCAAGGGTCGTAAGGACCAGGTTCAACGCGGTTTCTAAGGAGGTCCGTACGCGGGTACCAACTAGCGGTGACCACTTGGGCACTGCAGGGCGAAATTAGACCGACCGCTGCAATCTCCTTGTGCGATGGACAGTCTATTGGGAACTGGAGTGTGTACAAGAGTAGGGTACATGGCGAGGGTTCGAATCCCTAAATTGTGGAGAAAGACGGCTAGATTTGGGGGCGTATGTAATATGGGATGTATTCGTGCTCCAAAGTTTTGCTTGCATTAGAAGTTAGGCATGTGAGTTTGCTGCATCTAGTCATAGGGTCATGTCATAACACTGCACTAGAACCTGAATCCACTAAACTGTTGTTTTGTCACAATACTTTCCTTTTGGCATAAATTATTGGTTGTGATTGAATTTTAGAGGTTCGCTGTTATCACCAGCTTTGCGTCAGTCGAAGTACTGACGTTCCCCACCTTTTAGGTATCGGTTATACCTTCCGAACAGGTGCAGAGATATCAGAGTCGCGCAACAGAAGCCTGAAGCTGAGAAGCAAGTCCCAGGGGAGCCAATGGGCCGCTCAGCGAAGTTCCGCAAGTAATCAATCGATTACCATTCCAGGAGGCAGCTGATAGCTTTACAAGAAGAGTCTATAAATACTTGTAATAAATTGTAATGAAATGATGTAATTTGTACTCCTTATCCAAGAACAAGTTATCGGTTGTAATCAATGATGTAATGACTTATTTGGCAAATAAAAGTTTTTAAATTTCCGTGTTATTACTTTGTTGAGATGCATTTGAAGGTAAAGATTGATATCCAGTAACGGGGATCCGGGGCGCTACAGAAGTTGGTATCAGAGCTGACTTCAAATTGCAGTCTAACACGGTAGGAAATTAGACTTGAAGGCCAGATAAAATGATTCTAGTTGACAAATAGGATGATTATAAATCATATGGTAGCGCTACAACTTATGATTATGATCTTCCCTATATGTGAACCAGTCTCAGATTACTTCATTTTTACTAACTTGCTTGGAGCAGTCAAGTCCAAATGGTGGCTAGTCTGTTACCAGACATTGGTGGAGGAAAACAGAACAAGATGTGTCCGTAATTCCGAAACTAAACCCTGTTTATGTTTTACAGATGATGTTCGAAGATATCTTCATCCAGGATGGGTCAGTGGGTAAGCCAATGCCTACAAGGAAAATGATAACGATGGAGGAAGAAATGAAGAAAGTGCTACAAGAGACCGAAGGTGAGGAGAACTCTCCTCCACCATCGCTAGACCCAACGGCAGAGCAGCAGAGGATAGCCATCGAGTATCTGGAAATGAAAAGGGCAAGGGAATGCAGGGACAAGGCGATCCACCGGGCCCAGCAGCAGATCAAATTTCATCAGGCACAGATGACACACCTGAAGAAATAACGAAAGCAGCTTCAAGACGGTATGACACACCTTCAGAACCGCTGGTGGGGACTTCAGAAATGCCCCAAGCCAAAGACTACTGGGAAAATCACCAAACCTTCTAAAGGAGAATACCCCAAGAGAACAATTGCGACTAAGAGTTGCTACAAATGCGGGAAAGTCGGACACTACAGGTCGCGTTGCCCAGCAGTGATCAAGGGTTGTTTCGACTGTAAGGAACTTGGGCATATCAAGTCAAATTGCCCAGAATTTCAAAAGGGATGCTCATCAAGCAAGTAACCGGATAAATAACACGGACATATATATATATATATATATATATGGAATTTTGGCTACGGTCTTGTTTGATAGTGGATGGACTCATTCTTTTGTGTCAAAATCTTTTTTGAGAAAACTAAGATGCATGCAAAAGGCAATCTCAGAGTTAGCTTTGACGGTAGCTACGCCGTCAGGGGCAACCCTTTCTACAGATCTATGCTATAAGGGATGTAAGCTCCAGATTAGCGGAGAAACCCCAAGTATCGATTTGTTGGAGTTGGGTTTTGCCAGGACAGATGTCACTATTGGCATGGATTGGATGTCGAGGCACATGGCAAGCATTGACTGCAAGGAGAAGAAGGTAGTTATTTCAGCTGAAGGAGTGGAACTTGTATTCCACGGGGAGCAGTGATCGGAGGCAATGACTTTCGCAACTGCTAGTGAAGTACGGGTACCGGAAGAGGTGAGCAAGATACCACTGGTGAGGAATTTTCCACTTGTATTCTTGGTGGATTTACCTGAAATTCTCCCACACCGTGATGTCGAGTTTAGCATCACAATTCAACCAGGTAGCGCTCCAGTATCCAAAGCACCCTATCGAATGGCACCAGTAGAGCAGAATGAGATCAAGAAGCAGATTGAAGAGTACTTGCAGAAAGGATTCATCAGACCAAGTGCATCGCCTTAGCGACCACCAGTATTGCTGGTTAAGAAGAAGGACGAGTCATCCAAGATGTGTATCGATTATCGGGAATTGATTAAAGTCACTATTCGGAACAAGTACCCAATTCCCAGGATCGACGATTTGTTCAATCAGCTTCAGGGAGCAGCAGTATTTTCCAAGATTGATCTACGGTCTGGATATCATCACGTACGAGTCAAGGAAGAGGATGTACCTAAGATAGCTTTTCGAACTCGACATGGACACTACGAGTTCTTGGTAATGCCGTTTGGAGTGACTAACGCTCCAGCTATTTTCATTGACTTAATGAACAAATTCTACGGCCGTTTATCGACTCATTTGTCGTGGTCTTCATCGACGACATTTTGGTATATTCAAGGACGGAAGAGGATCATGCTGAACATCTAACAGAAGTCTTGAGCAAGTTACAGGAGCATCAGTTGTATGCCAAATTATCTAAGTGTGAGTTCTGAAAATCGGAAGTTGCATTCCTAGGCCATATCATTTCTAAGGAGGGAGTGGCGACGGATCCTCAGAAGATAGAAGCGGTCAAGGAGTGGCCACCACCAAAGACGGTGAAGGAAGTAAGGAGTTTTCTGGGTATGACTGGATATTACCGAAGGTTTACCTAGAATTATGCAAGGATAGCTGTACCCCTTACAGCTTTGACCAAAAAGAACCAAAGTTTCGACTGGACGGAGAAGTGTGAAGAAAGTTTTCAGGAACTGAAGAACCGTTTGATCTCCGCACCTATATTGGTTTTACCTTAGGAAGACAAGGACTACGTCATCTACAGTGATGCGTCGTATTTTGGGTTCGGATGTATGCTGATGCAGGAGGGCAAGGTCATAGCTTATGGTTCGAGGCAGCTACGACCACACGAGAAGAATTATCCGACCCATGATTTAGAACTCGTGGCAATAACTTTTGCTTTGAAATCATGGAGACATTATATCTACGGAGCAAAGGTGGAAATTTACATTGATCATAAGAGCTTGAAGTATATCTACCAACAGAAGGATCTCAACTTAAGGCAGAGGACATGGTTGGAAGTACTCGAAGATATCATGTTTGAGATTATATATCATCCAGGGAAAGCTAACGTGGTAGCCGATGCGCTCAGTAGGAAGAGAAGTGTGGCTACATTGGTAGCGACCCAGAGGGAGCTAGATGAAGAGATCAGGCAGGCAGGCATCGAAGTGGTTACACAACACATAAGTACAGTTCTGGCATAGTTGGTGTTACAACCAAGCTTGGATGAGCGAGTGAAAGAGGCTTAGACCAAGGATCCAGAGATGGAAGACATGAAGATGCAAGTGCACGAAGGAAAATTGATGGAATTCAGTATAAGAGAAGGTTCACTATGGTTGGGTAACTGACCATGTGTACCAAAGGACGAGGAGTTGAGGGAAGACATCATGAAGGAAGCTCACTCCACATTACTTATGATTTACCCCGGAAGCACCAAAATGAATCGCGATGTGAAGCAGCACTATTGGTGGTCAGGGATGAAGCGAGATATAGCAGAGGTTGTCGCCAAATATTTGACGTGCCAACAAGTTAAGGCCGAAAACCAGAAACCAAGAGGATTGTTACAGCCTTTACCCATTTCAGAATGGAAATGGGAGAACATCAGTATGGATTTTATCACTGGATTACCGAGGAGCCCTAAAGGAAATGACTCAATATGGGTGATTGTGGATCGATTGACCAAGTCAGCACATTTTCTTTTAGTAAAGACGACCTGGACAGTCGAGAAGTTGGCCGAGGTCTACATTGAGAACATGGTGAAGCTATATGGAGTTCCAGTGTCGATAGTATCCGACCGAGATGCAAAATTTACATCTCGATTCTGGCAAAGTCTACAGTCAGCGTTGGGAACTAGAACAGACTTTAGCACAGCTTTTCACCCACAGACGGATGGACAGACGGAGAGAGTCAATAGGATTCTCGAGGAAATGTGACGGGCATGCATTTTGAACTACGAAGAAAGTTGGGAAAAATACTTAGTCTTGGTTAATAACATCTATCAGGCAAGCATTGGCATGGCCCCATATGAAGCTTTGTATGGATGAAGATGCAGGATGCCGATTTGTTGGTTCGAGGTAGGAGAGCGGCAGCTGTATGGACCAGAAATCGTGCAACAGACGTCGGAGCAGATCGTGCTCATTCAGAAGAGGCTTCAAGGAGCGCAAAACAGGCAGAAGAACTATGCGAACAACCGCCGAAGAGAGTTGGAATTTGAGGAAGGTGACTCCGTAGTTCACAAGGTATCGCCGATCGAAGGAGTTATCAGGTTTGGGAAAGGTAGGAAGTTAACCCTGAAATATATTGGACCATACAAGATTCTGAAGAGGATTGGCAGGATGGCTTATAAGTTGGAGTTGTCGGGCGAGCTATCTCAAGTGCATGAAGTGTTCCACGTCTCTATGCTACGGAAGTATGTCTCGGATTTGAGCCATCGGCTGCCAGTGGTTCTGAAGGATTTACAGATAGATCTTTCCTATAGAGAGAAACCAGTCAGGATACTTGATCATCAGGACAAGGTACTGAGAAACAAGGTTATCCCGATGGTCAAGGTTCTTTGGAGGAACCAGTTCATGGAAGAAGCCACGTGGGAGCCGGAGGGCCGCATAAAGGCCTTATATCCGGATTTATTTTGAATGTTTTCTATTTTGTTTGTTGTTTTTCTTTCTCCCACTAAGGACGTTCTGGGGACAGAACGATTCTAAGGAGGGAGTGATGTAACACCCCGTATTTTATGATACCTGAATATATATGTATGTATGTATATTGACTGTATGTGTGTACACGATTGTAGTGTTTTGTTTGATTTTGATATTGTGGTATATGGTTAGGGTTACGGGACGGTTCATGGGTGAATTGCATTCTAAAAAATGCACGAGAACGAGACGGACCGATACTAGTATAAACGCTAGTTTTCGGCACGACGCACATGCAAATATAATACGGTATGATACTACAGTGAATATAGGTTGCGTGTGCTTGTTAAAACACTCGTCTCGCACCCGTTGGAACTCATTAAGGGTTATGTTGGGCAGCCAACATAACTAACACAAAACCAATGGGCTTAAGCCATGGTTTTGGTCTACAAAATCACCTATAGCCTAACCCTACCCCCCCTTGTCAAATCCGGCCTATACACCTCCCATCTCCTTCATTTCCCACCTTATTTCCTCCTTTTTACTGTGGAAATTTCAGAAAGAAAACACCTCAATAGAAGGACGAGAGAAAGAAGAAGGAAGTGAAGAAGAATGATCAAAAGGAGATTTCCAAGAGAAGAAGCTTGAAGAAGTTCCT
The DNA here is from genome assembly GCA_017893485.1 of Hemerocallis citrina. NCBI lineage: Eukaryota > Viridiplantae > Streptophyta > Magnoliopsida > Asparagales > Asphodelaceae > Hemerocallis > Hemerocallis citrina. The sequence continues at coordinate 161,043,550 of CM030364.1, read as the reverse complement.
TCTACTACTACAACCAAGGGTGGGAAGTTTCTCTAAACTTGAAATTCTTGTCTTTTAATTAATTTTGATTACATGCATGTGTGCTAGAATGCATAGGATTGATTTTCTAAGGGTTAGAAGTTGAAGTCAGAATGGAACTAGAGAAAACTGGTTCGGAGTACCATTTTGTGGATTTTTCCGAGAGCAAATTATGATGAATTAGACCATGAAATTAAAATAGTTTGTTCACATATGTGTTAGGATCATTCATGATTTATTTTCGATTTTTCTAAGATCATTTGATATGCTAATAAAATCGTGAGATGGATCTGTGTCGTAAGGCAGACTAAGAAAAAGAAAAACAGGATGGCTGATATTGTAATAATTTTCATGATTTATTGAAGCATCCTATTGTTCTGAAATTTTTTCTCAATGTTCCTGAATGCATCTTGATTATGTACAAAAGTCCGTAAATTATTTGGATGAGTTTAGAGGCATGAGAAAAATCTATCTATAACCAGTATCTGATGTTGAATTAGAAAACTTGATGGTTTCTGTGCTCACTTGTAATAAATAGATAGTACTCACTGTATAATTGGAATTTTGACATGAGGTCTTTTGCATGATGTTGGGTATGATGTTTAGTTTCACCACCATAAATTTTAGGTCATTTCGACAAGTGTGCAATTTACTGTGATTTTTTGATTAAGCACTGTGCTGTTTTTAGCCAGTTTTGATACTCTGTAAAGATTGGAAATTTGAGACCTGTTAGAGGCACATTTTGAGGATCATGACTCAGGAGATAGTTGTAGGGGACACCTAGAACTTTCCAAAAAAACTAATTTGAGGCGATTCCAATGAACAGTTGAATTGTTATAATTTTTGTAAGACTGGACAGAGAACTTGAGTAGAGCTGAGTGCTCTGAATTGGAGAGACCAATTGTGTGAATTGGTGTATCAATGATAGATGAGTGTGTTAGGGTGACTTAATGGTATAATTTGGACTCATGACCAACTAGAGAATTGTTGAGGACACCCACACCCTTCTACAGAATTTGAGTTTGTGTCGTTCTGATGAACCAGTAGGATTTTGGGTTACTGGTAAGGTGCAGCCCATGCACAGGAAGTACGCAGGCTGGAGCTTGAGAAGCTACGTTGAGGACTTAGATGGATGAATTTAAGCTTGTGATCAACTAGGAAGTCGTAGCCTAGGATCGTACCTTTCCAGGTTGGGCCCATACACTCCAATCGGAGTTGTATCGAGAGAGTTATGACCATTCTGTGATTCGGGCAGAAACCCGTCGGTCGCTTAGTCTGGGTTTGGACAGAGAGTTGTGAAAGCATTTTTCCTTTGTTATTTGAGTCGATGACTCGTGTCTAGGAGTGGTTGATCTCTGTTATTGAAGTTGTTGACTCCCCGAGTGGGATGGGTGACTCGAGTTAGTCACTAGGGTAAAGGATACCCTGCACCTATCAACCCTATACTATTAGACTTCTGCCGAGCGTAGGACATCCGAGCATGCCACTGAGTGGAGCTCACAGGGCAATTATATATTTACAGCCGGAGTAGCTGCAGGCGTAGGCCATTGTGCTGGACGAGTCCAAGCAGGGGAAGTGGCGAACCGGACCGGTATCGCCAGGGGCCAGAGGTTGATAGGCAAGTGTGGAAGCAGTTAATTCTTACCCTAATAATTAGAGTAAGGTAGGGGTTAGAATGGTTTATTAAGGGGTTTGGAAATTGCATTAGTCCTAGTAAACCATAATCGGTGTTGTATCTTCCAGTCGTAGGGATACGTTCTAGGCCGCTAATGGATTGCATCCCCGGCTCGTATCTCGATCTGTTGATTCCCAAAGTTCTGCCGAAGTAAGGTACGGGAGGCCCGGAGGATTTGACCTCCCGTGCTGCTCACGTCCCTAAAGCGCGGGTTTTGTGTTTTGTGTTTTTTTGGTATATATATCAGTTCATTACCCGATGAGGGGTGAACACGCATGCGTCAGTCCATGGGTGGACATGTGGAACCAAGGGTCGTAAGGACCAGGTTCAACGCAGTTTCTAAGGAGGTCCGTACGCAGGTACCAACTGGCGGTGACCACTTGGGCACTGCAGGGCGGAATTAGACCGACCACTGCAATCTCTTTGGACAACGGACAGTCTATTGGGAACTGGAGTGTGTATAAGAGTAGGGTGCATGGCGAGGGTTCGAATCCCTAAATTGTGGAGATAGACGACTAGATTTGGGGGCGTATGTAGTATGGGATGCATTCGTACTCCAAAGTCTTGCTTGCATTAGAAGTTAGGCATGTGAGTTTGCTGCATCTAGTCATAGGGTCATATCATAACACTGCACTAGAACCCGAATCCACTAAACCCTTGTTTTGGCATAACACTTTTCCTTTTTGCATAAATTATTGGTTGTGATTGAATTTTTGAGGATCGCTGTTATCACCAGCTTTGCGTCAGTCGAAGTACTGACGTTCCCCACCTTTTAGGTATCGGTTATACCTTCCGAACAGGTGCAGAGATATCAGAGTCGCGCAGCAGAAGCCTGAAGCTGAGGAGCAAGTCCCAGGAGAGCAGATGGGCCGCTCAGCGAAGTTCCGTAAGTAATCAGTTGATTACCATTCCAGGAGGCAGCTGATAGCTTTATAAGAGGAGTCTGTAAATACTTGTAATAAGTTGTAATGAATTGATGTAATTTGTACTCCTTATCCAAGAACAAGTTATCGGTTGTAATCAATGATGTAAGGACTTATTTGGCAAATAAAAGTTTTTAAATTTCCGTGTTATTACTGTGTTGAGATGCATTTGAAGGTAAAGATTCTGAAAGGTGTCACGGATGTCCGGTAATGGGGATCCGGGGCGCTACAAGTTGGCTGAGCTGTATGTTGGTGAGATCGTCAGGATTCATGGTGTTCCGTTAACCATTGTGTCTGATCGAGATGCGTGGTTTACTTCGCATTTCTGGAGGAGTTTTCAGATAGCCTTGGATACAAAGACGGATTTCAGTATTGCTTTTCATCCACAGACCGATGGGCAGACCGAGAGAGTCAACCGTGTTCTTAAGGATATGCTTCAGTGTTGTGTTCTAGATTTTGAAGGCATTTGGGAAAGGCATTTAGCTCTGGTGGAGTTTGTCTACAACAACAGTTTTCAAACTAGTATTGGGATGGCGCCGTACGAAGATCTGTATGGCTGGAAGTCCAGAACCCCAGTCTGTTGGTTCGAAGTTGGGGAGCGACAGATGTTTGGGCCTGAGATTGTGCAGAAGACCTCTGAAAAGATCGATCTGATCAGGAAGAGGTTGGTGGATGCTCAGAGTAGGCAGAAGAGCCATGCAGACAACCGAAAGAGGGACCTTGAGTTTGAGGTTGGTGACTTAGTCTTTCTGATGGTTTCACATAGCAAGGGTATAATTTGCTTCGGCAGAGGTGGAAAATTATCCCCGAGATTCATAGGCCCGTACAAGATATTGAAACAGATTGGGAAAACTGCTTACCTATTGGAGTCGCCGGAAGAGTTAGCTCAGGTGAACAATGTCTTCCATGTGTCCATGCTGAAAGGGTACATTCCAGATCCGAATCATCATTTGCCCAAAGTGCCGGAGGGTTTGCAGTTGGACCTGAGTTACATTAAGCTTCCGGTTGAGATTGTCGATCGTCGGGAGAAAGTCTTGAGGAACAAGACGATATCGATGGTCAAAGTAGTCTGGAGAAACCAGTTGGTTGAAGAGGCTACTTGGGAATCTGAGGAAAGGATGATGAAGGATCATCCTGAGCTCTTTGTTTGATTTGTATCTTCTTTTCTTTTCTTTCTTATCTTCTTGTTGTATTTCTATTTTCTCACCCTTTAAGTGTAGTTCCGGGGACGGAACTATTCTAAGGAGGGAGTGTTGTAACATCCTGAATTTTTTATTTATAAGAGTTTGTGATTTACGTATTTTGCACGTATAATTTCATACGCATTTTTCTAGAGACAAATATTTCTTCATAGCCTAAGCTATTAATTATTCTCTTTATTTCCTAAAAGATCTATTTTTCGAGCCTAAACAAAATCCTAGGCCTAATTATCTCTCTAGCCCATTATAATTAATTTATTAATTAATTCTCTTGAGCCCATGGTCTTTTGGCCCATTAGTGAGTCCAATTAATTAAATTTCTCTTTTAATTAACCTAACTTCTAGTGTAGACCAACTTAACAAACAATTAATTAAATGTGCATGAACAAATTTTGGTAGGGGGTACTAGTTTGCATGTGCATTGCAGTTGCACATGCAAATGCGCCATGGAGTGTAGGCCGGATTGTGCAACGAGAGAGGGAGAGATGGGAGTAGTGGTGAGGTGGTTATCTCATTCATGGGTGGTTGCTACAACACCCAAACTCATCCTAGCCCTTGATCCTTAACTATTTGGACTAATCCTAGCCATTCAATTCACTCAAAAATATGTATAAATACCCCCTCTCATCTACTCACTTTTGCACTTGAAAAAGAAATAAAGAAACATAAGAGTAAGAAAAAGATTGAGAGAAAGTGAGAGAAAGATTGAGTTTGTGTGCTAGTGTGTGTGTTCATCCGTTTGAAGGCCGGCCAAATCAACAAGGAGCAAGGGGAGCTCGGGTTCTGTTACCGCTAAATCTGGTGTGGGGGTAAACAGGCACAGATAGTATTTGTGGATTCTTGGAAAACTTGAATAGCAAACCTGAATCCTGTTCCGTCGGAGTTTGACCCTATCTCCCGCCGTTCACCTTCAAAAAGTGCGAGACACCGGGGTTGATCCCGACGATGCACCCTCCAACGCTCAAGTCAGTAATGAGGAAGATTATGAGAGAGCGTAAATTGGCAAAAGATTGATTACCTCTTAATAATGGTGGATGGGGGATATTTATAGTCGCCGTTGGGATCAGATTAGGAATGTAATCCCTTTAATCAGATTAGGAATGTAATCCCTGTGATCAGATTAGGAATGTAATCCCTAATTCCCAGTGAAAGGATAGATGTGAATCAGGGCCGTTGATTAGGATTAATCAGAAACCCTAATTCTATCTTGCTGGACCGAGTTCATTTTGGGTTGGGACCCGTACCCAGTTGAGGTGGATCCGTTCTTGGATTATTGGGTCTTGAAGAAAGACCCAGTTCCCATTTCAGACCCATTTGTAGGTAAAATTACCGTTTTACCGCTGAGCTTTAAGATTCGTGTCCGATTTGAATGACCCCGATTTAATCCTATTTTTAGCCATATCACGAGCCCCCCACTCTTGGAGACTGAATTTTTCAGTCTTTGAGGAGTATTTTTGTTGTTCTAATGGTATACAGGATTTTATCGGTATTCTTTAAGGGAGTTTGGATCTTGCTCGGGGTATAACGGTGTTATTCTGGGCTTGTAAAATGCCCAAAAATATCCTTAGAATTTTTTGGATTTTTTTGTGATTTTTCCAGATTTTTCTGAATTTTTTCTCATTTTTTTGAATTTTTTATTCATTTTCTGAATTAAATAATTAATTATCGAAAATATTAATTAATTATTCTAATTTAATAATTATTTTTTCAGAATTTTAAAATAATTTTTCTAAACTAATAATAATTTTTTGAATTTTTAATTAATTTTTTCCGATTTTTAAAATATTTTTTCGGATTTTTTAAATAATTAATACAAATAAATAAATAAAAAAAATTAAATATTACCTGGACATGTGGCGCATTTCTGAGCGTCGATCATGATCAGATGTGCGCGCATCGAAAAGCAGATCACGTTCTGGACACGCGGCGCGTTTCTGAGCGTCGATCGTGTCGTGACGCGATTTTTGAAAAGATCGGACGGCGCGTGTAGGTCGGCAGCATTTTTCTCCAACTTCGAGCTCGGATTGCATGTTGCTCGGAATCCGAGCAACTTTGCCCAATTTTCGCGCAGCTCGGCAACCGATCCCGGAGGTGAAGCCACGTGGCATACAAAAAATATATATATTTTTCTTTCTTTCTCTCCCGACCCTGCCTTCTTTCTTCTCCTTCGTCTCCGCCCTACATCTTCTTCCCTCTCCTTCCTTCGCCTTCGAGCTTGGAGACAGTGGGGATCGACTGTCGTGAGCTCGGCGAAGGGCACAGCGGAGATGCGGGGCTCGACTGTGGGGTCGAGTTGGAGACAAGGAGCTCGACGCTCAAGACGAGGAGGGAGCTTGCCAATGGTGGAGTGGTGCTCGACATCCTGGCGAAGTTTAGCGGGAGCTCGACGGAGCTTGGCGAACGCGGCGAAGCTCAGGGTACGCGTCGAGCTCGGCAAGTGAGAGCGCGGCAAAGCTCGGAGTGCGCGGCGAGTGATTTTGGCAAAGTAGGAGGTTCGCTCGAGGGGGAGCTCGACACTTGGTGGTTGAAAGAGCTCCTGTGGAGCTATTGGCGAACGTGGAGGGGCTTGGATAGCGGCAAGCTCGGCGATGTAGGTCGGCGAGGTTGGGAGCTCGACGGAAGTGGTGAAGTTTGGCGGAGAACTTGAGCTTCGGCGGAGGGGGGCTCGAAGCTTGGCATCGGTGATGGGTTCGGAGCTTGGTGATGGAGCTCGGCAATGGGTTTGGCTCGTCATTTGGCTCGGAGCTCAGCCATGGAGGTGGTCGAAGCTTCGAAGGAGCTCGACGAGTGAAGGAGGGAGAGCTCGACACAGCGGAGCTTCGACGTCGGTGTGGCTTGAGCTCGGCAGGTTGAGCTTCGGTGAGGAAGAGCTCGTTAGTGGAGGTGGCGAGAAATGGGTGCGAGCTCGGAGCTTGAAGATGACGAGTTTGGGTTTGATGGAGATGGAGGTGTGAGCTCGGCGTCGGAGGCAGCCGGCGACGGAGGGGGGAGCTCGGTTGTCGCCCGAATGTTGGTGAGGAGTTGGTTTTTGAGAGCATCGGAGGTTGAAGAAGAAGGTGCTGGCTTTCTTCTTTTTGGATTTTTGTCTCCTGTTTTGGCACCAAACCGGCTGGAGATGAGGAAGGGGATGGGTGTTTGGGTTTGGAACCCTTAATGGGTCCGAACCCGACCCTGGTGCCCCCCCTCCCCTTTTTTTTTCGGCGAATCCGAGCACGGATTGTGAAGCAAATTTTTTGGCCATTTTGCAGCTCGGTAGGACAGTAGCTCGGATTGTAGATCTGAGCTACGTGGCTCGATCTGGACGGTTGATCACGATCGTGGCGCGAATCACGAGACAAGAGGCTCAAATTTCGAGAAAATATTATCTTGTCGTTTTGTGGTCGTGGCGTCATCTGAGCCGTTTGATCGAGATTTTGCACGAATTATGAGGAGAAAGTTGTTTTCCTCCAATTTGCAGCTCGGATGGCTAGTTTCTCGGAATCCAAGCAATGAGAGAAACTTGTTCACGTGATCAGCTCAGATTGCTAGTCGCTCGGCACAGCTGTATTGCGATCCACTTTCCCGATGCTACGGAGGTCCGATCAGGGCGTGCGACCACTCATTTCGAAGCTAACTCGAAGATCTACAACTTCTCTTTAGGAGTGGGATGAAGATTCACCCATCTTCATGGTCAAAATAGCCCCGCAACATCCTCATCTTCATGAAGTTGAGGAGTGTTTTGGTCTTGGGGATTTTTTTGAAGAAGAGCTTCACTCCTAGGGGCGGAGAAGAGGTGCTAGGAAGACCCTCGTAAGAGACATGGGAAGACCCATCCTTTGAGGTGAGTGCTAGGAGCAACTCTGTAGGGGAGTTTTGAGCTCCAAACTCGCTTAGAAGAGGCCCGCTTTGGAGGCGAGCGGAGCGTAGAGCTTGGCCCTAGGAGAGAGCCATCTGGGAGACGAGTTTGAGGAGCAACTCTAGGAGATGTTGCGAGTTCCGAATTTGTTGAGAAGAGGTCCGCTTTGGAGGCGAGCGGAGTGAAGAGCTTGACTTTAAGAGAGAGCCATTTGTGAGACGAGTGTGAGGAGGAACTCTAGGAGAGAGTTGTGAGCTTCAAACTCGTTGAGAAGAGGTCCGCTTTGGAGGCGAGCAGAGCGAAGAGCTTGACTGTAGGAGAGAGCCATTTAGGAGACGAGTTTGAGGAGCAACTCTAGGAGAGAGTTGTGAGCTCGATCTGAACCGTTAGATCTCGGCACGGATCTCGAGGCAGGCTCGGTTCTCGAGAAAACACTATCTTGTCGTTTAGTGGTGCTGGAGCGATCTGAGCCGTTCGATTGAGATCTTACACGAATTTTGGGGAGAAAGTCGTTTTTCTCCAATTCGGTGCTCGGATTCCAGATCGCTTGTCGCTCGGGTTTTGGTTCCGAGGGACGTGGAAAGTCTTTTGGGAGATGAGTTTGAGGAGCAACTCTAGGAGAGAGTTGTGAGCTCCGAACTCGTTGAGAAGAGGTCCGTCTTGGAGGTGAGCAGAGCGAAGCACTTGACTCTAGGAGAGAGCCATTTGGGAGACGAGTTTGAGGAGCAACTCTAGGAGAGAGTTGTGAGCTCCGAACTCGTTGAGAAGAGGTCCGCCTTGGAGGTGAGCGGAGCGAAAAGCTTGACTCTAGGAGAGAGCCATTTGGGAGACGAGTGTGAGGAAGAACTCTAGAAGAGAGTTGTGAGCTCCGAACTTGTTGAGAAGAGGTCCGCCTTGGAGGTGAGCGGAGCGAAGAGCTTGACTCTGGGAGAAAGCCATCTGGAAGATGAGTTTGAGGAGCGACTCTAGGAGAGAGTTGTGAGCTCCAAACTCGTTGTGAAGTGGTCCGCTTTGGAGGTGAGCAGAGCGAAGAGCTTGGCTCTAGGAGAGAGCCATTCGGGAGACGAGTTTGAGGAGCAACTCTAGGAGAGAGTTGTGAGCTCCGAACTCGTTGAGAAGAGTTCCGCCTTGGAGGTGAGCGGAGCGAAGTGCTTGACTCTAGGAGAGAGCCATTTGGGAGACGAGTTTGAGGAGCAACTCTAGGAGAGAGTTGTGAGCTCCGAACTCGTTGAGAAGAGGTCCGCCTTGGAGGTGAACAGAGCGAAAAGCTTAACTCTAGGAGAGAGCCATTTGGGAGACAAGTTTGAGGAGCAACCCAAGGAGAGAGTTGTGAGCTCCGAAATTGTTGTTTAAGTGAGGTTATCAACGGTTGTGGGAGCAATTCCGAATGACGAACCACTTCTTACCCACTTATGAGCGAGTAATTTGAAGCAGAATCGAGCCAAGTGTTGGACTCCGAACTCGTCGTTAGAGGGACTCAACGGTTGTGGGAGCAATTCCGATTGGCGAACCACTTCTTACCCACTTATGAGCGAGTAATTTGAAGCAGAATCGAGCCAAGTGTTGGACTTTGAACTCGTCGTTAGAGGGACTCAACAGTTGTGGGTGCAATTCCTAATGGCAAACCACTTCTTATCTGCTTATGAGCGAGTAATTTGAAGTAGAATCGAGCCAAGTGTTGGACTCCGAACTCGTCGTTAGAGGGACTCAACGGTTGTGGGAGCAATTCCAAATGGTGAACCACTTCTTACCCGCTTATGAGCGAGTAATTTGAAGCAGAATCGAGCCAAGTGTTGGACTCCGAACTCGTCGTTAGAGGGACTCAACGGTCATGGGAGCAATTCCGAATGGCGAACCACTTCTTACCTGCTTATGAGCGAGTAATTTGAAGCAGAATTGGGCCAAGTGTTGGACTCCGAACTCGTTGTGAAGAGCTTAGTAAGTTGCGGGAGCAACCATGTAGAAGAAGCTGGACTCCGAACTCACCATTTAGCGAGTCGTGACTCGGAGGGATAGAGATGAAGCAAGAGCAAAGATTTTCAATGGAAAAAATGTAAAGTTTTATTGAGATAAACAATGTGACCGCTTCAATAGGGCGAGCCATTATTACATGCTATTGGCCGGGTTACAAGCATCGGCCTTATTGAAAATCAAGATCCTACTTCTACGATAAGGTGAAGACCTCTTGGGAGGAGCTGGGAGGTTCTGAGTCTCGAAGCTCAGTGGAACTTTCTGTTCGTTTGCAGGCTCCTCAGGGGGGGAAGCTCGGTCCCCTCTTTTTGGAAGAATTTGGTCAGGTGTCCCTGCTGTATGAGTTCTTCGATCTCATCCTTGAGAGCCCGACAATCATCCGTGTCGTGGTCGTGGTCCCTGTGAAAGCGGCACCACTTATCCTTGTTCCTCTTCTTGCCAAGTGTATTCATTCTAGGGGGAGCACGGAGTAGCCCTTCCTTGTCTACCTCCATAAGAACTTCTGATATATTAGCAATGAGGGGGGTGAACTTTTCAAGACGAGGAGTCGAGCGGTACTGGCCATTACCGTCCTTCTGGGATTTTTGGGACCCATCTTCGCTTGTGTTCTTCCGTTTGTTCCCGGAAGATGATTCTTCAAGAGTAGGGGGGTCGAGAGCCTCTTCCGCTCATATGTACTTCTCCACCTTAAGTAGGAGTTCTGAGAAGTTCCGAGGAGGCTTCTTGGCAAAGGATGCCCTGAGGTTGGCATTAGTGACATTGCGCTCGAACGCTACAGAGGCTACTGATTGGTTGAGGAATGAAATGGACCGGACTTCTTTGGTGAAGCGTCGAACGTAATCCCTTAGGCATTCACCCTTTTATTGGTTGAGGGTGACCAGGGGGACACTTATTTTCTCTACCCGGCGGCTACCCACGAAATGAGTAAGGAAGAGCCCTTTGAACTGATCGAATGAAAAGATGGAGGCCGGGGCGAGTCGAGAGTACCATTCTCTTGCAGGCCCCTTCAACGTGGCAGGAAAGATTTTGCAGAGGCGGGCGTCTGAAGCATGGTGGATCATCATGAGAATTTTGAAACTCTCTATGTGATCCGCGGGGTCTGACTCCCCGGTATACGACTCGAAGTGAGGCGGCTTGAAGTTCTCTGGGATGGGGGCCTCCATGATGGTGCGGGAGAATGGAGGTCTGCTCGGGCAGAGGTTTATCGCTCGTTGCTCTTCTTCTCTGTCAATTCGACCGAGGCACCTCTCCATTTCGTGGAGACGGCGGTAGACCGAGTCTTCTCTTTGATCATACCTTGCCGAGTCCCGGGACTCATCTTCGTACGAGGGTGGACTGGGATTGCGGTGATGGTGGCTTGGAGATGGACTAGGATTGAGAGTGTGAAGGTGATGGCTCCTAGTTGGCTCGTGAGTAGGTGGCCTCTGGTCGTTCTTTGGGGTGATATTAAGGGCCCGTAAGACTGTCGCTTGGAAGTCTTGAAGATCTGCCCTTGTGACTGGTGCCTCTCCCGCTTTGTGGTCCCTATGTGTGGCTCGGCTTACTGGAGAATGAGTTCTCCGCCGACGACGCTAAGGGGACTCCCTTCGCCCTCTTCGAGTAGGGGACCTTCTGTAGTCTTGGCAATGAGGAGATCGCTCATTTGGACGTTGTTGGCGGAGGCTCCCTCTCGGGCCTGCCTTTCATCCAAACGGCGGCGAAGATCCTCTTCCTTCTGCCGATTGAGGATGGTATTTCGAAGGTCGGAAGCTCGGGGATTATGGGATGCCATAGAGTTGGAAGAGGGGTTGTGTATTGGGATGCGGTCCTGTTGGAGAGGTTGCTTCTGAGGATTGGGATGCGAGTCCCCCGCACCGGCATTCTGAGGAGGGAGTTGGTCCAGCCGCAGGGGGTCCTCTGCCTGAGGAGGAAGTTGCCCCTGCTGCTGAACGGGTTGGAGGGGGACCTCCTATTGTGGTTGAGGAGGGGTAGGCCCACGGTTGGACCCCCTAGATCTAAGTTTCCTTGGAGGCATGACGGGGGAAGATCTGACCTGCGGGAAGAGGATGGGTTGCTGTTCGTTTGTTTCCTACAGGCGGTGCCAATCTGTTACTGCTAAATCTGGTGTGGGGGTAAATAGACAGTATTTGTGGATTCTTGGAAAACTTGAATAGCAAACCTGAATCATGTTCCGCCGGAGTTTGACCACTGTCTCCCGCCGTTCACCTGCAAAAAGTGCGAAACACCGGGGTTAATCCCGGCGACGCACCCTCTGACGCTCAAGTCAGTAATGAGGAAGATTATGAGAGAGCGTAAATTGGCAAAAGATTGATTACCTCTAAATGATGGTGGATGGGGGATATTTATAGTCACCGTTGGGATCAAATTAAGAATGTAATCCCTGTGATCAGATTAGGAATGTAATCCCTGTGATCTGATTAGGAATGTAATCCCTAATTCCCAGTGAAAGGATAGATGTGAATCAGGGCCGTTGATTAGGATTAATCAGAAATCCTAATTCTATCCTGCTGGACTGGGTTCAATTCAGGTTGGGACCCGTAACCAGTTGAGGTGGATCCGTTCATGGGTTATTGGGTCTTGAAGAAAGATCCAGTTCCCATTTCAGACCCATTTGTAGGTAAAATTACCGTTTTACCCCTGAGCTTTAAGATTCGTGTCTGATTTGAACGGCCCCGATTTAATCCTATTTTTAGCCATATCAGGTTCCATCAAGCACAAGGAGGAGAAGGCAATTTGTGGCACAATCTAGGAGGAGAAGGATCGCTCTTTGTTCAAGGAGATTTCTAGAAATTATTTCTTTTGTTTCTTCAAATATGTGGGCAGTTTTCTCTAGCTTCTAAGTACTACCATGCTAGGTTGTGTTTTGATCATGCTAGAATAAATAAGTGAAAAATATTGCCTTATGTTAGTAACTTGATTAAGGAGAAAAGAAACATATGTGAAATTGCATGAAATAACTAGTGAAATGGATTGAATGGTATGTTATATATGTTGCTGTGATAATTTCATATTTCTGTATCATGTTATTTTAGAATGAATGATTCTCCATGTTGAAATGTTCATGTATGTGGGAAAAGTGCAATTTAAGAAATGTGCTAATGTGAAAAATAAAAAATAACAGAATCTCCATGTTATTAAAATAAGATTGACTAGAAAATTATGTATGTTTATGGCTAGTATGATTGTTACTAATTAATCCTAAAGTTGTATGTTAGTTGTTGGAGAAATGAACATTTTGTAAGTTAGGCCAAATGCAAGAACTGATCAATTTGTGTGTCAAAAAGGAGGAAGAAAAACTCATTAGACTATAAAGAGGAACTAAAATATGATTGAAAGAAATCAAGAAAAATGTCTCTTTGAAAAAGAAGTTGTTAATAGAACATTATGTGATTTTCATGTACACTTTGAATGAATAAAGAGTAGGACTTTATATGGAAGAAAAAAAAAGATTTTAATGGCTTTAAAAACCCTAAATTTACTGTTTATTTTGAAAGAAATTCAGTTAGGAATTTATTTAATTTCTAAAGAAGAAAAAATCACATTTTTGAAGAAATGAGTTTTTTTTTATGAACTAGAATAGTTACAGTCGTGTACAAAACAAATTGGAATTATTTCTCTACGGGTTAGTCACTCTGTCCATACTGCTTAGTGGGTGCAAATTAAAAACGTCACTGTAGTAGGAGGTCATGGGTTCAAATCTTGGCATACACTGTTTATTTCCTTTTCGAAAATAACCCAATACCGAGACCCAAGTATAAAAGAATTAGAGCCCCTTTGTATCAAGTGGGCTCTCTGTCCTCATTGGTTAGCTGCTGCGCCACAGTAACATTACTGTAGCGCATACTGTAGCTGTTGCTGGTTCGAAACCTGGCTTCGGCCTAGGTTTTGAGTTTTATTTTGGGAAATTAATATTTTAATGATTTCTTTTGTAAAATTAAATTAGAAAAAAATATGATAATTATCCTGAGATTAATTTGAGCTTATCTAGAAAATTTCTATGAATTGATTAAGAAATTTTAATCATGATTAAAGAGATTATAAGGGTGTTTATATGATAAATTAAAGCAATATGTATTTCCTCTTCTTTAGGGTAAATTAGGTAATTTTTTTTTGAGAATTCATGACTTAATGCAAATGAGAATAATTTCGTTTAGGTTAAATAAAGGAGATTTTAGACCTATGAATGCAAAGAAAAAATTATGAGATTAAATATGTAAGTCGAGAAATCGTGAGAATGAAACTATCTTGTCTCATTATTGTGAAAAGTAAACATGAATTGAAATGAATGAAATCATGATGACTTATGAAAATATTGATGAGTGTGAATACTCGATTTGTGTACATGGAATGAGATTTTGAACTAGAGGGTAGCTAAGTCCTATTACTGACAGTTGAATGAATTATAATTGTTGAGATGAATTATTGAGATGAAAGACCAAGTTGGTCATGTTGTTGATTAAGACCGATATAGAGGAAAGAGCTAACTCTGGGGGTTGATTTTATTCATGATTCAATAAACTAAGGATTAGATACATAGTGGTGATGTAACGAAAGTAAGAAAAAAACACCAGTATGAGGGCCATCGGATTAGCGGTGTGATAGTGATTCACAGACTGCATGCTTGATGCGTCATGACATGGTGTGATCACTAATCCAGAATTATTGTCCCAGTGGTGACGCTTGTGGGGTGTTTTGGTGACTACAGGTGGTGCCATTGTTCCATGACGGAGGTTGAAGTGTCCATTGTCTGCCTGCATGATGCGTCATATCAGTACGTGGGATTTCCCTCCAGACTGTCTAGACATGGGCTCGTAACTCATAGAACATCTAGAATACTTACCGTAGTTGTTTAAGTCATTGCGAGAGACCGAACCCTACAAGGTGAAGTACGATTAAGGGCTTGTCCTCAGACCTATGTAGTATGGGATGCATAGAATTCGAACAAGTGCGCATTAGTGTCATGTAATATAACAACTGCATTAAGGACTAAGTGCACAGCACAACACGACATCTATAGGATAGTCCCCGTAGTTTTGCTTGTGACAAGTGTGTGCTTTCTAAGTAGAAGAAAATTGATGTTTTATATCCTTGCGTCCGTTGAATGAAGTGACGAGCCCACAGTTTCCATGCAGGATAAAGAGATTGACAAGAATAAAGTATGCATGGTGCTTAAAGATTGTTTCAAGTGTTGTACAGTTTATTCATGTAATTATTGTAAATTTCTTCTTCTGTTTAAATGTAATTTAAAAATGTAACTTTGATGTAAAGTTTTAATTTCCTTATAAAATTGTATGAAGTGAAGTGAAAAGATCTGTGGAACTTCGAATTCAGTCTGTTTTGGAATTTGGGGTGTGACAATCGTCATCACCATCCCCTCATCATCTTCCTCGTCACCTCATCGCTCACCGATCGTCTTCTCCATCCTCATCTTCGCCATTGAACCCTCACCGAACTCCACTGCATCCATCGCCGCTCCTCCCGTTCTCGCCCATTGCCACCGTTATCCTTCGCCGTGCACTCCCCACACCTACCGGAGTCCCCTCGCAGCATCCTTATCGTCGTTCAGCCGTCGTCATCGCCCCCTGTTTTCGAGCCAAAAAACAGAGCTCGCGTTGCCATCGCTCTCGCCGTTGCCGTTGCTTCCCGACCGCAATGTCGTCATCTTCGCAGTCGCCGCCGCCGTGGTGTCGCGCCGTTCAAAGCATTGCCGGAGCCTGCTCTCTCTCTTAAATGCAGTCTTCGCCATTGAATTCACCATCAGTCTCAAACGTTCGCTGTGTGTTTGCGCCGAACCTGTAGTTTGGGATGCAGTAGTACATGCACTAGATAGGCTAATAAAATGACTAATAACCTGCATACTTGATCCTGTATTGAACTTGACTTGACATCACTCATTACATGCGTGATTATTGTAAACCTTTAATACTATTGCTTGCTCTTTGCTTTGTTCTTTGACTTTGATCCTGTCCCTTTCTTTCTTTTATATACATGTTTTCATTTATCCTCTGTTTTTCTCTTGTTGCTGCCCACAACTTGCTTTAAGGGCACTTTTTTTCTTCTTTTTGGATCAAGATTTTACAGGTACTAAAGGATCAGTCCCTGAAGGTATTGGTGAGCAACGATTCTAGAGTTGGAGTCCAAGATTGCGCTGCTTAATTTATTTATTGCTAGCTTATTTCTTTGAACATTGTTACGACTTTGTATTTTGTTTTGGGCTTATGTTCCCGGAGTTTGTTTTTCCCAGATGTTGGATTTGTTGTGTTGGATATTATTATTATTGGATTATTTCATTATTTGAGGTTATCTTATTTCATGTGATTATTTCTTCTTGCGTGGTTGTGTTGATGTTGTATATTGTTGAGTTAGTCTGGTACATCTTATGGATGGTGTTTACATCATTCGCTGGACCTACGTTACATGCTTGTATTCCGTATTTTGGGAAGTGGAGCATGACAATACTTTTTCAGATTCCGTAAGGAACTCATAATCTAGCCCCTTAAGCACACGCAAAAGTTAACCAAAACAGCAGTTTTTTAGCAAAACTCGCTGTTTTGGGGAAACGATTTGTTTAACCCATCAAATTAACCCAAAAAATTCCATAAAAATTATAACATGATAATAAAACATACAAGAACCTCTCAAATTAATTTGGAGTCAAAATTCTAACTTTAGCACAAGTAATTAATTCTAACCATAAAAACTACAAGATTGAATCTTTATTGTTTATTTTGTGTTCTACCACTTCAATCTTATATGCCATTTATTCTTGTCCATAGACATTCATATGCAAGTGAAATTAGTCCAAGTTCTTCGTTTAACAAGCAAATAACAATAATAATAACAATCAAAAAGTTGAGAACCCCTACCTTACGATTGTGGGATGAACTAGCTTCACCTTCTCCTCCTTGCTCCCTGTTCTAGCACCTCTTCAAGAACACCCCATGAAATGAAACCCATGAAACCCTAACCCATCTTTTGATCCTCTCTTTCTTTTCTTTTCTTCTCAATTTTTTTCTTTAATTAAAACTAGTAAAAGAAGAAGGAGAATGAGATGAGAAAGAGATTGGGGGCACAAAATGAAAGAGGGTTTCTTGTTCTTTTGGAATGTGGCCAGCCAAGGGGAGTGGGGGGGTTTTTATAGGAGAGGGTGAGTTGGGTTTGTGGTTGAGAAGAGAACAAGTGTTCTTCTCATTTGTGGCTCAACAATTTTGAGATTAATTTGCAATTTTATTATTGCAATCAACACCCACAACAATCTTAGCCCTCCATTTAATCATGATTAATCAATAATAAGAGGTATTTTCCCAAAATCACATACTACTTAATTTCGTACATATACGTACATATATCTCTCTATACAAAAAAATTTTATTAGTTAAAACGAATATTCTCTACCGAAAATATTTTAATTCAGAAATAATAATAAAAATAATTTTATTACCGGCTTGAAAGGTTCCAGTATCAATTTGATACAATACAGATGTATACAGACTAGTATATATATATATATATATATATATATATATATATATATATATATATATATAATGTTTATTAGTAAAACCGGGTAATATCCACCAAAAATATTTCAATTATGAAAATAAAAATAAAATAATAAAATAGTGATTTTTTTAACATCAGGCCCGGATATTTCAGACATTTTCTCAAAAACGTATTTTACAAGATTTTGTACAAGTGAACAAAACCGATACAATACATATATATACTTACTAGTATATATATACAGATAAGTGTTTTATTAATAAAACTAGATAATTTCCATAAAAATATTTTAATTAAAAAAGTAATATGTCATGCCCCGCTTCCCAAAATACGGAATACGAGTACGTAACGTAGGCCCAGTGAATGATGTAAACACCATCCATAAGCTGTACCCGACTAACTCAACAATATGAACAACAAAATATAACTACGCAAGAAATATAACCACATGAATCAAAGATAAATTCCAATAATAAATGAAATAATCCAACAATATAAATATCCAACATCTGGGATCAAAACAAACTCTGGGTCATAAAGCCCAAAACAAAGTATAAGTCATAACAAAATTCGAGAAAATGAATCTAGCAGTAAATAAATCTAAGCAGCGTAGACTGGTTCCATCTTTAGAAACGTTGCTCATCAATTCCTTCGGGGATCGATCCTTCAGCACCTGTAAAATCTTGATCTAAAAAGAAAGAAAAGAGTGTCCTTAGAGCAAGTTGTGGGCAGCAAGTAGAGAAAACAGAGGGTAAAGGAAGCATGTATATCAAAGGATAAAGGGACATGATCAAAGACAAAGAGCAAAGCAAAGACAGGCAATAATATCAAAGGTCTACAATTAATTATGCATGTAATGAGTGATGTCAAGAGAAGATCAAGCATGAAATGCATGTTATAAGTATTTTATTAATCTATCTAGTGCACGTACTACTGCGTCCCATTCCACAGGTTTGGCGCAAGCACACATTGATTATTTTAGACTGATGGTGAATTCACGGATCGTGTACTCAGCATTGATAACAATAACTTACATGCAATAATCAACAATTAATCATTGTAATCAATACTCCTCCTTCCATGTCAAGTGTCCATGCGAGCGAGAAGGCCTTACCCAGTACATTTCCCGATCGTTCACTACCAAGTCTACCCATAATAACCTGGCTTGTATTAATTTATTTTCATCCTATGTGAGCATGTAAGAGGGTGTCAATGTTTTATAATACTAAGTGTGTCTAATTCTATGCATTACAGACAAAGCATGAAGCAAACAGGTCATTTACACAAAATTCCATAATTAGGATAGCATGACCTTGCTGTACTGAAACATTGATTACAACCGCTACAAGATAGCAAACCTGAATCTGTCGGAAGGCCTAGAAAGTAGACTTCCATATGGTTCCAGCGCATATAATTAAGTCATATAAAAGATACAGGAACTAGGGTGAAAACTCTATTTTATTCAGGTTTTATGTTCAGGCGGCATGCAGTAAGTTGTGTTCAACTAATTATTTCAGGTCAGAGAACTCATTAATAAAATCTATAAAAATTCTGGGTGATTCCTACATGTGTCCAGGTTCAACTAGATTTATTTCAGATTTTTCTTTTACTTTTAGCATGGTCAGTTAAATTAAGAAACAGCAGGATACGCATGCATTTGTGAATCTGGAATTTCTAACATGGTTGTACTAAAATGATGATATCTAGCAGGTTATACATCGGAATTCAAATCCTCAAAAAGGGAAAGTGAACTAGACATCCAGGGCTACAATTTATGTTCAGCAAGTTATTTCAAATTACGACATTAGCATGGTGGAAAAACCGATACAAAATGAAACAACTAGCAGTCTAGAAATTGTTTTAACATAAAATGGCAACAAATAAATCATATGATCACATGTAGCATGCAAATTGGTAATCAAAGTGATCTTAGGTGTCAACATGCAAATTTCTAAGTTTAAGATACAATTATCACTGACATGGTATATGTTCATCAATCAATTTCAATCTAGCACATACCACTTAACATGTCCAAATTATCAAGTAGTCCTATGCATGAAACAATAGGGACTAGGTTTTAGATCAAACAGAAAGCACGATGTTAAGAGTATGTTGGGTTAGCTCGTGTAAACCGTCGATAAACTTAACGGAATTGTCAAAAGCAGTATGATAACGAAATGGGACTAGTTCTACTTGTAGAAGATTAAATAAACTTGAACAGAATAAAATGCTAGTTCAAGAAGAGACTTGCCTATTATTTTGCAGATTCAAATAATAAGGATAACAAGATCAGAGTCCTGGGCGAAAATCCCTAAAGACACGTGCAAAGAAATCCAAGCAAACAAAGCAACAGTAACAGCAACGAAATCCCACATCGGATCGGGACAGAACACGGGACAGCAAAACTGACCTATCAGTGATCTTCTTCCACCTTCGGCAAGGAGAGCGAGAGAGAGCACGGTGTGACTGTGGGGGCGACTGCGACGGGGGAAAAGCAATGTCAGCACCACGACGAAGACGACGACACCACGGTCGGGAAGCAAAGGTGGCGACGGTAGCCTCGATGAAGCGGAGCTCTGTTTTCGGTTGGAAATAGAGGGGCAACAACAGCGGCGATCGGGGATTGAACGGCAAAGCAACGGTCTTCGGTGGAGCGGCGAGGGACGGCGGTGACAATGGTGGGGTGCACGGAGATGGGTTAAGGCGACGGCGATGGGTTAAGGCGACGAGAAAACCATGGTGGATTGTGTTCAACGAGGAGAACAGGGATGATGACGGTGGAACACGACGGGGATGATGTTGCAGTGGCGAGGGGATGGTGAAGACGATGATGGTGGTGATGGTGGTGGAAGGCGATCGGAGAAGGCCACGGGGGATTTCGGTTTGGGTCTGGGGTGCAACGAAATAGAGAAGGAGAGGGTAGGGGATCGGAGAGAGAGAAAACGGTGGAGAGAGAGAGAGAGGGAGTGGAATAAATTTAGGGTTAATTAATAGGGTATATATAGGGGATTCAGAATTAGGGTTTTGGTTAAGATTTTGTGGGTTCTGGGTATCGGTTTTGACTCCAAAAAGAGAAAAATGAATGCAGTGGGGTGAGACGAACATAAAGGAGAACAAATCAGACTCAAGGTAGCAAGAGCGAAATTTGCAAAGAGAATAGAATCCAACAAAAAAACACAGATCGATCAAGAGAGAAAAAAGAACCCAAGAAAAGACAAAATACACTACAATAAAGAAATCCAAATGCGATAATCAAAGGAAAACAAAATACAGTAAAATTCGAAAAATAGGGCTTACATAATAATTATTCAAATATAATATCCAACCGGGATATTACATCCATCGTCATCGTCCCCCGCCCTCCATCCCCCATCGCAGTCCCTTTATCTTATATCCCTCTTATTCATTACTTAATAATTAGTTTTCTGGATGACAAGATGACTAAGAGATTTTATTTACATTTGTTAATGTACCACTTATGCAGGTCATTTTTCATTTTTGGCGTGGCACTGATGACCACTATGTAACTCTCCTGCAGCTGGATTAAAGCGAACAACCGCCCTACCAACTGTTCGGAAAGATTAGCCCCCAACTTAATTTATTACAAATTAAGCAGAGATGGATTGGCTCCATAATCAGTATAATATGTTAGTTCTTTTCTTGTCTTTTCCATACCAGTATGTTAATGTAAATTTTATCTAATCCACTATATATGAGTATTTATGATGCTGCTTGGAATCGATCTCAGACTTTGCTAATTCACAAGTACATGATAAAATCTTGGGTATGTTCTGAAAGGGTGGGAAATGATTATATAAGTGCATTTCATATTTGGGACTTTTTTGGTTTGAGTTTAGAAAATGCCCTATCAACCAGTTTAACAATTTAGCCCCAGATATCTGCATCTAAGTAGATTTGTGTAGGATTTTTGCTTTGAAGATAGGGTTTGCAATAACCTCACAGCCTAAGATTTTTGCTTTGAAAATGCTAAGTCTTATTTCTGCAATAACCTCACAGCCAGTTGGTTTGCAATAACCTCACAGCCTGATATTGGGTTAAGTCTTATTTTTGCATCGAAAAATGCTAAGTATACAACGGTTTTTACACCTCCAACTTTTTAGTTGTAAGAGTAGATGTTGTTGGATTCTTAGCAAAAAAATAAAAAGCAGAGGTTGTTTGCTTCCATTTGTTGGCAGTGGCTATTCTATGGAGGAAGCAAGCTCAACACTTTTGAATTAGAAAAAAATCCTCCTATTAATTATTTATAATTATTTGATTAGTAACTAGAAGATGAATTATGAATTCTGAATGTTATGGAGAAGAGATCGATGTTGAACATATATAAGTTTGATCAGGGGTTTGTTATTTGAATGATCTTAGAGGTATATATTTGTGTTTCATATTTATTTGACTTCTTTGAGCAGTACTGTAGGTTCATGCTTATTGCATGATTAAATCGGGTATGTTGAAGAGTTTGAGCTTTGGTTTAGCAAGCCGTCACATCAAAGGTACCATATTTCTCTCGCCCTCTCATCAAGTAATTGTTCAATATCAGATACTTATTTTGATTTCTTTGGGTCAGCCATTCCAATCCATAAGAGTATGGTAACTTTTCCGTATATATGTAGGTTCATCTTATTACAAGTTCTGTTTATTTTTGGATTTAACTTTTCTGTTTATTACGAGTACTTAAAAAGGATTTTTAGGTTCTGCTCAGATTGGAGGTTCTTCCATCACAACATGGAATTATATCGGATATGAGGTATATTTTGTTCTATTTAGTGTGACATTTAAGGATGCTGGTAGTATAAGGGGATGGTTTGCTTCTCTGTGATGATATGCGTTTGATTTTTCCAAGATAGTCCTTCAAAAGCTATTAGTTTATGTGCAATAGAAACTAAGAAATACAAAAAAAAATGCCTGTGTAGATGTTTTTGTTGTAGTGAAAGCTTGTTGACAAATGTTCTGTTGTTGATTTAAAATCAATTTTTTGGAGAAGATGTTAATGGCATTATACAGGCTGCAAGATAGGTATATTATATTTTACTCTTGGAGTTCATATTTCAATGTTATGTTTTATGAGATACTTTTGTATTTATTACTGATTTTTCATATGTTTAATTCTAATGTATTCCATTTGTAATGTCTTTTTTTATGTTGCTCAATCTGTTTTTGTTTAAGGGATATATTTTTTTCTCTAATGAATGATGGAGATATATATTAAACAGAGTCTATAAGTTGTATTTTATTTTTAATAGGTTACAGATGCTTCTAGTGCCCCTGACCATGCAAATTCTCTAAATCCAGACACTAATGAAAATACTAAAGATGGTATCTGCTTAGTATTAACTAATTCTTACTAAAATTGTTAATATTTCTTATGTTGAGTTATGCTATTATTCATTTGTTCTTTTTGTTACTTGCAGGTGAAGATTAGAAGCTAATTTTCTGTTGATGGAGCAAACTTAGAAATTAAGTGGATGAGATTGTTATAAGACTTTATATGCTTATTATATGTCAGTATGGTACTCTTAGGTTGACATTTTAACTATTTTGTAATTTGACATGATTGTAATACTTCATTAATTTTTAATATGATTGATGTTTAACTTTATTTAATTTTGTTTCATAAACAAATTTATTTATTTTATTGTGTATTTAGTTTATAATTGGATTAATATTATAAAAGAAAATATTAAATTATCATCAGCATAATTAATAAGAAAAAATAGTGTATAGAGCGATGGGTATATATTCAAATATTTGGATGCAAAAACTATCACTAAAACCTATAGCAATGGAGTTTCAAGCGTGGGTATAGGAAAGCAAGAGGTGTCGTTAAAACCTATACCAACGAATACGAAACCGTGGGTATAACACCGAGGTTTTGTCCAACAGGTGAAAAAACTGTCGCTATAGGCTATAGTGACGGTATTCTGCCGTGGGTATAGCGAATCATTGGCTACGAAAAAATATGTCCGTTGGTATAGATTTTACGGACTATACCTATGGTTTTCCACCTTTTACCCACAAATTTTTGCTGTAACTATATGTCAAATTCCTTGTAGTGATATGATGATTGTCTATTAGAATGTATGAGAGATGCTTGTATTGATATAATGAATTATTTATGAATTGGATAAGTAAAAATAGAACTTTTCATGAAAACTATGCAATTAAAGAATAAAATTTTTACATAAATGACTTGAGATTGTTAAGAACTTAATTGGAATCATGGGTATGTTGTTTAATTTAATATTCTTACTAATTTGATCGTGTATAAGGAGTTACATGATGTGTAAGGCATATAGATGAGAAAAGATGAATACTTTTACTGTTGATTTTAAATATTTGATCTGTTCAGATTTTTTATGAGTAAAACTTGATGAAAATTTGTTGTAGATGCTTATAATCATGGACAAACTAATATAACTAGCTGTAGTTGTGTTTAATCAAGTTGCAATAAGGAATTTCGAATCAAAAGATCAGGCTTTGATGAATTGAAGTGGGGTTTTATTTCGGGTCTGACTTTGTGCAGGCCGAAGTTGATTTTCTTGAAGTTTTGTGAAGTTTTCTGTTGAAACTTGATTTGTATCGGTACTGATATTAAATTGAACCATATACTACTTATAATCAGTGATTTCATGATGTTTTAACTACTGCATATACCTATATATATATATATACATACATGTTCTACTGTTTTGAAGAAATTTTGATGAAGAATTGATATTTTATGAATTTAATGAGATTTTGATTAGATTTATGAACTCCAGTATATTAGACAAGTTGTATTTGATCACTTCAAGGTTTAAAAATTTCAGATTCAAGCTTTTGAAAATTATAATCATGTATCAGTCGAAAAAGTGCACAAAACTTTGAAACTAGCTGAGTAGCAGCTAACAGTCGACCGGCCCCATTTTGAACTAAAAGTGGCAATCGACTGTCATTTGAAAAATTGGATTTTTGGGGCTTGTGCGGTCGGCCGTCGTTCTTTTAAACTATTTTCGACAGTCGACCGTCACATGCTGTTTTGATGATTTGTTGAGTTTTCTTGTTGATTTCTTAAATGATTATTTATTCGTACTTATGGATTATTGATCTATTGTTTTACATGAAGTTTTAGCTACAAATTGCTATATTTTACAGAGAGTTATATTTTAATTACAATAGAGTTTAACCTGTATTCTATAACCTTAGGAAGCAAAATATATAGAATTTCAAGATATTGGGTTTTTCTGATTTTTCTATAACTTCAAAATATGAACTCAGTTATTTAGTGGATTTAATGTCTTATTTTAGTTCTGAAAATTTGTGGTTTTTCGGATGGATTTGGATTTGTTGATTTTTATGAAGTTTTCTTAATATGAATGAATTGAATATGAAATTCAGAGTTTTAATGAAAGATTTGTGTTGATAGTTGAGTTGTGAGTCGCTAAAGGGTGAGTGGGACCCTAGTTATCGGCAGTTGAGATTTTTGTGGTTTGGCCAGATGTGGTCTTGATTGTGGATCAGTTGAGTTAAATCCGATAGGGTACACAACCTCTAGGAGATTTTTAATTAATTAATTAACTTAATAAGATAAGGACATGAAGTATATGGTGATATGATAAAATAAGTGCAAACATGGGTTATGGACCTCAGTACGATCTGCGGTGTAAGATAATCCTCGAAATTATCGAGGTGTGAGTGAAAGTCTCCGAAATTACCTGCGGTGTGGGATTGATCTACGAATTTATCAGGGTCGAGGCAATGCTTATGGGGTATTCGTATGATGAGATGCCATAGCTTGCAGTGTGGGGTATTCACGAAAATTCCCAAGTGTGAGTGAAATAGTCCCCGAAATTATCTGTTGATAGAGATTGACCTCCGGAATTATCGGGGCTTGGGCTAGATACTCACAGTTTATCTAAATCTCGTAGTAGTCATCATAGTAGTATTAGTTGCATAATGAGGGATTAAACCCTATAAAGTGGAGAATGATTAGGACTTGCACGGGACCTATGTATTGTGGGATGCATAGAATCTGACAAGTATGCATTAGAGAGTCGTCATACTACATTTGTGTTTTCTTAGCTTGTATTATGCATGATGTTTTCTGCTTTTCCTACACTTGACACTTAGTCTAATTTCACTTGATGTTTTACGCTTTATTTATCATCTTTTCATATTTCATTTGTTACTACAATGGAAATTTCTTGATTATGAATTTATTCTTTATGCTTTATTTAAATTGTATTTTCTTTTAATGTTACTCACACCATTATGGAAATTTCTTGAGGTTATCTCTAGCCTCATGTTTTACAGGTAGGTACTGTTAGCTTGTGATGTGGATGCAAGTGGTAGAATGATAATATGGCTTATGCAAATAGTAAAAGAATGTGTTGTAAAAGAAAAAATTGTAATTCAAGGTGTTTAGTTTTCCGCTGTGCTATGTAAAGAAATGATGTAATAAAAGTTCAAAAAAATTATCCTGTGTTTTGGCAATGTTTAATATTACATTGAGGTAGATGCTGGAAATTGTGCCACGTATTTCTGAGATATTATATTAGAAATTCGGGACGCTACAGAGATTGGTATCAGAGCATGCTTCAATAGTAATAATAAACATGGTATAAAAATAAACCTAGGTGCGGACACTTGAGCGTGAGTAGCTAGGTGTGGACATTAGAGTGTGAGTATCACCTTGAATGTAAGCCCTATTTTCAGATTTTATTGTATTTTGTATTCTTTTGATTATTGTATTTGAATTCATTTGTTATAGTGTATTTTGTCTTCTCTTGGGTTCTTTTGTTCTCTCTTGATCAATCTGTGTTCTTTTGATTAGATACTGTTCTCTTTGCAAATTTTGCTCTTTCTATTTTGAGTTTGATTTGTTTTTCTCTGTGTTAGTCTCATCTCATTACATTTGTTTCTCTCTTTTTGGAGCCAAACCGTTACCCAAATCCCACATAATCTCAACCCAAAACCCTAATTCTTGAATCCCTATAAATAATCCCATTAAACCTTAATAATCTATTCTCTATCTCTCACCGCCGTTACTTTCTCTCTCCCCGATACCCATCTCCTCTCTCTATTTTCGCTAAACCCAAACCCAACTGAAAAACCACCCTACCCCATTGCCAACTCCGATCGTCCTTCACCACCGCCGCCACCATCATCATCGTTTCCATCCCCTCGTCTCCACCACCTCACCGTCGTTGTCACCCATCGTCCTCGCCATCCCCTACCGAAACCCATCTACCGAATCTTTCACCATTACCGTAACCTCTCACCGTCGCCCTACCATCTCCGTGCACCCCCATTGTCCTCGTCGTCCCTCGCCACTCCATCGAAGTTCCTTAGCGTTGCCATCGGAGTTCCCTAGCGTTGCCGCCTTCGTCTCTTTGTTTCCAACCGAAAACAGAGTTTGCCGTCGTTGAGGCTACTGTCGCTTCCCGATCATGGTGCTGATGCCGCTTTGCCCCCGCCGCGGTGCCGTGCAGTTGCCGCCATTCGCCATCTCACTTTCTCTCCTTACTGAGGAAGATGACCATCCATTGGTCGGCGCCGCTATTTCGTGTTCGGCCACATCAGATCCAAACTCGCTGTTCCGTGTTTGGTTCGGATCCAGTATGAGGAAGAGCTCCCATTTGTTGGATTTGTTGTTCCGTGTTCTGGGTGCATTAAATCCGAGATTGCCATTCTGTGTTTGTCCCGATCCGGTGTGGAGATCCCTTGGCTGAGTTGCTGTGGATTCATTTGCTATTGGTTTCTTTGCACGTACTTTGCACGTGTTTTTAGGATTTCACCCGGAATTCTGATCCCATTATTCCTATTTAATTGTATCTGCAATATAACAGGCAAGTCTCTGCTTGAACCCCTTTCGTTGTTTGTGTTCAAGATTAATTGATCTCTTGCAAGTAGATCCGTCGATTTTGTTATCAAAAACTGCTTTTGACAATTCCGTTAAGATTATCGAGGGATTACCCGACGTACTCTTAACATCGTGCTATCTCTTTGATCTTAAATCCAGTCCCCATTATTTCATGCATATGCACAATTAAATAACTAGATTCATGCATATGACAGCTTGATAAATTGGACATTGAAATTGTATGTGCTAAATTGAAGTTGCTCGATGAATTAACACCATGACTGTGATAATTGTACCTTAAACCTTAGAAATTGCATGTTGACACCTAGGATCACTTTGATTATCAATTTGCATGCTATATATGATCGTATGATTTATTTGATGCCTTTTTATGTCAAGTTGATTTCTGGACTGCTGGATGTTTCACTTTGAATCAGATTTTTAACCATGCTAGTGACATAATTCGAAAGAACTTACTGAACATAAAATGTAGCCCTGGATGTCTAGACCATTTTTCTCTGGTGTGGATTTAAATTCAAATTTGTCATCTACTAGATATCAGCTTTTTAGTACAACTGTGTTAGTAATTCCAGATTCATAATTTCATGCGTATCTTGCTGTTTCTTATTTTATTTGACTCTATTAACAGTAAAAGAAAAATCTAAAATAAATTATACTGGACTTAGACATGTATAGCTACTTCCCAGAATTTTCATAGATTTTATTAATGAGTTCTCGGACCTGAAACAATTATTGGAATACAACTTACTGCATGCTGACTGAACATAAAACCTGATTAGAACAGAGTTTTCACCCTAGTTCCGTGTCTTTTACATGCCTTAATTGTACTCGCTGGAACCGTGTGGAAGTCTACTTTCCATATCTTCCGGTGGATTCAGGTTTGCTATTGTGTGCTGACCATAATTCATGTTTTGGTACAGCAAGGTCATGCTGTCCTGATTTTGTGAAATGCGTTTATATGATGTGTTTGCTTCATGCTTTGTCTGTAATACTTAGAATTAGTCACACATAGTAATATACAACATTGACACCCTCTTGCATGCTCACATAGGATGAAAATAAACTATCAACTAGCCGGGGTTTTTATGGGTAGACTTGGTAGTGAACAATCGGGAAATGTACTCGGTAAGGCCTTCTCGCACGCACGAACACTTGATATAGAAGGAGGAGTATTGATTGCAATGATTGATTGATTATTCTTGAACGTAAATTATTGTTATCAATGCTGAGTACACAAACCGTGAATTCATCATCAGTCTAAAACGATCACTGTGCTTGCGCGGAACCTGTAGAATGGGACGCAGCAATACGTGCACTAGGTAGATTAATAAAATGCTTAATAACCTGCATCTCATGCTTGATCTCATCCTGACATCACTCATTACATGCGTGATTATTGTACACCTTTGATATTATTGCCTGATCTTTGTTTTGTTCTTTGTCTTTGACCATATTCCTTTCCTTTGATATTCATGCTTTCCTATTATCCTTTGTTTTCTCTACTTGCCGCCCATGACTTGCTCTAAAGGCACTCTTTTATTCTTTTTAGATCAAAATTTTATAGGTACTGAAGGATCTGTTCCCGAAGGAATTATTGAGCAACGTTTCTAGAGTTAGAACCAGTCTCCGCTGCATAGTTTTTATTTGCTACTAGATTTATTTTCTTGAACATTGTTATAACTTGTTCTTTGTTTTAGGCTCTATGACCTGTAGTTTGTTTTGATCCCAGATATTGGATATTTATACTGTTGGATTGTTACATTATTATTGAAACTTTATCTTTGATTTATGTGGTTATTTTTCTTGTGTGGTTGTATTTTGTTGTTCTTATTGCTGAGTTAGTCTGGTACAGCTTATGGATGGTGTTTACATCATTCGCTGGGCCTACGTTACGTACTCGTGTTCCGTATTTTGGAATGCGGGAAGTGACAGTATTTTTAGTGGTATCAGAGCTCAGGATTGAGTAATACATCAATCAAACATGACTATCTTTACGAAGTTTGGCTTTGCTTGGTATATTAGTCGAGTTTGGCTCTAGCCGGGTTAACTCAGTGATTTGCACACCATGATAATCACATGAATACTTGTCTAATAACCAACATATAATCTGGGTACTGACTATGTTTGATCGTGTTTTACGCTATGGCTCATGGGAATTCTTCGTCTTGCTCGGGGGATCAGCAGCCGGACAAACACTGCTATTTTCCAGACGGTTCAGCAGATGATGGCTCTTTAGCAGGAGTACAATGAGCTAATGAGAGCCACTTTGGCAGCCAATGGGAATGTCGCTGGACCTGCACCTGGGCCTTTGACACCTAGGCCTAGTATGGTAGCAGATTTCGTGAGGCTGCACCCGGATAAGTTTTCGGGTACTAAGTTGCCATTGGAGGCTGAGCAATGGCTTATCCGGACGGAGCAACTGCTGATCGCCACTGGTGTTGCTTTGGTGGTTCGTGTGGATGTGGTTCGCATCCTGTTGGTGGATCTCGCTCATATTTGGTGGCGAGTTGAATCCAAGAGGGTGCCACGACCCACTGAGTGGGCCACTTTCGCTCAGAGCTTCATGGCGAAGTTTTTTCCCAGTGTCACCAAGGTAGAGATGGAGCGACAATTTGTTCCCATAACTCTGGTCAGCTAGATAATGTTCTTAAATGTCATTTGTTGTTGCCTACTTCACTTGTGACGGTATTAATTTGAGCATTATCTTAATCAAGGAAACCGTTCCATAGACGAGTTTGCTGCAAAGTTTACTCGGCTCAGTCGCTTCGCCCCTACTCTCGTTGCCACTGATAAGGCTCGGGCTAGTCATTTTCTGTCGGGCTTGAGCTTTCCCCTCTAGGACCGTTTGGCTGCTCTTCGGCTTCGTGCTTATTCCGATGTTCTGGATGTGGCTCGGATCCAGGAGCAGACTCTCAGTTGGTCTAGTGTTCCTTAGAGGACTGTTACAGCTCGGCCTTTTGGAGGACCTATTCGGAGGCCAGTTTTGCCCCCTTTCGCGAGAGCACAGCCGTAAGCACCTATTGTCTCGAGGAATGTTGAGACTTGTGGCTACTGCCATAAGACTGGGCATTCACAGCGAGACAGCAGGATGGCCAACCGACAGTGTTTAATGTGTGGGAGCAGTGACCATATGGTTCGTGACTGTTCGAGGAATAGAGCTCTTGCGCCAGTTGCTGGTGCTGCTTAGCTAGGAGCGCCGACACATGGTCAGGGCAGGCCGTCTCTTCCTTTGCAAAGCCAAGTCTTGGTGGTCGTGGTTAGGCTTATAACCTGACAGCTGCGCGGAAGTCGCTGTTGGAGTGGTTGCGGGTATATTACAGTAGTTGCACTTTCTTTCCTTTCTTTTAGTTTTCTGCATGTTATTTTTATTTTTATTTTCCCCTCCTTTGTACAATTATTCATGTATATATCCTGCTAGCACCTTATTCTTTGTTTGATCTTCTTCTAGGTGTGATTTTAGTCTTCTCTCTCCCTGCTCATGTGTTGTTTGATTCGGGTGCTACCCACTCTTTCATTTCTTCTCGCTTTGTCGATCAGCATGGTTTGGCTTGTGATACTATGCCTGTAGCTTGGGACATCACCACAGGTGGAGGTGTCATTTTCTGTTCTAGGGTTTGTAAGCAGAGTCCGTTGCTGATTGGTGGTGTGGTTTTCTCGGCAGATTTGATTGTGATTCCCAATTACGATTTCGATGTCATTCTGGGCATGGACTGGTTGGGTGTTTCCTGTGCCGTGATTGATTACCGGGAGAAGAAGGTGACTTTCAGGCCTTCTGGTAAGCCAAAATTTGTTTTCCATGTGGGTGAGACACCATCAGGGCGTGTCAAGAACTCGTTGGACTCAAGGTAGTTTCTCTTCCGTCACTGGGTTCTGATAGGGTTGTTGCACCCTTAGTTATGCGGGACTTCCATGATGTGTTTCCCGAGGAATTACCCGGTTTGCCGCCAGTCCAAGATGTGGAGTTCAGCATTGATGTTCAGCCCAGTACGGCCCCTATTTTCAAGAGTCCGTATCATATGGCACCAGTTGAATTGACGTAACTAAAGGTGCAAGTTCAGGAGCTACTTGATAAGGGTTTTGTCAGACCTAGTGTTTTGCCATGGGGAGCCCCAGTTCTGTTTGTTAGTAAGAAGGATGGAAGCCGCAGGCTTTGCATTGACTAAAAGGAGTTGAACAATGTTACCTTCAAGAATCTGTATCCATTGCCGAGGATTGACGATTTGTTCGACCAACTGGGAGGTGCTCAGTGTTCTCGAAGTTGGATCTGCATTCCAGGTACTATCAAGTCAGGGTGAAGTCAGAGGATGTTCCGAAAACGGCTTTCCGAACGAGATATGGGGATTACGAGTTCTTGGTGATGCCTTTGGAGTGACTAATGCACCGGCTGTATTCATGAGTTTGATGAACCATGTGTTTTCGCCGTTCTTGGATTAGTTTGTCGTGGTCTTCATCAACGATATATTGGTGTACTCGCGGAACAAGGAGGATCATGTTGAGCATCTGAAGGTGGTTCTGCAGACTTTGAGGGACAACCAGCTGTATAGGAAGCTCGATAAGTGCGAGTTCTGGCAGGATTAGGTTGCTTTTCTTGGCCACATTATCTCCAGTGCTGGTGTTTCTGTGGATCCGTCGAAGATTTCTATGGTTAGGGATTGGCATATTCCGAAGTCTGTTTCTGAGGTGCGAAGTTTCCTTGGTTTGGCTGGTTACTATCGG
Source organism: Hemerocallis citrina (assembly GCA_017893485.1). Taxonomy (NCBI): domain Eukaryota; kingdom Viridiplantae; phylum Streptophyta; class Magnoliopsida; order Asparagales; family Asphodelaceae; genus Hemerocallis; species Hemerocallis citrina. The sequence continues at coordinate 161,011,833 of CM030364.1, read as the reverse complement.
AAGTTCGTTCAAGATTTCTCCATGATCGCTTGACCCTTGACCAGTCTAACCAGGAAGGAGCAGAAGTTCGTCTGGGATGAAGCTTGTGATGGAGCTTTCGCCGAGTTAAAGCGTCGGTTGACGTCAGAGCCTATGCTGACTATCCCTGACAGTTTGGGTGATTTTGTGATCTTTTGTGATGCTTCGGGGAGAGGTCTGGGAGCAGTGCTGATGCAGCGAGGCAGGATTGTCGCTTATGTATCAAGGCAGTTGAGACCTCATGAGAAGAACTATCCTACGCATGATCTGGAGCTTGCAGCTGTGATCTTTGTCTTGATGTTGTGAAGGCACTATTTGCTTAGGGATAGAGTTGAGATTTTCACAGATCACAAGAGCCTCAAGTATGTGTTCATGCAGAAGGAGTTGAACATGAGGTAGAGAAGATGGCTAGAACTGATGGCAGATTTTGACATCAATTTGCAGTATCACCCGGGAAGGATAAATTCGATGCCAGATGCTTTGAGTTGGAGGCATGCCTGTTCCTCACTCAGCAGAAGGAGATAGTGGATGACATGAGGAGGCTAGAGTTGGATGTGTTGCTTCCCAGATCAGATCGGCGACTTATGTTGTTGCAGTTGCAGTCGTCCTTGGTAGAGCAGATCAAGGCAGCTAAAGGGAGTGATCAGCAATTGCAGGAGTTTCGGAGTGAGTATGAAGCTGGTTTGATATCTTATTTGGTTGTCCATGTTGATGGGTGGCTTTGGTATGGCTCTAGGTTGTGTGTACCTAGAGGAGAAGTCAGGCAGAAGTTACTCGAGGAAGCTCATCGGTCCTCGTATTCTATTCATTCTGGTGGTAGCAGGATGTACACGGACTTGAAACAACATTTCTGGTGGCATGGTATGATGCGAGTTGTGGCTCGATTCGTCGCCCAGTGCCTAATCGTTCAGCAGGTGAAGGCAGAGCATCAGAGGGCCGCAGGACTTTTGCAACCCCTTCCTATCCCTGAATGGAAGTGGGAGAATATCACGATGGACTTTGTGACAGCTTTGCCGAGGAGTCCTAAAGGTCATAATGCTATCTGGGTGATAGTGAATCGGCTGACGAAGTGTGCTCACTTCATTCCTTTCTGTGTGGGCCAGTCCACGGAGAGTTTGGCCGAGCAGTACATTCAGGAGGTTGTTCATCTGTATGGAGTTCCTGTCAGCATCGTATCGGATAGAGATACGAGATTCAGTTTTCAGTTCTGAGAGAGTTTGCTGAAGAGCTTGGGTACTAAGCTGAGCTACAGTCCAGCGTTTCATCCTTAGACGGATGGGCAGTCAGAAAGGACAATTCAGACCCTTGAAGACATGTTGAGATCCTGTGTTCTTCAGTTTGGAGGTTCGTGGGAGGATCATCTTCACTTGGCCGAGTTCTCTTATAATAACGGTTACCAGGCGAGTCTCAAGGCTGCTCCATTCGAAGCTTTGTATGGGAGCAAGTGTAGATCGCCAGTCTGTTGGGATGATATCAGCGGGAGGAGGATTTCAGGCCCTGAGTTGATCACGAAGACAGTTGATGCCGTGGCTCAGATCCGCAAGCATTTGCAGGCCGCTCAGGATCGGCAGAAGAGGTGGGATGACTGTTGTCGGAGACCTCTAGAGTTTGAGACAGGCGAGCATGTGTTCCTCAAGGTATCACCTTGGAAAGGTGTTATCCGTTTCAGCGGTGGAGGCAAGTTGAGTTCTCGATTCATCGGTCCATTCGATATTTTGGAACGTGTGGGTAAGGTAGCTTACAGGCTCGTGCTACTGCCAGCTTTAGCGGGTGTCCATGATGTATTCCATGTTTCTTAGCTTAGGAAATACATCAAAGAAGACAGTCATGTGGTTGACTACTCAGACTTGTCTGTGAGGCTGGATTTGTCCTGTGAAATTCGACCCATCTCTATCTTAGACCGTCGAGAGAAGGTGCCAGAGAATAGAGTCATCAAGTTGGTTAGAGTTTCTTGGGATCCTCGCTCGCCAGGGGAGTCTACTTGGGAGTTAGAAAAAGAGATTCGTGAGAGGTTTCCTCATTTGTTTTAGTAGTGTTTTGTTTTGCTTTGTTTTGCTTTGTTTGTTTCAGGGTTTGTCCTATGTACCTCTTGTATGAATTTCGAGGACGAAATTCTTCTTGTAAGGTGGGTAGGATTTGTAAGCCCTATTTTCAGATTTTATTGTATTTTGTATTCTTTTGATTATTGTATTTGAATTCATTTGTTACAATGTATTTTATCTTCTTGGGTTCTTTTGTTCTCTCTTGATCAATCTGTGTTCTTTTGGTTGGAACCTGTTCTCATTGCAAATTTTGCCCTTTCCATTTTGACTTTGATTTGTTCTCCTTTGTGTTCGTCTCATCTCATTACATTTGTTTGTCTCTTTTTCGAGCCAAAACCGTTACCCAGAACCCGTATAATCTCAACCCAAAACCCTAATTCTTGAACCCCTATAAATAATCCCATTAAACCTTAATAATTTATTCCCTCTCTCTCACCGCCATTACGCTCGCTCTCCCCGATATCCATCTCCTCTCTCTGTTTTCGCTAAACCCAAACCCAACCGAAAAACCACCCTACCCCGTTGCTAAATCCGATCGTCCTTCACCACTGCCGCCACCATCATCATCATCCCCATCCCCTCGTCTCCACCATCTCACCTTCATTGTCCCCTATCGTCCTCGCCATCCCCGACTAAAACCCATCCACCGAAGCTTTCACCATTGTCGTAACCTCTCACCATCGCCCTAACCCATCTCCGTGCACCCCCATTGCCCTCGTCGTCCCTTGCCGCTCCATCGAAGTTCCTTAGCGTTGCCATTGGAGTTCCCTAGCGTTGCCTCCGTCATTCCGTTTCCAACCGAAAATAGAGTTCGCCGTCGTCGAGACTGCCGTCGCCGCCGTCACTTCCCGACCGTGGTGCCGATGCTGCTTCGCCCCCGCCGCAGTGCTGCGTAGTCACCGTCATTCGCCGTCTCTCTCTCTCTCTCTCTCTCTCTCCTTGCTAAGGAAGACGACTATCCATTGGTCGGTGCCGCTGTTTCGTGTTCAGCCACATCAGATCCAGACTCGCTGTCCCGTGTTTAGTTTGGATCCGGAGTGAGGAAGAGCTCCCATTGGTTGGATTTGCTGTTCCGTTTTCTAGGTGCATCAGATCCGAGATCGCCGTTCAGTGTTTGTCCCGATCCGGTGTAGAGATCCCTTGGCTGAGTTGCTGTGGATTCATTTGCAGTTGGTTTCTTCGTAGGTACTTTGCACGTGTTTTTCGGATTTCACCCGGGATTCTGATCCCATTATTCCTATTTAATTGTGTCTGCAATATAACAGTGAGGTCTCTTCTTGAACCCCTTTCGTTGTTTGTGTTCAAGATTAATTGATCTCCTGTAAGTAGATCTGTCCATTTTGTTATCAAAAACTTCTTTTGACAATTCCGTTAAGATTATCGAGGGTTTACACGAGCTAACCCAACGTACTCTTAACATCGTGCTATCTCTTTGATCTTAAACTCAGTCCTCATTGTTTCATGCATTTGCACAATTAAATAACTAGATTCATGCGTAGGACTGCTTGATAAATTGGACATTGAAATTGTATGTGCTAAATTGAAGTTGCTCGATGAATTGACACCATAACTGTGATACTTGTATCTTAAACCTTAGAAATTTCATGTTGACACCTAGGATTACTTTGATTACCAGTTTGCTTGCCATATATGAGCGTATGATTTATTTAATGCCTTTTTATGTTAAGTTGATTTCTGGACTGCTGGATGTTTCACTTTGAATCAGATTTTTAACCATGCTAATGACATAATTCGAAAGAACTTACTGAACATAAAATGTAGCCTTGTATATCTAGATCATTTTTACCTGGTGTGGATTTAAATTCCAATTTGTCTTCTGTGAGATATCAGCTTTTTAGTACAACTGTCTTAGTAATTCCAAATTCATAATTTCATGCGTATCTTGTTGTTTCTTATTTTATTTGACCCTGTTAACAGTTAAAGAAAAATTTGAAATAAATTAAGCTAGACCTAGACATGTATAGCTACTTCCCAGAATTTTTATAGATTTTATTAATGAGTTCTCTGACCTGAAACAATTAGTAGAATACAACCTACTGCATGCTGACTGAACATACCTGATTAGAACAGAGTTTTCACCATAGTTCCTGCGTCTTTTATATGCCTAAAATATACTCGCTGGAACCGTGTGGAAGTCTACTTTCCATCTCTTCCGGTGGATTAAGGTTTGCTATTGTGTAGTAATCATAATCAATGTTTTGGTACAGCAAGGTCATGCTGTCCTGATATTATGAAATGCGTATATATGATGTGTGCTTCATGCTTTGTCTGTAATGCTTAGAATTAGTCACACATAGTAATATACAACATTGACACCCTCTTGCATGCTCACGTAGGATGAAAATAAACTATTAACAAGTCGGGGTTTTTATGGGTAGAATTGGTAGTGAACAATTGGGAAATGAACTCGGAAAGGCCTTCTCGTACGCACGAACACTTGATATAGAAGGAGGAGTATTGATTGCAATGACTTATTGATGATTTTTGCACGTAAATTATTGTTATCAATGCCGAGTATACGAACCGTGAATTCACCATCGGTCTAAAATGATCATTGTGCTTGCGCGGAACCTGTGGAATGGGATGTACCAGTATGTGCACTAGATAGATTAATAAAATGCTTAATAACCTGCATCTCATGCTTCATCTCATCTTGACATCACTCATTACATGCGTGATTATTGTACACCTTTGATATTATTACTTGCTCTTTGTTTTGTTCTTTGTCTTTAACCATGTTCCTTTCTTTTGATATTCATGCATTCCTATTATCCTTTGTTTTCTCTACTTGCCGCCCACGACTTGCTCTTAGGACACTCTTTTCTTCTTTTTAGTTCAAGATTTTACAGGTACCGAAGGATCTGTTTCCGAAGGAATTGGTGAGCAACATTTCTAGAGTTGGAACCAGTCTCCGCTGCATAGTTTTTATTTGCTGCTAGATTTATTTTCTTGAACATTATTATAACTTGTACTTTGTTTTGGGCTCTATGACCCGTAGTTTGTTTTGATCCCAGATATTGGATATTTATACTGTTGAATTATTTCATTATTATTGGAACTTTATTTTTGATTCATGTGGTTATTTTCTTGTGTGGTTGTATTTTGTTGTTCTTATTGCGGAGTTAGTCTGGTACAACTTACGGATGGTGTTTACATCATTCACTGGGCCTATGTTACGTACTCGTGTTCCGTATTTTGGGAAGCAGAGCGTGAAATAGAATTAAGACAAGATGAAATAGTTTGGGTATGATTTAGTTTTTGCCATAAGGTACAGATGCAATTTTGAATTGTGTTGTGATGCTCTAATTTTTCCCCTCATTTTGTAGTTTTCAGTATATTGGCAGGACGCAGAACCAGGAATGGTGAGAATGACAGTAAGGCTGAGGGTTCCAATGGAGGCAGTCTCGACTTGGAGAATGAGATTGCCAGGGTGTGTCAGACCTTGAACACATTAATGGCAACCAACATGGCTCGAAATCAGAATCAAGTGGCTGGACCAGTGCTTGTTAATGCTGATCCAATTAAGCAGATGGAGTCCTTCAAGCGGATGAAGCCGCCTATTTTTGAAGGGCAGTCTGATCCAAATGAGGATGATGATTGGATTAGACAGATGGAAGTGGTCTTCGAGGTTTTGGAAACCCCAATAGCTAATTAGGTGAAGTTGGCTACAATGCAGTTAGAGAAGGATGCTGGCATCTGGTGGCAGTCAGTGAAGAGGACTTTTGGGAATGAACAGGTTACTCGGGAAGCTTTTCTTAGGGAGTTCAGGGATCGTTTTTTTTTCCTCTAGATGTTCAATAGAAGAAGGCAACATAATTCTTGAACCTACAACAAGGCAGCATCTTAGTGCGTGAATATGAAACTAAGTTCGCCCAACCATCAAGGTATGCACAAGAGCTGATTGTTGATAAGCGAAGAAGGCCAAGAAATTCGAGTAGGGCTTGAGGCCGAACTTGAGGTCGCGGATGATACCGTTGGGCATCAAAAGGTTTGATAAGTTGGTCAGGAGATCATCTATGATGAAAGAAGATATGGATCAGTTCCAGAAGAAGCAGATTGAGGAATTGCTGAGTACGGGGTTTATCAGGTCGAGTACTTCACCGTGGGGAGTACCAGTGTTGTTAGTGAAGAAGAAGGATGGGTCAAGAGGATGTGCATTGACTATCGGGAGTTGAACAGGGTGCTTATTTAGAACAAGTATCCGCTTCCACTGATTGATGATCTATTTGGTTGGCTTCGGGGAGCAGCTGTAATTTCGAAGATTGATCTGTGGTCAGGATATCATCAGGTCCGAGTTAAGGAGGAAGATGTGAGCAAAAAGCATTCAGAACTCGTTATGGACTCTATGAATTTTTGGTAATGCCATTCGGAATGACGAATGCGCTGGCAGTATTTATGGACATGATGAATCAAATTTTGTGGCTATTTATTGATTCCTTCATGGTGTTATTCATTAATGATATCTTGGTGTATTCAAAGTCGGAGGTTGAGCACTCTAAACACTTGGCAGAGGTATTGAAGAAGTTACAGGAACATAGCTTGTACGCCAAGTTGTCGAAGTGTGAGTTTTGGAAGTGTAAGGTAGCTTTCCTTGGTCATATCCTTTCTAAGGAGGGAGTGGCCACCGATTCTTAGAAGGTTGAAGCAGTGAAGAATTAGCCCAAGCTGATGATAGTGAAGGAAGTCAAAAGTTTCTTGGGATTGGCTGGGTATTACAGGGGATTCATTTAGGGCTTTGCACAGATCGCAATCCCTTTGACTGGGTTGACTCGGAAGAATGTGCCATTCACATGGACTGATAAATGTGAGGAGAGTTTCCTTGAGCTAAAAGAGAGGTTGAAGACTGTGCTATCTTAGCTTTGCCGCAAGCTGGGAAGGACTATGATATCTTCAGCGATGCATCACTCAGAGGTTTGGGGTGTGTCTTGATGCAAGAAGGGAAGGTTATTGCTTATGGTTTAAGGTAGTTGCGACCACATGAGAAGAACTATCTGACGCGTGATCTGGAATTGGCAGATATTATCTTTGCCTTGAAGCAGTGGAGGCATTATGTATATGGAGAGAAGGTCAACATGTTCACGAACCACAAGAGCCTGAAGTACATTTATCAGCAGAGGGATCTAAATCTTCGATAGAGAAGATGGTTGGAGGTGTTGGAAGACATTCGTCCCGAGATCAAGTATCATCCGGGCAAGGCGAATGTGGTGGCCGATGGGCTTAGTCGAAAGAGCAGTCTGTTGAGTTTGATCACTACTCAGAGAGAGTTGGTGGTAGAGTTAGATCAGGCAGGTATTGAGGTTGTACTAGAAGGTTTGGGGGCATCTTTGGCTCTGTTGAGGTTATAGCCAGTAGATTTTGGAGGGTCAAAAATCAAATGCATAGATTTAGAGGATGTTGCAGCAAGTTTCCGAAGGGAAGTTATCAAAGTTCCGTGTCCAAGACGGGGTTCTATGGATGGGTGAGAGGTTGTGTGTACCGGAGAATGTAGATTTGAAGGAGAGTATCTTCCAAGGGCACACAATACCTTGTTGTCAGTACATCCTGGAGGCACGAAGATGTACAAAGACATCAAACAACACTTTTGGTGGTCGGGTATGAAGAGAGATGTGGCAGACTTTGTGGTAAGATGTCTGACTTGCTAGCAGATCAAAGCGGAGAATCAGAGGCCTGGAGGTTTGTTACAGTCATTTCCTATTTTGGAATGAAAGTGGGAGAATATCATCAAGGATTTCATCACTAGGTTTCCGAGGAGTCCAAAGGTCAACGACTCGATTTGGGTCATTGTGGACTGTTTGACCAAGTCAGCTCACTTTATGTCTATGAAGAATACTTTGTTATTGGAGAAACTGGAAGAGCTATATATTGATGAGATTATGAGACTTCATGGGGCTCCTGTGTCGATTGTTTCCGACAAGGATGTGAGGTTCACTTCGAGGTTTTGGAGGGTTTGCAAGCAGCTTTGAGTACGAGAACTGATTTTAGTACCTCTTTTCATCCGCAGACCGATGGTCAGACTGAAAGGGTGAATCGAGTATTGGAAGATATGCTGAGGACTTGCGTTATGGATTTTGGCAGCAATTGGGAAAGGTATTTGGCATTGGTTGAGTTTTCTTATAACAATAGTTACCTTGCAAGTATCGGTATGGCTCCGTATGAAGCTCTATACGGGAGGAAGTGCAGGACACCCATTTGTTGGTATGGAGTTGGCGAGAGGAAGATGTTTGGGTTGGAGATTGTGCAGCAAACATCAGAGAAAATCGAGCTGATCCGTAAAAGGTTGGTCGAGGCTCAGAATCGGCAGAAGAGTTACGCAGATACTTGACAAAAGGGATTTGGAGTTTGAGGTTGGGGATGCAGTTTTTCTCAAGGTGTCACCAACTAAAGGTGTAATCAGGTTCGGGAAGGGAGGCAAGTTGGCGCCAAGGTACATTGGGCCATACAGGATTTTGAGGCGGGTTGGCAAGACGACATATAAGTTGGAACTACCGGAAAAATTGGCGCAGGTGTATGATGTGTTTCATGTGTCGATGTTAAGAAAGTATGTGGCAGATCAAGTCATCAGTTGACGGAAGTGCCCGAGGGACTATAACTGAACTTGAGTTATAAGGAGCAGCCTGTAGAGATTTTTGATCGTAGGGAGAAGGTGTTGAGGGATAAGGTGATACCTATGGACAAGGTATTGTGGAGGAACCAGCAGTTTGAGGAAGCTACTTGGGAGCCGGAAGATCTCATGCAGAAGGATTTTCCTGAGCTCTTTGTATGATTGTGATTCTTTTGGTTAAATTGTATTTCTCTTGTATGATTACATTCTTTAAATTATACTTCCAATTATGTGATTGCATTTTTCCTTGCTTACATTGTTTGGTCCCTATTAGCAGTAGTTCTGAGGTCAGAAATATTCTAAGGAGGCAGTGATGTAACACCGTAGAATTTTTAAATAATGTTTTTGAGATTTATAATTGCTTTAAAATGATTTTGGTGATTTAATAAATATTTTTCTGAAATTTACATTTTTACACGTGCAAATAATTTTTGGGAAACTGAAAGTCAGAAATTATTTTCAGAAAACCTAATATTTATTATTAAATACTGTTTGTGAATTTTCTGGATTTTTCTGATATTTATTTGGCGTATTTGCAAATATTACAAAAAAATGGGCTTTTGTGCAAAATTACCACTTGGAGTAAAAAATCTAGAATTTCGGTTTTCTGGGCTGACCATGATGGCTAGCCAACTCAGAGATAAAGAGTTTAAATTTTTTCTAATAAATTTGGTTTATTTCGCAAATTTGTTAAAGAAGGGTTTTTTTGCAAAATTGCCATTTGGAGGCAAAAAGTTACCAAATTTATTTTGCTGATTTGAAGTAACACCCTATTTTTTTTAATAATGTTTTTGTGATTAATAAAGGAATTAAACTGATTTTTGGTGATTTCATACACATTATTCTGAAATTTATCTTTTTGCACGTGCAAAACACGTGCAAATATTTTCTTGGGAAATTCAAAGTCAAAAATTATTTTGGAGAAACCTAATATTTATTATTAGGTATTATTTATGAATTTTCTGATATTTATTTGGCATATTTGCAAATATTACAAAAAAGGGGGGCTTTTGTGCAAAATTACCACTTGGAATGATAACTCCAGAATTTCATTTTTCTGGGTTGAGCATGATGGCTAGCCAACACAGAGGTAGAGGTAAAGAGTTTACTTTTTATTCAAATAGATTTGGTTTATTTCGCAAATTTGTTAAAGAAGGGGTTTTTTGCAAAATCGCCACTTAGAGGAAAAAATTACAAAATTTGTTTTCTAGGTTTGAAGCCAGTGCGGGCCAGATCTGGGTGGTTATTTTTTATTTTAAATCTCAATTGAATTTTTAACCTAATTTTCTAGTATAAAGATTTATATATGTAAAGATATCTTCTAAAGGAATATTTTGCAAAATCTCCTTAAAACCCTAGAAATTGAATTTCGGCTATTAAAATGGGGAGTAGCAGCCGTCTCTTTGCTGCACTATAAACAAAGGGTTTTCTTTATTATTAATTTCTTGGAGTTTCGAAGCGAGGATCTTGGATTTTTGCGAAAGGACAGACTTTTCTTATTCTTTATTATTTTCGGTTGATTCTTCAATAAGGTGAGTGATATATGTTTGCTATCTTACTGTTCTATGCATGTTGTATGTTATGATTTGTCTATTAGAATGCATGATAGATGATGGTATAACGAATTATTGATGGATGGATGAATAAAAATCGAACTTTTCAAGAAAACTATGAATTGATGATGAAATCCCTATATAGATGACTTAAGAATATTAAGAACCTAATAGAAATCATGGGTATGATGTTTTCTTTCCTACTCTTGCTGTTTTGATTGTATATTATGAGATTATATGTCGAGATTCACAAAATATTGAATAAAGATGAATTCTTTACTGTTGTATGTACTTATGTACTATTTTGATATTTTTGATGAAGAAAAACTTCACTAATACATGTTGTAATTGCATATAATCATGGGTAAACTGATGTAAGTAGTTGTATGTGTGTTTAACAAATTTCAAGAGGGGTATTTGGATAAAAAAAGATAAAGTTTTGAAGGGTAAAAAGGGGGTTTGATGTTTCGGGTCTGATGGTGTGCAAGCCGAAGTGTTTTTTTTGGAAGTTTTCAATGGACTTTGATTTAAATTGACACTGAGATTGAAATAGACAAAATACCACTCATACACAGTGATTCTTGTTGTTTTAACTGATGTATACTGTAATGCCCCGATTTTTCATTTAATGAAAAATTATTTATTTTGCACGTAGTGTGCACGTGCAATATTTTTGGTAATTATTTTCATTATGATAAGTATAGATATTTAAGTTTGTGCTTTTAATTATTTTGTATAAAGCCTTTTTTCAATTAGACAAAAAGCCTTTTCCTTAAAGCCCAAATTTAATTCAATTTATTATATTTTTATAATTATTATTTTGGCCCATAAACTAAACCCCATGAGCTATTTGGTTTTTTTATACAACTTGTAATGTAGAATACAATTTAAAGATTTTTTTATATATATTGTACAAATTTTTAAATGGAGACCAAGTTGCATACACGTGCACTACACGTACACGTGCAATATGCACAAGGCATGGCCGGTCGGAGCTTTAGGAGGGAAATCAAATTTTGAGTGGAGTCATGGTGGAGGTGGTTACTTGATCATGGGTAGTTAGTGTAACTCCTCCTTAAATCTAAGCCATTTGTTCCTAACTCCTACTTCAATCTTAGCCATCCATTCTCCTATTTGTTTAGTATAAATACCCCCCCCCCCCCCCCCCCCTTTTGGCTAGTATTCTTGTGCTAAATTTTTCCTCCACTCTATAGTTCAAAATACAATTATCTAGTAGTTAGTAAGTGAGTAAAAGATTGAGAGTGTGTGGGAGATTTGTGCTTGCATCAATCAAGGGAGGCCGGCATCAAAGAGGGGCTCTCGGTTTGGCATTGTGGATTGCTCGGGTTTGGCTAGTGTGCGCACTTCTAGGAGGAGGATCGTTCGTTTGCAAGGATATTCGTTTAGGAGGTTGGTAAATTGTATTTTTCTTCAATAAGGTGGGTAAATTTTCTATATTTCTAATTAGGAATGCATGCTAGATTTGAATGAATGAAGCATGAAAAATATTAATAAGAGTACACATTTAATTGGATAATTGATCTATAAATTGATTGGAATGTGGATGTGCAATTGTCTGTGGTTTTATTAGTAAAGGTCTAAACTTTGTGTGAATTGACTATAGCCATGGATTGTTGAAGAAAGTTTTATTATCTACACCATGAATTATAGACACAAAAGTTAGTAGATTAACAATGCTACTTTATGTGCTTAAATGAATCTTTGTGTTGTATTGAAATGAATGAATTAAAATATAGTTTTGTATGTTTTGTAAATGATTAAAAACAAGAAATTAATATGAAGTTTGCTAATGAAGAGATTAGTGATATTAATTGTTAAGAAATGTCAAAAAAAAAGAAATGTGGTAGTGATAATTTAGAATTCGAATTAATTGTTCTAAAAATATGTTTTAATTGTTGAAAAAAATTATTTTCTATATATTGGAATATAATTTATGATGATTTTAGTCAATCTAGAAATTTACAGTGAAATTTATAAAAGCAAAGTGAAATGAGGACTAGTTGAATATCGAAATGTTTTAGTAACAGAGAGGATTGATTTAAGTAAACATAGAGTTGTACCATTGACAACCCAAGCGCATAGCTTAAGTGGTTGGGACGGCTCAGTTTGCTACAGTGGGTTTTCGGAGTCCCAGGTTGCTGGTTCGAATCCCTGTGGCACCATACTTTTGTTTCCTATTTTTCAAAAAAATAAAATAAAGAACAGCGGCCGAGAATATTAGATGCTCTCAGCCACTCTTTCCAACGTGTGCAGCATTCGGCCCAGTGGTCTGTGCCTTGGGCAGTTTTTCCTATGGTCGTGGGTTCGAATACTGGGTTCGGCCAGTATTTAAATTAGGGAAAAAACATTTTTTTGGGATTTTTAATGATAAAAAAAAATATGGAAAAAATATGATAATTATCCTAAAATTATGTGGGACTTGTGAAAAATAGTTTGAGAATTATTTACATGAAATAAAATATGATTTGAGAATAAATGTATAAATAGAACTATGGTTCTACATTTGCATTTTTGTGGAAGTTATATTTTGCAAAAAGAACTTGAAATGAAGGGTTAGAAAATTAATATAGCAAAGAAAGAAACTATATTGTGGGATGGATGTAAATTACTCTCCTTGGAGAGTAGTGTGAAAAATATGGAATGTGGATATTCATTTAGTGATGTGATTTCAATGTGAAATTTATATTTGATTAAGTATATAATTCCATGTATGATTATTGACTCATGAATAAATTTAGAGATCATGCTATTGAAAAAGAAATCTGTTATGATTATGAAAATGAATTTATGAGTTGGAAATGCTTAATTTTGGAAATTGTGAATTGGAATTGAAACAAAAGAGTAGCTAAGTCTCCCCCAGCAATTGGAATGAAATGAAATGAAAGACCAAGGTTGGTCATGTTTGAATGAATGAATAAGTCCGGTTTAGTGGAGAGGCTAACTCTAGAGCTTTGATTTTGTTCATGATTCTAATAAAAACTAAGGATTAGTACATAGTGGAGACATGATGAAAGTAGGAGAAAAACATGAGTATGAGGGCTATTGGATTGGCGGCGTGAGAGGCTGTCTTCACGATGCGTCGTGACATGACGTGGATACTGCTCCAGAGTACCGTCCCGGTGGCGACGTTCATGGGATGTTTGGTGACTGCGGGTGGTGTCATGTCCCATGACGGAGGCTGAATTGACCACAGGTTGTCTTCACGATGCGTCGTGACATGGCGTGGGATTTCCCTCCAGGCTGTCTGGACATGAGCTCGTAACTCATAGAACATCTAGGATACTTACCGTAGTTACTGTAGTAGATTAAGTCATGACAAGGGATTGAACCCTGCAAGATGAAGAACGATTAAGGGCTTGCCCTTGGACCTATGTAGTATGGGATGCATAGAATCCGAACAAGTGTGCATTAGTGTCATGTAACATAAACAACTGCATTAAGGACTAAGTGCACAATCACAACACGACATCAATAGGGTAGTCCCTTTAGTTTGATATGTGACAAGTTTGTGTTTGTTAAATATGGAAAATAAGTTATACTATTTCCGGCATAGAGAGGAAGGTCGTGTATAATGTTCGTCGGTTGAATAAACTGACGTACCCACAGTTTTGCATGCAGGATAAATGACATGATAAAGGTTAAAGAGGAACAGATGCTTAAAGATTATTCAATGTTGTAGTACTTTTATTTAAATGTTGTAATTTTACTTCCGCTGTGCAGTGTAAATTGTAATGTTTTACTTGTAACTCTGATGTAAAGTGAAAAGTTCAAATTTCCTTGTAAAATTGTACTAAATGAAGTGGAAAGATCATGTAGAACTTCGAATTCAGTTGTATTTGGGATTCGGGGCGTTACAGAGTGGTATCAGAGCCACGTTTTACACTTGTACAAATTTATAAGGAACGACACCCTAGAAGTGGACATTAGAGTGTGTGTTTGAGTCTAGAGATTTAAATGTAAGTGACTTACATTTGTGTTGCTCTATGACTTATGCTTCTTCCTCCCTATTTTCTAAGATGGCTGATCACTTCGACCCTGCTAGAGACGACGACTAGCATATCATCGAGGAAGAGTACCATCCTGGACAAGCAGATTTTGAGGAAGAGTACTACACAGGGCAAGCAGATTCTGACGAAGAAGAATAGCCTGAATCCCGAGAGATCACCCCGCCTCCGGATTCATCTGATGACTCTTCTGACGAAGAAGAAGAACTAGTTCCAAATAGTCTTGTGATATCTCTTCATAGGCAGGTAGAAACACTGCAGGAGAGTGTTGGATTATTGCAGGCTCAATTGGCAAAGTGCAAGGACGATTTTGTAGTTCTCAGTCATCGGGTATGAGAACGCGAGAAGAGGAAGAATCTGACCGATGTGCTGAAGGAAGAAGTTGATGAACTACGGGGAGAACTTCGAGAAGCGAAGAGAAAACGTAGGAGTTAGACTATGGTAGCTTCTACTATTTTCATTCTGATGTCAAGAAATGTTTTTCAATTCGAATGTATAAAGTTTGGAATTCAATGAAATGCAAGTTGATTTAAAACTCATGTCTTATACTTCGAATTTAATTGATCTTTTGCATCAGAATATGGCTAGAAGAGGAGCTAGAAATGGTGAAGGTCTGGATCTGGAAACGGAACTTGCGAGGGTCTATCAGACGCTCAATGCCGTGGCCATGAATCAGAACTAAGGAAGGGGACCTGCGAATTCGGTGCCCGAAGCGATTAAACTCTTGGAATCGTTCAAACGGATGAAACCACCTGTGTTCGAAGGGAAGTCAGACCCTGATGCGACTGACAACTGGATTCGTCAAGTAGAGATGATCTTTGAGGTGTTGGAGACCCCTGAAGGCAGCAAGGTGAAGTTGGCGACTCTGTAACTTGAGAAGGATGCGGCTGTGTGGTGGCAGTCGATGAAGAGGACAATGGGAGGTATAGTTCTCGGCTAGGAGGAATTTCTGGAAGAATTCCGCAGTCACTACTTCCCCTCCGACGTTCAAGAGAAGAAGGCTGTGGAGTTTCTGTCACTATAGCAAGGTGGCATGTCAGTGAGAGAGTACGAGACCAAATTTACTCAGCTCTCTAGGTATGCTTCGGAATTAGTGATGGATGAGGCTAAGAAGGCTCGTAAGTTTGAGCATGGATTGAGGCCGAGCTTGAGGTCCCGGATGATACCTCTTGGTATCAGAAGATTCGACAAGTTGGTCAAGAGAGCAGCAGCCACTGAAGCAGACATGGAGCAGTTTCATGTTGTTCAGAACCGGAGGAACAACTGGCAGTCTGGGAAGAGGCCTGCACATTCTGGGAATTTCAAGGGACAACCATCTGCACAATGGTTTAAACCGACAAGGGCGAACGCTATTAGTGTGGCTGGAGGACCTGGGAATAATGTGGTGAGACCTCCTGCAGTAACTTGCTTCAACTGTGGTGAGACGGGACATTACATGTCTCAATGCTCCAAGCTGCGGAATGTCACCCATGGGGGATCAACTCAGCAGAATGGGAAGAGATCGTACCAACCGGGGCGAGTATTTGCCTTGACGGAAGCTGATGCCGATGAGGTGGATCATTTCATCACTGGTACGAGGGCAGATGTTTAGAGGTTTATGTCATTTCTTTTTCCCGTCTATTTAGTGAACTATTACGTGTATTATGTAACAGAAGAACTTTATTTAAATAGAATGAAAGCTATTGTGTTGTTCGATACTGGATCCTCTCATACTTTTGTGTCTCCTAAATTTGCTAAAGTGTTGGGAGTTGAACCGAAGATTTTTCCACGCAAGATCTTAGGAGTAGCTACTCCATAAGGGGAAACTTTAACCACTGATCGGTATTATGCTGATTGCGAGATTGTGATCGGGAATAGAATCTTTGGGATTGATCTGATCGAGTTGACTATCTTGGGAGTCGATGTTATCATTGGCATTGATTGGATGTCGGTGTACAGTGCAAGCATTGATTGCAAGACCAAGACGGTAACAGTGAGGGCTCCAGGTGGATCTGAAGTCACTTTCCAAGGAAAGAAGAAGTGCTCTAGGCTGGTGGCAGCTATCCGCTAGGAAGAGATTCCTGTGGAAGTGCAAGGGATTGTTGTGGTTCGGGACTATCCGACTGTGTTCTTGGATGATTTTCCTGGGTTACCCCCACATCATGATGTAGAGTTCAGCATCACTGTTCAATCGGGAAGTGCACCCATTTCTAAGGCACCGTATAGGATGGCTCCAGTGGAACAGGATGAGGTGAAACGGTAGATTAAGGAACTGTTGGAGAAAGGCTTTATTCAACCTAGTGCGTCACCTTGGGGAGCACCAATACTTTTGGTAAAGAAGAAAGATGGATCGATGAGAATGTGCATCGATTACCGAGAGCTGAATAAAGTCACTGTTCAGAATAAGTATCCTATTCTCCGAATTGATGACTTGTTCGATCGTCTACAAGGAGCAGCTGTTTTCTCCAAAATAGATCTTCGATCAGGATATCACCAAGTTGGAGTGAAAGCTGAAGATCTGTACAAAACTGCATTTAGAACTCGATATGGGCATTACGAATTCTTATTTATGCCATTTGGAGTGACGAATGCACCCGCAATCTTCATGGATTTGATGAACAGAGTTCTGAGGTCGTTCATTGATTCTTTCATCGTGGTGTTTATCGATGATATCCTTGTGTACTCCAAGTCAGAGGAGGAGCACACCGAGCATCTGGCAGCAGTGTTGAAGAAGCTGGAAGAGCAGGAGTTGTATGCCAAGTTATCCAAGTACGATTTCTGAAAATCTGAAGTGGCATTCCTAAGTCACATCCTTTCTAAGGAGGGAGTGGCAACTGACCCTCAGAAGATAAAGGCAGTGAGAGATTGGGCTAGGCCTACTACAGTGAAGGAAGTCAGAAGTTTTCTTGGAATGACTGGATACTACCGGAGATTCATTCAAGGTTATGCTCAGATAGTCGTGCCGCTTACTGGTCTGACTAAGAAGAATGTGAACTTCAAGTGGACTGAGCAATGTGAGGCAAGCTTTCAGGAGTTGAAAGAGAAGCTGACTACTGCACCTATTTTGGCTTTGCCTAGAGCAGGTGTTGAGTATGATGTTTATAGCGATGCTTCACATCGTGGGCTTGGTTGTGTCTTAATGCAAGAAGGAAAAGTAATCGCTTATGGGTCTAGGCAACTACGACAGCATGAGAATAATTACCCGACTCATGATCTGGAGTTGGCTGCGATTATCTTTTCGCTGAAGCAATGGATGCACTACGTGTACGGTGAGAAATTGAACATGTACACGGACCACAAGAGTTTGAAGTACATATATCAGCAGAAGGATCTGAATTTGAGGCAGCGGAGATGGTTGGAAGTGCTTGAGGACATGCGACTTGAGATCAAGTATCATCCTGGGAAAGCTAATGTTGTTGCTGATGCACTTTGTCGCAAGAGCAGTTTATCCAGTTTGATTACAACTCAGAAGCATCTGATTGAGGAATTGGATCGAGCAGGTATTGAAGTTGTCTTGCAAGGATTGGGAGCATCTTTAGCTCAGTTGAGGCTTCAGCCTACACTGAATGGAAAGATCATTGCAATTCAAGAGGTTGATGCTAATATCTTGGAGATGAAGGAGCAGGTTAGTGCTGGCAGGTTGTTCAGATTTCAGATCAGGGATGGAGTGTTGTGGTTTGGAGAGAGGCTGTGTGTTCCGAATCAGGCAGACCTGAAAGAGAGTATTCTTCAGGAGGCGCATGCTACTCTTTTGTCGGTACATCCTAGAAGTACTAAGATGTATAGATACATCAAACCGCATTTCTGGTGGTCAGGTTTGAAGCGGGATGTAGCTGAATTTGTGGCGAAGTGTGAGATTTGTCAGCAAGTCAAAGCCGAAAATCAGAGACCCGGAGGTCTATTACAACCATTACCTATTCCGGAATGGAAGTGGGATAATATCAGTATGGATTTCATTACCGGATTGCCTAAGAGTCCTAAAGGCAATGATGTAATTTGGGTTATGGTCGATCGACTAACCAAGTCCGCTCACTTTTTGGCGATGAAACTCACTGCTTCGATGGACAAGTTAGCTGAGTTGTATGTTGGCGAGATCGTCCGGCTTCATGGTATTTTGTCAACTACTGTGTCTGATCGAGATGCGCGGTTTACTGCGCATTTCTGGAGGAGCCTTCAGACAGCTTTGGGAACCAAGACGGATTTCAGCACTGCTTTTCATCCACAAACCAATGGGCAGACCGAGAGAGTCAACCGTATTCTTGAGGATATGCTTCGGTGTTGTGTACTAGACTTTGGAGGCAGTTGGGAAAAGCATTTACCCTTGGTAGAGTTTGCCTACAACAACAGTTTTCAGGCTAGCATCGGGATGGCGCCGTACGAAGCTTTGTATGGCAGGAAGTGCAGAACACCTGTTTGTTGGTTTGAAGTTGGGGAGCATCAGTTGTTTGGTCCTGAGCTTGTGCAGCAAACCTCTGAGAAGATTGTTCTGATTAGGAAAAGGTTGGTAGAAGCTCAGAGCAGGCAGAAAAGCTATGCAGATAGCCGGAGGAAGGGACCTTGAATTTGAGGTCGGTGACTTCGTCTTTCTGAAAGTCTCGCCCAGTAAAGGTGTGATTCGATTTGGTAAAGGTAGGAAATTAGCTCCGAGGTTTATAGGCCCGTATAAGATATTGAAAAGGATCGGGAAAACTGCTTACCGGCTTGAATTACCGGAAGAGTTATCCTAGGTACACAATGTCTTTCATGTGTCTATGCTGAGAGGTTATATTCCAGATCCGAGTCATCATTTGCCTGAAGTGCCGGAAGGTTTGCAGTTGGATCTGAATTACACCGAGTCTCCTGTCGAGATTGTTGATCGTCGAGAGAAAGTCTTGAGGAATAAGATGTTACCGATGGTCAAGGTAGTCTGGAGGAACCATTTGGTTGAAGAGGCTACTTGGGAGTCTGAGCAGAGGATGCTGAAGGACAATCCTGAGCTTTTTGCTTGATTGTATCTTTGTATCTTTTTGTTTTTGTTGTGAGTGTTTATTTTTCTCGCTCTTGACTGTAGTTCCGGGGACGGAACTATTCTAAGGGGGGAGTGTTGTAATGCCCCGATTTTTCATTTAATGAAAAATTATTTATTTTGCACGTAGTGTGCACATGCAATATTTTTGGTAATTATTTTCATTATGATAAGTATAGATATTTAAATTTGTGCTTTTAATTATTTTGTATAAAGCCTTTTTTCAATTACACAAAAATCCTTTTTCTTAAAGCCCAAATTTAATTCAATTTATTATATTTTTATAATTATTATTTTGGCCCATAAACTAAAGCCCATGAGCTATTTTGTTTTTTTATACAACTTGTAATGTAGAATACAATTTAAAGATTTTTTTATATACATTGTACAAATTTTTAAATGGATACCAAGTTGCATACACGTACACGTGCAATATGCACAAGGCATGGCCGGTTGGAGCTTTAGGAGGGAAATCAAATTTTGAGTGGAGTCATGGTGGAGGTGGTTACTTGATCATGGGTAGTTAGTGTAACTTCTCCTTAAATCTAAGCCATTTATTCCTAACTCCTACTTCAATCTTAGCCATCCATTCTCCTATTTTTTTAGTATAAATACCCCCCCCCCCCTTTGGCTAGTATTCTTGTGCTGAAATTTTCCTCCAATCTATAGTTTAAAATACAATTATCTAGTAGTTAGTAAGTGAGTAAAAGATTGAGAGTGTGTGGGAGATTTGTGCTTGCATCAATCAAGGGAGGCCGGCATCAAAGAGGGGCTCTCGGTTTGGCATTGTGGAGTGCTCGGGTTTGGCTAGTGTGCGCGCTTCTAGGAGGAGGATCGTTCGTTTGCAAGGACATTCATTTAGGAGGTTGCTAAATTGTACTTTTTTTCAATAAGGTGGGTAAATTTTCTATATTTCTAATTAGGAATGCATGCTAGATTTGAATGAATGAAGCATGAAAAAGATTAATAAGAGTACACATTTAATTGGAAAATTGATCTATAAATTGATTGGAATATGGATGTGCAATTGTATTTGGTTTTATTAGTAAAAGTCTAAACTTTGTGTGAATTGACTATAGCCATGGATTGTTGAAGAAAGTTTTATTATCTACACCATGAATTATAGACACAAAAGTTAGTAGATTAACAATGTCACTTTATGTGCTTAAATGAATCTTTGTGTTGTATTGAAATGAATGAATTAAAATATAGATTTGTATGTTTGGTAAATGATTAAAAATAGGAAATTAATATGAAGTTTGCTAATGAAGAGATTAGTGATATTAATTGTTAAGAAATGTCAAAAAAAAAGAAATGTGGTAGTGATAATTTAGAATTCGAATTAATTGTATGAAAAATATGTTTTAATTGTAGAAAAAAATTATTTTCTATATACTGGAATATAATTTATGATGATGTTAGTCAATCTGGAAATTTATAGTAAAATTTATAAAAGCAAAGTGAAATGAGGACTAGTTGAATATCGAAATGTTTTAGTAACAAAGAGGATTGATTTAAGTAAACTTAGAGTTGTACCACTGACAACCCGAGCGCATAGCTCAAGTGGTTTGGACGGCTCTGTTTGCTACAGTGGGTTTTTGGAGTCCCAGGTTGCTGGTTCGAATCCCTGTGGCACCATACTTTTGTTTCCTATTTTTCAAAAAAAAAAAAATAAAGAACAGCGGCCGAGAGCATTAGATGCTCTCAGCCACTCTTTCCAACGTGTGCAGCGTTCGGCCCAGTGGTCTGTGCCTTGGGCGGTTTTCCCTGTGGTCGTGGGTTCGAATACTGTGTTCGACCAGTATTTAAATTGGGGAAATTTTTTTTTTGGGGATTTTTAATGATCAAAAAAATTATGGAAAAAAATATGATAATCATCGTAAATTATGTGGGACTTGTGAAAAATAGTTTGAGAATTATTTACATGAAATAAAATATGATTTGAGAATAAATGTATAAATAGAACTATGGTTCTACATTTACATTTTTATGGAAGTTATATTTTGCAAAAAGAACTTGAAATTAAGGGTTAGAAAATTAATATAGCAAAGAAAGAAACTATATTGTGAGATGGATGTGAATTACTCTCATTGGAGAGTAGTGTGAAAAATATGGAATGTGGATATTCATTTAGTGATGTGATTTCAATGTGAAATTGATATTTGATTAAGTATATAATTCCATGTATGATTATTGACTCATGAATAAATTTAGAGATCATGCTATTGAAAAAGAAATCTGTTATGATTATGAAAATGAATTTATGAGTTGGAAATGCTCAATTTTGGAAATTGTAAATTGTAACTGAAACAAAAGAGTAGCTAAGTCACCCCCAGCAATTGGAAAGAAATGAAATGAAATTTGAAATGAAAGACCAAGGTTGGTCATATTTGAATGAATGAATAAGTCCGGTTTAGTGGAGAAGTTAACTCTAGAGCTTTGATTTTGTTCATGATTCTAATAAAAACTAAGGATTAGTACATAGTGGAGACGTGATGAAAGTAGGAGAAAAACATGAGTATGAGGGCTATTGGATTGGCGGCATGAGAGTATTCACAGGCTGTCTTCATGATGCGTCGTGACATGACGTGGATACTGCTCCAGAGTACCGTCCCGATGGCGACGCTCATGGGATGCTTGGTGACTGCGGGTGGTGTCATGTCCCATGATGGAGGCTGAATTGACCACAGGTTGTCTTCACGATGCGTCGTGACATGACGTGGGATTTCCCTCCAGGCTGTCTGGACATGAGCTCGTAACTCATAGAACATCTAGGATACTTACCGTAGTTACTGTGGTAGATTAAGTCATGACAAGGGATTAAACCCTGCAAGATGAAGAACGATTAAGGGCTTGCCCTCGGACCTATGTAGTATAGGATACATAGAATCTGAACAAGTGTGCATTAGTGTCATGTAACATAAACAACTGCATTAAGGACTAAGTGCACAATCACAACACGACATCAATAGGGTAGTCCCTTTAGTTTGATATGTGACAAGTTTGTGTTTGTTAAATATGGAAAATAAGTTATACTATTTCCGGCATAGAGAGAATGGTCGTGTATAATGTTCGTCGGTTGAATAAACTGACGTACCCACAGTTTTGCATGTAGGATAAATGACATGATAAAGGTTAAAGAGGAACAGATGCTTAAAGATTATTCAATGTGGTAGTACTTTTATTTAAATGTTGTAATTTTACTTCCGCTGTGCAGTTTAAATTGTAATGTTTTCTTGTAACTCTGATGTAAAGTGAAAAGTTCAAATTTCCTTGTAAAATTGTACTAAATGAAGTGGAAAGATCCTGTAGAACTCTCGAATTCAGTTGTATTTGGGATTCGGGACGTTACATATACACCCCCCCCCCCCCACACACACACAGATCTATACACACACACACACACACACACACACACCCTTTTATATATGTCCTGTTTTGAAGAAGTTTGTCGAAAAATTGATCTTATGTGAATTCGATGAGGATTTGATTTGATTTATGAACTCCAGTATATTAGACAAGTTTTATTTGATCATCTTAGGATCTTTGTTTTTACAAATTTATGCTTCTAAAGATTATAATTGAGGTATCAATTAAAGTGCACAAATTTTAAAGTGGTCTGAGTATCAGCAGACAGTCGACCGTCCACTTTTTAAACTAAAACGATAGTCGACTATCGATTCCGAGATTTTGGATTTTTAGCATGCCGGGCAACAGTCGTAATTTTGAACTATTTTGACAGTCGACCGACAACTGTTGTGTGGGCGGTTTTGTTGAATATTCGTCGTTTTTCTTGAACGATTATTTCCTCGAACTTATAGATTATTGATCTACTATTTTTAGATGATGTTTTTACTACATATTACTGTATTTAAGGAAGAGTTATATTTTGATTTTTTTTATAGAAAATTATTTGTATTTCTATGACTTTAAAAAGCGAATTATATATGGATTTCAAGATATGGATGTTTCGTGATTTCTCTACGACTTCAAAATACGGAGCTTAGTTATTTAGTGGATTTAATATCTTATTTCAATTCTGGGAATTTGTGAGTACATTCGATGAATTTGGATTTGTTTGATTAAAGGAGTTTTCTTAATATAAACGATTTGGTGATGGAATTAAGAGTTTTATTGAAGGGTTTTGTGTTGAAATTCGATTTGTGAGTCTCTAGGAGTTGAGTGGGATTCCTGTAAACCGGCAAATGAGATTTTGTGGATTTTGACCAGTTGGGACTTAGGGTTGTTTTGTTGGAACTAAGTCTGGTAGGGTCCACCAACTATAGGGATGGGGAAAATTGTGTTTTATTAATAATAACCAACCTAAGGACAGGCACAAGTGGAGATGTGATTGAACTTGGGAAACGTAAGTATATGCTCTAGGGGTTAGTCCAACGGATGCATTCCAGGACTGAGTGTTATTGTGTCCCGAGAGGATAGTTGGTATGTTCGCGTGTCGAGGGTCGGCAGGCCTATTCACGGGATGTACTATGTATCTGCACGTCGATGGTCGGTAGGCTTATTCGTGGGGTACACGACATGTAACACCACGTAGTTATATATATATATATAACTATATATATATATATATGTTGACAAAATGTTGGCTGTTTGGTAAATAGAAGGATGGCATGAAGTGTAATTACTTTGAAAAAAAAGAATAATGATTGATGGGTGGGGGCCACGTGAAACAAAAGACACAACAGGTTGTGCTTGTGCATTACACTCATGGCTGACGTCACCCTCAGGTGACGTGGCTTTCACGTGGGGGCACATTTACGATGGATTGCTGCTGTGTATTTCTCAGGAGAGAGAAACAGTAGAGAGTATGGGATTTTGTCCCATATCGAATTTCATCTTGAATAAAAAAATATTAAAATAATATTGCCTATGATCAAGAGACACCAATCCGGTTAACCACCTTTTGAGAGGCAGCCTGTGGGGGACAGTTGCACTACATAGTATCTTGTAGCGCCCCGAATTTCCAATATGATATCTTAGAAATATGTGGCACAATTTCCAGCATCAACTCAATTGCAATAGTAAACATAGCCAAAAACAAAAATAATTTTTATTTCAACTTTTATTACAATAATATTTTACAAAATACAGCGGTATAGAAAACACCTTGAATTACAAACTTTTCTTCACAACACATTCTTTTACAAAATTACACAAGCTCTATTATCTTTCTAGCACAAGCATCCAAATCCCAAACTGTAAGCACCTACCTGTAAAACATGAGGCTGGAGATAACCTTAACCCCCAAAACTACAGGGGTTAGCCAGAATGGTGTTAGTGACATAAGAAAAAACAACTACATAAATAAAACATAAGGCATAGAGTCTTAACAACATCTATTAACACCAAGAATAAATGAAATGAGAAATAACAATAAGTAAAGCATGAAAACATCAAGAAATATAAGATAGTAAATAGTAATTCATAAAAACATCAAGTGGATCTAGACTAGGTGTCAAGTGTAGGAAAACAGGAAAAACACAAGCATAAAACTAAGTCAAGAAAACACAATTGCTATATGCTGACTCTCTAATGCATACTTGTTAGATTTCATGCATTCCATAGTACAAAGGTCCAATGCAAGCCGTTAATGATCTCCACTTTATAGGGTTAAACCCCTCGTTATGCAACTAATCCTACTACGGTGATGGAAAGCAAGATCCAGAATACTCCGCAAATAGGCACCACAGCCCTCAACGCACAAGCATGATGTAAGATATCTCATAAACCGGAGAATCACCTCCCAACCATATACCCCACGAATAGGCTTGCGAGGCCCTCAACGTGCAGATACACCAGGTACATTTCGTGAATAGGCCTACCGATCCTCGACACGCGAATGCACCCTGCATGCTCCTTTAATAGGCCTACAGACCCTCGACACGCGAACATACAAATGTCCTCTCGAGACAGGATAACAAACAGTCCTGGAATGCATCCGTTGGACTAACAAAACCAACCAAGAGAATATACTTACATTTTCCAAGTTCCATCACATCTCCACTAGCGCCTGTCCTTAAGTTAGTTATTATTAAAACACAAAATCTCCATCTCTAGAGTTAGTGTATCCTGCCAGACTTAAATACTCAACAACAACCCCAAGTCCCAATCGGTCTAAAGCAACAAATCTCAACCACCGGTTCACAAGACTCCCACTCAACTCCCAGAGATATCATCAAGACCAAAACTCACAAATCCATCGTCAAAACGATCATATGAAGAAACTTCTCCAATCAACAAAACCCAAATCTTTTATAAAATTTCAGAATCCAAACCCAACAATAAAACATCTTGAAAACATATGTTCTGTAGAAAGGATAATATTTAGAATAGTAAGTTATAGATCCAAAACTTTTAAAGAATCAATGGTTTAAAGAACATCAGGATAACTCAAGAAAACATCAGTAACAGTCGACTGTAAACCGGAGTTGGTCGACTGTCCAGAGCGAAAAACCAGCACTTCAAGAAATGAAAATCTAAGTATTCGCAGTCGACTGCAAAAAAGTCATCGGTCGACTGTCCAGAGCGAAAACCCAGCACATCAAGAAAATAATTCTAAGTGATGGCAGTCGACTGTAAAAAGTCATTGGTCGACTGTCCAGAGTGAAAATCCAAAACTTCAAGAAAACACCAAAACAGAGCAGAGTCAGTCGATTGTAAAAATGGGGCAGTCAACTGTTCCATGCAAAATTTGAAGAAAACGAGAAAACACAGCAGCCAGGTAGCGACGGTCGACTGCCGATAGTGATCGGTCGACTGTTACTCCTACAGACTGCAGTTTTAGTTTGTGCACATTTCAACCGATACGGAGTTCTAATTTATAAAAACCAAATCTGTAAAGGGTTCTGATATATTCAAATACGACTTATAGATTATATAACAGTCCACAAAACCAATCAAAACCACTTTGAATTGATAAAAATAGCTTTTTGGTGAATTCCTTCAAATTGAAACGTGAATATGTGCATATATCAAAATAAAGTTTTTGAAGAATCAATCATACATCAAAAGCCTTCGTATTATGTTCCAAACCATATTAATACCAAAATAAGTTAAGATATAGTCAAATCCTTCGAAAACACATAAAGATTCAATTTCTTCAAAAACAATGAAATATGATATTCATGTAAATTGATTGTTCATGTTCGTGCACCAAAGAAAACTTCACAAATCCATCGATTAGAAATAACAATATATTCAGATTTAATCTTAGTATTTGAAAAATTCAATTTCAAATAAAACCTTTCACAAATCACAAAATCTCCAATTTAGTTGTATTATATCAATCCAAATCAATTTATCCCAAATCCAATTCTCAAGACATGATCTCTTAATTCATTAGTCATCCTCAAAACTTCCTCAACTAAATCACCATTATTAACTCATGAATCATAAACAAATTTAACATTAACATGAGAAAGTTGCATTCATCCAACTCACTAATAGTCAAAAATCTCATCTTTAATCTATTTATGCATAACATTCACCATATCCAATCAAATCAGCAATAATCCAAAAGAAATAACCTGCTCATGATTTATATTAGGCCCTCTATCAATTTTGAATCATTCACATGCAATTCCAAGCATAAATAACTAGGTTTTCATGAAAGATCCAATTTTAACTCATCAATTCATTCATTCCATCATATAAATTCATACCCAAACCTTAGCATGCTTTCTAGTAGATAAAATACCACATACAACATGCAAAGAACAAAACAAAATAATTATATCACTCACCTTGTTGGAGAGATCAAACGAATATGATAAAGCAGCAAGAAAAATCCCTTATTTGCAAGAAATTCAAGATCTCCTCTTTAAAACTTCAAGAAAATAATAATAATAAAACCTTTGTGTTGTGCAGCGAAAGACGGCTGCATTCCACCTTTTTAAATAGGCTGAAAATTAAGAGAACTAGGGTTTTGAACATATTTGCAAAATACTCCTTTTAAATATAACTTTACCTATATAGATTCATATACTTGGAAACTTGATAAAACCAATTTATTTGAGATTTAAATACAAAAACAAAATCAACCATCATAAAGTCAGCCAGCACTATTTGAAAAGCACAGAAAACGAATTTGCACTTTTACACATCAAAATGACAATTATGCAAAAAGATCATCTTTTATCAAAACTTGTAAAATCACTGAAATTCATCAAAACAAAAAGTAAACTTTTTAACCCTAAGTTTACTAGGCATTATACCCAACCCAAAAATCCAAAAATCTACAGTTTTCACTCCAACTTGTAATTTTGCACACAAGTCCTTCTTTTTGTAATATTTACAAATAGGTCCAATAAATATCAGAAAATTCCAGAAAATTCACAAATAATATCTAATAATAAATAATAATTTTCCAAAAATAATTTTTGACTTTGAACCTCCCAAGAAAGTATTTGCACATGTTTTGCACGTGTAAAAAGATAAATTTTCTGAAAAATATTATCAAATCACCAAAAATCATTTTAATTTATTTACAACTCTTAAAAATAATATTTAAAAATATGGGGTACTACATCACTCCCTCCTTAGAATAATTCTGTCCTTAGAACTACTACTAATAGGGTCCAAACAAAACTAAGCAAAGAAATTGAAATCTCATAAATGGAAACATAGTTTAAGAAATACAATCACGCAAGAGAATGTAATCTAACAAAATAAATGCAATTCAACTCAAAGAGCACAATCATACAAAAGTTTAGGAAAAATCTTCCGCTGCGTAACTCTGATAACTTGCCATCAGAAACCTATTGCAATAACCTCTGCATCTAGCTCTGACCTTCCACCATCTGCTTCAACCTTCTGAGGATCAGTGGCCACTCCCTCCTTATAAAGGACATGACCAAGAAAAGCTACCTTAAACTTGCACCTCAAAAGAGATCAATACCAAACGATCTCCCACCACTCTCGATATCAAATTCTTCGTAATATCGATCAGCAATCAATTCTTCCCCTGATGGTGTTGCCACCGTCAAGGCTCCGCCTGGAAACAACTTAGGTTCCACACCTAAGACTAGCAGAAATTGGGCGACACAAATGTATGCAAGAACCAGTATCAAATAAAACTTTTATTTTTATTCCATTAACCAAAACAAATTCTGTTACATGGAGAACGATACTCAAATCTCCAATTTATTCTCAAACAAAGTTTTACTTAATACATAAATGAATGTATTCAAAATTCTTGCAGACCCCGAATCACATTTCTGAGTTACCCGCATCCTCCACAATCAATGCAAACACTCGCCCCTTCCTCAGAACTTTGCCTCTGCCTGCACCATTCTTCTTCAGCTGCGGACAGTTTGGTCGGATATGCCCTTCACGACCACACTGATAACAAACCTGCGCACTCCGAGGCTTGGTGCATGCTGCCTGATAATGACCTGCCTCTCCACAGTTGAAACTAGTCATGCCTTGAACTGCGGGTGCCTTTTGCACTGCCCATTGAACTTGCCCTGCTTCACTGGGAACTCCTTCCCACTCTGACTATCTGCTGGCCTCTTGTTCTTGTTCCAGATCTCCTACTTCTTCTGGAATTTGTCCATATCCTCTTCTGTCATAGGTGCTCTCCTGACCAGCTTATCAAACCTCCTTATGCCCAAAGGAATCATCCTCGACCTCAAATTTGGCCTCAAGCCCTGCTTGAACTTCTTGGACTTCATTGTTTCATCCACAATCAGCTCCGGTGCATACCTTGATAGCTGAGCGAACTTAGTCTCATATTCGCACACTGTCATGCTGCCTTGCTGCAGATTCAAGAATTCTGCTGCCTTCCTTTGCTGAATATCTAAAGGAAAGAAATGATCCCTGAATTCCTCCAAAAAGGCCTCCCAAGTCACTTGCTGATCCTCAAATGTCCTCTTCACTGACTGCCACCAGACGCCAGCATCCTTCTCTAACTGCAATGCAACCAACTTCACCTTATTGACTGCTGGAGTCTCAAACACTTTGAAGACCATCTCCATCTGTCTAATTCAATCATCAGCCTTATCTGGATCAGACTGCCCCTCGAACACAGGCGGCTTCATCCGCTTGAAGGACTCAACTTGCTTGATCGTCAACATTAACAAATACTGGTCCAGTCCCTTAATTCTGATTCTGATTCGGCGCTATATTAGCTGCAATGAATGTGTTCATGGTCTGATACACCCTAGCAATCTCAATCTCGAGATCAAGTCCAGCTCCATGGGAACCATCAGCCCCATCACCACTACCACCATTCCGAGTTTAATGTCCTGCCATTCTACTGAATACTGCAAAATGAGGGTAAAGTTAGAGCATCACAACACAATTCACATTCACATCAATACCCTATGGCAAAATCCCAAGCATACCCCAAACCAAAACACCATGTTCTAACTCTATGTGATACTCACACTCTAATGTCCACACCTAGGTAGTCACGCTCTAGTGTCCACACCTAGGTTTATTTTCACACCATGTTTGTTATTACTATTGAAGCATGCTCTGATACCAATCTCTGTAGCACCCCGAATTTCCAATATGATATCTTAGAAATACGTGGCACAATTCCAAGCATCAACTTCAATTGCAATAGTAAATATAGCCAAAAACACAGATAATTTTTATTTCAACTTTTATTACAATAATTGTTTTCAAAACACAGCGGAATACAAAACACCTTGAATTACAAACTTTTCTTTACAACACATTCTTTGACAAAATTACACAAGCTCTATTATCTTTCTAGCACAAGCATCCAAATCCCAAGCTATAAGCACCTACCTGTAAAATATGAGGTTAGAGATAACCCTAACCCCCAAAACTGCATGGGTCAGCCATAACGGTGTGAGTGACATAAGAGAAATCAACAACATAAATAAAACATAAGGCATAGAGTCAACAACAACATGTATTAACAGCAAGAATAAATAAAATGAGAAATAACAATAAGTAAAGCATGAAAACATCTAAAAATATAAGATATTAAATAGTAATACATGAAAACATCAAGTGAATCTAGACTATGTTTCAAGTGTAGGAAAATAGGAAAAACACAAGCATAAAACTAAGTCAAGAAAACACAATTGCTATATGCTGATTCTCTAATGCATACTTGTAGGATTCTATACATTCAATAGTACATAGGTCCAGTGCAAGCCCTTAACGATCTCCACTTTATAGGCTTAAACCCTCGTTATGCAACTAATCCTACAACGGTGTTGGAAAACAACATCCAAAATACTCCGCGAATAGGCACCACAGCCCTCAACGCGCAAGCATCATGTAAGATATCTCAAAAATCGGTGAATCACCTCCAAACTGTGTACCCCATGAATAGGTTTGCGAGGCCCTCGACGTGCAGATACACCAGGTACATTCCGTGAATAGGTCTGTAACACCCCAGATTGTATAATGCTTTTATATATATGTATGTATGTATATTGTCTGTATGCGTGCACATGATTGCAGTGTTTTGTTTAATTTTTTTATCGTGGTATGTGGTTAGGATTGCAGGATGGTTCATGGGAGGATTGTGTTCTAAAAGATGCACGAGAACGAGGAGGACCGACACTAGTATAAATACTAGTTTTCGGTACGACGCCTATGCAAATATATGATACTACGGTGGGCATATCGTGCGTACAATCGACAAACCTCTCATCTCACATTAAAATGGACCCATTTAAGAGTAAAATGGGTAGCCAACACAACCCACCACAAAACCATGGGCTAAGCCATGGTTTTGGCTCCAAAACCACCCTACCACCTATCATACCCCCCCAAGATCCGGCCTACTTCTCCCCCCTCTTTTCTTCTTCATTTCTCCATCAAAAACCACTCATTCCCACCTCCCTGCTCTGAAATTTCAGAACTCTACTAAGGAAAAAAAATGAAGAGAAAGAGAGAAAGAAGGGAGATTAAAGAAGGGACTCAAGGAAGGATTCTCAAGGGAAGAAGCTCAAGGAAATCAATTCCTCTACAGCAACTAAGGGTGGGGAGTTACTCCGAACCTTTCTCCAAGTTTCTTAATTGATTTTCTTGTATGCATGTGTGGTAGGAAGTGCTGTTATGAACATCTAAGAGTTTGAAAGATGAAATCAGAAACTGGAATTAGAACTTGATCAAAATGCTATTTTTCTATAT
The DNA here is from genome assembly GCA_017893485.1 of Hemerocallis citrina. Taxonomy (NCBI): domain Eukaryota; kingdom Viridiplantae; phylum Streptophyta; class Magnoliopsida; order Asparagales; family Asphodelaceae; genus Hemerocallis; species Hemerocallis citrina. Next base: position 160,980,451 of record CM030364.1, on the reverse strand, counting down.
TTTTCTGAGAGCAAACCCCAAGGAATTAGGCCATGAAATTTTCAGAGATTGTTCCTATATATATTTAGATATTTTATGATTTATTTCGGATTTTTCTGAGGAGGTTTGATATTTTAATAAAATCGAATGGCAGAACTGTATCGTAAGGAAGAATCAGCAGTTGGTTAACAGGATGATTGATGTTGTTGGAATATTCCTAATTTATTAGAGCATGTTATTGAGCTGAAACTTTTACCCTGTATTCTCACTTATATATAGATTCTACAGTAAAATCAGGGAAATGTTTGGATGAATTTATAGGCATGTAAAAAATTGTTCTTTAAAACAGTAGCTAGAGTTGAACTGAAGAACATGCTGGTTTTTGTGCTAAATTGAAATAGGGAGAACTCAGTGTATACTTGGAGTTTTGATATGAATCCTTTTTTATGTTGTTTATTATGATCTCTAGTTTTATCACTGTAAATTTTGTGTCATTTGGATGAGTATGGAATTTATGATGATTTATTTAGCATGTACTGTGCTGGTTTCAGCCAATTTTGATACCCTGTAAAGATTGCACATTTGAGGCTCATTAAGGGCAAAATTTGAGGAACTGTTTCATAAGAAGATTGTAGTAGACATCAAGACCTTTCCATCAAAACCTATTTGAGGCATTTCCAGGAAGTGGTTGATTTACTGTGATTTTGGTAATACTAGACTGAGACCAAGAATGGATCTGACTACTCTGAATTAGGAAGTCCTAGTGTGTGACTTGGTACATTGGTGAGAGATGTGTATGTTAGAGTAATTTATTGGTATAATTTGGATTCATGACCAACTAGAGAGTTGTTGAGGACACCCACATCATCCTATAGAACTTGGGTTTGTGACGTTCTGATGAGTGAGTAATAATTTGTGCTACCGGTAAGGTGCAGCCCGTGTATAGGAAGTACACAGGCTGAGGCTTGAGAGACTATTTTGGGGATCTAGATGATGGAATTTGAGTTTATAATCAACTAGAAAGTTGTAGCCTAGGTTCTTACCTTTCTGGATTGAGCTTGTATACCCCAATCGGAGTTGTATCGAGAGAGTTATGACCTTTTTACGATTCAGGCAGAAACCCGTAGATTGCCTAGTCTTTGGTTTTGACTAGGTATTGTGAGGACTATTCCCTTATGTACTATTAGAGTTGATAACTCTTTTCTAGGGGTGTTCGTATCTGTTGTTGGAGTTGTTGACTCCCATAGTGGAATGCGTGACTCAGGTTAGTTACTAGGGTAAGGGATACACCGCACCTATCGACCCTAATTTATAAACTTCCGCCGAAGCGTAGGATATCCGAGCCGTGCCATTAATATGAGTTCATAGCCCGGGTCAAGGGTGAACATACATTCACAGCCGGGGTAGCAGCAAATGTAGGCCGTAATACTGGACAATTCCAAGCCGGGGAAGTGGCGAACTGAACCGGTATCGCCAGGGCCAGAGGTCGATAAACAAATGGAAAGCAATCTTATCTTTTACCCAAAGTGATAGAGTAAGGCTGGGATTAGAATGATATATGAAGGGGTTGGAAAATTGCATTAGTCCTTGCAGACCATAGTCGGTGTTGTACATTTCAGTCGTAAGGATACGTTTTCGACACTCATGAGTGAGTCCTCGGCTCGTATCTCGATCTGTTAATTCCCAAAGTTTTGCCGGAGTAAGGTACGGGACGCTAGGAGGATTTGACCTCCCGAGGCGCTCACGTCCCTATGCACGTGGCTTTTGTTGTTTTTTTTGGTATATATATAAGTTCATAACCCAATCAGGAGTGAACACGCATGCATCAGTCCATAGCCCGGGGTAGGAGTGGACATGGGAATCATACGGTCTTGCGACCGGATTCAATGCGGCTTTCTGAAGAGGTCCGTATGCGGGTACCAAGTGGTAGCTACGACCACCAATTCAGCACTGCAGTGGCGGAACTAGACCAACCAAATGTAACCTCCATGGGCGACGGACAATCTATTGGGAACTGGTTGAGTATAAGAGTAGGATGCATGGCGAGGGTTCGAATCCCTAAATTGTGGAGAAAGAGCTAGATTTGGGAGTGTATGTAGTATGGGATGCATTCGTGCTCCAAAGTCTTGCTTACATTAGAGTCAGGCATGTGAATTGCTACATCTAGTCATAGGGTCATGGCATATCACTGCATTAGAACCTGAATCAATTAAACCTTGTTTTGGCACAACACTTTTCCTTTTTGCATAAATTATGGTTGTGATTGAATTTTTGAGGATCGCTCTTATCATCAACTTTGCGTCAGTCGAAGTACTGATGTTCCCCACCTTTTAGGTATCGGTTCTACCTTTTGAACAGGTGTGGAGATATCAGAGTTGCGCAGCAGAAGCCTCAAGCCGAGGAGCAAGTCCCAGGGAGCCGATGGGCCACTCAGCGAAGTTCAGCAGTAATCAGTCGATTACCATTCTAGAAGGCAGCTGATAGCTTTACAAGTGGAGTCTGTAAATATTTGTAATAAGTTGTAATGAGCGGATGTAATTTGTACTCCTTGTCCAAGAACAAGGTATCGGTTGTAATAAATGATGTAATGACTTGATTTCGCAATAAAAAGTTTTTAAATTTCCATGTTATTACTATGTTGAGATGAATTTGAAGGCAAAGATTCTAGTGAGTGTCACGGATATCTGGTAACGGGGATCCAGGGCGCTATAGAGTTGGTATCAGAACTGACTTCAAATTGCAGTCTAACACGGTAGGAAATTAGACATGAAGGCCAGATAAATTGATTCTAGTTGGCAGATAGGATGATTATAAATCATATGGTAGCGCTTACAACTTATAATTATGATCTTCCCTATATCTGAACTAGTCGTAGTGTACTTCGTTTTTACTAACAAGCTTGGTGCAGTCATGTCCAAATGGTGGCTAGTCTGTTACCAGACATCAATGGAGGCAAACAGAAAAATATGTGTCTGCAATTCCGGAACTAAACCCTGTTTATGTTTTGCAGATGGTGTTCGAAGATATCTTCATCCAGGATGGGTCAGTAATAGTAGGTGAGCCAATACTTACAAGGAAAATGATGACGATGGAGGAAGAAATGAGGAAAGTGCTACAGAATACTGAAGGTGAGGAGAACTCACCTCCACCATCGCTAGACCCAACGGCGAAGCAGCAGAGGATAGCCATCGGGTATCTGGAAATAAAAACGCTAGGGGAACGCAGGGACTAGGCGATCCACTGGGCCCAGCAGCAGATCAAATTTCATCAGGCATAGATAACACACCTGAAGAAAGAACAAAAGCAGCTTCAAGACGGTATGACACACCTCTAGAACCGCTGGTGGGGACATCAGAAAGGCCCCAAGCCAAAAACTATTGGGAAAATCACCAAACCTTCTAAAGGAAAATGCCCCAAGGAAGCAATTGCGACTAAGAGTTGCTACAATTGCGGGGAAGTTGGACACTACAAGTCGCGTTGCCCAACAGCGATCAAGAGTTGTTTTAACTGTAAGGAACTTGGGCATATCAAGTCAAATTGCCCAGAATTAAAAAAGGAATGCTCATCAAGCAAGTAATCGGATAAATAATAAGGTGAAAATATTATGTGGACTACTATATTTTGAGATATTTTGGAAGCATAAGAAGTATTGTAATCAAGTTTAAGTTGTATTTTGGGTTTTTGGAAGTTGATGGATGATGTACTGTTATAACAGGACATATATATATAAATGGAATTTTGGCTACGTTCATGTTTGATAGTGGATCGACTCATTCTTTTGTATCAAAATCTGTTTCGAGAAAACTAGGATACACACAAAAGGCAATTCTAGATCTAGCTTTGACGGTAGCTATGCCGTCAGGGGCAACCCTTACTACAGATCTATGCTATAGGGGATGTAAGCTCCAGATTAGCGGAGAAACCCTAAGTATCGATTTGTTGGAGTTGGGTTTTGCCGGAACATATGTCATTATTGGTATGGTTTGGATGTCGAGGCACAAGGCAAGCATTGACTGCAAGGAGAAGGAGATAGTCATCTCAGCTGAAAGACTTGTATTCCACGGGGAACAGAGATCAAAGGCAATGACTTTTGCAGCAACTAGCAAATTACGGGTACCAGAAGGGGTGAACAAGATACCAGTGATGAGAAATTTTCCACCTGTATTCTTAGAGGATTTACCTGGAATTCCCCCTCACCGTGATGTTGAGTTTAGCATCACAGTTCAACCAGGTAGCACTCCAGTATCCAAAGTACCCTATCGAATGGCACCCGTAGAGTAGAATGAGGTTAAGAAACAGATTGAAGAGTACTTGCGTAAGGGACTTATCAGACCAAGTGCATCACCTTGGGGAGCACCAGTATTGCTTGTTAAGAAGAAGGACGGATCATCCAGGATGTGTATTGATTATCAGGAATTGAATAAAGTCGCTATCCGGAACAAGTACCTAATTCCCAGGATCGACGATTTATTCAATCAGCTTTAGGGAGCAGCAGTATTTTCCAAGATTGATCTACATTCCGGATATCATCAAGTGCAAGTCAAGGAAGATGATGTACCTAAGATAGCTTTTCGAACTCGACATGGATACTATGAATTCTTGGTAATGCCGTTTGGAGTGACAAACGCTCCAGCAATCTTCATGGACTTGATGAACAGAATTCTACATCCATTTATTGACTCATTTGTTGTGGTCTTTATCGACAACATTTTGGTATATTCAAGGACAGAGCAGGAGCATGCTGAACATCTGACAGCAGTCTTGAGCAAGTTACAAGAGCATCAGTTGTATGCCAAATTATCTAAGTGTGAGTTCTGGAAATCGAAAGTTGCATTCCTAGGCCATATCCTTTCTAAGGAGGGAGTGGCAACGGATCCTCAGAAGATAGAAGCAGTCAAGGAATGGCCACAACCAAAGGCGGTGAAGGAAGTAAGGAGTTTTCTGGGTATGTCTGGATATTACCGGAAGTTTATCCAGAATTATGCAAGGATAACTGTACCACTTACAGCCTTGACTAAGAAGAACCAAAGTTTCGACTAGACGAAGAAGTGTGAGGAGAGTTTTCAGGAACTAGAGAACCGTTTGATCTCCGCACCTATATTGGTTTTACCTCAGGAGGACAAGGACTACGTCATCTACAGTGATGCATCATATTTGGAGTTCGGGTGTGTGTTAATGCAGGAGGGCAAGGTTATAGCTTATTGTTCGAGACAGCTACGACCACATAAGAGGAGATGGTTGGAAGTACTCGAAGATATCAGGCCTGAGATTATATATCATCCAGGAATAGCCAACATGGTAGCAGATGCGCTCAGCAGGAATAGGAGTGTGGCTACATTGGTAGCGACCCGGAGGGAGCTAGATGAAGAGTTCAGGCAGGCAAGCATTGAAGTGGTTACACAATACTTAAGTGCAGTTTTGACACAGTTGGTGTTACGACCAAGCTTGAATGAGCAAGTGAAAAAGGCTCAGACCAAAGATCCAGAGATGGAAGACATGAAGAAGCAAGTGCATGAAGGAAAATTGCATGAATTCAGTATAAGAGAAGGTTCACTATGGTTCGGTAACAGATTATGTGTACCAAAGGATGAGGAGCTAAGGGAAGACATCATGAAGGAAGCTCACTACACACTACTTGCGATTCACCCCGAAAGCACCAAGATGTATCATGATGTAAAGCAGCACTATTGGTGGTCAGGGATGAAGCGAGATATAGCAGAGTTTGTCGCCAAATGTCTGACATGCCAACAAGTTAAGGCCGAAAATCAGAAACCAGGAGGATTGCTACAACCTTTACCCATTTCAGAATGGAAATGAGAGAACATCAGTATGGATTTTATCACTGGATTACCCAGGAGCTCTAAAGGAAATGACTTAATATGGGTGATTGTGGATCGATTAACAAAGTCAGCATATTTTCTTTTAGTAAAGACGACCTGGAAGGTCGAGAAGTTGGCCGAGGTCTACATTGAGAATGTAGTGAAGCTACGTGGGTTGCCAGTGTCGATAGTATCTGACCGAGATGCAAGATTTACATCTCGATTCTAGCGAAGTCTACAAACAACGTTGGGAACAAGAACAGACTTCAACACAGCTTTTCACCCACAGACTGATGGACAGACTGAGAGAGTCAACAGGATTCTTGAAGACATGTTGCGGGCATGCATTTTGGACTTCGGAGGAAGTTGGGAAAAATACCTAGCCTTGGTAGAGTTTTCTTATAATAACAGCTATCAGGCGAGCATTGGCATGGCCCCCGTATGAAGCTTTGTATGGACGAAGATGCAGAACACCGGTTTGTTGGTTCGAGGTAGAGAACGACAGATGTATGGGCCAGAAATTGTATAGCAAATGTCGGAGCAGATCGAGCTTATTACGAAGAGACTTCAAGGAGCACAAAGCAGACAGAAGAGCTATGCGGACAACCGCCAAAGAAAGTTAGAATTTGAGGAAGGTGAATCTGTATTTCTCAAGGTATCGCCGACAAATAGAGTTATCAGGTTCGGAAAAGGCGGAACGTTAGCTCCGAGATATATTGGACCATACAAGATTCTGAAAAGGATAGGCAGGATGGCCTATAAGTTGGAGCTACCGGCCGAGTTATCTCAAGTGCATGACGTGTTCCACGTCTCTATGCTACGGAAGTACGTGCCAGATTCAAGCCATCAATTACCAGAGGTTCCGAAGGATTTACAGATAGATCTTTTCTGTAGAAAGCAACTAGTCAGGATACTTGATCATTAGGACAAGGTACTGAGAAACAAGGTCATCCCGATGGTCAAGGTTCTTTAGAGGAACCAATTCGTGGAAGAAGCCATGTGGGAACCGGAGAGCCGCATGAAGGCTTTATATTCGGATTTGTTTTAAGTATTTCCAATTTCTATTTTTTGTTCTTTTCTCCCACGAGGAACGTTCTGGGGACAGAACGACTCTAAGGAGGGAGTGATGTAATACCCCGGATTGTATGATGCTTGTATATATATGTATGTATGTATATTGTCTGTATGCGTGCACATGATTGCAGTGTTTTGTTTGATTTTGCTATCGTGGTATGTGGATAGGGTTGCAGGACGATTCATGGGAGGTTTGCGTTCTAAAAGATAAATGAGAACGAGGAGGACCGATACTAGTATAAACACTAGTTTTCGGTACGACGCCTATGCAAATATAACACTATATGATACTACGGTGGGTATATCGTGCGTACACTCGACAAACCTCTCGTCTCGCATTCGAATGGACCCATTTAAGAGTAAAATGAGTAGCCAACACAACCCACCACAAAACCATGGGCTATGCCATGGTTTTGGCTCCAAAACCACCATACCACCCTATTCTACCCCCCCCCCCCCCCCCCCCCGATCCGGCCTACTTCTCCCCCCTCTTTCCTTCTTCATTTCTCCATCAAAAACCACTCATTCCCACCTCCCTTGCTCTGGAATTTCAAACCTCTACTAAGGAAACAAAAAGAAGAGAAAGAGAGAAAGAAGGGAGATTGAAGAAGGGACTCAAGGAAGGATTCTCAAGGGAAGAAGCTTAAGGAAATCAATTCCTCTACAGCAACTAAGGGTGGGGAGTTACTCTAAACCTTTCTCCAAGTTTCTTAATTGAGTTTCTTGCATGCATGTGTGGTAGGAAGTGCTAGTATGAACATCTAATAGTTTGAAAGATGAAATCAGAAACTGGAACTAGAACTTGATCAGAATGCTATTTTTCAAGATTTTTCCGAAAGCAAACCACAAGGAATTAGGCCATGAAATTTTCAGAGATTCTTCCTATTTATATTTAGATAGTTCATGATTTATTTCGAATTTTTCTGAGGAGGTTTGTTATTTTAATAAAATCGAATGGTAGAACTGTGTCATAAGGCAGAATCAGCAGCTTGGTTAACAGGATGACAGATATTGTTGGAATTTTCCTAATTTATTGGAGCATTTTCGTAATCTGAAATTTTTACCCTGTATTTCTATTTATTTAAAGACTCTACAGTAAAATCAGGGAAATTTGTTGATGAATTTATAGGCATGTAAAAAATTGTTCTTTAAAACAGTAGCTATAGTTGAACTGAAGAACATGCTGATTTCTGTGCTAAATTGAAAACGGGAGAACTCAGTGTATACTTGGAGTTTTGACAGGAAATATTTTTCATGGTGTTTATTATGATCTCTAGTTTTATCACTGTAAAGTTTGTGTCATTTGGATCAGTATGGAATTTATGATGATTTATTTAGCGTGTACTGTGCTGGTTTCAGCCAATTTTGATATCCTGTAAAGATTGCACATTTGAGGCTCATTAAGAGCAAAATTTGAGGAACTGTTTCATAGAAGGATTGTAGTAGACATCAAGACCTTTCCAACAAGACCTATTTGAGGCATTTCTAGAAAGTGGTTGATTTACTGTGACTTTTGTAATACTGGACAGAGACCAAGAATGGATCTGAGTGCTCTGAATTAGGAAGTCCTAGTGTGTGACTTGGTACATTGGTAAGAGATGTGTATGTTACGGTGATTTATTGGTATAACTTGGACTCATGACCAACTAGAGAGTTGTTGAGGATACCCACACCCTCCTATAGAACTTGGGTTTGTGACGTTCTGATGAGTGAGTAATAATTTGTGCTACCGGTTAGGTGCAGCTCGTGTACAGGAAGTACACAGGCTGAGGCTTGAGAGACTATTTTGGGGATCTAGATGATGGAATTTGAGTTTATGATCAACTAGAAAGTTGTAGCCTAGGTTCTTACCTTTCTGGATTGGGCTCGTACACCCCAATCGGATTTGTATCGAGAGAGTTATGACCTTTTTACGATTCAGGCAGAAACCCGTAGATTGCCTAGTTTTTAGTTTTGACTAGGTATTGTGAGGACTTTTCCCTTGTGTACTATTAGAGTTGATAAATCTTTTCTAGGGGTGTTTGTATTTGTTGTTGGTGTTGTTGACTCCCATAGTGCGATGCGTGACTCAGGTTAGTTACTAGGGTAAGGGATACCCCGTACCTGTCGACCCTAATTTATAAACTTCCGCCGAAGCATAGGACATCCGAGCCATGCCATTAATGTGAGTTCATAGCCCGGGTCAGGGGTGAACATACATTCACAGCCAGGGTAGCGGCGAATATAGGCCGTAATGCTGGACAATTCCAAGCCGGGAAAGTGGCGAACCAGACCGGTATCGCTAGGGCCAGAGGTCGATAGCCAAATGGAAAGCAATCTTATCTTTTACCCAAAGTGATAGAGTAAGGCTGGGATAGAATGACATATTAAGGGGTTGGGGAATTGCATTAGTCCTAGTAGACCATAGTCGGTGTTGTACGTTCCTGTCATAGGGATACGTTTTCGGCACTCATGAGTGAGTCCTCGGCTCGTATCTCGATCTGTTAATTCCCAAAGTTTTGTCGGAGTAAGGTACGGGAGGCTAGGAGGATTTGACATCCTGAGGCACTCATGTCCCTATGCACGTGGGTTTTGTTGTTTTTTTTGGTATATATATAAGTTCATAACCCGATCAGGGGTGAACACGCAAGCGTCAGTCCATAGTCCGGGGTAGGGGTGGACATGAGAATCATACGGTCTTGCGATCGGATTCAATGCGGCTTTCTGAAGAGGTCCATACTCGGGTACCAAGTGGCAGCTACGACTACCACTTAGGCACTGCAGTGGCAGAACTAGACCGACCAATTGCAACCTCCTTGGGCGACGGACAATCTATTGGGAACTGGTTGAGTACAAGAGTAGGATGCATGGCGAGGGTTCGAATCCCTAAATTATGGAGAAAGACGGCTAGATTTGGGGGCATATATAGTATGGGATGCATTCGTGCTCCAAAGTCTTGCTTGCATTAGAGTCAGGCATGTGAATTACTGCATCTAGTCATAGGGTCATGGCATATCACTGCACTAGAACCCGAATCCATTAAACCTTGTTTTGGCACAACAGTTTTCCTTTTTGCATAAATTATGGTTGTGATTGAATTTTAGAGGATCACTGTTATCATCAGCTTTGCTTCAGTCGAAGTACTAACGTTCCCCACCTTTTAGGTATCGGTCATACCTTTCGAGCAGATGCAGAGATATCAGAGTCGCGCAGCAGAAGCCTCAAGCCGAGGATCAAGTCCCAGGGGAGCCGATGGGCCACTCAGCGAAGTTCAGCAGTAATCAGTCGATTACCATTCTAGGAGGCAGCTGATAGCTTTACAAGTGGAGTTTGTAATTATTTGTAATAAGTTGTAATGAGCGGATGTAATTTGTACTCCTTTTCCAAGAACAAGGTATCGGTTGTAATCAATGATGTAATGACTTTATTTTGCAATAAAAAGTTTTTAAATTTCCATGTTATTACTGTGTTAAGATGCATTTGAAGGCAAAGATTCTGGTGAGTGTCACGGATGTCCGGTAACGGAGATCCGGGGCGCTACAAGGTCCGCCGACCCTCGACACGCAAATGCACCCTGCATGCTCCGTGAATAGGCCTGCAGACCCTCGACAAGCGAACATTCAAATGTCCTCTCGAGTCAGGACAACAAACAGTCCTGGAACGCATCCGTTGGACTAACAAAACCAAGAGTGTATACTTACGTTTCCCAAGTTCCATCACATCTCCACAAGTACCAGTCCTTATGTTGGTTATCATTAAAACACAAAATCGTCATCTCTAGAGTTAGTGTATCCTACCGGACTTAAATACTCAATGACAATCGTAAGACCCAACAGGTCTAAATCAACAAATCTCAACCGCCAGTTCACAGGAATCCTACTCAACTCCTAGAGATATCATCAAGATCGAAACTCACAAATCCATCATCAAAACGATCATATGAAGAAACTTCTCCAATCAACAAAACCCAAATCTTTTATAAAATTTCATAATCCAAACCCAACAATAAAACATCTTGAAAACATATGTTCTGTAGAAAGGATAATATTTAGAATAGTAAGTTATAGATCCAAAAATTTTAAAAAATCAATCGTTTAAAGAACATCAGGATGACTCAAGAAAATATCAGTAACAGTCGATTGTAAACCGAGTCGGTTGACTGTCCAGAGCGAAAAACCAGCACTTCAAGAAATGAAAATCTAAGTAGTAGCAGTCGACTGCAAAAAAGTCATCGGTCGACTGTCCAGAGCGAAAACCCAACACATCAAGAAAATAATTCTAAGTGATGACAGTCGACTGTAAAAAGTCATCGGTCGACTGTCCAGAGTGAAAATCTAAAACTTCAAGAAAACACCAAAACAAAGTAGAGTCAAATTTAATCCATCGATTAGAAATAACATCGATTAGAAATAACAACATATTCAAATTTAATCTTAGTATTTGAGAAATTCAATTTCAAATAAAACCTTTCACAAATCACAAAATCACAAATTCAATTTAATCTTAGTATTTGAGAAATAACAATATGCTTGCTTATTTATTTGGTTGTCAAATAATAATAATCTAGATGCTGACCTGTTGTCTATTCTATGTTGTTTTTAGTTTTTGACCGAGTTGCTGTATAATTTAGTAGAATTTTATATAATAAAAAATTGTACCTCTTTGAATTTATTTTCCAGAACTTTTTACAGACCTAGATTTCGATTTATAAACTATAAGTTATTATATTTTTAACACTGCTAGGTTTTCAATTTCCAGATTTCTGCCTAGAGTTACACCGACAAGATTTTCCATTAGGATAAAATGTTAACAATTGAATTTGAACTTGAAATTTTATATGTTGTTACTATACATGACTAAGAGTCACAATATGATTTTTATGAGATTTTTAAATGATTTTACAATCTATTTTTATATACAAGAATTTTGATCCTAACATGCTGCCTGAATATGTAATCAGTAAAGAATGAGATTATTCGCCTAGTTTAGGTAGTTATTATATGTCATATGAAAGATGTGTTGGAACTGACTGAGATTCTAGTGGCGGAACCTAATTTTCTTTCTTGTAGCAACAGGAAAGTTGGTTTTTGTACAACAACGTCTTGCTGTCCAGAATGTGTGTTGTATTTTTTTTTGTATATGCATATTTGACTTTGCATCTAGTGAATAGAATTAGTTATACCATGCATTACATAGCCTTAACATCTCCTTGACATCACTTCGAAACTTCTATACCCATTGCATGTCCACATTTGTGTGTAATAAAATTTTAACAAGCCAGCGTATAAAGGGTCGATTTAGTAGTGAACAAACAGAGACTGTACTCGGAATGAGCCCCTTATTCTCAATAGTTTATTGTCATGGATTGTGGATTTTTGATCGTGGATTATTGATTGTTACGTGATTGTTTATTGTACCGAGTACATGATCTGTTGAGTTCACCAATATAGTCTAAACGATCACTTTTTGTATGCATCGAACTTGTGGTATGGGGCACAGTATTACGTGCATTAGATAGGAGAATTAAAAAACTAATAAACCTAGAATTGACACTTGCATTATTGATCACGATTATTGTTATTCGCCTTGAATCAATGATTACAGTCATTGTTTATTGCATCGTTAATTCTAGACCTCGAGTTTTACTATCATCCCTTGATATTGCTCTTGACTTTGATCTAGTTCATTACTTCTTGGTATACCATGCTTATTTGCATCTTTGCTTCTAGTACTTGCTGTCCATAACATGCTTTAACAGACAATTTTTCTCCACCTCTAGATAATGAGTTTTGCTGGTACAGAAGGAAATTTGACCAAAGAACTTGGTCAGCAAACTTTTTGAAGAATGAAGATGAACCATTAGACTGTTATAGTTATTTCATGTTATTTTTTTATTTTATTACTTTTCGTCGTACTTTGTATTCCGGGCTTGTATGACCCGTAGTTTACTTTTGTCTCAGATGTTGGATATTATTTTATGAATTTATTTCATGATTATTTTAGAGTTTATTCATCGTTTAAGTGGTTATTCTTTCTTGAGTGGTTGTGATATTTTGTATATTGTTGATTTAATCTTGTACAACTATGGATGATGTACTCATCATTCGCTGGGCCTTTGTTATGTGCTCGTATTCCGTATTTTGGAAAGCGGACGACAGATTTTTGGTGGTCTCAGAGCCCAGGTTCGGCTCTAGCCAGGTTAACTCGATAATGTGTGCGCCACATTGATCACATGAACATGTAATAACCAACTTATAATCTGGGTACTAATCTTATTCGATCCACTTTTTGATCCCTTCATATTCAGTTCTTTCATTTCTTATTTTCTTTCATTCCTTCCATTCATCCACATTCATTGATTTCTTATTGGGTATAAATTCATTCTTTCCTACCCATATTATCTCTGTTCTGGTGCTATTCATTCTTTTTATTTCTGCTTGTTTCGTCGATTGCATATTCGATCTACAATGACATGTTCGAAGTTTGGAACATCACCAGGAGAGGAAGAGTCATGTTTTGCTCCAAGATGTGAAAGCAGAGTCCCAGGATCCCAGGAAGTGTTCGGAATCCCAAGTTGCTAGAAGTCCGAATTTCATGCTAGAGAGGTGTCGATTGGACGTGTCAAGAATATGGTGAGCCATGAGGCAGATTGATGGAGTTAATGGATGCTGATGACGAAGTCTTTCCGATCAGAGTGGAGCAGCAGAAGTATGGTAACTCACAGGTCCCAGGATTCCCATGTTGCTTCTCATTCTTTGCATTGTTCACTCCCTTTTCATACATTTGCATTCGTCATCAATCATTGAATCTTTACTCAACATCATTCTAGTTCAGTCCATTCCTATCTATATCCTTTCCTATTCTGGTGTTGCCACTACTTTGTTCCTCTCCCTGTTTTGTTATCTTCCAAGTTTGCTTTTGCTTTGTTCTATGTTCCGCCTGAATGAATTTTGAGGACAAAATTCTTTTTGTAAGGTGGGTAGGATTGTAATCCCCATTTCCACCTATACATATATTTCTGTGTATTCTGTGTTTGGATTCTTTATAAAATTTTCCGTTTTCTTAAATTCATTTTGTTTTAAATTTATTTTGGATCTCCTAATAAAGTCCATTTCTATTCATTAATTGTATCTGTATTTATATTCTTATTATTTTTATATTATAATACAATCCTATTTTGTTATATGATCTTATTATTATTATGATTATTATTATTATTATTATTATTATTATTATTATTATTATTATTATTATTATTATTATTTCTTTGATTGTTCATTAATTTGTGAGAGCCCATAATTTTTTAATCCATCTTTTATTATTATTATTTATTTATATGAAGCTCATTAAGTTAACTCAAGGTTCAATTTTAAACCACTTTACATATGAATTTAGATTTATTATTTTTAAAGCACAAACCCAAATTATACTACATTTTATCTTATTACTAATTAGTATTTTGATTTAAGGCATAAAAATCGTATTCAATTCTATGATTATATTTGTTGTCTTACTATATTATTTTATTATTGAGTGAAGCCCAAACATACTCCATTATATGTATTTCATTATTTGATTTAATATATATAGATTTTATAAACCCTATAATCATAAATCCAAACTCGTGAACCCAATATCCCATTTTCATTTATTTATTTTTAAATCCAATAGCCTTCTTATTCGATCCTAACCATATAACCCATTAACCCAACATCCTAAACCTCTATATATATCCAAATTATCTTAACCAAAATTACTAAACCTAATTAACCATCTAATATTTTCATCTCCCCGCCGCTCTATCTTTCTATTCCTCTATTATTTTCGAAACCCAACCCCCCCGACCTTCCATCTCGTCTTCTCCTCCCTCGTCTAACCACCTGATCCACCACCTGCTCTCCATCCACCTAGACTCCATCTCCACCTCGTCTACTACCACCGTTGAAGCCTCCATCCTGCCACTGTCGACCCCTGCTCATCCAGTCGCAATGGACCTCACCCGCTGCGACTTCGCCGTGACTTCCTCGCAGTCGACAACTGCCAACTCCCTCCTGAGCACCATTGCCATCGACCTCACTCTCGCAACTTGATGTTCTCGACTTGCACCCAGCGACCACCGGAGCTCCATTTCCGCCACCTCACCTCGTCAAACTCTCTGATCGCACCTCACTAGCACCATCACAGACCACTGCAGCCACCAACCCAAAACACCACCTCCAATTGCCACCATCTCGAGCACCCCCCTGCTGCCACCCGGTCGACCTGCGCCATCCCCGGTGCTGCCTCACAGTTGACCACCAAACCTGCATCCTTGTTGCTGCCTCTTCACCACGCTCATAGCCGGTGTTGCATCGTTGCTATGGTTGCAACCGTCTCTTGGGTTGCTGCCATCGTCTCCTTCTATTGTTGTTATTGGCCTTGTTGCGGTGTCATTGTCTATTGCCGTGATCGCCAATGTCCCTTGCGTTATCGTGTCGCCGCCGTTCGGAGGTTTGCATGTGCTGTCGTTGGATCTTTTCGTATCATCTTCATTAATATTCGGGATAATCATCTAAAAGCAAGTTTCCCTTGAACTAATTTTATTACTCTTGTTCAAGAACTTCCTTTTTTGTTTATCACATTTTTTTTGTTTGATACCCTTCAAAGAGACTATTACGGATTCATTGGCGAAACCAAGCAGTAGTCCTTTTTTCGTGCCATTCCCTTGATTCAAATCCAAGTCTTTCATATATTGTCATATGCATACACTACATGAACACATAGATTAGAAACATGTATATAGAAAATGATGATGTGAATGTTTTCTGATTGAATATGATATTATTCGTGAAATTAAACGCCATGACTACAATAATCTTGCCTTGTTTATAATATAGTTTCATCCTTGTAATTAAGTATAATTTTCCTATTAATTTATTTGCCATGAGATTATATGCTTGCTTATTCATTTGGTTGTCAAATAATAATAATCTAGCTGATGACCTACTGTCTATTCTATATTGTTTTGAGTTTTTGACCCAGTTGCTGTTATAATTTAGTAGAACTTTATAAACAACATTTATAGCTCTTTGAATCTTTTTTCCAGATCTTTTTACAGACCTAGATTTCGATTTATAAATTGTAAGTTATTATATTTTTAACACTGCTAGGTTTTCAATTTTCAGATTTCTGTCTAGAGTTACACCGACATGATTTTCTATTAATATAAAATGTTAACAATAGAATTTGAACTTGAAATTTAATATGTTGTTACAGGACATGACTAACAGTCACAATATTATTTTTATGAGATTTTTAAATGATTTTACAATCTTTTTTTATATACAAGAATTTTGATCCAAACATGCTGCCTGAACATGTAATCAGTAAAAAATGAGGAGATTCGCCTAGTTTCTGTAGTTATTATTTGTCGTATGAATATGCGTTGGAACCGTCAGGGAGTCTAGTTTCTAGAGTCTCTGGCGAAACCTGACATTCTTTCCTGTAGCAAGGGGAAAATTAGTTTTTGTATAACAACGTCTTGCTGTCTATAATGTGTGTTTTGTGTTTTTTTCGTATATGCATGATTGACTTTGCATCTAGTGAATAGAATTAGTTATACCATGGATTGCATAGCCTTGACATCTCCTAGAAATCACTTTGAAATTTCTATACCCATTTGCATGTCCACATTTGTGTATAATAAAATATTAACAAGCCGAGGTATTAAGGGTCGCCTTAGTAGTGAATAATCAGAGACTGTACTCTGAATGGGCCCCTTGTTCTCGATTGTTTATTGTCATGGATTGTGGATTATTGATCGTGGATTATTGATTGTTACATTATTGTTTATTGTGCCGAGTAACTGATCTGTTGTGTTCACCACTATAATCTAAACGATCACTGTTTGTATGCACCGAACCAGTGGAATGGGACACTGTATTACGTGCATTAAATAGGAGAATTAAAAGACTAATAAACTTAGGATTGACACTTGCATTATTGATCATGATTATTGTTATTGGCCTTGAATCATTGATTACAATTGATAGGGCTAAAGATAGGACTAAATCGGGACCGTTCAAATCGGGTACGAATCTTAAACCTCTCAGGGGTAAAATGGTAATTTCACCTACAAACCGGTCCGAAATGGGAACTGGGTCTCTTCTTCAAAACCCAATAACCCATAGACGGATCAGTCCTATTGGATACGGGTATCAACCCATTACAAACTAGATCAGAAGGATAAAAAGGAATTCAAATTTGTATATATCCATAAGAGGCGGTTTTAACCACCTTTTATCTATCCACACCGGGAAGTAGAGATTTGTCCTTATCTCGAAATGGATCCCTACAGGCGACTATAAATACCCCTCTCCCCCTACCGTAACAAGGTAATGAATCTTTTCCTACCTAAAGCTCTTTCTTAATCTTGGAGATTACTGATAAGAGCATTGGAGGGTTCGTCGCTGGGATCCATCCCGGTGTATCGAACTTCGTGCAGGTTCGTGGTCGCGGCAAGGAACAAGTCAACACCCAGGTGGAGTCAACTAGTTCGCTTTACTATTTTCCTAAAAAACTCATAAATTCATCTGTTTGCTCCCACACCCGAAATCAGCAGCAACAAATTAGCGCCGTCTGTGGGAAATAGAAGCAGCAATCCAGTCCTCTGTCATCAGTCGAACTAGTTTCAAGTCATGCCTGCCAAGAAGGGGAAGACAACGGTCTCGAACCGCAGAGGCCACTTCCGAACCTTCTCCTCCTCCAGTCCATGAGGTTCCCCCTCAACCCACTCAGCAAGTCCAACAACCTGGACAACCTCTCCTTCAACTCGTCCAGCAACCACAGTCTGGACGACCTCTTCCTCAACAACCACAGCCCCAACATGCTCCTCAAAGGCCATAAGCGGCTACCGCGGGACCTTCCTGTCGAAGTCGGCAAGGGCAACATCCTCATCGCGACCATGTGTCGATACACAACCCCTCGTCTGACTCCATGGCCACGCACAGTCCCCCTATGCCAAAGGACCTCCGGAACATCATCATCCGCAGGGAGAATGGGGTGGATCTCTAGACCCTTTTAAATGAGAGGAAGACCCATGATGGGATACCCCGCCGAGAACATCACAGGGGTCCAACGATCCAGTCCCATAGAGCCCGGTCCCCCCGTAGGCTGGATCGCAGAAGGTGAATCTCTCCCAGGAGGCGGAGGGAGTCGCCCCAGCGCCATCAAAGGAGAAGCCGCTCTCCAGTCGGCCGACCCGCCCCTCGGGACCACCGAGAGCAAGAGGCCCCCGTCATGAGGGCAGAGTTCCAGCAATTCCAAGAGTCAGTCTTGAGGGCCCTCAATGTTGCTCCCGACCATGGTTAGTAGGGCCCCAACTGTCAACCTGCCCAAGACCATAGGCAACATACGCCCAGTCCACAACCTGTCCCAAGCTATCTTCGTCGCACTCCCAGTCCCCTTCCACACGAGGACGAATCTCGGGCCTCAGCAAGGTATGACCAGAGGGAATATTCGATTTACCGCCGTCTCCACGAGATTGAAAGGTTCCTTGGCCAACTAGACAGAGAGGAAGATCAATGGGCGAGGCATTTCTGCCCCAGTAGGCCCCCATTCTCTCGGACTATAATGGAGGCTCCGTTCCTAGATAACTTCAAGCCTCTTCATTTTGAATCATACAATGGGGAGTCCGACCCCACAGACCACATCGAGAGTTTTTAAACTCTCATGATGATACACCAGGAATCGGACGCGCTCCTCTGCAAAACTTTTTCGGCTACGCTGAAGGGGCCCGCAAGGGATTGGTATTCTCGTCTGGCCCTGGCCTCCATCTTCTCCTTTGATTAGCTCAAAGGCCTTTTCTTGACTCACTTTGTGAGCAGCCGACGAGCTAAAAAGACGAGCACCTCTCTGCTATTACTTTATAAAAAAGGGCGAGCGGCTGAGAAACTATATCAAACATTTCATCGCGGAGGTTAGATCCATCGCCTCCTTGGACCAGTCCGTAGCCTCCGTCGCCTTCCAATCCAATGTCGCTAACGACAGCCTCTGAGCGTCCCTTGCCAAGAAGCCTCCTCGGGATTTCTCAGATTTTCTGCTCAGAAGTGAGAAATACATCCGAGCGGAACAGGCTCTCTTCTGCCCCTGCTTTTGAAGGATCTTCCTCTATGAACAAACGGAAGGGCGCTGAAGAAGAAGAAGCTTAGAAGCTCCAGAAATACAATGGAGGCCAGCACGCGCCCTCCTCCTCGCTTCGAGAAGTTCACTCTCCTCAACGTGAGTGTCTCAGCCATCCTGATGGAGGTTGGGAAAGAGGGTCTTCTCCCACCACCTCCGATGATGAACACCCCGGGGAAGAAGAGGAGCCGAGACAAGTGGTGCCGCTTCCACAGGGACCACGGCCACGACACGAATGACTTCGAGCCCTAAAAGACCAGATTGAGGCCCTCATTCAGAAAGGGCAGCTCTCCAGGTTCGTGAGGAAGGATAGGGCAGATCCTCCTCCGGCCCCCAGGGGGCTAATAAGCGACCAGAGCGGCACACGGAGACCCCAAACTCCGAACCAGAGGCCATCCTGCATCTCATCCACGGAGGCCCAATGGGGGAGATTCCAACTCCTCCCAAAAAGCTTTCGTCTGGGAAGTAAATTTCGTGCAGAATCGTCCTCCCTCAAGGGGTCTGGGGGTCCCGGTCACTTTTTCAGATAGAGATCTAGAGGGTGTCAGAACCCCTCATTGTGACGCGTTGGTAATAAACCTCCACATGGCCAACTTTGACGTATGCCGGGTCCTAGTTGACAATGGAAGTTCGGTCAACATTCTCTTTCTGGAGGCCTTCAGGGGCTCAAGCTATCCAGGGATCGATTCAAGCCCGCCGGCTACACTCTGAACGGGTTCACAGGAGTGCTAGTGACGATCGAGGGTGTCATAACTCTCGACGTAACCGCTGACAAAACTCTCACCACCCGGACCGAGCCGATGGACATCATGGTGGTGGATGTGAAAGCCGCCTACAACATCATCCTGGGCCGACTAGGCCTAGCGGCTCTCCAGGCCATACCCTCGGCCTACCACATGAAGATGAAATTCTCCACCACTGCGGGCATGAGAGAAGTCAGAGGAAGCCAGGAGGCGGTCCGCAAATGCTACATAACCTCGGTGGGAGGACCAGTCCTCTCCCTCGAAGCTCTTGAACTCCCCAAGGGGGTAGCCCACCTATATTGGAGCCGGTCGATGAGCTGGAAGAGGTGGCCTTCTCAGAAGGAGAACTGACCTGGAAATTTCAGATTAGCAAAGTCCTCCCCCCTCCCGTTCGTTCCGACATTTTCCATTGCATAAGGGGAAATCGAGACCTCTTCACCTAGACTGCCACTGACATGCCAAGGATCTCCGAGGAGCTCCTCATGCATCACCTTAGTGTCGCTTTGGGGGCCAGACCAGTTCAACAAAAGCGGTGCAAATTTTCCCCCGAGCGCCAGCAAGCTATCAAGGAGGAGGTTGAGAAACTCTTTAGAGATCAGTTCATACAGGAGGTAAACTATCCAGAGTGGCTGTCCATTGTTGTAATGGTCAAGAAAGCCAACGGAAGTTGGAGGATCTGTATTGACTTCACGGATCTAAACAAAGCCTCCCCCAAAGATCCATTCCCGCTCCCAAGCATCGACACCCTGATTAACGCAACCTCGGGCCATGAACTCCTCAGCTTCATGGATGCGTTCTCTGGGTACAATCAGATAAGAATGTTCCCTACCAACATTCCGAAGACCTCCTTCGTCACCGATCAGGGCCTGTATTGTTACCGGGTCATGCCCTTTGGGCTTAAGAACGCTGGTGCCACCTACCAATGCCTTGTTAACAAGATCTTCAAGGAGCAGATTGGGACGACATGTTGGTGATGAGCATCAACAAATCAGATCAAGAAGCTTTTAATGTGTTGATGAGACACAATATGAGACTAAACCCGAACAAGTGTGCGTTCGGCATCTCATCGGGCAAGTTCCTGGGGTTCATGGTCAGCCAAAGGGGCATTGAGGCCAACTCGAGAACATCCAGGCCAGACTCAACATGGCTCCCCCTCCAGTGTTAAGGATGTGCAGAGACTCACCGGGCGCCTTGCGGCGATAGGGTGTTTCCTCTCCAAATCAGGGGGAAAATGCCTCCCGTTATTCATGTAATACCCCGAATTCCAAAAACAGCTGAATTCGAGATTTCCACAGGATCTTTACACTTCTTTCGTACAATTTTACAAGGAATTTAAAACTTTTATTTCAACAATGATTACATCAGAGTCTTTTACATCAATACGTAGCAGAATCAATAAAATACAACAATAATAAATGTACAATTGTTACAACTTTAACATTTAAGTAGTCAATAACATCAAATCATCTTTATATCTTCATATAACTCCAAATCCTGCATATAAAACTGTGGGCACGTCAGTTGCTTACAACTAACGAAATATTATACATGGCCATCCTCTCTATGCCGGAAACAGTATAACGATTCTTAAATACTTTAGCAAACACAAACTTGATCACAAACAAAGCTACAAAGGGACTATCCAGTTGATGTCGTGTTGTGCGGTGCACTTAGTCCTTAATGCAGTTATTTATATTTCATGACACTAATGCACACTTGTTCAGATTCTATGCATCCCATACTACATAGGTCCGAGGGCAAGCCTCTTAATCGTTCTTCATCTTGTAGGATTCAATCCCTCGCCATGACTTAATCTACTACTGTAACTACGGTAAGTATCCCAGATGATCTATGAGTACAAGCACGGGTACAGAAAACCTGGAGGGGAATCCCACGTCATGTCACGACGCATCGTGAAGACAGCCTGTGGCAATTCAGCCTCCTTCATGGCACACGATCCTCTTGCAGTCACCAAACATTCCACTAGCGTGGCTAAAGTCCGATCATTACTGAGTAGTGCCCACGCCATGTCTTGACTCATCAAGCATGCATTCTGTGGCTCACCCCCGCACCGTAAACTCTAGCTCTCATACTTGTGTTTTTCTCTCACTTTCATCACATCTTCACTATGTATCTCTCTGTAATTTCGGTAAGTATCATAGATGTTCTATGATTACAAGCACGTGTACAGAAAACTTGGAGGGGAATCCCACGTCATGTCACGACGCATCGTGAAGATAGCCTGTGGCAATTCAGCCTCCTTCATGGCACACGATCCTCTTGCAGCCACCAAACATCCCACAAGCATTGCTACCGGGATGGTACTCTGGAGTAGTATCCACATCATGTCACGATGCATCGTGAAGACAGCCTGTGCATACCCTCACAACACCCATCCAATGGCCCTCATACTCATGTTTTTCTCTTACTTTCATTACATCCCTACAATGTTTGTTTTAAAAGAAAAATCATCACAACCTAGAGCTAGCTTATCCTACCGGACTTAAATCAAAACAACAGAGACAGTCAGCCTACCTCGCTACTTCTCAAGAGATGCTCAATCCTCAACGGTTAGCTCTCAAAATCATAAATAAAACTGCCGGTCACTAGGGTCTTGCCTAGCCTCTAGATTCCAACAACTATATCTTTCTAGAGATCAACAATATTTCATAATTAATCTCAAATAATCATTTCCATTTCTTTTGTTCACAAACTCTTTCTAAAAAAA
This sequence comes from Hemerocallis citrina, assembly GCA_017893485.1. Lineage (NCBI taxonomy): Eukaryota > Viridiplantae > Streptophyta > Magnoliopsida > Asparagales > Asphodelaceae > Hemerocallis > Hemerocallis citrina. Next base: position 160,957,970 of record CM030364.1, on the reverse strand, counting down.
ACATTTCTTTTATAATCTCATAACATGAGACCAATTCAATTCTCTCTCTTTATCAATTTCATCATTCATATCCTTGTATGTATTTCGAAATAAACTTTAATCAAGTATTAATAATCATAAAATCTCGTATTTAAACTCATTTAACTTTTGTCAAAATCAAATTCAAACTCAAGAACCAAAAACCAGTTCAGTTCAGTCGACTGGTGACAGTGCCAGTCGACTGTTTAGCGAACATCAAAACATCTCAGTCAGTATCAGTCGACTGTTCTGCTAACATCAAATCATCACAGTCGGTTCAGTCGACTGGTGACAGTACCAGTCGACTGTTCTGCGAATACTTTGAAAACTCAAACACTAAAATTCAGGACAGCAGCAGTCGACTGTGAAAGTAGTCAGTCGACTGTCCTGCCGACGAAAACCCAATTTCTTATACTTTCCAGTCGACTGTAGAAGGTAAACAGTCGACTGTCAATTACACTAATTACAGCCTGCATATAATTTTCGACCATTTTGATTGATTTGTACTTCCATATAAAAATATAGATCATTTCTAGAATGTATTCCTTTAAACAATATCGTATATGTTCTCAAATTCACAAGTTTCTCATCTTTTGATGAAATCGTTAAAATGCATTAAAACATATATCCAATCGATATTCCAAATAAACTGTTGTCTTTTATCAAAATCACTTTATAAAATCTCTATACTCACATAAATAAATATTTTGAGGCTAGAATCGCACTTCTTTGCTACATTAGCATCGAAAGTCATTTCTCCAGATATTTGCATTATTTCAATTACTATTTCAACCATGCATCATACAATTAAAAACTTGCCAAATGGCACATATTCTTGCATGCAAATATTCTAACAATCACCATAACTAACAATTCACATCTATCACAATAATAAGAATTTAGCAATCAATTTCTTCAACAACTAGCATGTAATCTCATCATACCAATTCAATTTCAACAATTAGTTTGTATATCATCTATCATGCAAATTTCTATTACTAAATTAGAAAGCATTTAAGAAATACCCACCTAAAGTTGAAGAAATGTACTCAAATGAACCCCTAGAATTAGGAGCTCCTAAAGAAACTCCAATTGCAACCTCCTCGAAAACCGTGCACCAAAGCAAGCCCACACTCCATCTCTACTTTCGGCAACAACAGTGAGCATCTCCATGGCAACATCAAGAACAAACTCTCATCTTCTTTCATATACACATACTATGTATGTACATATATATACATTAGTATATGTATATAGGCATGTGAAATAGGGGATTAGGTGGAGAAATGGACAAAGGCTATGCTGGATAATTTGAGGCTTGCTTTCGGAATGGGCAGGAGAGAGATGAGAGAATGAGAGACTAAGGGGATATATTTATAGATTAACTAATGGGTAGTTAGAATAACCACTCCTCACGTGAACACCACTAACCTCATCATTTAAACTTGTAACTTGCTTTCCCTCCCATTTTTAAAATCAAATGTTCTGATTTTTCCCTCCTCTCAATATCAGCCCGGCCCCCAAGAAGTGTGCACATCGCACGTGTGCACGTGCACGTGCTTTGTGTACAAAATAATTTATTTATTTAATCCCTTTAAAACAACTTACTTATGTATGTAATAAATATATAAAATTAACTTAGAAATTATACTTTTCATGCACAATAAAAATAGATACAAACAATTTCATGAAATTTATTTCGAAGGAATAATACGTTTAAAACACGTGCACCAAAACACGTGCGTCACCCGTAAAATCTCAAAAATACGAAAATTGATTTTGTCACCCGAAAAATATTTATAATTAATTGGAATGCAACATAAAGAATATATTTAATATACATATTCAATAATGTACGGAAAACACGTGTATTGCACGTAAAAGTTTATTTTAATTAAAATAGACAAAATTGAATTCTATTTACAAAATGAATTTAAGAATGTTTATAAAAATAAATAATTGAAAATCCATCGAAAACTTTGCACGTAACGGTGAAATGTTCAGAATCGACACGTGCATCGATAAATACGTAAAAGCACGTAAAGAACTCAAAGATTGAAATATAGCATTTGAGTTGTCTCAAATGGGATTTTAAGAATAAGGAATTGCATAAATAATTAAAATTCAAAATACATATCAAAATGCGTTATGGATATAATCAATAACAGTACAAAATGCACGTGCGTAACACCCGAGGGCAAAATTATCATTTAAATTTTGCGCGGTGTTACAATTCAAGGCCCTCAGGGAGGCTAAAGGCTTTGAATGGGAGCAACAGCAACCAGAGTCCTTTGACTAGCTCAAGGCCTACTTAGTCAACCCCCCAATCTTGAGCAAGCCAAGGCCCGGGGAAGTCCTCTACCTATACCTCGCCGCTTCGGAGCAGACCCTCAGCGCTGTTTTAGTAAGAGAAGAAGAAAAGACGCAGAGGCCTATCTACTATGTGAGCAAATTCGTTAGGTACGCTGAACTCTGTTATTCGAAGCTAGAGAAGATGGCCTATGCCTTGGTCATGGCGGGTCAAAAGCTCTGCCCCTACTTTCAGTTTCACTCGGTGGTCGTTCTTACCGACCAGCCGCTCAAACAAGTCCTCCACAAGCCCGAGACCTCAGAGTACCTTATAAAGTGGTCCATCGAGCTAACCTAGCATGATATCATCTATCAGCCTCGAACTTCTATTAAGGCTCAATCCCTTGCGGAGTTTATAGTGGAGAGTACAATTTCCGATGCCAGCAAAGCGATAGAGGAACCCCCCTTCTGGACAGTGTATGTCAATGGGTCCTCGTGCGCCAATGGGAGTGGGGCATGAGTCGTCCTGGTGGGTCCAGATGACTTCATCCTCCAATATTCACTTCGCATCAACTTCAGGGCGTCCAATAATGAAGCCGAGTATGAAGCCTTTATAGCAGGCCTGTGCATGGCTCGCAAGGCAGGGGCAAAGAATGTCAAGATATTTAGTGACTTGCAACTGGTGGTGAACCAGGTATCAGGGGAATACGAAGAACGAGACGGTCGAATGGTCAAGTACTTGTCAAAGAACTAATGACCTCTTTTGAGGATGCGTAACTCCAGCGGATCCCCCGAGAAGAGAATGCGCAGGTGGACGCACTCTCAAAGCTGTCTTCCTCCTCCCTATAAGGGCTCGAACAAACTGTCTTAATAGAAGTTCTACTGAAGCCCAGCATCGAGGAAGAAGGTCCCGAGCCGATGGAGGCACTGCCCTTATAACTCGGGGAGAATTGGATGAGTCCTCTGCTCAAGTTCCTCAGAGATGGGATCCTTCCTTTAGATCCTAAAGAACCCGAAAGATCCGAACCAGAGCCGAGTGGTACACCCTCATCGAGGGAGTCTTGTACAAACTCTCCAAAACCCAAGTAGACGGTAGACCCTACTTGAGGTGTCTCTCCCCCGAAAAAGCCCAGTATGCTTTGAACGAGGTACATGAAGGGATAGGCAGCGCTCACTTGGGAGTAAGGTACCTCGTCTGCAAAATCATGAATTATAGATATTTCTGGCCTACTCTCATTCGCAATGCCGAACAACACGTTCGTCAATGCGGCCCTTGCAAAAAATTCTCAACAATCTGCCAACTACCGCAAGCTCAATTCTCCTCTCTATCCAGTCCAACCCCATTTGCAACGTAGGAAATGGACTTGCTCGAGCCGTTCCCTCCAACACCAAGTCAGCTAAAGTTCCTTATTATGGCGATCGACTATTTCTCTAAGTGGATTGAAGCCGAGCCCCTAGAAACGATCACAGAGAATAGGGTGCAACGCTTCTTTTAGAAGAACATTGTCTGCAGATTCGGCGAGCCCCGAATCTTGATAACGGACAATGGAACTTAGTTTACGGGGGCAGCCTTCTGTGCTTTTTGCGCAGACCTTGGCATTCAGCAACGGTTCCCCTTGGTCTCCCACCCCCAGTCCAACGGTCAGGAAGAGAATGCCAATCGGCAATTTCTGTCCAGCCTGAAAAAGAGGCTGAGCAGGTCGAGTAAGGAGTTATGGGTCGAGCAGCTTCCCAATGTGCTCTGGAGCTACCGCACTACGAAGAGGACTCCCACAGGAGAATCGCCCTTCAACCTCACTTACAGATCTGAAGCCGTTATCCCTCTGGAGGTGGGTCTACTGTCCCCCCGCTTGATTGCTTACAATGAAGAGCAGAATGCGAACGAGCTTCGCGGCAACTTGGACCTCATCGATGAAATCCGTAAGAGATCCTCCATTCGGAAAGAAATCTAGTGACGTAGGATCGAGCAATCCTACAATGGGAGAGTCCGCCCCACTAATCACAAAGAAGGAGATCTGGTGCTCAGGAAGCTGTCCATTTCTTTTCCCAGCAAGAAAGGCAAATTGGCACCCAACTGGGAAGGACCATATAGGATCTCTAAAGTTGTTTGTCCGGGCGCTTATCAACTTGAAGATCTAGGGGGTAAGAGGGTGCCAAGGACATGGAACGCAGAGCACTTGTTAAAGTACCAAGAGGGTGTTTAATCACCGCAACAAGCAACTTCTCCAAGAGTGTTCTCCTTAAAGCATGTTGAACTTTGTTTCTTTTCTTTATCAAGTGTAATAATGGCTCACAACTTATAAGCAGCCGCTTAGTTGTTTTCAATAAAAGTGTTATGCCCCCTGGAAAAATTCTCTATTCTATGCATTCTGGTCGTACTACTTTTGGGCTTACAAAAAAAAACTCACTAAACGATAAGTTCGCAGTCCAACACTTGGTTCGATGCGACTTTTGCTACTTGCAAACGAGCAAGTACAAAGTAGCTTACCATTCGAAATTATTTCTACAACTGTTGATACTCTCTAAACAACAAGTTCAGAGTCCAACACTTGGTTCGATGCGACTTTTGCTACTTGCGAATGAGCGAGAACAAAGTAACTCACCATTCGGAATTGCTCCTAAAACTGTTGATACTCTCTAAACAACAAGTTTGGAGTCCAACACTTGGTTCGATGAGACTTTTGCTACTTGCGAACGAGCGGGTACAAAGTAGCTCACCATTTGGAATTGCTCCTACAACTGTTGATACTCTCTAAATAACAAGTTCGGAGTTTGACACTTAGTTCGATGCGACTTTTGCTACTTGCGAACGAGAAAGTACAAAGTAAGCTCACCATTCGGAATTGCTCTTACAACTGTTGATACTCTCTATACGACAAGTTCGGAGTCCAACACTTGGTTCGATGCAATATTTGCTACTTGCGAACGAGATAGTACAAAGTAGCTCAACATTCAGAATTTCTTCCAAAACTGTCGATACTCTTGCGAACATCAGCAGAAGACAAATTCTCACAAAGTTCAAAAAAGAAAGGGAACATATTATTTCTTCAAAACTTGAGATACAAGTCAAACTCTAGACCAAAACTCATATAAGAGATTACATGGCTACAAAATTTTGCCCTAACCCCTCCTATGGAGTGGGATGCTTCTATTAAGCGACACGCAAGGACGACGAGCGCTATGTTGCTGACAGCCCACCTCCGTAGACGTCCCTAGGCCAGCAAGCACTATGTTGCTGACAGCCCACCTCCACAGACGTCCTTAGGCCAGTTGAGTCACATCATCAGTACCCAATCTAACAGTGGCCCCAATGGATGCTCCGCTCGACGAATTTGCCATGCCATTTTGCGCATCTATAGGATTTCATGGTATAAGGGGCGAACAAAGTGCTAGCTCATGGAACGTCCTCCCCTGAGCGTACTCACCCCGAAGGCAGAAGGTGCTCCAAATGTTGCTTCCTTCGGACAACTGTCGCAAACGAGCATTCTCCGCCTCCAGCTCGACAACCCGCTCTTTAAGCATGTCATCTGTTACTCTAATCTTTAGGTGAGGTAGTCGGCTCGAACTAGCCCCGTGCGAGACATCAGAGAGAGTCCTACGGAGATGAGCTGCCTCCAGACTTTTCTCGAGCATCACGTTCTTCAATCTGTCTCTCTCAGACCTCACCTCGAATAGAGTGTGACAAAGAAATTTGAGCCGGAGACCCTGGTTGACCTCCATCGAAGGACAAGACTCCTCACCGTCGGGGGGCACTTCATGAAGCCTCTTTTCGAGGTGCCTCATCTAGATGTCTCGGCGAGCTAAGGTCAGCCTCAAATGGCCTAACTCTCGCTTCGCTTTATAACGCGATTGCCGAGAACGAGAAATGCCTAACTCTGCAACGCCGAGCTTATGATGGAGATCGGACGAATCGCCACTCCTAGTGAACTAATGAAAAAGAGTGAACAAAAGTCAAATGCTCGAAGTATAAGAAGAAGTACAAGATAGTTCTAATCTTCTTTGGGCCCTACGTCGAAATATCAAGTGCAAGAAACTTCATTTCATTAACAAAAGGGTACAAAAGCGGTGGCCAGTCCGCTATAAGGTAGTACGAAAACAAAACATCAAAAATTGAAGATGAAGAACGAGTAGACTCAGAGTCAAGGAGCCACCTTGGGGGGCTGCTCCTCGATTACCCTCGGCACCTCCCCGATCGTTGTCTACAGATTCGCCACCACTACATTTTCTTCTTCTTCTTCATCTCCCTTTTCTTCTTCTTCTCCTTCTCCTTTGCCTTCTGCTGTCGCCACCACCTCCTCGCCTTCGACGGGGGCGTATAAGCTATACCCAGAGTTGTCGAAGCTGGGGATGCGAGCCTCGATGTGCTTGAGGGCTCAGGCATAGGAATGCTCCATATTCGTGCGCATGTGTGCCTCCACCTCTGTAGAACCCCGTATTTTCAAATTTTATTTTAAAGATTTGAAAATGAATTAAAATAATTTTCTGGAGATTTAATAAATATTTTCTAAAGATTTATCTTTTACACGTGCGAAACACATGCAAATATTTTTGGTGTAAATAACCAATTTTATATTTTTAGTAAATTCTCCTAATTATAATGGAGAATATTCTAAAATTTGGGATTTTTCTGAGTAGATAAACTATTTTTATAAATACCTCGAAAGGGAGGGCTTTTGTGCAAAATCGCCACCCTGAGTGGTAAATCTGAATTTTTCTTATTTACTGGGCTGTGCTGGATTGGGGACAACTCAGTGATAAGAAGATTTGATTTGGTTTTGATTTAGTTAACTTATTTTAACTAAGAAAGGTTATATATGTAAAGTAATAAATTGAAAAAGGACTATTTTGCAAATGTATTTCTAAAACCCTAATTCCTTATCTCCGGCCTGTATAAAAGAGGGTGTGCAGCCATCATTCGCTGCACAACATAAGTTTTATTATATTTTTATTTTCTGTGTAACTGAAGAGGAGATCTTGGATTCTTTGCAAAGAGGAGGATTTTGGATCTCACAAAAAGAGAAGCTTTCTTGTTGGATCTCTTCATTCCTAAGGTGAGTGACATTGTTTTGTTTATTTTGTTTGTGTATGTTGTAGATAAGTAGATATGATTGTTCGGTTGTTTTGTTTGTTTCTCTTTGATCTGTGTACGTTATATGAGAACAATATGAATGTTTAGATTCATTGGATGTTGAATATGTATATGTTAAATGGATGGAAATTGGATCTTTGAGAAGAACTCTAGATATCTACATATGAATGATATTAGATTTGTTTACAGCCTAATATAAATTATCAGTAGGCTGAAAAAATTGGATTTTCGTTGCAGACAGTCGACTGGTGACTCGACACAGTCGATTACTACTGCTTAGATCATATTTTCTTAAAATGTTGGATTAGTGTTGATTTGATCGAGTTTGATAGATGCCATGCATTAATTAGATTAGAGATGAGATTTTGAACTATTGGTGAGTTGGATAAAAATAACTTGACCATGTTGAGAATAAATTAGTTTTGTTCATGAATCAACTATAGAGAATAGTTGAGATTTAGTTGAGGAATTTTGTGAATGATTAATGGTCTAGAGGACCAGGTTTTGAGGATTTGAGTTATGAGGATTTAAATTGGGGAATTGCGATTTATGTAAAATATGTTGTTTGAACTTGGATTTCTCAAATGCTAAGTTTAAATCTAATTATTTTGGTATTAATAAGATTTGGAAAATAATACAAAGTTATTTTGATATATGACTGATTCATAAAAACCCTAGTTTTGACATATGTACGACCTAAATTCTTCAGACTGTAGGCCGACAGTCGACTGATACGACCTTTCAGTCGACTGATACGACCCAGCTGCTACGAATATTAATTTTCTTGAAATTGGGTTCTGGACAGTCGGCTGACGACTTTTACAGTCGACTGGTACCACCCAGATTACTTTTAAAGTTACTGTAGTTTTTCTCTCTGGTAAGTCGACCTATGACTTTTAAGTCGACTTACAACACTTAGAATATTTTCATAAAGAAATGATGGAATTTCCTCTGGACAGTCGACCTATACTATTAGCAGTCGACTTCTACTCTACTTAGACTTATTTTCCAAAAATTACTGGATTTCTCACTGGACAGTCGACTGGTGAGTTTTGCAGTCGACTGTAGAGACTTATATTTTATTTTCAAAAAGATGTTAGTTTCCTCTGGACAGTCGACTGGTGACCTTTTGCAGTCGACTGGTTCTGATACTTTTCCTAAGATATTTTGATGTTCTTTAAACGACTAATTCTTTAAATGTTTTGGATCTATAACTTACTATTCTAAATATTATTCTTCTATAGAACATATATTTTCAAGATACTTCATCATCGGATTTGGATGTTGGAAATTTATAAGAGTTAGGTTTTGTTGAAAGGAAAGATTTCTCCTTTGATCGTCTGACGATGGATTAGTGAGTTTTGGTTCTGTTGAGGTCTCTAGGAGTTGAGTGGGAGTCCTGTGAACCGACAGTTGAGATTTAGTGAGTTAGACCTGAGGGGTTTTGGTTTAGTTGTTGTTGAAGTTCGGCAGGGTACACTAACTCTAGAGATATGGATTTTGATGTCTTAAGGACAGGCATGGTGCATTTGTATGTACCGGGTGTATCTACATATTTCGTGGGGTACACGACAGGGAGATGATTCTCCAGATGTTCGCATGTTAAAGGTCTACGAGCCTATTCACGGAGCAGGCAGGGTGCATTTGTATGTACCGGGTGTTTCTGAACATTTCGTGGGGTACACGGCAGGGAGATGATTCTCTAGATGTTCGCGTGTTAAAGGTCTACGGGCATATTCACGGAGCAGGCAGGGTGAATTTGTATGTACCAGGTGTATCTGCACATATCGTGGGGTACACGAAAGGGAGATGATTCGCCCGATGTTCGCGTGTTAAAGGTCTACGGGCCTATTCACGGAGCAGACAGGGTGCATTTGTATGTACCGGGTGTATCTGTACATTTCGTGGGGTACACGGCAGGGAAATGATTCTCCAGATGTTCACGTGTTAAAGGTCGACGGGCCTATTCATGGAGCAGGCAGGGTGCATTTGTATGTACCGGGTGTATCTGCACATTTCGTGGGGTACACGGCAAGGAGATGATTCTCCAGATGTTCGCGTGTTAAAGGTCTACGGGCCTATTCACGGAGCAGGCAGGGAGCATTTGTATGTACCGGGTGTATCTGCACATTTCGTGGGGTACACGACAGGGAGATGATTCTCCAGATGTTCGCGTGTTAAAGGTCTACGGGCCTATTCACGGAGCAGGCAGGGTGCATTTTTATGTACCGGGTGTATCTGCACATTTCGTGGGGTACACGGTAGGGAGATTATTCTCCAGATGTTCGCGTGTTAAATGTCTACGGGCCTATTCACGGAGCAGGCAGGGTGCATTTGTATGTACCGGGTGTATCTGCACATTTCGGGGGGTACACTGCAGGGAGATGATTCTCCAGATGTTGGCATGTTAAAGGCCTACGGGCCTATTCACGGAGCAGGCAGGGTGCATTTGTAAGTACCGGGTGTATCTGCACATTTCGTGGGGTACACGGCAGGGAGATGATTCTCCGGATATTCGCATGTTAAAGGTCTACGGGCCTATTAATGGAGCAGGCAGGGTGCATTTGTACGTACCTGGTGTATCTGCACATTTCGTGGGGTACACGACAGGGAGATTATTTTCCAGATGTTCGCGTGTTAAAGGTCTACGGGCCTATTCAGGGAGCTGGCAGGGTGCATTTGAATATACCGGGTGTATCTCAACATTTAGTGGGGTACACGGCAGGGAGATGATTCTCCTGATGTTCGCGTGTTAAAGGTCTACGGGCCTATTCACGGAGCAGGCAGGGTGCATTTTTATGTACCGGGTGCATCTGCACATTTCGTGGGGTACACGGGAGGGAGATGATTCTCCAGATGTTCGTGTGTTAAAGGTCTACGGGCCTATTCACGGAGCAGGAAGGGTGCATTTGTATTTACCGGGTGTATCTGCACATTTCGTGGGGTACACGGCAGGGAGATTATTCCCCAGATGTTCGCGTGTTAAAGGTCTACGGGTCTATTCACGGAGCAGGAAGGGTGCATTTGTATGTACCGGGTGTATCTGCACATTTCGTGGGGTACACGGCAGGGAGATGATTCTCCAGATGTTCGCGTGTTAAAGGTCTACGGGCCTATTCACGGAGCAGGCAGAGTGCATTTGTATGTACCGGGTGTATCTGCACATTTTGTGGGGTACAACAGGGAGATGATTCTCCAGATGTTGGCGTGTTAAAGGTCTACGGGGCTATTCACGGAGCAGACAGGGTGCATTTGTATGTACCGGGTGTATCTGCACATTTCGTGGGGTACACGGCAGGGAGATGATTCTCCAGATGTTCACGGGTTAAAGGTCTACGGGCCTATTCACGGAGCAGGCAGGGTGCATTTGTATGTACCGGGTGTATCTGCACATTTCGTGGGGTACACGGCAGGGAGATGATTTTCCAGATGTTCGCGTGTTAAAGGTCTACGGGCCTATTCAGGGAGCAGGCAGGGTGCATTTGTATATACCGGGTGTATATCAACATTTCGTGGGGTACACGGCAGGGAGATGATTCTCCAGATGTTCGCGTGTTAAAGGTCTACGGGCCTATTCACGGAGCAGGCAGGGTGCATTTTTATGTACCGGGTGTATCTGCACATTGAGTGGGGTACATGGGAGGGAGATGATTCTCCAGATGTTCGCGTGTTAAAGGTCTACGGGCCTATTCACGGAGCAGGAAGGGTGCATTTGTTTGTACCGGGCGTTTCTGCACATTTCGTGGGGTACACGGCAGGGAGATTATTCTCCAGATGTTCGCGTGTTAAAGGTTTACGGGCCTATTCACGGAGCAGGAAGGGTGCATTTGTATGTACCGGGTGTATCTGCACATTTCGTAGGGTACACGGTAGGGAGATGATTCTCCAGATGTTCGCGTGTTAAAGGTCTACGGGCCTATTCACTTAGCAGGCAGAGTGCATTTGTATGTACCGGGTGTATCTGCACATTTTGTGGGGTACAGCAGGGAGATGATTCTCCAGATGTTGGCGTGTTAAAGGTCTACGGGCCTATTCAAGGAGCAGAGAGGGTGCATTTGTATGTACCGGGTGTGTCAGCACATTTCGTGGGGTACGCGGCAGTAGATGATTCTCCAGATGTTCGCGTGTTAAAGGTCTACGGGCCTATTCACGGAGCAGGCAGGGTGCATTTGTTTGTACCGGGTGTATCTGCACATTTCGTGGGGTACACGGCAGGGAGATGATTCTCCAGATGTTCGCGTGTTAAAGGTCTACGGGCCAATTCACGGAGCAGGAAGGGTGCATTTTTATGTACCGGGTAAATCTGCACATTTCGTGGGGTACACGGCAGGAAGATGATTCTCCAGATGTTTGCGTGTTAAAGGTCTACGGGCCTACTCACGGAGCAGGCTGGGTGCATTTGTTTGTACCGGGTGTATCTGCACATTTCGTGGGGTACACGGCAGGGAGATGATTCTCCAGATGTTCGCGTGTTAAAGGTCTACGGGCCTATTCACGGAGCAGGAAGGGTGCATTTTTATGTACCGGGTAAATCTGCACATTTTGTGGGGTACACGGCAGGAAGATGATTCTCCAGATGTTTGCGTGTTAAAGGTCTACGGGCCTATTCACGGAGCAGGCAGGGTGCATTAGTATGTACCGGGTGTATCTGCACATTTCGTGGGGTACACGGTAGGGAGATTATTCTCCAGATGTTCGCGTGTTAAAGGTCTACGGGCCTATTCACGGAGCAGGCAGGGTGCATTTGTATGTACCGGGTGTATCTGCACATTTCGTGGGGTACACAGTAGGGAGATGATTCTCCAGATGTTCGCGTGTTAAAGGTCTACGGGCCTATTCATGGAGCAGGCAGAGTGCATTTGTATGTACCGGGTGTATCTGCACATTTTGTAGAGTACAGCAGGGAGATGATTCTCCAGATGTTGGCGTGTTAAAGGTCTACGGGGCTATTCACGGAGCAGACAGGGTGCATTTGTATGTACCGGGTGTATCTGCACATTTCGTGGGGTACACGGCAGGGAGATGATTCTCCAGATGTTCACGTGTTAAAGGTCTACGGGCCTATTCAGGAGCAGGCAGGGTGCATTTGTATGTACCGGGTGTATCTGCACATTTCATGGGGTACACGGCAAGGAGATGATTCTCCAGATGTTCGCGTGTTAAAGGTCTACGGGCCTATTCACGGAGCAGGCAGGGTGCATTTGTATGTACCGGGTGTATCTGCACATTTCGTGGGAAACACGACAGGGAGATGATTCTCCAGATGTTCGCGTGTTAAAGGTCTACGGGCCTATTCACGGAGCAGGAAGGGTGCATTTTTATGTACCGGGTAAATCTGCATATTTCGTGGGGTACACGGCAGGAAGATGATTCTCCAGATGTTCGCGTGTTAAAGGTCTACGGGCCTATTCACGGAGCAGGCAGGGTGCATTAGTATGTACCGGGTGTATCTGCACATTTCGTGGGGTACACGGCAGGGAGATGATTCTCCAGATGTTCGCATGTTAAAGGTCTACGGGCCTATTCACGGAGCAGGCAGGGTGCATTTGTATGTACCGGGTGTATCTGCACATTTCGGGGGGTACACGGCAGGGAGATGATTCTCCAGATGTGGGCATGTTAAAGGCCTACGGGCCTATTCACGGAGCAGGCAGGGTGCATTTGTATGTACCGTGTGTATCTGCACATTTCGTGGGGTATACGGCAGGGAGATGATTCTCCATATGTTCGCTTGTTGAAGGTCTACGGGCCTATTAACGGAGCAGGCAGGGTGCATTTGTACGTACCAGGTGTATCTGCACATTTTGTGGGGTACACGGCAGGGAGATGATTTTCCATATGTTCGCGTGTTAAAGGTCTACGGGCCTATTCAGGGAGCAGGCAGGGTGCATTTGTATATACCGGGTGTATCTCAACATTTCGTGGGGTACACGGCAGGGAGATGATTCTCCAGATGTTCGCGTGTTAAAGGTCTACGGGCCTATTCACGGAGTAGGAAGGGTGCATTTTTATGTACCGGGTAAATCTGCACATTTCGTGGGGTACACGGCAGGAAGATGATTCTCCAGATGTTCGCATGGTAAAGGTTTACGGGCCTATTCACGGAGCAGGCAGGGTGCATTAGTATGTACCGGGTGTATCTGCACATTTCGTGGGGTACACGGCAGGGAGATTATTCTCCAGATGTTCGCGTGTTAAAGGTCTACGGGCCTATTCACGGAGCAGGCAGGGTGCATTGGTATGTACCGGGTGTATCTGCACATTTCGGGTGGTACACGGCAGGGAGATGATTCTCCAGATGTTGGCATGATAAAGGCCTACGGGCCAATTCACGGAGCAGGCAGGGTGCATTTATATGTACCGGGTGTATCTGCACATTTCGTGGGGTACACGGCAGGGAGATTATTCTCCAGATGTTCGCGTGTTAAAGGTCTACGGGCCTATTCACGGAGCAGGAAGGGTGCATTTGTATGAACCGGGTGTATCTGCACATTTCGTGGGGTACACGGCAGGGAGATGATTCTCCAGATGTTCGCGTGTTAAAGGTCTACGGGCCTATTCACGGAGCAGGCAGAGTGCATTTGTATGTACCAGGTGTATCTGCACTTTTTGTAGGGTACAGCTGGGAGATGATTCTCCAAATGTTGGCGTGTTAAAGGTCTACGGGACTATTCACGGAGCAGACAGGCTGCATTTGTATGTACCGGGTGTATCTGCACATTTCGTGGGGTACACGGTAGGGAGATGATTCTCCAGATGTTCACGTGTTAAAGGTCTACGGGCCTATTCATGGAGCAGGCAGGGTGCATTTGTATTTACCGGGTGTATCTGCACATTTCGTGGGGTACACGGCAAGGAGATGATTCTCCAGATGTTCGCGTGTTGAAGGTCTACGGGCCTATTCACGGAGCAGGAAGGGTGCATTTGTACATACCGGGTGTATCTGCACATTTTGTGGGGTACACGGCAGGGAGATGATTTTCCATATGTTCGCGTGTTAAAGGTCTACGGGCCTATTCAGGGAGCAGGCAGGGTGCATTTGTATATACCGGGTGTATCTCAACATTTCGTGGGGTACACGGCAGGGAGATGATTCTCCAGATGTTCGCATGTTAAAGGTCTACGGGCCTATTCACGGAGCAGGAAGGGTGCATTTTTATGTACCGGGTAAATCTGCACATTTCGTGGGGTACACGGCAGGAAAATGATTCTCCAGATGTTCGCGTGTTAAAGGTCTACGGGCCTATTCACGGAGCAGGCAGGGTGCATTAGTATGTACCGGGTGTATCTGCACATTTCGTGGGGTACACGGCAGGGAGATTATTCTCCAGATGTTCGCGTGTTAAAGGTCTACGGGCCTACTCATGGAGCAGGCAGGGTGCATTTGTATGTACCGGGTGTATCTGCACATTTCGGGGGGTACACGGCAGGGAGATGATTCTCCAGATGTTGGCATGTTAAAGGCCTACGGGCCTATTCACGGAGCAGGCAGGGTGCATTTGTATGTACCGTGTGTATCTGCACATTTCGTGGGGTACACGGCAGGGAGATGATTCTCCAGATGTTCGCTTGTTAAAGGTCTACGGGCCTATTAACGGAGCAGGCAGGGTGCATTTGTACATACCGGGTGTATCTGCACATTTTGTGGGGTACACGGCAGGGAGATGATTTTCCATATGTTCGCGTGTTAAAGGTCTACGGGCCTATTCAGGGAGCAGGCAGGGTGCATTTGTATATACCGGGTGTATCTCAACATTTCGTGGGGTACACGGCAGGGAGATGATTCTCCAGATGTTCGCGTGTTAAAGGTCTACTGGCCTATTCACGGAGTAGGAAGGGTGCATTTTTATGTACCGGGTAAATCTGCACATTTCGTGGGGTACACGGCAGGAAGATGATTCTCCAGATGTTCGCATGTTAAAGGTTTACGGGCCTATTCACGGAGCAGGCAGGGTGCATTAGTATGTACCGGGTGTATCTGCACATTTCGTGGGGTACACGGTAGGGAGATTATTCTCCAGATGTTCGCATGTTAAAGGTCTACGGGCCTATTCACGGAGCAGGCAGGGTGCATTTGTATGTACCGGGTGTATCTGCACATTTCGGGTGGTACACGGCAGGGAGATGATTCTCCAGATGTTGGCATGATAAAGGCCTACGGGCCAATTCACGGAGCAGGCAGGGTGCATTTGTACGTACCGGGTGTATCTGCACATTTCGTGGGGCACACGGCAGGGAGATGATTCTCCGGATGTTCGCATGTTAAAGGTCTACGGTCCTATTCAGGGAGCAGGCAGGGTGCATTTGTATATACCGGGTGTATCTCAGCATTTCGTGGGGTACAAGGCAGGGAGATGATTCTCCAGATGTTCGCGTGTTAAAGGTCTACGGGCCTATTCACGGAGCAGGCAGGGTGCATTTGTATGTACCGGGTGTATCTGCACATTTCGGGTGGTACACGGCAGGGAGATGATTCTCCAGATGTCGGCATGATAAAGCCTACGGGCCAATTCACGGAGCAGGCAGGGTGCATTTGTATATACCAGGTGTATCTGCACATTTCGTGGGGTACACGGCAGGGATATTATTCTCCAGATGTTCGCGTGTTAAAGGTCTACGGGCGTATTCACGGAGCAGGAAGGGTGCATTTGTATGTACCGGGTGTATCTGCACATTTCGTGGGGTACACGGCAGGGAGATGATTCTCCAGATGTTCGCGTGTTAAAGGTCTACGGGCCTATTCACGGAGCAGGCAGAGTGCATTTGTATGTACCGGGTGTATCTGCACATTTTGTAGGGTACAGCTGGGAGATGATTCTCCAGATGTTGGCGTGTTAAAGGTCTACGGGGCTATTCACGGAGCAGACAGGCTGCATTTGTATGTACCGGGTGTATCTGCACATTTCGTGGGGTACACGGCAGGGAGATGATTCTCCAGATGTTCACGTGTTAAAGGTCTACGGGCCTATTCATGGAGCAGGCAGGGTGCATTTGTATTTACCGGGTGTATCTACAAATTTCGTGGGGTACACGGCAAGGAGATGATTCTCCAGATGTTCGCGTGTTAAAGGTCTACGGGCCTATTCACGGAGCAGGCAGGGTGCATTAGTATGTACCGGGTGTATCTGCACATTTCGTGGGGTACACGGCAGGGAGATGATTCTCCAGATGTTCGCGTGTTAAAGGTCTACGGGCCTATTCACGGAGCAGGCAGAGTGCATTTGTATGTACCGGGTGTATCTGCACATTTTGTAGGGTACAGCTGGGAGATGATTCTCCAGATGTTGGCGTGTTAAAGGTCTACGGGGCTATTCACGGAGCAGACAGGCTGCATTTGTATGTACCGGGTGTATCTGCACATTTCGTGGGGTACACGGCAGGGAGATGATTCTCCAGATGTTCACGTGTTAAAGGTCTACGGGCCTATTCATGGAGCAGGCAGGGTGCATTTGTATTTACCGGGTGTATCTACAAATTTCGTGGGGTACACGGCAAGGAGATGATTCTCCAGATGTTCGCGTGTTAAAGGTCTACGGGCCTATTCACGGAGCAGGCAGCGTGCATTAGTATGTTCGCGTGTACATACAAATGCACCCTGCCTACTCATGGAGCAGGCAGGGTGCATTTGTATGTACCGGGTGTATCTGCACATTTCGGGGGGTACACGGCAGGGAGATGATTCTCCAGATGTTGGCATGTTAAAGGCCTACGGGCCTATTCACGGAGCAGGCAGGGTGCATTTGTATGTACCGTGTGTATCTGCACATTTCGTGGGGTACACGGCAGGGAGATGATTCTCCAGATGTTCGCTTGTTAAAGGTCTACGGGCCTATTAACGGAGCAGGCAGGGTGCATTTGTACATACCGGGTGTATCTGCACATTTTGTGGGGTACACGGCAGGGAGATGATTTTCCATATGTTCGCGTGTTAAAGGTCTACGGGCCTATTCAGGGAGCAGGCAGGGTGCATTTGTATATACCGGGTGTATCTCAACATTTCGTGGGGTACACGGCAGGGAGATGATTCTCCAGATGTTCGCGTGTTAAAGGTCTACTGGCCTATTCACGGAGTAGGAAGGGTGCATTTTTATGTACCGGGTAAATCTGCACATTTCGTGGGGTACACGGCAGGAAGATGATTCTCCAGATGTTCGCATGTTAAAGGTTTACGGGCCTATTCACGGAGCAGGCAGGGTGCATTAGTATGTACCGGGTGTATCTGCACATTTCGTGGGGTACACGGTAGGGAGATTATTCTCCAGATGTTCGCATGTTAAAGGTCTACGGGCCTATTCACGGAGCAGGCAGGGTGCATTTGTATGTACCGGGTGTATCTGCACATTTCGGGTGGTACACGGCAGGGAGATGATTCTCCAGATGTTGGCATGATAAAGGCCTACGGGCCAATTCACGGAGCAGGCAGGGTGCATTTGTACGTACCGGGTGTATCTGCACATTTCGTGGGGCACACGGCAGGGAGATGATTCTCCGGATGTTCGCATGTTAAAGGTCTACGGTCCTATTCAGGGAGCAGGCAGGGTGCATTTGTATATACCGGGTGTATCTCAGCATTTCGTGGGGTACAAGGCAGGGAGATGATTCTCCAGATGTTCGCGTGTTAAAGGTCTACGGGCCTATTCACGGAGCAGGCAGGGTGCATTTGTATGTACCGGGTGTATCTGCACATTTCGGGTGGTACACGGCAGGGAGATGATTCTCCAGATGTCGGCATGATAAAGCCTACGGGCCAATTCACGGAGCAGGCAGGGTGCATTTGTATATACCAGGTGTATCTGCACATTTCGTGGGGTACACGGCAGGGATATTATTCTCCAGATGTTCGCGTGTTAAAGGTCTACGGGCGTATTCACGGAGCAGGAAGGGTGCATTTGTATGTACCGGGTGTATCTGCACATTTCGTGGGGTACACGGCAGGGAGATGATTCTCCAGATGTTCGCGTGTTAAAGGTCTACGGGCCTATTCACGGAGCAGGCAGAGTGCATTTGTATGTACCGGGTGTATCTGCACATTTTGTAGGGTACAGCTGGGAGATGATTCTCCAGATGTTGGCGTGTTAAAGGTCTACGGGGCTATTCACGGAGCAGACAGGCTGCATTTGTATGTACCGGGTGTATCTGCACATTTCGTGGGGTACACGGCAGGGAGATGATTCTCCAGATGTTCACGTGTTAAAGGTCTACGGGCCTATTCATGGAGCAGGCAGGGTGCATTTGTATTTACCGGGTGTATCTACAAATTTCGTGGGGTACACGGCAAGGAGATGATTCTCCAGATGTTCGCGTGTTAAAGGTCTACGGGCCTATTCACGGAGCAGGCAGGGTGCATTAGTATGTACCGGGTGTATCTGCACATTTCGTGGGGTACACGGCAGGGAGATGATTCTCCAGATGTTCGCGTGTTAAAGGTCTACGGGCCTATTCACGGAGCAGGCAGAGTGCATTTGTATGTACCGGGTGTATCTGCACATTTTGTAGGGTACAGCTGGGAGATGATTCTCCAGATGTTGGCGTGTTAAAGGTCTACGGGGCTATTCACGGAGCAGACAGGCTGCATTTGTATGTACCGGGTGTATCTGCACATTTCGTGGGGTACACGGCAGGGAGATGATTCTCCAGATGTTCACGTGTTAAAGGTCTACGGGCCTATTCATGGAGCAGGCAGGGTGCATTTGTATTTACCGGGTGTATCTACAAATTTCGTGGGGTACACGGCAAGGAGATGATTCTCCAGATGTTCGCGTGTTAAAGGTCTACGGGCCTATTCACGGAGCAGGCAGCGTGCATTAGTATGTTCGCGTGTACATACAAATGCACCCTGCCTACTCATGGAGCAGGCAGGGTGCATTTGTATGTACCGGGTGTATCTGCACATTTCGGGGGGTACACGGCAGGGAGATGATTCTCCAGATGTTGGCATGTTAAAGGCCTACGGGCCTATTCACGGAGCAGGCAGGGTGCATTTGTATGTACCGTGTGTATCTGCACATTTCGTGGGGTACACGGCAGGGAGATGATTCTCCAGATGTTCGCTTGTTAAAGGTCTACGGGCCTATTAACGGAGCAGGCAGGGTGCATTTGTACATACCGGGTGTATCTGCACATTTTGTGGGGTACACGGCAGGGAGATGATTTTCCATATGTTCGCGTGTTAAAGGTCTACGGGCCTATTCAGGGAGCAGGCAGGGTGCATTTGTATATACCGGGTGTATCTCAACATTTCGTGGGGTACACGGCAGGGAGATGATTCTCCAGATGTTCGCGTGTTAAAGGTCTACTGGCCTATTCACGGAGTAGGAAGGGTGCATTTTTATGTACCGGGTAAATCTGCACATTTCGTGGGGTACACGGCAGGAAGATGATTCTCCAGATGTTCGCATGTTAAAGGTTTACGGGCCTATTCACGGAGCAGGCAGGGTGCATTAGTATGTACCGGGTGTATCTGCACATTTCGTGGGGTACACGGTAGGGAGATTATTCTCCAGATGTTCGCATGTTAAAGGTCTACGGGCCTATTCACGGAGCAGGCAGGGTGCATTTGTATGTACCGGGTGTATCTGCACATTTCGGGTGGTACACGGCAGGGAGATGATTCTCCAGATGTTGGCATGATAAAGGCCTACGGGCCAATTCACGGAGCAGGCAGGGTGCATTTGTACGTACCGGGTGTATCTGCACATTTCGTGGGGCACACGGCAGGGAGATGATTCTCCGGATGTTCGCATGTTAAAGGTCTACGGTCCTATTCAGGGAGCAGGCAGGGTGCATTTGTATATACCGGGTGTATCTCAGCATTTCGTGGGGTACAAGGCAGGGAGATGATTCTCCAGATGTTCGCGTGTTAAAGGTCTACGGGCCTATTCACGGAGCAGGCAGGGTGCATTTGTATGTACCGGGTGTATCTGCACATTTCGGGTGGTACACGGCAGGGAGATGATTCTCCAGATGTTGGCATGATAAAGCCTACGGGCCAATTCACGGAGCAGGCAGGGTGCATTTGTATATACCAGGTGTATCTGCACATTTCGTGGGGTACACGGCAGGGAGATTATTCTCCAGATGTTCGCGTGTTAAAGGTCTACGGGCGTATTCACGGAGCAGGAAGGGTGCATTTGTATGTACCGGGTGTATCTGCACATTTCGTGGGGTACACGGCAGGGAGATGATTCTCCAGATGTTCGCGTGTTAAAGGTCTACGGGCCTATTCACGGAGCAGGCAGAGTGCATTTGTATGTACCGGGTGTATCTGCACATTTTGTAGGGTACAGCTGGGAGATGATTCTCCAGATGTTGGCGTGTTAAAGGTCTACGGGGCTACTCACGGAGCAGACAGGCTGCATTTGTATGTACCGGGTGTATCTGCACATTTCGTGGGGTACACGGCAGGGAGATGATTCTCCAGATGTTCACGTGTTAAAGGTCTACGGGCCTATTCATGGAGCAGGCAGGGTGCATTTGTATTTACCGGGTGTATCTACAAATTTCGTGGGGTACACGGCAAGGAGATGATTCTCCAGATGTTCGCGTGTTAAAGGTCTACGGGCCTATTCACGGAGCAGGCAGGGTGCATTTGTATGTACCGGGTGTATCTGCACATTTCGTGGGGTACACGGCAGGGAGATGATTCTCCAGATGTTCGCGTGTTAAAGGTCTACGGGCCTATTCACGGAGCAGGAATGGTGCATTTTTATGTACCGGGTAAATCTGCACATTTCGTGGGGTACACGGCAGGAAAATGATTCTCCAGATGTTCGCGTGTTAAAGGTCTACGGGCCTATTCACGGAGCAGGCAGGGTGCATTAGTTTGTACCGGGTGTATCTGCACATTTCGTGGGGTACACGGCAGGGAGATTATTCTCCAGATGTTCGAGTGTTAAAGGTCTACGAGCCTACTCACGGAGCAGGCAGGGTGCATTTGTATGTACCGGGTGTATCTTCACATTTCGGGGGGTACACGGCAGGGAGATGATTCTCCATATGTTGGCATGTTAAAGGCCTACGGGCCTATTCACGGAGCAGGCAGGGTGCATTTGAATGTACCGTGTGTATCTGCACATTTCGTGGGGTACACGGCAGGGAGATGATTCTCCAGATGTTCGCTTGTTAAAGGTCTACGGGCCTATTAACGGAGCAGGCAGGGTGCATTTGTACGTACCGGGTGTATCTGCACATTTTGTGGGGTACACGGCAGGGAGATGATTTTCCATATGTTCGCGTGTTAAAGGTCTACGGGCCTATTCAGGGAGCAGGCAGGGTGCATTTGTATATACCGGGTGTATATCAACATTTCGTGGGGTACACGGCAGGGAGATGATTCTCCAGATGTTCGCGTGTTAAAGGTCTACGGGCCTATTCACGGAGCAGGAAGGGTGCATTTTTATGTACCGGGTAAATCTGCACATTTCGTGGGGTACACGGCAGGGAGATGATTCTCCAGATGTTCGCGTGTTAAAGGTCTACAGGCCTATTCACTTAGCAGGCAGAGTGCATTTGTATGTACCAGGTTTATCTGCACATTTTGTGGGGTACAGCAGGGAGATGATTCTCCAGATGTTGGCGTGTTAAAGGTCTACGGGCCAATTCACGGAGCAGACAGGGTGCATTTGTATGTACCGGGTGTATCTGCACATTTCGTGGGGTACACGGCAGTAGATGATCTCCAGATGTTCGCGTGTTAAAGGTCAACTGGCCTATTCACGGAGCAGGCAGGGTGCATTTGTATGTACCGGGTGTATCTGCACATTTCGTGGGGTACACGGCAGGGAGATGATTCTCCAGATGTTCGCGTGTTCAAGGTCTACGGGCCTATTCACGGAGCAGGCAGGGTGCATTTTTATGTACCGGGTGTATCTGCACATTTCGTGGGGTACACGGGAGGGAGATGATTCTCCAGATGTTCGCGTGTTAAAGGTCTGTGGGCCTATTCACGGAGCTGGAAGGGTGTATTTGTATTTACCGGGTGTATCTGCACATTTCGTGGGGTACACGGCAGGGAGATTATTCTCCAGATGTTCGCGTGTTAAAGGTCTACGGGCTTATTCACGGTGCAGGAAGGGTGCATTTGTATGTACCGGGTGTATCTGCATATTTTGTGGGGTGCACGGCAGGGAGATGATTCTCCAGATGTTCGCGTGTTAAAGGTTTACGGGCCTATTCACGGAGCAGGCATAGTGCATTTGTATGTACCGGGTGTATCTGCACATTTTGTGGGGTACAGCAGGGAGTTGATTCTCCAGATGTTGGCGTGTTAAAGGTCTGCGGGGCTATTCTCGGAGCAGACGGGGTGCATTTGTATGTACCGGGTGTATCTGCACATTTCGTGGGGTACACGGCAGGGAGATCATTCTCCAGATGTTCACGTGTTAAAGGTCTACGGGCCTATTCACGGAGCAGGCAGGGTGCATTTTTATGTACCGGGTGTGTCTGCACATTTCGTGGGGTACACGGGAGGGAGATGATTCTCCAGATGTTCGCGTGTTAAAGGTCTATGGACCTATTCACGGAGCAGGAAGGGTGCATTTGTATTTACCGGGTGTATCTGCACATTTCGTGGGGTACACGGCAGGGAGATTATTCTCCAGATGTTCGCGTGTTAAAGGTCTACGGGCCTATTCACGGAGCAGGAAGGGTGCATTTTTATGTACCGGGTAAATCTGCACATTTCGTGGGGAACACGGCAGGAAGATGATTCTCCAGATGTTCGCGTGTTAAAGGTCTACGGGGCTATTCACGGAGCAGGAAGGGTGCATTTTTATGTACCGGGTAAATCTGCACATTTCGTGGGGTACACGGCAGGAAGATGATTCTCCAGATGTTCGCGTGTTAAAGGTCTACGGGCCTATTCACGGAGCAGGAAGGGTGCATTTGTATTTACCGGGTGTATCTGCACATTTCGTGGGGTACACGGCAGGGAGATGATTCTCCAGATGTTCGCGTGTTAAAGGTCTACGGGCCTATTCACGGAGCAGGAAGGGTGCATTTTTATGTACCGGGTAAATCTGCACATTTCGTGGGGTACACGGCAGGAAAATGATTCTCCAGATGTTCGCGTGTTAAAGGTCTACGGGCCTATTCACGGAGCAGGCAGGGTGCATTAGTATGTACCGGGTGTATCTGCACATTTCGTGGGGTACACGGCAGGGAGATTATTCTCCAGATGTTCGAGTGTTAAAGGTCTACGGGCCTACTCACGGAGCAGGCAGGGTGCATTTGTATGTACCGGGTGTATCTGCACATTTCATGGGGTACACGGCAGGGAGATGATTCTCCTTATGTTGGCATGTTAAAGGCCTACGGGCCTATTCACGGAGCAGGCAGGGTGCATTTGTATGTACCGTGTGTATCTGCACATTTCGTGGGGTACACGGCAGGGAGATGATTCTCCAGATGTTCGCTTGTTAAAGGTCTACGGGCCTATTAACGGAGCAGGCAGGGTGCATTTGTACGTACCGGGTGTATCAGCACATTTTGTGGGGTACACGGCAGGGAGATGATTTTCCATATGTTCGCGTGTTAAAGGTCTACGGGCCTATTCAGGGAGCAGGCAGGGTGCATTTGTATATACCGGGTGTATATCAACATTTCGGGGGGTACACGGCAGGGAGATGATTCTCCAGATGTTCGCGTGTTAAAGGTCTACGGGCCTATTCACGGAGCAGGAAGGGTGCATTTTTATGTAAGGGGTAAATCTGCACATTTCGTGGGGTACACGGCAGGGAGATAATTCTCCAGATGTTCGCGTGTTAAAGGTCTACAGGCCTATTCACTTAGCAGGCAGAGTGCATTTGTATGTACCAGGTTTATCTGCACATTTTGTGGGGTACAGCAGGGAGATGATTCTCCAGATGTTGGCGTGTTAAAGGTCTACGGGCCTATTCACGGAGCAGACAGGGTGCATTTGTATGTACCGGGTGTATCTGCACATTTCGTGGGGTACAAGGCAGTAGATGATCTCCAGATGTTCGCGTGTTAAAGGTCAACTGGCCTATTCACGAAGCAGGCAGGGTGCATTTGTATGTACCGGGTGTATCTGCACATTTCGTGGGGTACACGGCAGGGAGATGATTCTCCAGATGTTCGCGTGTTAAAGGTCTACGGGCCTATTCCCGGAGCAGGAAGGGTGCATTTTTATGTACCGGGTAAATCTGCACATTTCGTGGGGTACACGGCAGGGAGATGATTCTCCAGATGTTCACGTGTTAAAGGTCTACGGGCCTGTTCACGGAGCAGGCAGGGTGCATTTTTATGTACCGGGTGTATCTGCACATTTCGTGGGGTACACGGGAGGGAGATGATTCTCCAGATGTTCGCGTGTTAAAGGTCTATGGACCTATTCACGGAGCAGGAAGGGTGCATTTGTATTTACCGGGTGTATCTGCACATTTCGTGGGGTACACGGCAGGGAGATTATTCTCCAGATGTTCGCGTGTTAAAGGTCTACGGGCCTATTCACGGAGCAGGAAGGGTGCATTTTTATGTACCGGGTAAATCTGCACATTTTGTGGGGTACACGGCAGGAAGATGATTCTCCAGATGTTCGCGTGTTAAAGGTCTACGGGGCTATTCACGGAGCAGGAAGGGTGCATTTTTATGTACCGGGTAAATCTGCACATTTCGTGGGGTACACGGCAGGAAGATGATTCTCCAGATGTTCGCGTGTTAAAGGTCTACGGGCCTATTCACGGAGCAGGAAGGGTGCATTTGTATTTACCGGGTGTATCTGCACATTTCGTGGGGTACACGGCAGGGAGATGATTCTCCAGATGTTCGCGTGTTAAAGGTCTACGGGCCTATTCACGGAGCAGGAAGGGTGCATTTTTATGTACCGGGTAAATCTGCACATTTCGTGGGGTACACGGCAGGAAAATGATTCTCCAGATGTTCGCGTGTTAAAGATCTACGGGCCTATTCACGGAGCAGGCAGGGTGCATTAGTATGTACCGGGTGTATCTGCACATTTCGTGGGGTACACGGCAGGGAGATTATTCTCCAGATGTTCGAGTGTTAAAGGTCTACGGGCCTACTCACGGAGCAGGCAGGGTGCATTTGTATGTACCGGGTGTATCTGCACATTTCAGGGGGTACACGGCAGGGAGATGATTCTCCATATGTTGGCATGTTAAAGGCCTACGGGCCTATTCACGGAGCAGGCAGGGTGCATTTGTATGTACTGTGTGTAACTGCACATTTCGTGGGGTACACGGCAGGGAGATGATTCTCCAGATGTTCGCTTGTTAAAGGTCTACGGGCCTATTAACGGAGCAGGCAGGGTGCATTTGTACGTACCGGGTGTATCTGCACATTTTGTGGGGTACACGGCAGGGAGATGATTTTCCATATGTTCGCGTGTTAAAGGTCTACGGGCCTATTCAGGGAGCAGGCAGGGTGCATTTGTATATACCGGGTGTATATCAACATTTCGTGGGGTACACGGCAGGGAGATGATTCTCCAGATGTTCGCGTGTTGAAGGTCTACGGGCCTATTCATGGAGCAGGAAGGGTGCGTTTTTATGTACCGGGTAAATCTGCACATTTCGTGGGGTACACGGCAGGGAGATGATTCTCCAGATGTTCGCGTGTTAAAGGTCTACAGGCCTATTCACTTAGCAGGCAGAGTGCATTTGTATGTACCAGGTGTATCTGCACATTCTGTGGGGTACAGCAGGGAGATGATTCTCCAGATGTTGGCGTGATAAAGGTCTACGGGCCTATTCACGGAGCAGACAGGGTGCATTTGTATGTACCGGGTGTATCTGCACATTTCGTGGGGTACACGGCAGTAGATGATCTCCAGATGTTCGCGTGTTAAAGGTCAACTGGCCTATTCACGTAGCAGGCAGGGTGCATTTGTATGTACCGGGTGTATCTGCACATTTCGTGGGGTACACGGCAGGGAGATGATTCTCCAGATGTTCGCGTGTTAAAGGTCTACGGGCCTATTCACGGAGCAGGAAGGGTGCATTTTTATGTACCGGGTAAATCTGCACATTTCGTGGGGTACACGGCAGGGAGATGATTCTCCAGATGTTCGCGTGTTAAACGTCTACGGGCCTATTCACGGAGCAGGCAGGGTGCATTAGTATGTACCGGGTGTATCTGCACATTTCGGGGGGTACACTGCAGGGAGATGATTCTGCAGATGTTGGCATGTTAAAGGCCTACGGGCCTATTCACGGAGCAGGCAGGGTGCATTTGTATGTATCGGGTGTATCTGCACATTTCGTGGGGTACACGGCAGGTAGATGATTCTCCGGATGTTCGCGTGTTAAAGGTCTACGGGCCTATTCACGGAGCAGGCAGGGTGCATTTTTATGTACCGGGTGTATCTGCACAATTCGTGGGGTACACGGGAGGGAGATGATTCTCCAGATGTTCGCGTGTTAAAGGTCTATGGGCCTATTCACGGAGCAGGAAGGGTGCATTTGTATTTACCGGGTGTATCTGCACATTTCGTGGGGTACACGGCAGGGAGATTATTCTCCAGATGTTCGCGTGTTAAAGGTCTACGGGCCTATTCACGGTGCAGGAAGGGTGCATTTGTATGTACCGGGTGTATCTGCATATTTTGTGGGGTACACGGCAAGGAGATGATTCTCCAGATGTTCGCGTGTTAAATGTCTACGGGCCTATTCACGGTGCAGGAAGGGTGCATTTGTATGTACCGGGTGTATCTGCATATTTTGTGGGGTACACGGCAGGGAGATGATTCTCCAGATGTTCGCGTGTTAAAGGTTTACGGGCCTATTCACGGAGCAGGCATAGTGCATTTGTATGTACCGGGTGTATCTGCACATTTTGTGGGGTACAGCAGGGAGTTGATTCTCCAGATGTTGGCGTGTTAAAGGTCTGCGGGGCTATTCTCGGAGCAGACGGGGTGCATTTGTATGTACCGGGTGTATCTGCACATTTCGTGGGGTACACGGCAGGGAGATCATTCTCCAGATGTTCACGTGTTAAAGGTCTACGGTCCTATTCACGGAGCAGGCAGGGTGCATTTTTATGTACCGGGTGTATCTGCACATTTCGTGGGGTACACGGGAGGGAGATGATTCTCCAGATGTTCGCGTGTTAAAGGTCTATGGACCTATTCACGGAGCAGGAAGGGTGCATTTGTATTTACCGGGTGTATCTGCACATTTCGTGGGGTACACGGCAGGGAGATTATTCTCCAGATGTTCGCGTGTTAAAGGTCTATGGGCCTATTCACAGAGCAGGAAGGGTGCATTTTTATGTACCGGGTAAATCTGCACATTTCGTGGGGTACACGGCAGGAAGATGATTCTCCAGATGTTCGCGTGTTAAAGGTCTACGGGGCTATTCACGGAGCAGGAAGGGTGCATTTTTATGTACCGGGTAAATCTGCACATTTCGTGGGGTACACGGCAGGAAGATGATTCTCCAGATGTTCGCGTGTTAAAGGTCTACAGGCCTATTCACGGAGCAGGAAGGGTTTATTTGTATTTACCGGGTGTATCTGCACATTTCGTGGGGTACACGGCAGGGAGATGATTCTCCAGATGTTCGCGTGTTAAAGGTCTACGGGCCTATTCCCGGAGCAGGCAGAGTGCATTTGTATGTACCGGGTGTATCTGCACATTTTGTGGGTTACAGCAGGAAGATGATTCTCCAGATGTTGGCGTGTTAAAGGTCTACGGGGCTATTCACGGAGCAGTTAGGGTGCATTTGTATGTACCGGGTGTATCTGCACATTTCGTGGGGTACACGGCAGGGAGATGATTCTCCAGATGTTCACGTGTTAAAGGTCTACGGGCCAATTCATGGAGCAGACAGGGTGCATTTGTATGTACCGGGTGTATCTGCACATTTCGTGGGGTACACGGCAAGGAGATGATTCTCCAGATGTTCGCGTGTTAAAGGTCTACGGGCCTATTTACGGAGCAGGCAGGGTACATTTGTATGAACCGGGTGTATCTGCACATTTCGTGGGGTACCCGGCAGGGAGATGATTCTCCAGATGTTCGCGTGTTAAAGGTCTACGGACCTATTCACGGAGCAGGAAGGGTGCATTTTTATGTACCGGGTAAATCTGCACATTTCGTGGGGTACACGGCAGGAAGATGATTCTTCAGATGTTCGCGTGTTAAAGGTCTACGGGCCTATTCACGGAGCAGGCAGGGTGCATTAGTATGTACCGGGTGTATCTGCACATTTCGTGGGGTACACGGCAGGGAGATTATTCTCCAGATGTTCGCGTGTTAAAGGTCTACGGGCCGATTCACGGAGCAGGCAGGGTGCATTTGTATGTACCGGGTGTATCTGCACATTTCGGGGGGTACACGGCAGGGAGATGATTCTCCAGATGTTGGCATGTTAAAGGCCTACGGGCCTATTCACGGAGCAGGCAAGGTGCATTTGTATGTACCGTGTGTATCCGCACATTTCGTGGGGTACACGGCAGGGAGATGATTCTCCAGATGTTCGCTTCTTAAAGGTCTACGGGCCTATTAACGGTGCAGGCAGGGTGCATTTGTACATACCGGGTGTATCAGCACATTTTGTGGGGTACACGGCAGGGAGATGATTTTCCATATGTTCGCGTGTTAAAGGTCTACGGGCCTATTCAGGGAGCAGGCAGGGTGCATTTGTATATACCGGGTGTATATCAACATTTCGTGGGGTACACGTCAGGGAGATGATTCTCCAGATGTTCGCGTGTTAAAGGTCTACGGGCCTATTCACGGAGTAGGAAGGGTGCATTTTTATGTACCGGGTAAATCTGCACATTTCGTGGGGTACACGGCAGGAAGATGATTCTCCAGATGTTCGCGTGTTAAAGGTTTACGGGCCTATTCACGGAGCAGGCAGGGTGCATTAGTATGTACCGGGTGTATCTGCACATTTCGTGGGGTACACGGTAGAGAGATTATTCTCCAGATGTTCGGGTGTTAAAGGTCTACGGGCCTATTCACAGAGCAGGCAGGGTGCATTTTTATGTACCGGGTGTATTTGCACAATTCGGGTGGTACACGGCAGGGAGATGATTCTCCAGATGTTGGCATGATAAAGGCCTATGGGCCAATTCACGGAGCAGGCAGGGGGCGTTTGTATGTACCGGGTGTATCTGCACATTTCGTGGGGTACACGGCAGGGAGATGATTCTCCAGATGTTCGCGTGTTAAAGGTCTACGGGCCTATTAACGGAGCAGGCAGGGTGCATTTGTACGTACCGGGTGTATCTGCACATTTCGTGGGGTACACGGCAGGGAGCTGATTTTCCAGATGTTCGCGTGTTAAAGGTCTACGGGCCTATTCAGGGAGCAGGCAGGGTGCATTTGTATATACCGGGTGTATCTCAACATTTCGTGGGGTACACGGCAGGGAGATGATTCTCCAGATGTTCCCGTGTTAAAGGTCTACGGGCCTATTCACGGAGCAGGAAGGGTGCATTTGTATGTACCGGGTGTATCTGCACATTTCGTGGGGTACACGGCAGGGAGATTATTCTCCAGATGTTCGCGTGTTAAAGGTTTACGGGCCTATTCACGGAGCAGGAAGGGTGCATTTGTATGTACCGGGTGTATCTGCACATTTCGTGGGGTACACAGCAGCGAGATGATTCTCCAGATGTTCGCGTGTTAAAGGTCTACAGGCCTATTCACTTAGCAGGCAGAGTGCATTTGTATGTACCAGGTGTATCTGCACATTTTGTGGGGTACAGCAGGGAGACGATTCTCCAGATGTTGGCGTGTTAAAGGTCTACGGGCCTATTCACGGAGCAGACAGGGGGCATTTGTATGTACCGGGTGTATCTGCACATTTCGTGGGGTACACGGCAGTAGATGATTCTCCAGATGTTCGCGTGTTAAAGGTCTACTGGCCTATTCACGGAGCAGGCAGGGTGCATTTGTATGTACCGGGTGTATCTGCACATTTCGTGGGGTACACGGCAGGGAGATGATTCTCCAGATGTTCGCGTGTTAAAGGTCTACGGGCCTATTCACGGAGCAGGAAGGGTGCATTTTTATGTACCGGGTAAATCTGCACATTTCGTGGGGTACACGGCAGGGAGATGATTCTCCAGATGTTCGCGTGTTAAAGGTCTACGGGCCTATTCACGGAGCAGGCAGGGTGCATTAGTATGTACCGGGTGTATCCGCACATTTCGTGGGGTACACGGCAGGGAGATTAATCTCCAGATGTTCGCGTGTTAAATGTCTATGGGCCTATTCACGGAGCAGGCAGGGTGCATTTGTATGTACCGGGTGTATCTGCACATTTCGTGGGGTACACGGCAGGGAGATGATTCTCCAGATGTTCGCGTGTTAAAGGTCTACGGGCCTATTAACGGAGCAGGCAGGGTGCATTTGTACGTACCGGGTGTATCTGCACATTTCGTGGGGTACACGGCACGGAGCTGATTTTCCAGATGTTCGCGTGTTAAAGGTCT
Source organism: Hemerocallis citrina (assembly GCA_017893485.1). NCBI lineage: Eukaryota > Viridiplantae > Streptophyta > Magnoliopsida > Asparagales > Asphodelaceae > Hemerocallis > Hemerocallis citrina. Next base: position 160,927,149 of record CM030364.1, on the reverse strand, counting down.
ACGGGCCTATTCAGGGAGCAGGCAGGGTGCATTTGTATATACCGGGTGTATCTCAACATTTCGTGGGGTACACGGCAGGGAGATGATTCTCCAGATGTTCCCGTGTTAAAGGTCTACGGGCCTATTCACGGAGCAGGAAGGGTGCATTTGTATGTACCGGGTGTATCTGCACATTTCGTGGGGTACACGGCAGGGAGATTATTCTCCAGATGTTCGCGTGTTAAAGGTTTACGGGCCTATTCACGGAGCAGGAAGGGTGCATTTGTATGTACCGGGTGTATCTGCAAATTTCGTGGGGTACACAGCAGCGAGATGATTCTCCAGATGTTCGCGTGTTAAAGGTCTACAGGCCTATTCACTTAGCAGGCAGAGTGCATTTGTATGTACCAGGTGTATCTGCACATTTTGTGGGGTACAGCAGGGAGACGATTCTCCCGATGTTGGCGTGTTAAAGGTCTACGGGCCTATTCACGGAGCAAACAGGGTGCATTTGTATGTACCGGGTGTATCTGCACATTTCGTGGGGTACACGGCAGTAGATGATTCTCCAGATGTTCGCGTGTTAAAGGTCTACTAGCCTATTCACGGAGCAGGCAGGGTGCATTTGTATGTACCGGGTGTATCTGCACATTTCGTGGGGTACACGGCAGGAAGATGATTCTCCAGATGTTCGCGTGTTAAAGGTCTACGGGCCTATTCACGGAGCAGGAAGGGTGCATTTTTATGTACCGGGTAAATCTGCACATTTCGTGGGGTACACGGCAGGGAGATGATTCTCCAGATGTTCGCGTGTTAAAGGTCTACGGGCCTATTCACGGAGCAGGCAGGGTGCATTAGTATGTACCGGGTGTATCTGCACATTTCGTGGGGTACACGGCAGGGAGATTAATCTCCAGATGTTCGCGTGTTAAATGTCTACGGGCCTATTCACGGAGCAGGCAGGGTACATTTGTATGTACCGGGTGTATCTGCACATTTCGGGGGGTACACTGCAGGGAGATGATTCTCCAGATGTTGGCATGTTAAAGGCCTACGGGCCTATTCACGGAGCAGGCAGGGTGCATTTGTATGTACCGGGTGTATCTGCACATTTCGTGGGGTACACGGCAGGGAGATGATTCTCCGGATGTTCGCGTGTTAAAGGTCTACGGGCCAATTAACGGAGCAGGCAGGGTGCATTTGTACGTACCGGGTGTATCTGCACATTTCGTGGGGTACACGACAGGGAGATGATTTTCCAGATGTTCGCGTGTTAATGGTCTTCGGGCCTATTCAGGGAGCAGGCAGGGTGCATTTGTATATACCGGGTCTATCTCAACATTTCGTGGGGTACACGGCAGGGAGATGATTTTCCAGATGTTTGCGTGTTAAAGGTCTACGGGCCTATTCACGGAGCAGGCAGGGTGCATTTTTATGTACCGGGTGTATCTGCACATTTCGTGGGGTACACGGGAGGGAGATGATTCTCCAGATGTTCGCGTGTTAAAGGTCTATGGGCCTATTCACGGAGCAGGAAGGGTGCATTTGTATTTACCGGGTGTATCTGCACATTTCGTGGGGTACACGGCAGGGAGATTATTCTCCAGATGTTCGCGTGTTAAAGGTCTACGGGCCAATTCACGGTGCAGGAAGGGTGCATTTGTATGTACCGGGTGTATCTGCACATTTTGTGGGGTACACGGCAGGGAGATGATTCTCCAGATGTTCGCGTGTTAAAGGTTTACGGGCCTATTCACGGAGCAGGCATAGTGCATTTGTATGTACCGGGTGTATCTGCACATTTTGTAGGGTACAGCAGGGAGATGATTCTCCAGATGTTGGCGTGTTAAAGGTCTGCGGGGCTATTCTCGGAGCAGTCGGGGTGCATTTGTATGTACCGGGTGTATCTGCACATTTCGTGGGGGACACGGCAGGGAGATCATTCTCCAGATGTTCACGTGTTAAAGGTCTACGGGCCTATTCACGGAGCAGGCAGGGTGCATTTTTATGTACCGGGTGTATCTGCACATTTCGTGGGGTACACGGGAGGGAGATGATTCTCCAGATGTTCGCGTGTTAAAGGTCTACGGGCCTATTCACGGAGCAGGAAGGGTGCATTTGTATTTCCCGGGTGTATCTGCACATTTCGTGGGGTACACGGCAGGGAGATTATTCTCCAGATGTTCGCGTGTTAAAGGTCTACGGGCCTATTCACGGTGCAGGAAGGGTGCATTTTTATGTACCGGGTAAATCTGCACATTTCGTGGGGTACACGGTAGGAAGATAATTCTCCAGATGTTCGCGTGTTAAAGGTCTACGGGACTATTCACGGAGCAGGAAGGGTGCATTTTTATGTACCGGGTAAATCTGCACATTTCGTGGGGTACACGGCAGGAAGATGATTCTCCAGATGTTCGCGTGTTAAAGGTCTACGGGCCTATTCACGGAGCAGGAAGGGTGCATTTGTATTTACCGGGTGTATCTGCACATTTCGTGGGGTACACGGCAGGGAGATGATTCTCCAGATGTTCGCGTGTTAAAGGTCTACGGGCCAATTCACGGAGCAGGCAGAGTGCATTTGTATGTACCGGGTGTATCTGCACATTTTGTGGGGTACAGCAGGGAGATGATTCTCCAGATGTTGGCGTGTTAAAGGTCTACGGGGCTATTCACGGAGCAGTTAGGGTGCATTTGTATGTACCGGGTGTATCTGCACATTTCGTGGGGTACACGGCAGGGAGATGATTCTCCAGATGTTCACGTGTTAAAGGTCTACGGGCCTATTCATGGAGCAGACAGGGTGCATTTGTATGTACCGGGTGTATCTGCACATTTCGTGGGGTACACGGCAAGGAGATGATTCTCCAGATGTTCGCGTGTTAAAGGTCTACGGGCCTATTCACGGAGCAGGCAGGGTGCATTTGTATGTACCGGGTGTATCTGCACATTTCGTGGGGTACCCGGCAGGGAGATGATTCTCCAGATGTTCACGTGTTAACGGTCTACGGGCCTATTCACGGAGCAGGAAGGGTGCATTTTTATGTACCGGGTGAATCTGCACATTTCGTGGGGTACACGGCAGGAAGATGATTCTCCAGATGTTCGCGTATTAAAGGTCTACGGGCCTATTCACGGAGCAGGCAGGGTGCATTAGTATGTACCGGGTGTATCTGCACATTTCGTGGGGTACACGGCAGGGAGATTATTCTCCAGATATTCGCGTGTTAAAGGACTACGTTCCGATTCACGGAGCAGGCAGGGTGCATTTGTATGTACCGGTTGTATCTGCACATTTCGGGGGGTACATGGCAGGGAGATGATTCTCCAGATGTTGGCATGTTAAAGGACTACGGGCCTATTCACGGAGCAGGCAGGGTGCATTTGTATGTACCGGATGTATCTGCACATTTCATGGGGTACACGACAGGGAGATGATTCTCCAGATGTTCGCGAGTTAAAGGTCTACGGGCCTATTAACGGAGCAGGCAGGGTGCATTTGTACGTACCGGGTGTATCTGCACATTTTGTGGGGTACACGGCAGGGAGATGATTTTCCAGATGTTCGCATGTTAAAGGTCTACGGGCCTATTCAGGGAGCAGGCAGGGTGCATTTGTATATACCGGGTGTTTCTCAACATTTCGTGGGGTACACGGCAGGGAGATGATTCTCCGGATGTTCGCGTGTTAAAGGTCTACGGGCCTATTCACGGAGCAGGAAGGGTGCATTTTTATGTACCGGGTAAATCTGCACATTTCGTGGGGTACACGGCAGGAAGATGATTCTCCAGATGTTCGCGTGTTAAAGGTTTACGGTCCAATTCACGGAGCAGGCAGGGTGCATTAGGATGTACCGGGTGTATCTGCACATTTCGTGGGGTACACGATAGGGAGATTATTCTCCAGATCTTCGCGTGTTAAAGGTCTACGGGCCTATTCACGGAGCAGGCAGGGTGCATTTGTATGTACCGGGTGTATCCGCACATTTCGGGTGGTACACGGCAGAGAGATGATTCTCCAGATGTTGGCATGATAAAGGCCTACGGGCCTATTCACGGAACAGGCAGGGTGCATTTGTATGTACCGGGTGTATCTGCACATTTCGTGGGGTACACGATAGGGAGATTATTCTCCAGATGTTCGCGTGTTAAAGGTATACGGGCCTATTCACGGAGCAGGCAGGGTGCATTTGTATGTACCGGGTGTATCTGCACATTTCGGGTGGTACACGGCAGGGAGATGATTCTCCAGATGTTCGTGTGTTAAAGGTCTACGGGCCTATGAACGGAGCAGGCATGGTGCATTTGTACGTACCGGGTGTATCTGCACATTTCGTGGGGTACACGGCAGGGAGCTGATTTTCCAGTTGTTCGCGTGTTAAAGGTCGACGGGCCTATTCAGGGAGCAGGCAAGGTGCATTTGTATATACTGGGTGTATCTCAACATATCGTGGGGTACACGGCAGGGAGATGATTCTCCAGATGTTCACGTGTTAAAGGTCTACGGGCCTATTCACGGAGCTGGCACGGTGCATTTTTATGTACCGGGTGTATCTGCACATTTCGTGGGGTACATGGGAGGGAGATGATTCTCCAGATGTTCGCATGTTAAAGGTCTACGGGCCTATTCACGGAGCAGGAAGGGTGCATTTGTATGTACCGGGTGTATCTGCACATTTCGTGGGGTACACGACAGGGAGATTATTCTCCAGATGTTCGCGTGTTAAAGGATTACGGGCCTATTCACGGAGCAGGAAGGGTGCATTTGTATGTACCCGGTGTATCTGCACATTTCGTGGGGTACACGGCAGGGAGATGATTCTCCAGATGTTCGCGTGTTAAAGGTCTACGGGCCTATTCACTTAGCAGGCAGAGTGCATTTGTATGTACCGGGTGTATCTGCACATTTTGTGGGGTACAGCAGGGAGATGATTCTCCAGATGTTGGCGTGTTAAAGGTCTACGGGCCTAGTCACGGAGCAGATAGGGTGCATTTGTATGTACCGGGTGTATCTGCACATTTCGTGGGCTACAGGGCAGTAGATGATTCTCCAGATGTTCGCGTGTTAAAGGTCTACGGGCCTATTCACGGAGCAGGCTGGGTGCATTTGTATGTACCGGGTATATCTGCACATTTTGTGGGGTACACGGCAGGGAGTTGATTCTCCAGATTTTTGCGGGTTAAAGGTATACTGGCCTATTAACGGAGCAGGCAGGTTGCATTTGTACGTACCGGGTGTATCTGCACATTTCGTGGGGTACACGGCAGGGAGATGGTTCTCCAGATGTTCACGTGTTAAAGGTCTACGGGCCTATTCACGGAGCAGGCAGGGTGCATATTTATGTACCGGGTATATCTGCACATTTCGTGGTGTACACGGCAGGGAGATGATTCTCCAGATGTTCGCGTGTTAAAGGTCTACGGGCCTATTCACGGAGCAGGCAGGGTGCATTAGTATGTACCCGGTGTATCTGCACATTTCGTGGGGTACACGGCAGGGAGATTATTCTCCAGATGTTCGCGTGTTAAAGGACTACGGGCCTATTCACGGAGCAGGCAGGGTGCATTTGTATGTACCGGGTGTATCTACACATTTCGTGGGGTACACGGCAGGGAGATGATTCTTTAGATGTTGGCGTGTTAAAGGCCTACGGGCCTATTCACAGAGCAGGCAGGGTACATTTGTATGTACCGGGTGTATCTGCACATTTCATGGGGTACACGGCAGGGAGATGATTCTCAAGATGTTCGCGTGTTAAAGGTCTACGGGCCTATTCACGGAGCAGGCAGGGTGCATTTGTATGTACCGGGTGTATCTGCAGATTTCGTGGGGTACACGGCAGGGAGATGATTTTCCAGATGTTCGCGTGTTAAAGGTCTACGGGCCTATTCAGGGAGCAGGCAGGGTGCATTTGAATGTACCGGGTGTATCTGCACATTTCGTGGGGTACACGGCAGGGAGATGATTCTCCAGATGTTCGCGTGTTAAAGGTCTACGGGCCTATTCACGGAGCAGGCAGGGTGCATTTTTATGTACCGGGTGTATCTGCACATTTCGTGGGGTACACGGGAAGGAGATGATTCTCCAGATGTTCGCGTGTTAAATGTCTACAGGCATATTCACGGAGCAGGCAGGGTGCATTTGTATGTACCGGGTGTATTTGCACATTTCGTGGGGTACGCGGCTGGGAGATTATTCTCCAGATGTTCGCGTGTTAAAGTTCAACGGGCTTATTTACGGAGCAAGAAGGGTGCATTTGTATGTACCGGGTGTATCTGCACATTTTGTTGGGTACACGGCAGGGAGATGATTTTCCAGATGTTCGCGTGTTAAAGGTCTACGGGCCTATTCACGGAGCAGGCAGAGTTCATTTGTATGTACCGGGTGTATCTGCACATTTCGTGGGGTACACGGCAGGGAGATGATTCTCCAGATGTTCACGTGTTAAAGGTCTACGGGCCTATTCACGGAGCTGGCACGGTGCATTTTTATGTACCGGGTGTATCTGCACATTTCGTGGGGTACATGGGAGGGAGATGATTCTCCAGATGTTCGCATGTTAAAGGTCTACGGGCCTATTCACGGAGCAGGAAGGGTGCATTTGTATGTACCGGGTGTATCTGCACATTTCGTGGGGTACACGACAGGGAGATTATTCTCCAGATGTTCGCGTGTTAAAGGATTACGGGCCTATTCACGGAGCAGGAAGGGTGCATTTGTATGTACCCGGTGTATCTGCACATTTCGTGGGGTACACGGCAGGGAGATGATTCTCCAGATGTTCGCGTGTTAAAGGTCTACGGGCCTATTCACTTAGCAGGCAGAGTGCATTTGTATGTACCGGGTGTATCTGCACATTTTGTGGGGTACAGCAGGGAGACGATTCTCCAGATGTTGGCGTGTTAAAGGTCTACGGGCCTAGTCACGGAGCAGATAGGGTGCATTTGTATGTACCGGGTGTATCTGCACATTTCGTGGGCTACAGGGCAGTAGATGATTCTCCAGATGTTCGCGTGTTAAAGGTCTACGGGCCTATTCACGGAGCAGGCTGGGTGCATTTGTATGTACCGGGTGTATCTGCACATTTTGTGGGGTACACGGCAGGGAGATGATTCTCCAGATTTTTGCGGGTTAAAGGTATACTGGCCTATTAACGGAGCAGGCAGGTTGCATTTGTACGTACCGGGTGTATCTGCACATTTCGTGGGGTACACGGCAGGTAGATGGTTCTCCAGATGTTCACGTGTTAAAGGTCTACGGGCCTATTCACGGAGCAGGCAGGGTGCATATTTATGTACCGGGTATATCTGCACATTTCGTGGTGTACACGGCAGGGAGATGATTCTCCAGATGTTCGCGTGTTAAAGGTCTACGGGCCTATTCACGGAGCAGGCAGGGTGCATTAGTATGTACCCGGTGTATCTGCACATTTCGTGGGGTACACGGCAGGGAGATTATTCTCCAGATGTTCGCGTGTTAAAGGATTACGGGCCTATTCACGGAGCAGGAAGGGTGCATTTGTATGTACCCGGTGTATCTGCACATTTCGTGGGGTACACGGCAGGGAGATGATTCTCCAGATGTTCGCGTGTTAAAGGTCTACGGGCCTATTCACTTAGCAGGCAGAGTGCATTTGTATGTACCGGGTGTATCTGCACATTTTGTGGGGTACAGCAGGGAGACGATTCTCCAGATGTTGGCGTGTTAAAGGTCTACGGGCCTAGTCACGGAGCAGATAGGGTGCATTTGTATGTACCGGGTGTATCTGCACATTTCGTGGGCTACAGGGCAGTAGATGATTCTCCAGATGTTCGCGTGTTAAAGGTCTACGGGCCTATTCACGGAGCAGGCTGGGTGCATTTGTATGTACCGGGTGTATCTGCACATTTCGTGGGGTACACGACAGGGAGATTATTCTCCAGATGTTCGCGTGTTAAAGGATTACGGGCCTATTCACGGAGCAGGAAGGGTGCATTTGTATGTACCCGGTGTATCTGCACATTTCGTGGGGTACACGGCAGGGAGATGATTCTCCAGATGTTCGCGTGTTAAAGGTCTACGGGCCTATTCACTTAGCAGGCAGAGTGCATTTGTATGTACCGGGTGTATCTGCACATTTTGTGGGGTACAGCAGGGAGATGATTCTCCAGATGTTGGCGTGTTAAAGGTCTACGGGCCTAGTCACGGAGCAGATAGGGTGCATTTGTATGTACCGGGTGTATCTGCACATTTCGTGGGCTACAGGGCAGTAGATGATTCTCCAGATGTTCGCGTGTTAAAGGTCTACGGGCCTATTCACGGAGCAGGCTGGGTGCATTTGTATGTACCGGGTGTATCTGCACATTTCGTGGGGTACACGACAGGGAGATTATTCTCCAGATGTTCGCGTGTTAAAGGATTACGGGCCTATTCACGGAGCAGGAAGGGTGCATTTGTATGTACCCGGTGTATCTGCACATTTCGTGGGGTACACGGCAGGGAGATGATTCTCCAGATGTTCGCGTGTTAAAGGTCTACGGGCCTATTCACTTAGCAGGCAGAGTGCATTTGTATGTACCGGGTGTATCTGCACATTTTGTGGGGTACAGCAGGGAGATGATTCTCCAGATGTTGGCGTGTTAAAGGTCTACGGGCCTAGTCACGGAGCAGATAGGGTGCATTTGTATGTACCGGGTGTATCTGCACATTTCGTGGGCTACAGGGCAGTAGATGATTCTCCAGATGTTCGCGTGTTAAAGGTCTACGGGCCTATTCACGGAGCAGGCAGGGTGCATATTTATGTACCGGGTATATCTGCACATTTCGTGGTGTACACGGCAGGGAGATGATTCTCCAGATGTTCGCGTGTTAAATGTCTACGGGCCTATTCACGGAGCAGGCAGGGTGCATTAGTATGTACCCGGTGTATCTGCACATTTCGTGGGGTACACGGCAGGGAGATTATTCTCCAGATGTTCGCGTGTTAAAGGTCTACGGGCCTATTCACGGAGCAGGCAGGGTGCATTTGTATGTACCGGGTGTATCTACACATTTCGTGGGGTACATGGCAGGGAGATGATTCTCTAGATGTTGGCGTGTTAAAGGCCTACGGGCCTATTCACGGAGCAGGCAGGGTGCATTTGTATGTACCGGGTGTATCTGCACATTTCGTGGGGTACACGGCAGGGAGATGATTCTCCAGATGTTCGCGTGTTAAAGGTCTACGGGCCTATTCACGGAGCAGGCAGGGTGCATTTGTATGTACCGGGTGTATCTACACATTTCGTGGGGTACACGGCAGGGAGATGATTCTCTAGATGTTGGCGTGTTAAAGGCCTACGGGCCTATTCACAGAGCAGGCAGGGTGCATTTGTATGTACCGGGTGTATCTGCACATTTCATGGGGTACACGGCAGGGAGATGATTCTCAAGATGTTCGCGTGTTAAAGGTCTACGGGCCTATTCACGGAGCAGGCAGGGTGCATTTGTATGTACCGGGTGTATCTGCAGATTTCGTGGGGTACACGGCAGGGAGATGATTTTCCAGATGTTCGCGTGTTAAAGGTCTACGGGCCTATTCAGGGAGCAGGCAGGGTGCATTTGAATGTACCGGGTGTATCTGCACATTTCGTGGGGTACACGGCAGGGAGATGATTCTCCAGATGTTCGCGTGTTAAAGGTCTACGGGCCTATTCACGGAGCAGGCAGGGTGCATTTTTATGTACCGGGTGTATCTGCACATTTCGTGGGGTACACGGGAAGGAGATGATTCTCCAGATGTTCGCGTGTTAAAGGTCTACGGGCCTATTCATGGAGCAGACAGGGTGCATTTGTATGTACCGGGTGTATCTGCACATTTCGTGGGGTACCCGGCAAGGAGATGATTCTCCAGATGTTCGCGTGTTAAAGGTCTACGGGCCTATTCACGGAGCAGGCAGGGTGCATTTGTATGTACCGGGTGTATCTGCACATTTCGTGGGGTACCCGGCAGGGAGATGATTCTCCAGATGTTCACGTGTTAACGGTCTACGGGCCTATTCACGGAGCAGGAAGGGTGCATTTTTATGTACCGGGTGAATCTGCACATTTCGTGGGGTACACGGCAGGAAGATGATTCTCCAGATGTTCGCGTGTTAAAGGTCTACGGGCCTATTCACGGAGCAGGCAGGGTGCATTAGTATGTACCGGGTGTATCTGCACATTTCGTGGGGTACACGGCAGGGAGATTATTCTCCAGATATTCGCGTGTTAAAGGACTACGTTCCGATTCACGGAGCAGGCAGGGTGCATTTGTATGTACCGGTTGTATCTGCACATTTCGGGGGGTACATGGCAGGGAGATGATTCTCCAGATGTTGGCATGTTAAAGGACTACGGGCCTATTCACGGAGCAGGCAGGGTGCATTTGTATGTACCGGATGTATCTGCACATTTCATGGGGTACACGACAGGGAGATGATTCTCCAGATGTTCGCGAGTTAAAGGTCTACGGGCCTATTAACGGAGCAGGCAGGGTGCATTTGTACGTACCGGGTGTATCTGCACATTTTGTGGGGTACACGGCAGGGAGATGATTTTCCAGATGTTCGCATGTTAAAGGTCTACGGGCCTATTCAGGGAGCAGGCAGGGTGCATTTGTATATACCGGGTGTTTCTCAACATTTCGTGGGGTACACGGCAGGGAGATGATTCTCCGGATGTTCGCGTGTTAAAGGTCTACGGGCCTATTCACGGAGCAGGAAGGGTGCATTTTTATGTACCGGGTAAATCTGCACATTTCGTGGGGTACACGGCAGGAAGATGATTCTCCAGATGTTCGCGTGTTAAAGGTTTACGGTCCAATTCACGGAGCAGGCAGGGTGCATTAGGATGTACCGGGTGTATCTGCACATTTCGTGGGGTACACGATAGGGAGATTATTCTCCAGATCTTCGCGTGTTAAAGGTCTACGGGCCTATTCACGGAGCAGGCAGGGTGCATTTGTATGTACCGGGTGTATCCGCACATTTCGGGTGGTACACGGCAGAGAGATGATTCTCCAGATGTTGGCATGATAAAGGCCTACGGGCCTATTCACGGAACAGGCAGGGTGCATTTGTATGTACCGGGTGTATCTGCACATTTCGTGGGGTACACGATAGGGAGATTATTCTCCAGATGTTCGCGTGTTAAAGGTATACGGGCCTATTCACGGAGCAGGCAGGGTGCATTTGTATGTACCGGGTGTATCTGCACATTTCGGGTGGTACACGGCAGGGAGATGATTCTCCAGATGTTCGTGTGTTAAAGGTCTACGGGCCTATGAACGGAGCAGGCAGGGTGCATTTGTACGTACCGGGTGTATCTGCACATTTCGTGGGGTACACGGCAGGGAGCTGATTTTCCAGATGTTCGCGTGTTAAAGGTCGACGGGCCTATTCAGGGAGCAGGCAAGGTGCATTTGTATATACTGGGTGTATCTCAACATATCGTGGGGTACACGGCAGGGAGATGATTCTCCAGATGTTCACGTGTTAAAGGTCTACGGGCCTATTCACGGAGCTGGCACGGTGCATTTTTATGTACCGGGTGTATCTGCACATTTCGTGGGGTACATGGGAGGGAGATGATTCTCCAGATGTTCGCATGTTAAAGGTCTACGGGCCTATTCACGGAGCAGGAAGGGTGCATTTGTATGTACCGGGTGTATCTGCACATTTCGTGGGGTACACGACAGGGAGATTATTCTCCAGATGTTCGCGTGTTAAAGGATTACGGGCCTATTCACGGAGCAGGAAGGGTGCATTTGTATGTACCCGGTGTATCTGCACATTTCGTGGGGTACACGGCAGGGAGATGATTCTCCAGATGTTCGCGTGTTAAAGGTCTACGGGCCTATTCACTTAGCAGGCAGAGTGCATTTGTATGTACCGGGTGTATCTGCACATTTTGTGGGGTACAGCAGGGAGATGATTCTCCAGATGTTGGCGTGTTAAAGGTCTACGGGCCTAGTCACGGAGCAGATAGGGTGCATTTGTATGTACCGGGTGTATCTGCACATTTCGTGGGCTACAGGGCAGTAGATGATTCTCCAGATGTTCGCGTGTTAAAGGTCTACGGGCCTATTCACGGAGCAGGCTGGGTGCATTTGTATGTACCGGGTATATCTGCACATTTTGTGGGGTACACGGCAGGGAGTTGATTCTCCAGATTTTTGCGGGTTAAAGGTATACTGGCCTATTAACGGAGCAGGCAGGTTGCATTTGTACGTACCGGGTGTATCTGCACATTTCGTGGGGTACACGGCAGGGAGATGGTTCTCCAGATGTTCACGTGTTAAAGGTCTACGGGCCTATTCACGGAGCAGGCAGGGTGCATATTTATGTACCGGGTATATCTGCACATTTCGTGGTGTACACGGCAGGGAGATGATTCTCCAGATGTTCGCGTGTTAAAGGTCTACGGGCCTATTCACGGAGCAGGCAGGGTGCATTAGTATGTACCCGGTGTATCTGCACATTTCGTGGGGTACACGGCAGGGAGATTATTCTCCAGATGTTCGCGTGTTAAAGGTCTACGGGCCTATTCACGGAGCAGGCAGGGTGCATTTGTATGTACCGGGTGTATCTACACATTTCGTGGGGTACACGGCAGGGAGATGATTCTTTAGATGTTGGCGTGTTAAAGGCCTACGGGCCTATTCACAGAGCAGGCAGGGTACATTTGTATGTACCGGGTGTATCTGCACATTTCATGGGGTACCCGGCAGGGAGATGATTCTCAAGATGTTCGCGTGTTAAAGGTCTACGGGCCTATTCACGGAGCAGGCAGGGTGCATTTGTATGTACCGGGTGTATCTGCAGATTTCGTGGGGTACACGGCAGGGAGATGATTTTCCAGATGTTCGCGTGTTAAAGGTCTACGGGCCTATTCAGGGAGCAGGCAGGGTGCATTTGAATGTACCGGGTGTATCTGCACATTTCGTGGGGTACACGGCAGGGAGATGATTCTCCAGATGTTCGCGTGTTAAAGGTCTACGGGCCTATTCACGGAGCAGGCAGGGTGCATTTTTATGTACCGGGTGTATCTGCACATTTCGTGGGGTACACGGGAAGGAGATGATTCTCCAGATGTTCGCGTGTTAAATGTCTACAGGCATATTCACGGAGCAGGCAGGGTGCATTTGTATGTACCGGGTGTATTTGCACATTTCGTGGGGTACGCGGCTGGGAGATTATTCTCCAGATGTTCGCGTGTTAAAGTTCAACGGGCTTATTTACGGAGCAAGAAGGGTGCATTTGTATGTACCGGGTGTATCTGCACATTTTGTTGGGTACACGGCAGGGAGATGATTTTCCAGATGTTCGCGTGTTAAAGGTCTACGGGCCTATTCACGGAGCAGGCAGAGTTCATTTGTATGTACCGGGTGTATCTGCACATTTCGTGGGGTACACGGCAGGGAGATGATTCTCCAGATGTTCACGTGTTAAAGGTCTACGGGCCTATTCCCGGAGCTGGCACGGTGCATTTTTATGTACCGGGTGTATCTGCACATTTCGTGGGGTACATGGGAGGGAGATGATTCTCCAGATGTTCGCATGTTAAAGGTCTACGGGCCTATTCACGGAGCAGGAAGGGTGCATTTGTATGTACCGGGTGTATCTGCACATTTCGTGGGGTACACGACAGGGAGATTATTCTCCAGATGTTCGCGTGTTAAAGGATTACGGGCCTATTCACGGAGCAGGAAGGGTGCATTTGTATGTACCCGGTGTATCTGCACATTTCGTGGGGTACACGGCAGGGAGATGATTCTCCAGATGTTCGCGTGTTAAAGGTCTACGGGCCTATTCACTTAGCAGGCAGAGTGCATTTGTATGTACCGGGTGTATCTGCACATTTTGTGGGGTACAGCAGGGAGACGATTCTCCAGATGTTGGCGTGTTAAAGGTCTACGGGCCTAGTCACGGAGCAGATAGGGTGCATTTGTATGTACCGGGTGTATCTGCACATTTCGTGGGCTACAGGGCAGTAGATGATTCTCCAGATGTTCGCGTGTTAAAGGTCTACGGGCCTATTCACGGAGCAGGCTGGGTGCATTTGTATGTACCGGGTGTATCTGCACATTTTGTGGGGTACACGGCAGGGAGATGATTCTCCAGATTTTTGCGGGTTAAAGGTATACTGGCCTATTAACGGAGCAGGCAGGTTGCATTTGTACGTACCGGGTGTATCTGCACATTTCGTGGGGTACACGGCAGGTAGATGGTTCTCCAGATGTTCACGTGTTAAAGGTCTACGGGCCTATTCACGGAGCAGGCAGGGTGCATATTTATGTACCGGGTATATCTGCACATTTCGTGGTGTACACGGCAGGGAGATGATTCTCCAGATGTTCGCGTGTTAAAGGTCTACGGGCCTATTCACGGAGCAGGCAGGGTGCATTAGTATGTACCCGGTGTATCTGCACATTTCGTGGGGTACACGGCAGGGAGATTATTCTCCAGATGTTCGCGTGTTAAAGGATTACGGGCCTATTCACGGAGCAGGAAGGGTGCATTTGTATGTACCCGGTGTATCTGCACATTTCGTGGGGTACACGGCAGGGAGATGATTCTCCAGATGTTCGCGTGTTAAAGGTCTACGGGCCTATTCACTTAGCAGGCAGAGTGCATTTGTATGTACCGGGTGTATCTGCACATTTTGTGGGGTACAGCAGGGAGACGATTCTCCAGATGTTGGCGTGTTAAAGGTCTACGGGCCTAGTCACGGAGCAGATAGGGTGCATTTGTATGTACCGGGTGTATCTGCACATTTCGTGGGCTACAGGGCAGTAGATGATTCTCCAGATGTTCGCGTGTTAAAGGTCTACGGGCCTATTCACGGAGCAGGCTGGGTGCATTTGTATGTACCGGGTGTATCTGCACATTTTGTGGGGTACACGGCAGGGAGATGATTCTCCAGATTTTTGCGGGTTAAAGGTATACTGGCCTATTAACGGAGCAGGCAGGTTGCATTTGTACGTACCGGGTGTATCTGCACATTTCGTGGGGTACACGGCAGGTAGATGGTTCTCCAGATGTTCACGTGTTAAAGGTCTACGGGCCTATTCACGGAGCAGGCAGGGTGCATATTTATGTACCGGGTATATCTGCACATTTCGTGGTGTACACGGCAGGGA
Organism: Hemerocallis citrina; assembly: GCA_017893485.1. Lineage (NCBI taxonomy): Eukaryota > Viridiplantae > Streptophyta > Magnoliopsida > Asparagales > Asphodelaceae > Hemerocallis > Hemerocallis citrina. The sequence goes on along the minus strand of CM030364.1, from coordinate 160,912,034 downwards.
GATGATTCTCCAGATGTTCGCGTGTTAAATGTCTACGGGCCTATTCACGGAGCAGGCAGGGTGCATTAGTATGTACCCGGTGTATCTGCACATTTCGTGGGGTACACGGCAGGGAGATTATTCTCCAGATGTTCGCGTGTTAAAGGTCTACGGGCCTATTCACGGAGCAGGCAGGGTGCATTTGTATGTACCGGGTGTATCTACACATTTCGTGGGGTACATGGCAGGGAGATGATTCTCTAGATGTTGGCGTGTTAAAGGCCTACGGGCCTATTCACGGAGCAGGCAGGGTGCATTTGTATGTACCGGGTGTATCTGCACATTTCGTGGGGTACACGGCAGGGAGATGATTCTCCAGATGTTCGCGTGTTAAAGGTCTACGGGCCTATTCACGGAGCAGGCAGGGTGCATTTGTATGTACCGGGTGTATCTACACATTTCGTGGGGTACACGGCAGGGAGATGATTCTCTAGATGTTGGCGTGTTAAAGGCCTACGGGCCTATTCACAGAGCAGGCAGGGTGCATTTGTATGTACCGGGTGTATCTGCACATTTCATGGGGTACACGGCAGGGAGATGATTCTCAAGATGTTCGCGTGTTAAAGGTCTACGGGCCTATTCACGGAGCAGGCAGGGTGCATTTGTATGTACCGGGTGTATCTGCAGATTTCGTGGGGTACACGGCAGGGAGATGATTTTCCAGATGTTCGCGTGTTAAAGGTCTACGGGCCTATTCAGGGAGCAGGCAGGGTGCATTTGAATGTACCGGGTGTATCTGCACATTTCGTGGGGTACACGGCAGGGAGATGATTCTCCAGATGTTCGCGTGTTAAAGGTCTACGGGCCTATTCACGGAGCAGGCAGGGTGCATTTTTATGTACCGGGTGTATCTGCACATTTCGTGGGGTACACGGGAAGGAGATGATTCTCCAGATGTTCGCGTGTTAAATGTCTACAGGCATATTCACGGAGCAGGCAGGGTGCATTTGTATGTACCGGGTGTATTTGCACATTTCGTGGGGTACGCGGCTGGGAGATTATTCTCCAGATGTTCGCGTGTTAAAGTTCAACGGGCTTATTTACGGAGCAAGAAGGGTGCATTTGTATGTACCGGGTGTATCTGCACATTTTGTTGGGTACACGGCAGGGAGATGATTTTCCAGATGTTCGCGTGTTAAAGGTCTACGGGCCTATTCACGGAGCAGGCAGAGTGCATTTGTATGTACCGGGTGTATCTGCACATTTCGTGGGGTACACGGCAGGGAGATGATTCTCCAGATGTTCGCATGTTAAAGGTCTACAGGCCTTTTCACGGAGCAGGCAGGGTGCATTTGTATGTACCGGGTGTATCTGCACATTTCGTGGGGTACACGGCAGGGAGATGATTGTCCAGATGTTCACTTGTTAAAGTTCTACGGGCCTATTCACGGAGCAGGCAGAGTGCATTTGTATGTACCGGGTGTATCTGCACATTTCGTGGGGTACACGGTAGGGAGATGATTCTCCGGTTGTTGTTTTGGGTTATCTTAATTGATGCTTGCGCGTCGGGGGCGGTGACGCCTATTCGCGGAGTATTCTGAATCTTGTTTCCCATCACCATAGTAGGATTAGTTGCATAACGAGGGGTTATCTCTATGTTGTAGATATCGTTAAGGGCTTGCACCGGGCCTATGTACTATGGAATGCATAGACTCCGACAAGTATGCATTAGAGAGTCAGCATATAGAATTGTGTTTTCTTGACTTGGTTTTATGCTTGTGTTTCCAGTTTTCCTACACTTGACACTTAGTCTAGCTTCACTTGTTGTTCATATTTCATGATGTTTTCATGCTTTACGTCTTTGTTATTTCTCATTCATTTATCCTTGTTGTTAATACATGCTGTTGATGACTTTATATTTATGATTTAATTATGTTGTATATTTTTATGTCACTCACACCATTTATGGCTGACCCCTTTAGTTTTGGGGGTTAGGGATCATCTCTAGCCTCATGTGTTACAGGTTGTTGCTTAGAGTTTGGAGGCTTGGATGCTTGAGATAGTTTTGAGATAAACTGATGTAATAGAGCTTTGTGTAAAATTTTGTAAAAAGAAGTGATGTAAAATGAATGTTGTAATTCAAGGTGTTTTGTATTCCGCTGTGTTTGTAAATGATTGTCGTAATAAAAGGTTGGAATAAAATTATTCGTGTTTTTGGGCTATGTGTACTATTACATTGAAGTTGATGCTGGGATTGTGCCATGTATTTTCTAAGATATTATATTAGAAATTCGGGGCGCTACAACCTCGGCATGGTTCGCCGCCGCAGCTGCGGCCACCGGTGCCTCCCTCTCCCTCTACATTTCCTCGGAGGCCTTCATGGCCTTCTCCTTCTTTTGTTCGGCCCTCGCCTTCTCCTCGTCCGCCCTCGTTGCTTCCATAGTGGTACGCTCATTCGCCTTGGCCAAGGCCGCCTCAAGAAGGTCGAGACTCCGAGAGACGCTACTCTGCCTCGTACAGCTTCATGGCCTTATCTCTCTCTGTCCGGTCCTTGTCGCTCATCTCCTTAAGCTCCTTCTCCTACTCGGCAAACTGTTCTAGAAGGTGGCTGAAGTGGCACGTGATCTGAAAGTCGAAAGTAGAAAATACTTGAACAAACTTTGAAATTCCGAAGGCCCAACAAAGATACTTACCGACATCATCGCCCTGGCAATCTCAAGGGCATCGTCGCCCACAGTCCCTGCCTTCGAAGCTGCTCGATCCTTCGGGGTCAGCAGGTGATGCAGAGCCTGCATGCTCATGGCAGCATCCCTAAGGAAGCCATCATGCTTCATCACCCGCCAATTGAGGACGAAGAGCTTCTTGTTCTCCTCGGTGAGAACAACTTCGGCAACGACGGTAAGAGGTGGCGCTTCAAGCGCTAGTCTAGCTTCGACAGAGAAGGCCTCGGTAGAAGGGTCAGAAGGTGTAGGCTGGGGAAGGACCGCATGAGGAGCGGACGGAGAGGTGGATGACAAGTCCACTGTTGGGGCCACCGTCGATGGTGCCTTAGTAGCTCGGCCAGACGAGGGTCCCGTCTTCGTCTTCTTCCTCTTTTTGTTGTCGGAGCCCTTTTCGGCACCCCCGCATCGTTTAAGTAGCATAGCTCGGAAGTCCATGCCTGGGGCTGCTGAGAAAACAAAAGCTGAGGAAGTTAGCACGACAAGAAAGCAATTATGAAAATAAAGAAGGAAAAATATATGAAGCATACTAGGGTCGATCAGACTGAGACCCCCACCGAAGAGAACCCCCTCGGTTATATCCTTCCAACTCAGGGTCGAAAGACTGAGGAGCTTCGACACGATCTCAACCTCCTCCGGAGTAAGCACAGGTTCGGCCTTTGCCCACCTCGGAACGTCTTCCCACCACCTCGTCGGGAAACCCCATGGTTGGGGACCTCGGATCATAAAATACTTCTCTTTCCAATGTTTGATGGAGTCTGGATTCTCAATCAGTTTGACGCCTTTCCACGATGATAAGTAATACTGGTACTCCATCTTGCTCATACGGTTGATCCGATATAGACTCCGAAGCAAGACAAGCCAAGACTCGACCCCTACCACGTAGCGTTGGAAGATAAAGCCGATGACATGAAGCCACATGTTCGGCATGAATTGGACCGAACTCAATCCGTACCATTGCAGCACCTCAGTCACGAAGGGTGGTAGAGGCAGTTGAAGACCGGTATTGAGTGCGTCACATGGGAAGATGCATGTGTCAGGTGAGGTCGCCGAACACAATCTGATTCCATGACCAGGAAGGAGCAGGGTATACACCGATGGTATCATGAAGCCCCTCCTCATACGCTGCAGATCCCTCCAAGTCAGAACCGAGGGGATGTCGTTAACCACGGTGTCACGCCCGCTTCGCAAAATACGGAACACGAGTACGTAACGTAGGCCCAACGAATGATGTAAACACCATCCATAAGCTGTACCAGACTAACTCAACAATAAGAACAACAAAACACAGCCACACAAGAAATATAACCACTTGAATCAATGTTAAAGTTCCAATAATAACGAAATAAACCAACAGTATCAATATCCAACATCCGGGATCAAAACCAAACTACGGGTTATAGAGCCCAAAACAGAGTACAAGAGATAACAACGTTCAGAAAATAAATCTAGCAGCAATTAATAAAACTATGCAGCGGAGACTGGATCCACCACTAGAAACGTTGCTCACCAATTCCTTCGAGAACAGATCCTTCAGTACTTGTAAAATCTTGATCTAAAAAGAAAGAAAAGAGTGCCCTTACAGCAAGTCGTGGGCGGCAAGTAGAGAAACAAAGGATAATAGGAAAGCATGAATATCAAAGGAAAGGAACATGGTCAAAGACAAAGAACAAAACAAAGAGCAGGCAATATCAAAGGTGTACAATAATCACACATGAAATGTGTTATGTCAAGTCAGTTCAATACAAGATCAAGTATGTAGGTTGTTAAGTATTTTATTAACCTTTCTAGTGCACGTACTGCTGCGTCCCATTCTACAGGTTCTGTGCAACCACAGTGATCGTTTTAGACCGATGGTGAATTTACGATTCGTGTACTCGGCATTGATAACAAGAATTTACGTGAAAGAATCATCAATCAATTATTAAAATCAATGCTCCTCCTTCTATGTCAAGTATACGTGCAAGCGAGAAGGCCTTACGGAATACATTTTCCGATTGTTCACTACCAAGTCTACCCATAATACCCCGGCTTGTTAATAGTTTATTTTCATCCTATGTGAGCATTCAAGATGGTGTCAATGTTTTATGTTACTATGTGTGACTAATTCTAAGTGCTACAGAAAAAGCATGAAGCAAACACATCATTTAACACATTTTTCAAAATCAGGACAGCATGACCTTGCTGTACTAAAACATGGATTATGGTCACTACACAATAGTAAAACTGAATCCGCCAAAAGGTCTAAAAAGTAGACTTCCACATGGTTCCAGCGAGTATAATTAAGGCATATAAAAGACATAGGTACTACGGTGAAAACTATATTCTAATCAGGTTCTACGTTCAGTCAACATGCAGTACGTTATGTTCCATTAATTATTTCGGGTCGGAGAACTTATTAATAAAATCTACAAAAATTCTGGGAAGTAGCTATACATGTCTAGGTCCAGCATAATTTATTTTAGATTTTTCTTTTGCTGTTAACAGGGTCAAAAAAAATAAACAACAGCAGAATACGTATGAAATTATGAGTCTGAAATTACTAACACAGTTGCAGTAAAGTGATAATATCTAACATATGACAAATTGGAATTTAAATCCAGACCATGGAAAATTTATCTAGACATCAAAGGCTACATTTATGTTCAGTAAGTTTTCTCAAATTATGTCATTAGTATGGCTAATAATCTGATTCAAGGTGAAACATATAGCAGTCCAGAAATCAACTTAACATGAAAAGATAACAAATAATTCACACGATCACATATAGCATGCAAATTGATAATCAAAGCAATCCTATGTGTTCAACATGAAAATTTCTAAGGGTTAAGATACATTTATCATGGTCATGGTGTCAATTCATCAATTAAATTCAATCTAGTATGTTTAATTTATCATGTCCAAGTCATCAAGTAATCCTATGCATGAATCTAGTTTTTTAATTGTGCATATGCATGAAATATTGGGGACTAGGTTTAGATCGAAGAGATATCACGATGATAAGTGTATGTCGGGTTAACTCGTGTAAACCCTCGATAATCTTAACGGAATTGTCAAAAGCAGTTTTGATAGTAAAAGGACAAGATCTACTTGCAGGAGATCAAATAATCTTGAACACAAATAATAAAAAGGGTTCAAGAAGAGACTTGCCTGTTATTGCAGATATAAATAAATTAGGAATAACGGGATCAGAATCCCGGGCAAAATCTCTCAAAATATGCGCGAAAAATCAATAGCAACAGCAAGATCCAAGAGTAATTCCTCACGCCGGATCGGGACAGAACACAGAACACCGAAATAAGATTTGTTGCGCACAGAACACGCGACAACGAAATTGGCCTATAGGATCCTTTCCTCACACCGGATCCACACCGAACAGGGGATAGCAAATAGCGGATCAGGGGCGGCCGAACACGAAACAGCGAGATCAACCACTCGCTGATCGTCTCCTTCCTCACGACAGCGAGTGAGAGAGAGCGAATGGCGGACGGCACGGCGCTGCGACTGCGACGGGCGGCTGCGGTGGTGGAGCGACATCGGTACCACGGTCGAGAAGCGACGGTGGCGACGGCACTCACGGCGAAGGCAAACTCTGATCTCTCGGTCAAAAACAGGGGATGACGGCGCACGCGAACGGGGACTCGAACGGCGACTCAAGGGGACTCGGTGGAGCGGCAAGTTATGGCAAGTGCAATGGTGATGAACACGACGATGGTTAGGGCGACGGTGAGGAGTTACTGCGATGGAAAACTTCAGTGGTTGGGTTTCGGTGGGTAATGGCTAGGGCAACGAAGAAGAAGACGAGGACGAAGACGAAGAGGAGATGGAGATGGTGAAGATGGTGGTGACGGTGGTGAAGGGCGATCGGAGAAGCGACGGGGATCGGGGGTGGTGTTTTCGGTGGTTTTGGGTTCAGCGAGAGACAGAGAGAAAGGGGGGTGTGCGGGGAGAGAGAAACGATAGAAAAATAGAGAGAGATAGTTATTAGGGTTTAATTAATAGGGTATAGGGATCAAGAAATTAGGGTTTTGGGTTCATAATATGTGGGTTCTGGGTATCGGTTTTGGCTCCAAAAAGAGACAAACAAATGCAATGAGATGAGGCGAACACAAAGGAGAACAAATCGAATTCAACATAGAAAAGGGCCAAATTCACAAAAGAACCGAATCCAATCAAAAGAACACAGATTGATCGAAGGGAAAAAAAGAACCCAAGAAAAGACAAAATGCTATATAACAAATGAGTTCGAATACAATAATCAAAAGAGTATAAAATACAATAAAATCTGAAAATAGGGCTTACAAATCCTACCCACCTTACAAGAAGAATTTCTTCATCGAAATTCATTCAAGTGGTATATAGGACAACCCCGAACAAAACAAAGCAAAACAAAGCGAAACAAACACTACTCAAACAAATGAGGGAACCTCTCCCGAATCTCTTCCTCTAACTCCCAAGTAGACTCCCCTGGCGAGCAAGGATCCCAAGAAACTCGAATCAACTTGATGACTCTATTCTTCAGTAGCTTCTCTCGACGGTCTAAGATAGAGACTGGTCGAATTTCACAGAACAAATCCGGCCTCACAGACAAGTCAGAGTAGTCAACCACATGACTATTATCTATGATGTATTTCCTGAGCTGAGAAACATGGAATACATCATGGACACCTGCAAAAGCTGGCAGTAACGCGAGCCTGTAAGCTACCTTGCCCACACGTTCCACAATATCAAATAGACCGATGAATCGAGGACTCAACTTGCCTCCACTACCGAAACGGATAACACCTTTCCAAGGCAATACCTTGAGGAACACATGCTTGCCTGCATCGAACTCTAGAGGTCTCCGCGACAGTCAGCCCACCTCTTCTACCGATCCTAAGCAGCCTGCAAATGCTTGCGGATCTGAGCCACGACATCAACTGTCTTCGTGATCAACTCATGGCCTAAAATCTTCCTCTCGCCGATTTCATCCCAACAGACTGGCGATCTACACTTGCACCCATACAAAGCTTCGAATGGAGCAGCCTTGAGACTTGCCTGATAACTGTTATTATAAGAGAACATGGCCAAGTGAAGATGATCTTCCCACGAACCTCCAAACTGAAGAACACAGGATCTCAACATATCTTCTATGATCTAAATTGTCTTTTCTGACTGCCCATCCATCTGAGGATGGAACGCTATACTGTAGCTCAGCTTAGTACCCAAGCTCCTCTGCAAACTCTCCCAGAACTGAGACTTGAATCTCATATCTCTATCCGATTCAATGCTGACAGGAACTCCATGCAGACGAACAACCTCCTGAACGTACTGCTTGGCCAAACTCTTCGTGGACTAACCCAGACAAAGGAATGAAATGAGCACATTTTGTCAGCCAATCCACAATCACCCAGATGACATTATGACCTTTAGGACTCCTCGGCAAAGCTATCATAAAAGTCCATCATGATATTCTCCCACTTCCATTCAGGGATAGGAAGGGGTTGCAAAAGTCCTTCGGTCCTCTGATGCTCCGCCTTCACCTGCTGACCGATTAGGCACTGGGCGACGAATCGAACCACAACCCGCTTCATACCATGCAACTAGAAATGTTGTTTCAAGTCCCTGTACATCTTGGTACCACCAGGATGGATAGAATACGGGGACCGATGAGCTTCCTCGAGCAACTTCTGCCTGACTTATCCTCTAGGTACACATAACCCAGAGCCAAACCGAAGCGACCCATCAGCATGGACAACCAAATCAGATCTCAAACCAGCATCAACCTCACTCCGAAACTCCTGCAATTGCTGATCACTCCCTTGAGCTGCCTTGATCTGCTCTACTAAGGAAGACTGTAACTGCAACAACATAAGTTGTCGATCTAATCCCGGAAGCAACACATCCAACTCTAGCCTCCTCATGTTCTCCACTAGCTCCTTCTACTGAGTGAGGAACATAGTGGCAAGCCTCCGACTCAAAGCATCTGGCACCGAATTAACCTTGTCCGGGTGATACTACAAATTGATGTCAAAATCTGCCATCAATTCTAGCCATCTTCTCTGCCTCATGTTCAACTCCTTCTGCGTTAACACATACTTGAGGCTCTTGTGATCTATGAAAATCTCAACTCTATCCCCAAGCAAATAGTACTTCCACAACTTCAAGGTAAAGATCACAGCAGCAAGATCCATATCATGCGTAGGATAGTTCTTCTCATGAGGTTTCAACTGCCTCGATGCATAAGCGACAACCTTGCCTCGCTGCATCAGCACTGCTCCCAGACCTCTCCCCAAAGCATCACAAAAGATCACAAAACCACCCGAACTATCGGGTATAGTCAGCACAGGTGCTGACGTCAATCAACGCTTCAACTCGGCGAAAGCTCCATCACAGACGAACTTCTACTCCTTCCTGGTCAAACTGGTCAAGGGTCTAGCGATCTTGGAGAAATCCTGAACGAACTTTCGATAGTAACCAGCCAAACAAAGGAAACTCCGCACCCCAGAAACATACTTCGGAATAGGCCAATCCTTGACCGCAGAAAGCTTCGACGGATCCACAGAAACACCAGCATCGGAGATAATGTGGCCAAGAAAAGCAACCTGATCCAACCAGAACTCGCACTTATCGAGCTTCCCATACAACTGGTTCTCCCTCAATGTCTGCAGAACCACCTTCAGATGCTCAACATGATCCTCCTCGTTCTGCGTGTACACCAATTTGTCGTCGATGAAGACCACGACAAACTGATCCAAGAACGGCAAAAACACACGATTCATCAAACTCATGAATACAGCCAGTGCATTAGTCACTCCGAAAGGCATCACCAAGAACTCATAATGCCTATATCTCATTCGGAAATTCGTCTTCGGAACATCGTTGGATTTCACCCTGACTTGATAGTACTCGGAATGCAGATCCAACTTCAAGAACACCTAAGTGCCTCCAGTTGGTCGAACAAATCGTCAATCCTTGGCAATGGATACCGATTCTTGATAGTAACATTGTTCAACTCCCTGTAGTCAATGCAAAGCCTGCGACTTCCATCCTTCTTACCTACAAACAGAACTGGGGCTCCCCATGGCAAAACACTGGGTCTGACAAAACCCTGATCAAGTAGCTCCTGAACTTGCACCTTCAGTTCTGCTAGTTCGACCGGCGACATACGATACTGACTTTTGGAAATAGGGGCCGTACCGGGTTGGACATCAATGCTGAATTCCACATCTCGGACTAGCAGCAAACTGGGCAATTCCTCGGGAAACACATCAAGGAAATCCCGCACAACCAAGGGTGCAACAACCCTATCAGAACCCAGTGACGCAAGAGAAACAACCTTGGGATCCAACGACTTCTTGGCACACCCTGACGGTGTCTCACCCGCATGGAAAACAAATTCTGGCTGACCAGAGGGCCTGAAAGTCACCATCTTCTCCTGGCAACCAATCACGGTACAGGAAACACCCAACCAGTCCATGCCCAGAATGACATTGAAATTGGAGTTGGGAATCACAATAAAATTCGCTGAGAAAACCACACCACCAATCATCAACAGACTGTGCTTGCAAACCTTAGAACAGACGATGACACCTCTGCCTGTGGTGATATCCCAAGCTGTGGGCATAGTATTGCAAGCCAAACCATGCTGATCGACAAAGCGAGAAGAAATGAAAGAGTGGATAGCACCCGAATCAAACAACACATGAGCAGGGAGAGAGAAGACTAAAATCACACCTGCAATCACTCCAACAACAACTTCCGCTTCCTCTGGTTATAAGCCTGACCACGACCACCAACCTGACCTCCTCTATGAGCCACATGCCTCTGATAGAAGACTTGCCTCTACGGAGGGAGAGACGGCTTGCCCTGACCACGCGTCGGCGCTCCTAGCTGAGCAGCACCAGTAACCGATGTAGGAGCTTTGTTTCTAGGACAGTCACGAACCATATGCTCACTGCTTCCACACACTAAACACTGTCAGTTGGCCATCTTGCAGTCTCGCTGTGAATGCCCAGTCTTATGGCAGTGGCCACAGGTCTCAACATTCCTCGAGACAACAGGTGCATACGGCTGTGCTCTCGTGGGAGGTGACAAAACTAGTCTCCGAATAGGTCCTCCGGAAGGCCGAGGTGCAACGGGGTGCGAAACAGTCCTCTGAGGAACACTAACCCTGCTGAGAGTCTGCTCCTGGATCCGAGCCGCATCCAGAACATCAGAGTAAGCACGAAGCTGAAGAGCAGCTAAATGGTCCGGGAGGGGAAAGCTCAAGCCCGACAGAAAATGACTAGCCCGAGCCTCATCAGTGGCAACGAGGGTAGGAGCGAAGCGACTGAGCCGAGTAAACTCTGCAGCATACTCGTCCACGGAACGTGTTCCCTGACTAAGATAATGCTCAAATTAATACCGTCACACATGAAGTAGGCAACAACAAATGATATTTAAGAATATTATCTAGCTGACCTGAGTTAGGGAAATAAATTGTCGCTCCATCTCTGCCTTGGTGACACTGGGAATGAACTTCGCCATGAAGCTCTCAGAAAAAGTGGCCCACTCAATGGGTCATGGCATCCTCTGGGATTCAACCCGTCACCAGATATGAGCGAGATCCACCAGCTGGATGCGAACCACACCCACACGATCTGCCTCAGCAACACGAGCGGCAACCAGCAGTTGCTCTGTCCAGATAAGCCATTGCTTGGCCTCCAACGACGACTCAGTACCCAAAAACTTATTCGGGTGCAGCCTCATGAAATCTGCTACCGTACCAGGTCTAGGTGGCAAAGCACCAGGTGGAGGTACAGTGACATTCCTATTGGCTGCCAAAGTGGCTCTCATCAGCTCATTGTGCTCCTACTGAAGAGCCATCATCTGCTGAATCATCGGGAGAATAGCAGTGTTGTCCGGCTGCTGATCCCCCGAGTGAGAAGAAGAATTCCCACGAGCCATAGCCTGAAACACGATCAAAGATAGTCATTACCCAGATTATATGTTGGTTATTATACAAGTATTCATGTGATTATCGTGGTGTACAAATCACTGAGTTAACCCGGCTAGAGCCAAACTCGACTAATATACCAATCAAAGCCAAACCTTGTAAAGATAGTCATGTTTGATTGATATATTACTCAACCTTGCACTCTGATACCACTAAAAACCCTGTCACATCCCACTTTCCAAAATACGAAACACGAGTACGTAACGTAGGCCCAGCGAATAATGTAAACACCATCCATAAGCTGTACCAGACTAACTCAGCAATAAGAACAACAAAATTCAACCACGCAAAAAATATAACCACATGATTCAATGATAAAGTTCCAATAATAATGAAATAAACCAACAGTATAAATATCCAACATCCGGGATCAAAACAAAACTACGGGTGATAGAGCCCAAAACAAAGTACATGATATAACAAGTTCAGAAAGTAAATTTGGCAGCAATTAATGAAACTACGCAGTGGAGACTGGATCCAACACTAGAAATGTTGCTCCCCAATTCCTTCGGGAACAGATCCTTCAGTACCTGTAAAATATTAATCTAAAAAGAAAGAAAAGAGTGCCCTTAGAGCAAGTCGTGGGCGGCAAGTAAAGAAAAAAAAGGCTAATAGGAAAGCATGAATATCAAAGAAAAGGAACAAGGTCAAAGACAAAGAACAAAATAAAGAGAAGGCAATATCAAAGGTGTACAATAATCACACATGAAATGCGTGATGTCAAGTCAAGTTCAATATAAGATCAAGTATGCTGGTTGTTAAGTATTTTATTAACCTATCTAGTGCACGTATTGCTGCGTCCCATTCCACAAGTTCTGCCCAAGCACAATGATCATTTTAGACCGATGGTGAATTCCCAGTTCGTGTACTCGGCAATTTGAACAAGAATTTACGTGCAAGAATCATCAATCAATTATTGCAATCAATGCTCCTCCTTCTATGTCAAGTATACGTGCAAGCGAGAAGGCCTTACCGAGTACATTTCCCGATTGTTCACTACCAAGTCTAGCCATAATACCCCAGCTTGTTAATAGTTTATTTTCATCTTATGTGAGCATGCAAGATGGTGTCAATGTTGTATGTTACTATGTGTGACTATTCTAAGCACTACAGACAAAGTAAGAAGCAAACGCATCATTTAATACATTTTTCAAAATCAGGACAACATGACCTTGCTGTACTAAAACATGGATTATGGTCACTACACAATAGTAAAACTGAATCCGCCAAAAGGTCTAAATAGTAGACTTCCACACGGTTCCAGCGAGTATAATTAAGGCATATAAAAGACATAGGTACTAGGGTGAAAACTCTATTCTAATCAGGTTCTACGTTCAGTCAGCATACAGTAGCTATGTTCCATTAATTATTTCGGGTCAGAGAACTCATTAATAAAATCTACAAAAATTCTGGGAAGTAGCTATACATGTCTAGGTCCTGCATAATTTATTTCAGATTTTTCTTTTACTGTTAACAGGGTCAAATAAAATAAACAACAGCAGAATACGCATGAAATTATGAGTCTGAAATTATTAACACAGTTGCAGTAAAGTGATGATATCTAACAGATGATAAATTGGAAAGTAAATCCAGACTAGGAAAAAATTATCTAGACATCAAGGGCTACACTTTATGTTCAGTAAGTTTTCTCAAATTATGTCATTAGCATGGCTAAAAATCTTATTCAAGGTGAAACATATAGCTGTCCAAAAATCAACTTAACATAAAAAGATTACAAATAATTCGCACAATCACATATAGCATGCAAATTGGTAATCAAAGCAATCCTAGGTGTCAACATGAAAATTTCTAAGGGTTAAGATACATTTATCAGGGTCATGGTGTCAATTCATCAATTAAATTCCATCTAGTACGTTCAATTTATCATGCCCAAGTCATCAAGTAATCCTATGCATCAATCTAGTTGTTTAATTATGCATATGCATGAAACATTGGGGACTAGATTTAGATCGAAGAGATAGCACGATGTTAAGAGTATGTCGGGTTAGCTCGTGTAAACCCTCGATAATCTTAACGGAATTGTCAAATGCAGTTTTGATAGTAAAAGGACAGGATCTACTTACAGGAGATCAAATAATCTTGAACACAAATAATAAAAAGGGTTCAAGAAGAGACTTATATGTTATTGCGGATAAAATTAAATTAGGAATAACGGGAAAATCTCCCAAAATATGCGCGAAAAATCAACAACAACAACAAGATCCAAGAGTAATTCCTCACACCGGATCGGGACAACACAGAACACCAAAATAGGATCTGGTGCGCACAGAACACGGGACACCGAAACTGGCCAATAGGATCCTTTCCTCACACCGGATCCACATTGAACAGGGGACAGCGAAGAGTGAATCAGGGGCAGCCGAACACGAAACAGCGAGATCGGCCACTCGCTGATCGTCTCCTTCCTCACGACAGCGAGAGAGAGAGAGCGAACAGCGGACGACGCGGCGCTGTGACTGCGACGGGTGGCTTCGGTGGCAGAGCAACGTCGGTACCACGGTCGGGAAGCGACGGCAGTGACGACACTCACGGCGAAGGCAAACTCTGATCTCTCGGTCGAAAACAGGGGAACCACGGCACATGCGAACAGGGACTCGAACGGTGACTCAAGGAGACTCGGTGGAGCGGCGAGTGACGGCGAGTGCGATGGTGATGAGCATGACGATGGGTAGGGCGACAGCGAGGAATTACGGCGTTGAAAAATTTCGGTGGTTCCGTTTCCGTGGGTAATGGTGAGGGCAACGGAGAAGACAACGAGGACGAGGACGAAGATGGAGAGGGGATGGAGACGGTGAAGATGGTGGTGACGGTGGTGAAGGGCGATCGGAGAAGCGACGGGGATCGGGGGTGGTGTATTCGGTGGTTTTGGGTTTAGCAAGAAACAGAGAGAGAAAGGGGGGTGTGCGGGGAGAGATAGACGGCGGAAAAAGGGAGAGAGAGAGTTATTTGGGTTTAATTAATAGGGTATTTATAGGGATCAAGAAATTTGGGTTATGGGTTGATATTATGTGGGTTCAGGGTATCGGTTTTGGCTCCAAAAAGAGACCAACAAATGCAATGAGATGAGACGAACACAAAGGAGAACAAATCGAATTCAAAATAGAAAAGAGCCAAATTCGCAAAAGAACAGAATCCAATCAAAAGAACATAGATTGATCGAGAGGGAACAAAAGAACCAAAGAAAAGACAAAATGCACTTTAACAAATAAGTTCAAATACAGTAATGAAAAGAGTACAAAATACAATAAAATGTGATAATAGGGCTTACACTTGGTGTGCTCCCTCGGTTTATTCTCTTCGTATGAGGTCGACCTCCCATACACCACCTTGGTTAGAAGGTCGTCAGAGTAATCCCACACCTTCCCGAGGCTTGACTACCTA
Source organism: Hemerocallis citrina (assembly GCA_017893485.1). Taxonomy (NCBI): domain Eukaryota; kingdom Viridiplantae; phylum Streptophyta; class Magnoliopsida; order Asparagales; family Asphodelaceae; genus Hemerocallis; species Hemerocallis citrina. Next base: position 160,896,956 of record CM030364.1, on the reverse strand, counting down.
ACTCACCCGCTCTCTTCACGCCCTCTACTATCGTCTTCACGATTGTCGACCCTGACCTTTATCCCTCTTGTCTACCACATATGAGACTACTAATGGTCGATCACTCTCTTGGTCCGAGGTGGAGGTCTCACTCCCCAACGACACTCTAGAAATCTTGAAAAATATATAAAATAAAGTATATATTTACCTTGACGTGACAGCTGCGATCGGAATAGTTCGCCGAAGAACTGAGCGCTTGGCTACGACCGCTAGCAGAGCCACCCAATAGCAAAAATAGATTCTCAGAGTGAAAAGTGAAGAATAGGAATGTGATGAAAGGGGGAGAAGTCTTATAGTAAAAAGGAGAATCACGTGGGCTTCTGAGCATTTTGGGCCCCTACGGAAGCCCATCAGAAGGCTAAACGACAGAATATGTAAGGGCGGAAGCATGCTGCGGTGCATTGACCAGCCAGACTGCCTCACGATTCATGCCAGATCTTCATCAAGCGACTAAGATCATGCCACAAACTTCGGATCTGCAATCCGAGCTACCGAGCTACCGAGATGTGAACTGGCAAAAACTATCACCTCACGATTCGTGCTAGATCTTCATCAAGTGGCTCAGATCTTGCCACGTACTTCGGATCTTCAGTCCGAGCTATCGAGCTACCAACTGCGAATTGGCAAAAACTACCGCCTTACGATTCGTGCCAGATCTTCATTAAGCGGCTCAGATCATGCCACGTAATTCGGATCTTCAATCCGAGTTACCGATCTACCGAGCTGCAAATCGGCGAAAACTACCGCCTCATGATTCGTGCCAGATCTTCATCAAGTGTCTCAGATCAGGCCACGTACTCCAGATCTTCAATTCGAGCTACCAAGCTACCCAGCTGTGAATTGGTGAAAACAACCGCCTCACGATTCGTGACAGATCTTCATCAAGCGGCTCAGATCATGCCACGTACTCCGGATCTTCAATCCGAGCTACCGAGCTACCGAGGTGCGAATTGGCATAAACTAATGCCTCGTGATTCGTGCTTGATCGTGATCAACCATCCAGATCGTTCCACGTAGCTCGGATCTAAAATCTGAGCTACCGGGCTACAAATGAGGGAAAACTGATGTCTTGTGATTCGTGCCTAATTGTGATCGACCATCCAGATCGTGCCACGTAGCTCGGATCGGAAATCCGAGCTACCGAGCTACGAATAGGGGAAACTAATGCCTTGTGATTCGTGCCTGATCGTGATTAACCATTCAGATTATGCCATGTAGCTCAGATCTAAAAACCGAGCTACTGAGCTACCGAGCTATGAATGAGGGAAAACTGATGGCTTGTGATTCGTGCCTGATCGTGATTGACCATCCAGATCGTGCCACGTAGCTCGGATCTAAAATCCGAGCTACCGAGCTACCGAGTTGCTAATGGGGAAGGCTCTTACCTCCCGATGCGCACTCCAGATCCGATCGCCTAGATCACGCCATGTTAGCGAAGCTTCGATCCGCCCTCAGATTGTTCGGAAATTCGCGCTAGGAACACGATGGACGTCCCAAATCGTGCCACGTCAATATTCCCCTGATTAATCCTTTTATTTAATTATAATTCGAATTAATTATTTAAAAATTGCAAAAAATATTTAACAACTAAGAAAATTAATTAAAAATTCTAAAAAATAATTAGAAATTTAGGGAAATATTTTTGAGCCCCTGGATAAATAATTATTAATTAGATCTATTAATTAATACTTTTTGTAAATATATTGTTGATTCGCAAAATTGAATAAATAAACTCGAAAAATAGTTTAAAAATTAGGAAAAAATCAGGAGAATTCAGAAAAGTTGCAAAATCACTATGGGCACTCTTCCAACTCAGATTGGCACCATCACACCCCGAGCAATATCTAACTACCCCCCTTAAGAACTTCGATAAAGTCCCATACGCCATTGAAACAGCAAAACTAATCCTCAAAGGCTGTAAAACACAGTATTTAGGAGTGGGGGGCTCGTGATATGGCTAAAAATAGGAATAAATCGAGACCGTTCAAATCGAGCACGGATCTTAAAGCTCACAGGGGTAAAATGGTAGTTTCACCTACAAACGGATCCAAAATGGGAACTGGGTCTCTTCTTCAAAGCCCAATAACCTATAGATGGATCTGTCCTATTGGATACGGGTATCAACCCGTTACAAACCAGTTCAGAAGGATAAAGATGAATTCAGATTCGTAATTATCCATAAGAGGCGATTTTAACCACTTCTTATCTATCCACACCGGGCAGTAGAGATTTATCTTTATCTTGAAACGGATCCCTACAGGCAACTATAAATACCCCTCTCCCCCACCATAACAAGGTAATGAATCTTTTTCTAGCTAAAGATCTTTCTTAATCTTGGAGATTACTGACAAGAGCGTCGGAGGGTTCGTCGCCGGGATCCATCCCAGTGTATCGAACTTCGTGCAGGTTCGTGACAGTAGCAAGGAACAAGTCAACACCTAGGTGGAGTCAACAGGTTCTCTTTACTGTTTTCCTCAAAGAACTCAGAAATTCATCTGTTTGCCCCCACACTCGAAATTAGCAGCAACATCAATCATTGTTTATTGCATCGTTAATTCTAGATATCGAGTTTTATTATCATCCCTTGTTATTGCTCTTGACTTTGATCTAGTTCATTACTTCTTGGTATAGCATGCTTCCTTGCTTCATTGCTTCTAATACTTGTTGTCCGTAACATGCTCTAACTGACAACTTTTCCCCACCACTAGATAATGAGTTTTGCAGGTACCGAAGGAAATTTGACCAAAGGACTTGGTGAGCAAACTTTCTGAAGAATGAAGCTGAACCATTAGACTGTTACAGTTATTTCATATTATTTGTTTATTTTATTACTTTTTGCCGTACTTTGTATTCCGGGCTTGTATGACCCGAAGTCTACTTTTCTCCCAGGTGTTGGATATTATTTTATGAATTTATTCCTTGATTATTTTGGAGTTTATTCATCGTTTATATGGTTATTATTTCTTGCATGGTTGTGATCTTTTGTATGTTGTGGAGTTAATCTGGTACATCTATGGATGATGTACTCATTATTCTCTGGGCCTTTGTTACGTGCTCGTATTCCGTATTTTGCGAAGCGGGGCATGACAACATCTCTCTCAACCTAGGGATCCAAGCCACTTAAAAACCAAGAAGCCACTTGATAATTGTAAAAATCGTAGCAAATCAGGGTCGTACGATTCCTGCACAGATCCTAAAGCTTCTACAGGCAGACTAGTCATAACATGCCTCTTTAACAGATTCGGTCTTTCTTCAAGATCATCTATAAGACATGGGCTGCTTTCAAGCCCATTAAAAGTGACTAGGCCCACTAGGAGAGACACCCAGCCCATGAGGGTTGAAATTCAAGTCTCTTATCCCATACAATAGAGTCTTATCTCTTAAGGGATAGAATCAACAAAAGATAAGAGATTCATATTAATCTCTTATTTATTTCGTTGGGCTATAAATACCCTCCCCTTCCCTCAGTCAGAAGGGAATCAATAAATTTGTAATTTCTTCTCAAACTCTCTTTGTCTCTCTGGTTCTAACTTGAGCGTTGGCAAATTTGTCGCCGGGGCCACCCCCGGTATTTTAGGCTTTCTGCAGGTCCTTTAGCAACGTCAGCAACCGTCAGATTTAGATCACGATGTTCAATCAACAATCCAGATCTACTATCTGGAGCTCTAACTACTTTTTACGGCGCCGATCAAATGTTAGATCTTTAGTAGTTTCCTTCAAATATAAACTCACTTTTTGTTTGCTCCCACACTTAAATAAGCAACAATCGATTGACACTGTCTGTGGTAAACTATACAGATCTACTTCATAGATTAGAACTTTCTGTAAGAAATACTAAATTCTCCCGCCATGCCACCAAGACTAAGATGGAGAGAAATGACCTCAAGCCGTCAAACCAACTATCTTCGTCAACCTACTCCTCCTATGAGGACCCCATTCCTCTTCATTAGCCAGATCAGGCCCAACAGCCTAATCAAGCTCCTATCGACGGAGAGGCACCAGGGGGCTCCCGCAAAAGTCATCATGAACAACACCCTCTGTATGACCGTATCTCAGTCCAAAAAGCTTCCACTGATTCAATATCCTCATGAGGTCATCGGTGGTTAAGAGATTTTTGCCAAATCATCAGCGCCAGGTAATAAGGAATCGATCTACAGATCCATTTGGTTGAGAGGCGCACCCAAACCGAGGCCTCCTGCTCAGAACATCAATTGAACTGGAGAAGCAACTCTCCCCCAAGGCAGAGATCAAGATATTCCTCATCTCATAGGGGGCGCACTATAGAAAGAAGCTCGACTCATGAGAGTCGAAAGCATATTGAGAGAAAGAAATAAATAAGCCCTTGTCACTAGGGCCGAATTATCAGTGTCGACGATCATGGAGCTGCCACTCTACTCCATCAAGAGAAGAATCCAGTGACTTAACCAGATCGAAGAAGAATGACGACCAAGTCCTTCGCCGCATCTTGGAAGTAGAAGATCCATTCTTGATGCACTCATTCTTAAGAACATCAAAGCCCTTCAATTCGAGTCATACAATGGTGAATCAGACCCGGCTGAACATATTAGAGTTTTAAAACTGTCATGATGGTTTACAATGCCACTGATGCATTGTAACGCCCCGAGCCCTGCTTAGCTCCATGCACGCTTATGCGTGCGCACACAAAAGCAAAACCTAACCATGGCTCCACTACAGGGTATAACCTCAGCAAAAAGTGTTATAGCATGTAGGTACTCTTCGAATCATGGGAAAATCTATTTAACTACTCCTACACTTAACTCCTAATATGGGATATTAATCCCTCACAATTTTACTCCATCCCCATCTCACGTGTTGCCTTCTCTTTCTTCCTATTACGTGAGAGTGAATGCATGCACTTCCGTGGAGCAAAGCAAACCCAGGCCCGCACACTAATACATGCACATCGACTTTTATTTCCTTGGCCCATTATTATATATATTCTACATCTATATAATAAAACACAAGGAAAGCTATCAAGTGGCTGTCACGCCCCGCTTCCTAAAAATATGGAACACGAGTACGTAACAAAAGTCCAGCGAATGATTTTCATCATCCATAAGCTGTTTCAAGAATCTTTGCAACACATCACAGATATAATCAGAGTCGGAAGCAAAAGGCACAGCCATTCATGAATACTTGAAACAAATTGCCAACAGAAATTTACTTGAAACCAAATACAATATTCTCAAATAAATCAGAGTCTGGAGGAAAAAAATAAATATCCTGGGTCACATCACCCAAATACAAATAGTATCCAAGTCTCAAAATATAAGAATAATCCAAGTCTCACGAATACAAATATTGTTCTAGCACGATACGAGAAATAATAATAATCAAAAGCAACACTAATACTTCAAGTTTCCGATACCATCTTGATCCTATTCTCCATAATCTGCGATTCACCGAATGCAGGAAAAAGAAAAAAAGAAAACACAAGTACCCGTCAATTGCAAGTCGCGGGTCACAAATAGAGTAGGATACAAGTACATGGAATGGGGAAACTAACTAGCATATGGTATAGGTATGATGTCAACCTAGACAAACTAGCATGGTAAAAGTGATCAAGTGTACACGGCATAAATAAATAGTCAAGTGTCATGTGTTCATGTATCAAGTATCAAGTTTCAAGTAATCATGTCTCATGTATCATGTAGTCAAGTATCAAGCAAGCATGTGTCATGTTCACGTATCATGTTCAAGTATCAAGCCTTGTGTGATTTACTATCTAGGTAGCACTTCATGCACCTCAAATTATATCACATAGTTGCTACAACACAACAGTTTCGCTTTAGATTTCGTAGTGGACCATAAAGGGCAGTATACTCGGGGACAGGCAAGTAATTGAGCTCCAAGCTCCATGTATCATGTATCATGTAATCAGGTGTCAAGAGTGCAAGTGACAAGTATCGTGTCTTGCGTGCAAGTATCAAGTATCATGTCAAATATCACGTAGGATCAGCGGACCCCCTTCCGAGTACACATTTCTGAATTATCCACTACTAGATCTGTCCCTTAAACCCCGGCTTGGTTACTTTTATTATTAATGTCCAACAAGCATGAATATGTGCAAAATAGTGTCAAATAAACATGATATAATCAGGTTCAGGTTCAGGGTAACAAATCATCATGCATGGATGATATACATTCACATATAGGAGCAAAATAGACTAGGTTGATAATCAGGACAGAAAGACCAATCAGCACTAAAACAGGGATTCTAAGAGCTACAGACATGCAAATCAAGATCCGTCGAAGGATCTGGAAACTAAACATCCACATGCATCCAACGAGTATAATAAAGTTACATACTAGTTCACAACATCTCAACTCAAAACTGATTTGAATAAGGAATTTAGGTTCAGCCATAAAACAGGGGAACAACTTCAAAAGTATGAAAACAGCATGAAAATACATCAAATAATTCCACGAAAAATATGGGGTATTCCCCTATAGTTATAGATTCAAAATAACAAGTTTCATAATATTCTAGTAAGTATAGATCAGCCATCAAAAATAAGAAGCAACACGAAAACATAGTTTTGACGAATCTGGAATTCTCAACACTGTTGTACGAAAACTAAGATATCTCGCAACCAGTGAATCGAAATCCAATTCCGCCAAAAGGACATGAAAATAGATAGATTTTACTAACTTTCATATTTCACAAAGAATTTTCATACGGTATAAGAAATTATAGTGAAAACAGGATTCTTTACTGAACAGCGTGCAAAAATACAGCATGAGAAGATTTTAGAAAAGAGCATGAAACACCACATAAAACTTATCTTTAAAATTCATTAAAAATCTGGGTAATCCCTAATATAATAAGGAAACATTGAGAGAAATATTAAATCAATATATTATGTATAGAATAGTTCTTCAAAATAATTTGTTAACCAAATCAATCCAAAACAGAATCTAGAATTGATCGACACGTCTGTACCAAAACACACATAACTCAGTCATACGAAATCCAAATCAAGTAAAAATATTGGGGTTTGAAAATAGATAAAATTATCTAAGATCCATCTTTTATTTTGGAATTCAAATTCGGACTGTAGTAGGGATGAAAACAGCAATCAAAACAGAACAAGTAGCAAATACAGATTTCACAACTCTAATCAAAAACATCATAACTTTCACAATATTGATCCAAACTCAATCAAACTTAATGTACAACCTACCAAACATCTAAACATCATGTTTTAGGGTTACTAACATGTCCAAACCTATTATTTTCTCATGGGCAATCAATCAAACACAAATCATACAATTAATCACATACATGAACAAAATCAAGTTTGGGTAAAACCTAGGTCATTATCCTATTAAGTTTCATGTCATAAGTCATCTATGGCCAAATTCATCACTATAGAGACAAAACCCATCTAGGAAACACAAATTTTTGGTTGTCTCTAGACCCAACTACTCTAGGTGTGAACTTTTTGACTTGTATCAACCTAATGAATTTTCGTACAAGTTACTTGCCTTGTTATGGAGACGACGAATGATCCAAAGTGAAAAGAAGAGAACCCACGAACCAAATTTACTCCAAACGTGAATCCAAGCAACCCACGAACAAGAACTCCCGCATGAACAACTCCTTGATGCAACGAACCAAAGTGGAGACTACCCACTTGAAGAAACACCAAGAGAAGTTGTTTGTGGCAATTTTTGATGTTGATGGTGGTGCAAGGTGATGCCGGCTATGGAGGGGATCAAGCAATGGTGTAGGGTTAGTATGTTTGGAGTTGGAAAGGGATGAGATGGTCAGCAAGGGGCTAGGAGGTGGCCGGTTGATGGTGGTAAGGGGGCTCGGGATTGATTGGGGGGGAGTAGAAGCCGGGAGCAACTTCAAGGGGGAGGCCGGATACTTGAGAGGGAGGGATAATAGAATTAGGGTTAGGGTTCAAGGGGATTAGTGGTTATATATATGGGTTTAATTGTGGGCTAATGGGTTGTGGGTATGAATATGTAGTACTAGGTATACAAATGGGTAATGGGTATTGGGTAGATTTCTATTGGGGATACAATTTATAGTGAATTCTATGGCTCCTAAAAATCTCATTAGGGGTCAAATATCATAGTTGGGAAAATCGCCACCAAAAATCCATCACATCACCAAAAAACAAAAATAAAGTGGACAAGACCAAGAAAAATGAGAAAAATAATCAAATGATGAAAATGAGACAAAAGAGACCAACAACCAACAACCAACAAAAGAGGTCTTGTATGCTTCAGTTTGGTGGATCATGAGAGGACCATTTGCATCTCGTAGAGCTCTTGTACAATAATAGCTTTCAAGCCAGTATTAAAGCTGCTCCGTTCAAGGCACTCTATGGGCGGATGTGCAGATCACTAGTGTGCTGGGATGACATTGGTGAGAGGACGTTGTTGGGTCCGAAGTTGATCACCAGGACAGTTGATGGTGTGGTTCAAATCAGGAAGCAATTGCAGACAGCTCAAGATAGGCAGAGTCGATGGGCCGATGTCCATCAGAGAGCATTGGAGTTTGAGGTTGGTGACCATGTTTTCCTAAAGGTATCGCCGTGACGAGGTGTCATTCGGTTTGGTGGTGGGGGCAAGCTTAGCCCTTCATTTATTGGACCGTTTGAGATTTTGGAGCGAGTAGGCAAGGTGGCCTATCGTCTTGCATTGCCGCCAGCTTTATTAGGAGTGCACGATGTTTTCCATGTCTCACAACTCAGGAGATATATCAGAGATGATAGCCACATGATCGACTATTCTGAATTGACCGTTCGGCCGGATTTGACTTTTGAGATTCCGTCAGTTGCCATTGTGGATAGGGGGGAGAAAGTGCTTGAGAACAAGGTCATCAAGTTGGTTCGTGTTGCTTGGAATCCTCACTCGCCCGGTGAGTTGACTTGGGAGCGGGAGGAGGAGATTCAGCAGAAGTTTCCTCATTTGTTTGAGTAGTTTTTGTTTTGTTCTTTTTGGTTGTTTTTTGGGTTACCCTATGTATCTTCTTGTTTGAATTTTGATGACGAAATTCTTCTTGTCAGGTAGGTATATTGTAACCCTTGTTTTTCATTTTGTATATTTTTTAGTGTATTTTCTTTTTTCCATGTATTTGGTTCCGTTGTATCTCTTTTAGACCGTATATTGGATTTTATTTTCAATATATATTCTTTCATAAATTTTTTTGGTTTCTTTTATTTGAATTCTTGATTCTTGTTCGTCTCTTGTTTCCTTCCATTTTCATCAAGTTGATTATTTTTTATCCTCTTTATTATTGTTCACACCCTATATTTATTTTTCAATTATTTTATTTATTTTTGCCCTATCCATATTTTTGTTTTGACCCCTAATACACATTTAACTCTCCAATTAACAACTTTATTTATTACCCTAATATCCATTCCCTAATACCCTGTTTACAATCTATTATATATCAAGCCCTATATCTATCTACTTGTTCTTGAACTACACCTGATCCTGGCTCCTACCCGCACCCTATTAACCAACCCATTATATTAAGTTCCCATAAACCCACACTCTGACTTGATCTCTACCCATTCGCTAATTATCCCTCACACCCACATGCTCTATCCCCATCCCCATGCAACCCGACCCGTTAGCTTTGCCCACACCCGAAGCCCCTTGTGCCTGTGCCGCCCCCTTCTTCCTACCTCAAACCCTCAACTTACTCCACCTATTTAAGGAACCCATGCATCCCCGGCTGCTCCCCCTTCTCTTCGTGAGCCCTAGCCGCCCTTTGCATCGTCCTGCTCTCTCTCTCCCGTTCTTGCTGTGAAACCCAGAGCCCCCGACTGTGCCCCTCTCCATGTCTCCATCTCTCCCGAGCCCTTGACCCCCGCCAACCGCACCCTCTCAACCTCGCCCTGCCTCCCTTCGTCCCTGCCTCTCGCTCTGTCTCTGTTTCTGTCGGCGCTAGGGAGCGGAGCAATGGCAGTGGCAGCCCTTCTGTCCGTCGTCGTTCCCTCGTACTCTCTCGTGTGCGAGTGTAGTGGTGGTGTGGTTAGTTCGTGGTTCTCGTGGGAATCGTGGTTGTGGTTCGTTGAGTTCATTGGTTCGTGTGTTTTGAGTTTGCGGATTCGTAGTTGAGTTCATTTGCTCGTGGTTCATTGGTATTGCTTGTTTTTGGCTTGTGTGTTCGTTGAGTTCGTTGGCCGGGAATCCGTTCCCGTTATTCTTGCTTGGAGTCGTTTTCGTCGTCGGTTAAGGCAAGTAACTTGTATTAAATTCCTTTGCAAATACAAGTACTAAATACCGCTTGTAGTGTAGTTGGGTTCTAGAGACAATTTGTGTGAATTTCCTTGTTGATATTGTCTCTATAGTGATGATTTGATAAATAGTTGCCTCACGACATACATGACATGATATAACCTAGGATTGACCACTTCTTGTTGTGTATAAGCGTGTTATTCATATGTTATCTTATGCTCGTTCGTGTTATTCGTGATAGGCTTGTTGTGAACTTGTGAAATACCCTGTATCATGTTGCTTGGACACCTAGTATACTCTATTTCATGTTTGGTTGAGTTTTGGATGAGTTCTATGTGAACTAGTGGATTTTGTGGATATATGATATTTTCAGTTTTCCTGGCTTTTCTATTTTGATCAGTATTTTAGAACCTATTAAGGTCAGTATTTGAGAATATTTTGTGAACATGATTTGTAGGAAATTCTGTCTATTTTCCAACTCGTTTGACAGATCTCAGTTTCGATTTACGGTTTGTGAGTTATGTCAATTTTACTACAGTAGTGTCGAAAGATTTCCAGATTTTGTTTTCGATAAATTCTGAAGAGTAATCTATTTTTCTTGTGATGTTAAAATTATGATTTTGATGTGAAATTTTGCTCAATACTTCTATACTTGATTGGAGTTTACCCAGAATTTTGGTGGATTTATTTGAAGATTTTATAAACCTTTTCATGCTTGTAAATAAAGAGTTTGCATGCAGAATTTTACTACTATTCAGTAAAGAACTCGATTTTCGACCTATTTCTACTTGCTGTTTCTAAATTATTTCTGAATATGAAAGTTAGCTTACTGTATCTATTTTCTTACCTTTTTGACGGATTTGGATTTCAATTTATGGTTTGCGAGATATTTCTGTTTTCATACTGCAGTGTTTGTGATTTCAGATTTACAAAACTGTTGCGTCTTGATGTTTTCTGATTTTACCTCACTACTCTATTTTTATTGGAAAATTATGAAACTTGTTTTTCTGTTACCATACATATAGGGGAATACCCCAGATTTTTCGTGGATTTATTTAATGAGTTTTCATGCTGTTTTCCTAACTTTGAATACAATTTTCTGATTTCCGGCTGAACATATTTTCTGGATTCAAATCAGTTTTGAGTAATGTTTTTGTGAAATACTATATGACTTATATATATTTCTGGATTCTTCCAGGATGCTATTTTCTAGACCTTTCTACGAATTCAGGTTTGCTTGTTTGTAACAACAGAAATCTCAGTTTTACTGCATTATGGTCTTGCTGTCCTAAACTAGAAATTTGGTTATTTTATTCTTTTATGGGTTATCTTGCACTCGTACATGTTTATCTTGCAACTTGAACTTGTTACATGATCATGCCATATTATTCTTGATATGTTTTGCACACATACATGCTTGTTTGAGACTAATAATAATTAACCAAGTCAGGGTTAAAGGGAAAGATCTAATAGTGGATAATTCAGAAACGTATACTCAGAAGGGAATCCACTGATCCTACGTGATTACTTAATACATGATGCTTGACACGTGATTACTTGACACTTGCACGCAAGACATGTACTGCCACTTGCATAACCTGACACATGATACATGATACTTGGAGCTTTGAGCTCGATTACTTGATACTTGTCCCTTAGTACACTGCCCTCTATGGTCCACTATAAAATCTAAAGCATAACAATTTGTTGTAGCAACAATGTTGTAAAAACCGGGATGCATGAAGTGCTACCTAGATAGTAATAACTACAAGATTTGATACATGACACTTGAACTTGATACATGAGACTTGACACTTGACACTTGCTATATGTTTACATGATACTTGATACTTGATGCTTGTTTACATGATCCTTGTTCACTTGACACTTGCTACATGCTACTTGTACTTGTTTATCTTACCATGCTAGTTGTTATACATTATTATCATGCATATTCCATGTTATTAGTTAGTTTTTTCCATGTACTTATATCCTGCATTACAAGCGGCCCGTAACTTGCATTGACGGGAGTTTATTTTCTTTTTCATATTCCTACAATTGTTAAATTGCAGATTTTGGAGAATAGGTACCAGATGGTGTTGGTGATATGAGATATTAGTGCTGGATTTGCTATTATTATTTCTTGTTTCTTGCTTTGAACAATTGTATCTTGATACTTGGATTTATTTGTATTTGGGAAATATGACCCAGGATATTTGACTTATTCAGGTCTGCATATAATTGAGATTAATATATTTTGGTTTCAAGTATTCTTGTTGGTATTTTGGTTCATATGTGCATGTTGGTTGATTCTTTTGCTTCCGACTCTGATTATTCTTGTGAAATGTTGTAAAGATTCTTGAACAATTTATGGATGATGAAAATCATTCGCTGGGCTTAGTCACGTATCCGTATTCCTTATTATCTTTTTGGGAAGCGGGGTGTGAAAAAATTATTCGAAATTCTAGTACAAAAAGAAGTAAACATCAGGCCAGAAAATAATTTAATATGAATAGGAAATAATTTCATCATACAATCATTTATTTCATGATAGTTAATAAACAAGTGCTATTTGATGATTAACATGCTATTTTCAAGATTTACGATGCAATTTACAATCATGGCAATTAGTTCAACAAATCAAATTCAATTGGAAAGATTCAATACATCAACCAATTCTATAACACGGATCTTGTTATTTTCATGTATTTCGTGCATATGCAATGTGCAATAGGGACTAAGGTTCAAATCAAAGATAAAGGCACGAAGTCAAGGATATCTCGTGTTAGCTCGTGTAAACCCTCAATATACTCAATGGAAGACAATAGTATGATAATACAATAAAAGATCTACTTGCGGGGATCAAAGGAATTCTTGAACAAGAAAATTGGACTAGTTCAAGAGAGACTTCCCTTTTAGACGGTTAATCCGAATACAAAAGATTAATGGGATGACAATTCCCATGGTGACACGTGCAAGACACGAACCCAAAAAAGCACGTGCACACTACATGTGGGCGAACACAGCAGCAAATCAGCAAGAGTGGTAGAACGACAAACGACAAAATTACCTAATCAGTCACACAGCAAGATGGGACAATCAACCATAGCAATCTCCAAACCAGAACAGAAAACAGCAAACCCAGCGGATTGGAAATCACACAGCGGACAGTTACCATCACAGCCGCAACAACAAACTTGGGCAGAACAGCAAACGACTATTAAAACATCAGACATCAGCCACAACAGCAACCAGCAACAACAACGACTGTAGTGACTAGGGCTTCGGTTTGGCTTTGACGGAGCATTGACTGACGACGGGGACGGCAAAACGGCAGGGCATCAGGTGGGAGGGTACAGTCGACGGGTGGTGGTCGACTAGCAGTGGAGAGTGGTCGCTGGGGTTCTTCGGTGATGCGGAGAAGGGAGCTATCGAAGGGGTTGCACAGCTGAGGTCAAAGGTCAGGGCTCTCAGGGTTGCGGGATGCAGTCAACGAGGACGATGGCAGGGAAGTCGACTGGTTCGGAGGTGCCTGGAGGGAGTGAAGACGATGGAGGAGGATCGAGGTGGTTATGGAGGTGCTGGTGAAGGAGGGCAGGAAGGGGATGAGGCAGGAGGACGATGAAGATGAATAGGGTTAGCGGGCGAATGGGTCTCGGGAAAACACAGAGGGAGAGGAAGAGATGTAGGCAGCTGTGTTTAGGGTGATTAAGAGCGATAATGATGATTAGGGTTAACAGTGGGTTTATATAGGAGTAAAATGAGGGTATATGGGTTTCGGGTTAGCGGGTATAGGGTCCAATAGGAGATGGATTAAAGGGTTTGGATAATAAATCAATTAATGGGTTTCGATTTGGGTTTAGAAAAATAGGATAAACAATTAGGATAATAATAGATTAAATTAGAGTACTCAATACACAAAATAATCAAATAGGTTGTACAACACGATTTTATAGGGTTCAATAGAAAATAAAATTAATTTAAAGAATACAATTAGATTAAGATTTAGCTTTTCACATTATTTAGAATAATAATATATTTGCTTTGTTCTTTAAAATAATAATAATAATAATAATAATAATAATAATAATAATAATTGTAACCCCTGTTTTCATTAATACGTATTTTTTTTTAAAGTAATTTTTCCGTATTTAAATCCCCAGTATCTCCTAACTATTTTTCCCTAATTGATTTCGTTATTTAAACTATTTTTATAAACTCAATTGCCTATTTTAAGCCAAGTTTACATTATTAATTTTATTAAATGTGAGCCAATTGTTTAGCTATTATTTTAAGCCAAATTGTATTTTGATTTCATTCTGAAACCAAATTGTTTATTCTAAAGCAAAATTTGTATTTGATATTATTAAATTAATCCAAAGCCCAAACTTGTATTTTGATCTTATTTATTTAATTAATTAATTTAAGCCCAATTATTTAGCCCAGTATCTACATTATTTTATTAAATATTTTGAGTCCATTATTATATTATTATATTATTATATTATTTTAGCCCAACTGCATTAGGCCAAACCCATACCCTTATTGGATTTTGGATCCAAATCTTACTCTACCCTAAACCCAAACCCACAAACCCACACACACGTATACAATTTTTCCCACTCTCCCCACATCCCCGTAACCACATCCCCACTTCCTCTAACTACCCACTCTCTCTCTCCCGTACACACTCTCTCTCTTTCTCTGTTAAAACCAACAAGCGAAAACAAATCAAATAAAACCCAAACAGAGCTCCAACGTCTCCTTCTCCATCGCGCTCCCCTTCCTCCCGCACACCCGTCACCCTCGCCTTCGCCTCGTCGACCCCCACAGCACCACCACCACCACCTCCAAACTCCTTCACCGTCGCCCTCTCCAAACTCCGAACTATCCTCGCCAAACCCAACATTCGCCATCACCGTATCCCCGTCACTTCGCCACCTCCGACCACTGAACCACCACCTCGCCGCCTCAAACTCACCCACTCGACCTCCTCTCCACCTCCATCGCTTCTCCAACACCCCGCACCGCCGAACATCTCCTCCCGCTCTCACCTCTGTTTCGAACCCACGAACAGAGGAGCACACCGCCGTCGCTTTCCGTCCACCCTCGCACCTCCGCCGTGCCGCCGTCGCTGCGTCGCTTCCCGACGTAGTGCCACGTCGAAGCTCCGCCGTCGTCGCCGTCCCCATCTCTCTCTCTCCCTGTTTTCGAAGCAACGAAGAAGAAGAAGAAGGGAAAAGGCGGGATCGAATCTCAGCCATCAGATCGCACCAAGATCCGCACCCTGTGATTGCTGTTTCGTGTTCTGACCACAGCGGATCCCAGATCGCTGTCCCGTGTTCTGGCGCAGATCCGCTGCGTTCGAGCCCTCTGATTCGCTGCCGCCGCTATCCCGTGTTTTGCCGCACCGGATCCTTGTTCGCTGTCCGCTGTTTTGGCTGATCGTGTGTGGGGGAAAACTCGATCTTCGGTAGTTTTTCGCACGCGCTTTTTGATGACTTTTTCCGGGATTTTCTACCCAAATTTCTTCTACTACAAGTGGAGTTTATCATCGTCATCTAAGGCAAGTACCCTTGTACATTTTATTGCTCTAGTACAAGTTTTCTTGAAAATACCACATATAGTTAGATTGTGACTCCCTTTGAAATATCATTGCAAATCAATTTTGAACCTTCAAACCCACAAATCTAAGAGTCACAAAACTTCCTTGTATTAAATAACAATCAATTGTACTCTTTTATCCCCTTGAACACATGAATCACATGGACATATGAATTAAGGACCCCTAAAATTTGTAGACGCATATAAAGTTAGTATTTTGACGACTTTGCGACTATTATGACTTGAAAAATAATTATTAGTTGCTGTTTTGATCTCCATGATTATGTATTTATGCTACTTCATGACCTAGACACCAAATAACATTTTTCCATGAAATCTACACTAGCAAGTTAATTCCACGTGTTGCTGTCTGAATATTCTTTTGCGGTTTCGAGCCTTTTATCATTTGAATCTGGGCCCGAGCCCTGAATAGAAATTGTAGATCCGGACGTGTAGATATCGATAGACTCCAAAATGTTAGAATTTGGAGTTACGATCTAGGAGTTATGGCAGTTTTACTGCAGCTGCGTCAGTAGATGCAGGATTGCAAAACTGCTGTATAAAATTACTTCGCGCATTAAATTAGCTATGTAACCAGCGAGCGTTTGAATCAAAATTTTATATGTAGTTGCTGGACACCCTATAGGACATCCCCAATTTTTGTTAGAATTAATCTACATTATTTCAACACTATTTCATATGCAAATGCAAGTACACAAATTCTGCCTGAACAAATGTAACAAGCCGGGGTTAAGGGAAAGACTATAGAGTGGACAATATAGGTAAGTGTACTCAGAAGGGGGCCCGTGTTTCCCAGTACTCGGTTCATGAACCTGTTGCACGTGCTGTATTCATGGAGTCAGTTACTTGGCTCATGAACCTGTTGCACGTGATGTATTCATGGAGTCAGTTACTTGACTCATGAACCTGTTGTATTCATGGAACCACTGTGTGGTCCTTGAACCTGTTAGTATTCACGAACTCGTTTCGTGAACCTGTTATTTAATTTCGTATTCATGAACCGTGCCTGCCTGATACCTGATACCTGATACCTGAAGCCTGAGTACGCCGCCCTATAGACTCCATTACTAGGTCTAAACGCAATTGTTTTGACTGTAGCAACCATGTAGTAAAAAGATGGATGCATGTCGTGCTACCTAGATAGTAATCACACAAGACTTGAACTTAATACCTGTTACCTGATTATCCTGTTACCTGATTACCTGGTTACCTGAAATCTGATACATGAAACCTGAACATGACACCTGTAACTTGATACGTGAAACCTGACACATGAAACATGATACTTGATGTTAGTTACCTCTACTGGTTCACCTGACACATGTCTTACCATTGACAGTTGTTAACTAGCCTGTTTACTAGGAAGTCCCCCCTTGCTAGCTAGTTCTTGGTTGTTCCCACTACTTATTATAATTCTGTTACATTCTTGATTCCAATTCCTGTCCCCATACTTGTACTTATTTTCACTATTTGTGGCCCTAGCTTGCACTAAGGGCATCTTCTCTTGTTTTCCCCTGTTTTTCCTTCTTATATTTATTAAGCAGACTTTGGGACAAGCTACCTGCTGGAATTAGCGAGCAGACATTTCAGGTTTTGCTTGGAGCAAGGACCTGTTTAATAATTGTTTTCCTTAAGGTAATTATTTCTCCTGCTGTATAAGACTTGTCCCCGAGTTTTTACCTTTTGTCCAGACACTGAAAACATTTTGGATATTATTAATGTTTAAATTGTTTTCCGTAACTTATGAATTATTCATGCATGCTTGGTTTTTATATATCTCTCTTGTTATATATTCTTGTTGTGATGCTGAGTCGATCCTACAGCTTATGGATGATGTAAAAATCATCCGCTGGGCTTCGTGACGTGTTCGTATTCCATATTTTTGGAAAGCGGGGCGTGACAATAATAATAATAATAAAAACAATAAAATAATAATACTAACAATAATAATATTGACAACAATAACAATAACAATAATATTGATAATAATAATGATAGTAGTAGTAATAATAATAACAATAACAATAACAATAACAATAATGATAATAACAATAATACTAATAACAATAATAATAATAATAATAATAATAATAATAATAATAATAATAATAATAATAATAAGATTGTATAAGATAGGAATTGGGGTTTAACAAATTCATTAAAATAATCTAAATAGTAATAATACATTTGATTTGAGCTCAAATATAAATAGTCGAGCAATTAGGAATAGAAAACAAAGTTGAATACACCATTATTTGAAATAAATATAATTCTCAAATAGAAAAGATTTTAATAGAAGATTCAAAACGAATTTAACACAAAGTGAATTTATGAGAAAAATCAAAATATAAAAAATACACGGAAAATACTTATTGGCGGGAACGGGGGTTAAACCCCTACTTCCACGATCAGGAAGGTCATGCACACTAACCAACTATGGGCACGTCAGTTGAATGCAACAGATGCAATGCTTATAAAATCAGCAGTCTCTAAAATCCTTAACAATCAATATTAATGCAGATAAAAAAGTGAAAGTCATACGAACAGAAGTATCGGTGTATGCCATGACCTAGCAACTAATGCAAAACTCAAATACACACGATGCTCTTATTCTAATGCACACCTGACTGGAAACATATGCATCCCATACTATATACTTCCCAATCAAGCTCACGTTCTTCTGATTATAGGGTTTCGATCCCTTGCCATGTAACCTACTCTTGTACTCTTCCATGTTCCTGACATTTATATAGTTACTGGTAGAGTCTACAGTGTGTGCTGTCCATTTCCACTTTTGCAGATGGTCAGGTGGTTCCTCTCCACTCCGAACGACAGTGATCACTCTGTTCGCTTGAATCTGCGGTCTTTCTCCACTCCGACAGGATCTATGGTCTCTCTCCACTCCCGGTCAGGCCAGTGATCATTCAGCTTTGCCGCGGCTCTGCCGAAAGATGTGGTTAGAGCTACTCCTACCCCTACCAAAAGTTATCATGAACATATGGCGAATCAGTAGGGCCCCCCTACTCCGCCAAGGGACTAGAGTCAAATTCTTGCTCCCCATTGTATTGCCAGCATAGAACATTCCATTTGTGTTGATAACATAGAACATATACGGTCACTTTGGGGTCTATCCCCTAGCTTCCGACAGGTGATTGCGGCACACGCCTGCAATTCTTCCCATTTGATCCCAGAAATTAACAGTCGAGACATCGCTGCATGTGTTGTAACCCTCATTCCCGTTTATATAGGATTTGTACTGATTTTCATCTTCGTATTATTGAAATTGTATTTTCTAGATAAATCATCCTTTTCTCCTGGAGCCAAATTGTTTTTATATTGGATATCCGATTAATTTGGTTGAACCCAGATATTTTAATTCGTACTATTATATTATTACTATTTGATCATTTAATTATTTTGGCTCAAACTCCTAATCCAACCAATGATTTATTTATTTATTTTATAAGTCATATCTAAACCAACTCATCCCATTCTTATTTTCTAATTCATATTTATTTGATTTATTGAAGCCCATAATTCGTTTGATTTATTTGATTTATTTTCTAATATAATCACAACTAATCATAGCCTATCCAATAATTGTTTATTTCCTCATTTTATTGTGAGCCCACATTTAAATCTTATCTCGAGCCCCAAGCCCATCAATCCAACCCAGACTAATCCTAACCCACTCCCTATACTAACTACATACACCTCTCCACTAATTACTCGTGATATAATCTAACTACCTTGATAATCTTCCCCCTTAATCTTCTCCTTAATTGCTCCATTACCCTATAATTATCTCTTAAATCCTAATATTAATTAATCCCCCTCAATCAACCTTCTCTCTCTCCCTATTCACCATTTCCTTCTCCTGTTTCACTCTCCCGAAACTGAGCACCCATCCGGCTCGCCCTCGCGTGCACACTCGACCACCACAGTCGAGCTTCTCCACCTCCTCGCCATCGCCTTCCTCCTCCAACGCCTCGTGCTCCTCCCCTACCTCGACACCCTGCTTCCACCACTCGAGCCTTCCACCATTGTCACTGCTCCTGCCGAACTCCTTCCTCTGCAGTTCCACCTCCACCGTCGACACCCCGCGCCTCGCCCGCACCCCTGTCGCCTCTCTTGCACCGTCGACAGCCATCGAGCGACCACCACTCGTCTTCTTCCCCATCGCTCGCCACTCTCCTCTGTCGAGCTCCTCCTCGCAGCCCACTACGAGCACCTCCTTTGAGCCACCCTGCACCTACAGCCTCATCCACCTTGCGACTCCACCTCCGAAGCCTTAGCCACCCCGAACACCAGCATCCCACCGCCAGTCGTTGCCCTCACCTGCTCTGAACACTACTGCGATCACCATCCTCACCTACAACTCGAGCACCCGGAGCAGCCACCTTGGCAGCTCCTTCCTTGGCCACCGACTACACCTCCAAGCTGCCTGCTCCTCGATATCCATCATCTCCAACCCACAGCCACCATCTCGCTGTCGTCGCAATTGTTTGTGTTCATTGTCGTGTCTTGCATGTGCTGCTATGGGTTGTTTGCACGTTTTCTCATTGTTTCCCTCGTTCGCACGTGTTGCCTCCGTCGCTCGTCTCACTTCCATTCATCATCACAAAATGCAAGTATTCCCCTGTACCTCATCTTGTTTTCGTACAAGTTTTTCCTTTAATTCCGCAAGTAGGTTGATTGACTCGTCGTGACATAATCTCATTCATTTCCCTTATCGATTAAATCTTGAGCCGTTCATGTACATTCGATTCTTGTTAGTTCCGTACACGTAAGACAATCATGAACATCCTTGTGCATTACACGAACACGTGACAAAGAAGTATAAGTAGATAAATACATGTCAAGATTGATGATTTTTATGGTGTTGTAGTATAAATATTTAATACTATGATTGTTACCGTAGAAATGGAATGTTTTCACATTGGTAAATGTAGAAATATCCTTGAACTTCTAGTCATGAATGCTCTGTTAATATCTCATAGTAGTATATGAAATTTGTACATCTAATAATCATTTGGTAAATTTACCATGTTGCTGCCCCGCTACCTAGTCTGTATTGTAGTGAACTTTCAACCATGTTGCTGTTAGAATTAGATCAACCTTTATAAATGAAAGTCAAAGCCCGTTGATTCTAGTTTCTAGAACTTTTGACAGATATGAATTTTGAGTTGTAGACGATTTGATACTAAGGCTCAAGCACTCAAAAAGTAAAGTAAGTTATCGCATTTTTCGTATTGCTGGTTTATAAATTTCATATTGTTAATTATGAGAATGATGACCTATTTCACTAATTGAAATGCCTTTTTATTAGCAGAATTTAAACTTGAAATTTATCTGAATACTACTGGACATGATTGGGAGCCTTAAAACAATTTTATGTGATTTTTGGATAGATTTCCAGACCCATTATATACATGTAAACTTGACCCTAAACTGCTGTTAGAACACTAGACCAATAAAGACCTGAACTTTTGACCGAGTTGCAGTTAGAACCACTTACGAAATTCTGAATAAAAGTTGTAGCCCTCTGTGTGAGGAATCCAGAACATTTGACGGATTCTCAATCCAAATTATAGAATGCAAAATATTTAGGTTTTACTACTGTACTGTTGAAATTCTAGATTTGCTGTTTATAATTACACTTCCATGTTAAATTAATCAGAACAACAGGATAACTTAAGAATTTAAACCTGGGAATTTTAAGAATGTTAATTACCAATGTTAGGACCTTAATTATATTTTTTGCAAGAGTTTTAGTTTAATTTTTTTAGGTGAATTATACGTATAATAACTTAATGCAGAGTTGCTGCCTACACGGTAAACTCATAAAGATTTAGCTGGTAGACCATATTTCTATAGTTGAAATGTATTGTGTAGATATGAGTTGGAACCGGAAGGGATTCTAATTTCCAGATTCCCAGACGGAACCTAAGTCGCTTTCCTACAGCTGCGGGAAAGTGAGTTTTTGTACAACAAAGTCTCGTTGTCTAGTGTTCGTATTTTCATGACTTTAAATATAAATGTGGTGTTGCTTGCATTATGAATTGAAATACATCACATGCCTTGCATAGCCTTGATACTCCTTGATCCTTTCCTGATACTCGTTTCACTAGTTGCATTATTCAAGTTGAGTATTGTAAAAGAATAACAAGCCGGGGTAAGAAGGGTAAGACCTAGTAGTAGATAATATAAGAGATTGTACTCGGAAGGGGGCTCGTATTTTCCAAACTAGTGATTTCTTACAAATTACATGGAACTAAGTGCCACATCATGGAAGACGGGGGCCACCTGTAGACTCTACGGGGGCCACCTCTAGACTCCACCACTTGACTACATGATTCTTGTTTACATGATTTTCTCCTGTTTACATGATTTCCTGAGTACTTGAACCTGTATAATTCACAACTAGAATCTAAACTGTCATGCTCCGCTTTCCAAAAAAAATATGAAATACGAGTACGGGACAAAGCCCAACGAATGATTTTGATCATTCAGAAGCTGTAGGATCGACTCAGCATCATAACAAGAAATATAGCAAAATATATTCAACCACGTATGCATGAATAATTTATTAATCAACAGAAAATATTTGAAACAAATATAAATATCCCAAATAAATTCAAGATCTGGATCAAAGTAAAACTTTGGGACTACAAGCCCGTTACAAGTTTCAAGTGGCAACAAAAATTAAATAAACTCAAATACAAAATAATTAAAGCAAGTTTTTCCAAGTGAAGCCCAGATCGTTTGCTCACTAACTCCATCAGGAAATTGGTATCCAAAACCTATATATATCATGCAGAAGAAAAAATAGAGAAACAAAGACAGATGCCCTTAGTGCACGTTACGCACTGCAAGTAGTAAAAGTAAGGGGTATGAAAACAAGTGCAAGATAATATAAAACAAGATTTAGAACTAAGATTATACAACATGATTTGACAAGGATGCAACAAGTAGTGAAGTTCAAAAGTTTAGCTAGTAAGTAAGGCAAATCAAATAACATGATCGGGTAACAAATACAAGTGGCAGGAATAAGTAACAGTGAGCATGTAGTTTTATCAAGCATCAACTAACAAGTATCACGTAACAAGTGTCAAGTAACAAGTGTCAAATAAGGTGTCAAGTGTGTACAAGTGACAAGTTTTTCTGAACTCTATTATTTAATTCTATCTAGGTAGCTCTTCATGCGTCCCATTGATTTACCACATGGTTGCTACATACAAATAGTTATGTTTAGGCCTAATGGTAGATTTTATAGGGCGGTGTACTCAGGCATCAAGTATCAAGCAAGCATGTTCATGAATCGGGTAATCATATAACAAGTTCATGAGTCAGGTAATAACATGACAAGTTCATGAATCAAATAATAATATACTAGTTCATGAATCAAGTAATAACAAGTCCATGAATCGAATAATAATATAACTAGTTCATGAAACAAGTATCAAGTGGGAAACACAGGCAACCTTCTGAGTACACTTACCTATATTGTACACTACTATAGTCTTTCCCTTAAACTCCAACTTGTTATTTATTATTATTATTAAGACAAACATGAAGGTGTACGAAATAGGGCAAGTAAACATGATCAAGAATAGGGAACAAGTTTAATATAGGTAGGGAGTACATTCGAGGGTCAAAACAATTTAAAATTATCAAGAACGACGAGATTTCCAATTATGGACAGCAAGACGTTGTTGCACCGAAATTGAGATTCCCGTTGCTACAAGAATGCAAATCTGGATCCTTCAGAAAATCTAGAAACTAGATTCTCTGCCGGTTCCAGTGCATATAAATAAGATACATGAAAGTTATAACAATTGGTGTCAAAACAACAAACTACACAAAATTCGTGTTCAGTGAGAATATGTAAAATTGTGTTTAGAAGCATGAAATAGGTTGGAAACTTCATTAATTAATTACAAGAAAATTAGGGAATGTCCTCTAGTGTGTCCAGCATCAACATGCAAAATTTCAAGTCATTATCTTACAGGTAGCATAGTTAATTTATTTGTAAATTAAAGTGATGCAGCAAATTTATGAATCTGGAATTCTACGACACAGCAACAGTAAAACTGAGATAAATTACAAACTATAACTTAGAATTCTATTCCGTCAAATTGTTAGTAAACTAGAAGTCTAGGGCTACATTTCATTTTTATAACTCAAGTCCATATTCTAATGTTATCAAGATCAAAACAGCAAGCAAAAACAGGAACAACAACATAAGTGGGTTCTTTTATATGAAAAGTGTCATGATTGATAATTATTATGAGTCTAGATTCGTGTGTATACAAATCAGGGTGTAATAGGTATCAAATCAGCAAGTCACATTTATTTCTCAACTCAAAAGAAAGTAAAATCATCACATACATCATACAACATACATCCACAAGTCAAGGTGGTTCTTAATTTTATGTGTTCAAATGATTAGATGATAAAATAGATCCAACTAGTTGTGAAACGAATATATCTATGAAAGATTGTGACTCTTATGATCATAAAGTTGTTAAGAATAGCAATAAGTAAAATGAGATCATCAAATGATAAGCCAAAGGGGAGTCCCAACTACAATCTACTTGCGGTATATTCAAATAAAAGCTTGCATTAGACCAACAATTTGTACAAGAAGATACTTGCCTTGATCGGATGAGGGCGTTAATCGACGATCGATATCGGATGGATCGGATCAGTGCGAATCTTGATGGTGATCAAGATCGAGAAAGATCGATGACTGAGATTAAACTGATCTGATCTGATGATGATGGAGATGATGATCAACATCAGATCAAATGAATGGTCCAGATTGAGGTGATCAAGTT
Source organism: Hemerocallis citrina (assembly GCA_017893485.1). Taxonomy (NCBI): domain Eukaryota; kingdom Viridiplantae; phylum Streptophyta; class Magnoliopsida; order Asparagales; family Asphodelaceae; genus Hemerocallis; species Hemerocallis citrina. Next base: position 160,872,225 of record CM030364.1, on the reverse strand, counting down.
TGATCTGATGATGGCTGATGAGATCAGATGGCCCAGATCCAAAGTGGAGATTTGATGATGACAATGTTCACGATCAGATCAAATGGCCAGAATTCAAAGTGGAGCTTCACGGTAATGGCGGGAGGTGGCTGTCTTCGGTGGCAGCTGCGATGGCACAGGCGGCGTCAACTGGTGGCAGCGTCGAGGGGGCTCGACTGGGGAGCAGTCGATGGAGGGC